>CM050169.1:16675085-17275085 GCA_027410445.1 Discoglossus pictus | reverse complement strand
TTCCCTGTTATTTACAGTGCAGGGTTGATTTTTTATTTGCATTTACAGTGCTATGAATATATGTTTAACCCCCTTGCGGGTCCTCTCTGGCACTCGTAGGATTTTCTCCTTCATTTGCCGGGCTTGAGGAAATTGAGCAACTGAAAAGCGATTTTAGCCTTGCGAAAGTAAGAGATCAAAAGGATTCTGGAGGCTGTAAGTTACGAGTTTAACCATTGCAATCTTTTCAAGCCCATAACGCAGCAGCCGATCGGAGCCCGCAAAAAGAAGCCAATTGAATAGCAAAATAGCGTGCAAGCTCACTTCCGGGCTTCCGGATTATTATCATGTTTATCACTCACCTGCACAGATATCTGAATGGATTGTCACCTGCACAATATCCGTCTCCTCTTCCTCTTCCTTAATAACTGATTTGGTGCCCAGATTTGCATCATAGAGACCTGATACATACAATAAAGTATTAAATGGATTAGTAGAAATGTATCAGAATACATCAACTAAGTGTACCTATTCTTTCGCTCTCTGCCCACATAATTCAGATACAGGTCTCATTAATCTATGTACAGGGAGTGCAGAATTATTAGGCAAATGAGTATTTTGACCACATCATCCTCTTTATGCATGTTGTCTTACTCCAAGCTGTATAGGTTCGAAAGCCTACTACCAATTAAGCATATTAGGTGATGTGCATCTCTGTAATGAGAAGGGGTGTGGTCTAATGACATCAACACCCTATATCAGGTGTGCATAATTATTAGGCAACTTCCTTTCCTTTGGCAAAATGGGTCAAAAGAAGGACTTGACAGGCTCAGAAAAGTCAAAAATAGTGAGATATCTTGCAGAGGGATGCAGCACTCTTAAAATTGCAAAGCTTCTGAAGCGTGATCATCGAACAATCAAGCGTTTCATTCAAAATAGTCAACAGGGTCGCAAGAAGCGTGTGGAAAAACCAAGGCGCAAAATAACTGCCCATGAACTGAGAAAAGTCAAGCGTGCAGCTGCCACGATGCCACTTGCCACCAGTTTGGCCATATTTCAGAGCTGCAACATCACTGGAGTGCCCAAAAGCACAAGATGTGCAATACTCAGAGACATAGCCAAGGTAAGAAAGGCTGAAAGACGACCACCACTGAACAAGACACACAAGCTGAAACGTCAAGACTGGGCCAAGAAATATCTCAAGACTGATTTTTCTAAGGTTTTATGGACTGATGAAATGAGAGTGAGTCTTGATGGGCCCGTGGCTGGATTGGTAAAGGGCAGAGAGCTCCAGTCCGATCAGACGCCAGCAAGGTGGAGGTGGAGTACTGGTTTGGGCTGGTATCATCAAAGATGAGCTTGTGGGGCCTTTTCGGGTTGAGGATGGAGTCAAGCTCAACTCCCAGTCCTACTGCCAGTTCCTGGAAGACACCTTCTTCAAGCAGTGGTACAGGAAGAAGTCTGCATCCTTCAAGAAAAACATGATTTTCATGCAGAACAATGCTCCATCACACGCGTCCAAGTACTCCACAGCGTGGCTGGCAAGAAAGGGTATAAAAGAAGAAAATCTAATGACATGGCCTCCTTGTTCACCTGATCTGAACCCCATTGAGAACCTGTGGTCCATCATCAAATGTGAGATTTACAAGGAGGGAAAACAGTACACCTCTCTGAACAGTGTCTGGGAGGCTGTGGTTGCTGCTGCACGCAATGTTGATGGTGAACAGATCAAAACACTGACAGAATCCATGGATGGCAGGCTTTTGAGTGTCCTTGCAAAGAAAGGTGGCTATATTGGTCACTGATTTGTTTTTGTTTTTGAATGTCAGAAATGTATATTTGTGAATGTTGAGATGTTATATTGGTTTCACTGGTAAAAATAAATAATTGAAATGGATATATATTTGTTTTTTGTTAAGTTGCCTAATAATTATGCACAGTAATAGTCACCTGCACACACAGATATCCCCCTAAAATAGCTAAAACTAAAAACAAACTAAAAACTACTTCCAAAAATATTCAGCTTTGATATTAATGAGTTTTTTGGGTTCATTGAGAACATGGTTGTTGTTCAATAATAAAATGAATCCTCAAAAATACAACTTGCCTAATAATTCTGCACTCCCTGTACATATAGTATGTGATTTTCAGGTTGCCATAATCTAAATAAAAGTAATTATACTGTATGTATAATCATAACTAGGAAACTTATCCATCCCATCTGTATCTTCATAAATGTCTAGATTTATCTGGCAGTTATCCGCAGCTTCTTCTTTAATGGTCTGAGCTCTTGTGGTTCTGCTAATTTTCTATAGAGCACACCTTTTTCAGGCAGAATAATCAATGGATCCATGAAGATACTGAAGTGTAAGAAATCCAAACCAGGCAAGTCTTATATCACTAAGCACAACTACTTGTGGAGCTTGATAAGAAGAGATGGAACCATCTTCATAATCATATAACAAACATGTATTTCCAGTAGGACTCCTCATGTAATGGTGCATACAAGTGAATAAATGTACTGTGCTGCATTATCATTGCTATATGTTACTGATGGGATGCCCATCAGCTCTGAGTCTCCCCCCCCTTGTGACTCATACACCTGTCACTCACCTGCACAGCTCTGAGTCTCCGCCCCCTTGTGACTCATACACCTGTCACTCACCTGCACAGCTCTGAGTCTTCGCCCCCTTGTGACTCATACACCTGTCACTCACCTGCACAGCTCTGAGTCTCCGCCCCCTTGTGACTCATACACCTGTCACTCACCTGCACAGGAGTCTGAACAGATTTCCACCTGGTGAATATCCTGATCATCTCGCTCTTCCTCCTCTTCCTTAAAAACTGATATTGTGTCCATGTTTCCACTATGAAGACCTAATGTGGACAGTACAATATTGAGAGGGTTTCAATTTATCAACATAAAAGCTTGGTCTATCTAGTGATCATGTTAACTGCATGGATGAAATATGATATGGTTACATTAACGTGACACAGCAAAAGTTCCAGTGAAAATAATAGTACATATACAAATATAGGCGGTCCCCGGGTTACAGGCAAGATACGTTTCTTAGAACATCTTTAGATCAGATTTTTATGTAATTTGGATCCTCGATGAATAATAACAATAATAATAATAATATTATTAATGATGATGATGATAATAATAATAAAACCAATAGTATAATGGCACATATGTGGTATCAATAATACAGTGCAATACTATAATAATAATAATGCCCCAGTACTGTAATAATTAGTTACAGAAACTATTGTGCTTTTTCCTTTAATTCAAACAGATAATAAGCACAAATGTTACGAACCTACTGCTACTGTAGGACCTAGAGTTCTTTGGAAAATCCCTTTGTAGCAGTAATGAATCCTAGGACAGCATGCCACCACCACAGGCACACGGGAAGCATAATCAGCAATGACTAGGCGCAGCATTGAAGGCAGTATCAGTAGCAATAATTCCAGTGATCGGAATTATTATTTCCTCTCAGAATAAACATATAATTTGCTTACGTATGTTTAAACTGACAACCTGGGAGTTAGTCCTTTTAATCAGGATAGCACCTGATACAAGCAGTAATATAGCAGTTAGTGCATCAATCTCTGTTTATTTCTCTTCCAGAGATATCTAACAATTCCCAAACTAAATTAAAAGAACCTCCCCCAGTAAAGTCCATCCCCTCTTGTGCACACAAGGTCCCCTTACACACACTTTCCAGATGTCCAGGGAGGAGTCCTGAAAGTTCCCTCTTGATAACCCCAAAGAGGGCAATAGCTATCCAGAGTCTGGTGTTTATATGTTCAGGTCCATTGGTCTGCTCTGCTTAGGGCAGGGGGGTTTGAATTTTAGTAATTTTTGTTAAGACACTTGAGAGTTTATGCAGTCAAAATGGTACCGAGCTAAGCAACATGGCTTCCAGAGTCCTGTTACTCTAGCTCAGAGGACATCTGTCAAAGAAAGGAGGAATAAATAGTGGCCCACTGGTGATGGTTCAGGCCCCCACTCAGTCTAAAAGTCCCCAAATGTCCAGTGGGCCCTCCTGAACATGACAACAAACTCATACAAAAAGCATTGGGAGCTTTAAGTACGGAGCGCTGTAAGTCGGGTCGTCTGTAACTAAGGGATCTCAAATACATATAATTATAGCTGACTATTCTTATTACAACATTAGATAACTGAGCTTGAAAGTTGGGCATTTTAATCATATATTACAAGGAAAACTCATCACACTGACAAGATTAATTTTCACCCACATATGGTTATGCTTAGAACAACACATCCAGATACCAAAGGGTCATTGTCAACACTTGTCAACAATCACCCATTTCAATAAGATAACAGACTATGCTGGTGGTGGGTCAGAAAGGTAGATTGACTGGAAAAATATAAACATTTGTGTGGTTGTGTCCTGTAATAAAATGCATTGTTTTATATGACACTAGCGACTTGCCCGTCAACAATGACGGGTTTAAAATTGTAAGGCTAGCAATGCTGTTTGCCACACAATGTGAGGCTTTGGCTCCTCTGAGCACCTTTGGCGCTCATCGCAAGCCCTGCATTGAGTGCTTTAGGAGCTCATTGAGAACCTCTCCACCGTGTACTTGAACTTTCCTGCTTCGCATTGATCACCTTTGGCGCTCATCGCGAGCACCGCACTGATCACCAGTTTTGTGCTTGGGAATGCCATGTGTCTTCTTCCACCATCTCCCCTCCTGTCCCTTCCCTGTGTGTTTCTTCTCTGTGCGTCAGCTGAATGTTTGCGTGTTACACGCTGGAGGCCGTTTGTTTTATTTTCAAAGTCCTGTGTGCCTGGCATGGTTGGTGTAAGTGTTACTGTCTTTGCCGTGGTGTGTTTTTTAAGTCTCGCGTGCCTGGCTTTGCTTAGCCTCATTTTCATCCAGTTTCAGAATTATTTTACGTTTTTCGATTGACTATTGACGAAAACCCACAAATATGGCTCAAAATCGCTTGCAACCTCACTGCCAGGCTTGCTGGCTCTCTCCCTGTGCTGTTTGTGAGTGTGTTATATTTGTTAAATGTATTGTTTTGTTTTGAGGGTTTTTAGAGTTACGCGCTTGGCTCGCAGTTGCGACCCTCACAATGCAGCCTAAGTCCTGCGCCTACATGGCCAGGCTTCGCAGATGAGCAGCTTTGGAACTCATCCAGCCTAAGTCCTGCGCCGTACATGGCTCACCTTGCTTCGCATATGAGCGCATTTGGCGCTCATCAAGCCTAAGTGGTGCGTAGTACACGGCTCGCCTCACTTTGCCAGGCTCGCAGTTGCAGCCCTATGGGCCGCAAACAGCTCGCCTCGCTTTGCAAGGCTTGCAAAGTGTGACCAACAACGTAAGCGCTCCCAACGCTGACAACTATATATGTGATTGAATTGATAAAGTACTTTTATTACCCATAGTTTTAAATTACACAATGCCTGAAACAGCTCAAATGTCTTAAATTATTTCTATTCCTCACCTTCACTTATATTTACAGTAATTTCTTCTTCCTTAACTTGCTGGTGACTCCTCACATCTGGCTCTGCTTCTTTATCAAACTTTGAGACGACTGAAGGCTTCACATGTCCTGTATAAATATACAAAGACTACACATTATATCTTTATACATTATTGAAATATATACTTTAAATTTGTTCAGAGCTACATTTAAAAACATATAAAGTACATTATGATCAGCACATACACTTTAGGGTTAAAATCATAAATAAACATGACAGTGTAATTAAAGTAAAGACTAAGAGCCTCATTCCATTGAGCTTTCAGGAGATCCGGGCTTCAGAGAAGTAGCCCGCAAGTTATTTTGCCATTCAATTGATGTCTTTTTACGGGCTCTGATCAGGTTACAGGCTCAGCCTCCGATTCACTGTGATGGTTCACATCGCAAGTTAATGCCCCTCCAAGCCTTTGATCGCTCACGGCTAATCTCTATTCAATTCCACCGATTCCCCTTCGCAAAGCGGCATTGCTTGATCATGTTCAAGCTCGCAAATGCTAAATACGACAGTAAGTTTACGAATATCGCTATTGGCCCCTAACTTGCAGGCTCGGCCAATTGAATAGCACTCACCTGCACAGGGGGTTGAACAGATTTCCACCTGGTAAATATCCTGACCATCTCTCTCATCCTCCTCTTCCTTAATCACTGATAGTGTGTCCATGTTTCCACTATGAAGACCTAATGTAGATAGTAGGATATTATTATCGTTTATTTAGAACCCGCCAACATATTCCATAGCGCTGTACATAATATTGTAAGGGTTTAAACTTATCAACATAAAAGCTTGGTGTAATGATCACATTAACTATATAAAAACATGTTCTGTAGTCACACAATTCTTCTCTGTCCCAAATTCTATATTTTAGCAATACATGTAAAACATTTGTCAGGTAAGGACAGCTACAACAAGATTGAAATCTAATATGTCATTTAGTACAATATCGATCTGCGGGATGTCGGTAACGCTTTGCAAATCTAGATGAGCCGTCAACCGCTAGCTTACGGGACTTAGGCTGCAATAAGCTCCAAGGCGCTCATAGCAGGCCTCGCGATGAGCGCAGCAGGCGCTTAACGTCAGCGGCGCCGGACTCACTCATCCCTCTCATCTCCCCCTCTGCCTCCCCCAGCGCCCGGAACTTACCTGCTTACCTGGAAAGCCTACCAGTAGCTTGTTGCCCGTACCTGGTTCCAAACCCTGCCAGTAGCTTGCAGCCCATAATTACTGTCTTCTCCTTCTCTGCGGCTCCCGTCCTTCGGCCGGAACTACTTTATGGATCAAGCCGTGCATCGCTTGATCCATAAAGTAGTTCAGGACGAAGGACGGGAGCTGAAGAGGAGGAGGGGACGTTGAGTGTAGCGCTGCTGGCAGGGTTGCGTCCAGGTAAGAGACATAGGGAAGGGAGAGGAGGGGGAACTGGGACACAAGGGAGGGAGGGGAGGGGAAACGGAGACACAAGGGGGGGAGAGGCAACGGAGACACAAGGGGGGGGGTGGAGCGGGAACGGAGACACAAGGGGGGGAGAGGAGCGGGAACGGAGACACAAGGGGGGGAGAGGAGCGGGAACGGAGACACAAGGGGGGGAGAGGAGCGGGAACGGAGACACAAGGGGGGGAGAGGAGCGGGAACGGAGACACAAGGGGGGGAGAGGAGCGGGAACGGAGACACAAGGGGGGGAGAGGAGCGGGAACACAGACACAAGGGGGGGAGACATGAGGGGGGGAAAGGAGAAAAAGGAGAGGGAGGGGGGTAGGAGACACAGGAGAGGGAGATGGGGAGAAAGGTGACACAGGGGAGGGAAATGGAAAGGGGGAAAGAATGTACAGGAGAGGGAGAGTGGTGAAAAAAACACAAGGGAGGGAGAGGAGTGGGGAAAGGAGAGGGAGAGTGGTGAGAGAGGAGGGGGAAAAGGAGACACACAAGGGAGAGAGATGAGGGGGAAAAGGAGACACACAAGGGAGAGAGAGGAGGGGGAAAAGGAGACACACAAGGGAGAGAGAGGAGGGAGAAAAGGAGACACACAAGGGAGAGAGAGGAGGGGGGAAAGGAGACACACAAGGGAGAGAGAGGAGGGGGAACGGAGACACAGGGGAGGGAGAGGAGGGGGAACGGAGACACAGGGGAGGGAGAGGAGGGGGAACGGAGACACAGGGGAGGGAGAGGAGGGGGAACGGAGACACAGGGGAGGGAGAAGAGGGGGAACGGAGACACAGGGGAGGGAGAGGAGGGGGAACGGAGACACAGGGGAGGGAGAGGAGGGGGAACGGAGACACAGGGGAGGGAGAGGAGGGGGAACGGAGACACAGGGGAAGGAGAGGAGGGGGAACGGAGACACAGGGGAGGGAGAGGAGGGGGAACGGAGGCACAAGGGGGAGAGGAGGGGGAACGGAGGCACAAGGGGGAGAGGAGGGGGAACTGAGGCACAATGGGGGGAGAGGAGGGGGAACGGAGGCACAGGGGAGGGAGTGGAGGTGGAACGGAGACACAGGGGAGGGAGAGGAGGGGGAACGGAGACACAGGGGAGGGAGAGGAGGGGGAACGGAGACACAGGGGAGGGAGAGGAGGGGGAACGGAGACACAGGGGAGGGAGAGGAGGGGGAACGGAGACACAGGGGAGGGAGAGGAGGGGGAACGGAGACACAGGGGAGGGAGAGGAGGGGGAACGGAGACACAGGGGAGGGAGAGGAGGGGGAACGGTGACACAGGGGAGGGAGAGGAGGGGGAACGGAGACACAGGGGAGGGAGAGGAGGGGGAACGGAGACACAGGGGAGGGAGAGGAGGGGGAACGGAGACACAGGGGAGGGAGAGGAGGGGGAACGGAGACACAGGGGAGGGAGAGGAGGGGGAACGGAGACACAGGGGAGGGAGAAGAGGGGGAACGGAGACACAGGGGAGGGAGAGGAGGGGGAACGGAGACACAGGGGAGGGAGAGGAGGGGGAACGGAGACACAGGGGAGGGAGAGGAGGGGGAACGGAGACACAGGGGAAGGAGAGGAGGGGGAACGGAGACACAGGGGAGGGAGAGGAGGGGGAACGGAGGCACAAGGGGGAGAGGAGGGGGAACGGAGGCACAAGGGGGAGAGGAGGGGGAACGGAGGCACAAGGGGGAGAGGAGGGGGAACTGAGGCACAATGGGGGGAGAGGAGGGGGAACGGAGGCACAATTGGGGGAGAGGAGGGGGAACGGAGGCACAATTGGGGGAGAGGAGCGGGAATAGAGACACAGGGGGGGGGAGGAGAAACAGGAGAGGGAGTGGGGGAAGGAGACACAGGAGAGGGAGATGGGGAGAAAGGTGACAGGGGAGGGAAATGGAAAGGAGGAAAGAATGTACAGGAGAGGGAGAGTGGTGAAAAAAACAAGGGAGGGAGAGGAGGGGGAAAAGTAGAAACACAAGAGAGGGAGAGGAGGGGGGAAAGGAGACACACATGTGTTTTGAGGGTTACCCTCAGTAAACTGTACATAGATATACACTCTGCTTCATACACACAAATATACCTACATTTATTTCCATTATAGTGGCTGATGATTTATAAGCAATAGATTGATGAATAGACATAAACTCCACACAGTACATGGATATAAATAAACTAACATCCACACAATACAAATGAACATAAACGTGTGTGTATGTATGCATGTATGTATATATGTATATATATATATATATATACACACACACAAATCATTCCACGATATATAGATACATACATACACACTCGTTACATAGATACACCTCATTTCTCACTCATTACTAATTATAAATACCTCTGTCCGTATAAACACTCCAAAATAAATGCATAGCTCCATGTGACACTGTAGATAGATACTTAAATAAAGAGATAGCGAGAGACACACCCCTCCCTTCACACTATATTTCCATACCTATATCAGCATAAACTCACAGCTCAGATATCACCGCTTCCTTATTAGTAATCAAAAAGTCGCAGACCTAAGTGACGTCATGACGCATGCTCTGCAAGACGCCTACGAACTGCATCACTCAATGGATATAGATGTATCCGCCATATTTCTTATGGGCAAAGTCTTGGAGAATACTTACCAGAAGTTTATCGTCATCAGTGATAACCAAACAGATTCTGAATTTAAACCTGTGCCGTTCAAGTCATCATGCAGTACAATTACTGAGATATTGGGATAATGTTTATGAATGAAGTATCTTACTCAATATAAACAGATGTCAGCTCCCTGTACTCCGGTTTATCTTGAATTTATTCTGTTTACTATTGACTCGTTAACATAATCCTATTCAGACCCTTCATTCCACTGCTGAATCGTTGATGTTTATTATGTGACTTTCATACGGTAAAGGATTCTGGGAAATGAAGTCCTGGCATTGCTTCTCTCCGCCCAAAAATGTGACTTCCGGCTTTCTCCAGAGCAGCATGGAGGGTGAAATGTGAGTAGGTAAAATACACACTGAGCAGAAAGTGAGAGTAAAATAGTAATATATACTGGTCAGTCTGTGAGCTGCCCTAGATCAGTGACAGTCACCCACTGTCACACAGACAGACATCCAGAGTCACTCACTGTCTCTCTCACACACACAGCCACCCACTGTCACACACAGCCACCCACTGTCACACAGACAGACATCCAGAGTCACTCACTGCCTCTCTCTCACACACACACACAGCCACCCACTGTCACACACAGCCACCCACTGTCACACAGACAGACATCCAGAGTCACTCACTGCCTCTCTCTCACACACACACACAGCCACCCACTGTCACACACAGCCACCCACTGTCACACAGACAGACATCCAGAGTCACTCACTGCCTCTCTCTCACACACACACACAGCCACCCACTGTCACACACAGCCACCCACTGTCACACAGACAGACATCCAGAGTCACTCACTGTCTCTCTCACACACACAGCCACCCACTGTCACACAGATAGACATCCAGAGTCACTCACTGTCTCTCTCTCTCACACACACACACAGCCACCCACTGTCCCACAGACAGACATCCAGAGTCACTCACTGTCTCTCTCTCACACACACAGCCACCCACTGTCACACAGACAGACATCCAGAGTCACTCACTGCCTCTCTCTCTCACACACACACACACACACACACAGCCACCCACTGTCACACACAGCCACCCACTGTCACACAGACAGACATCCAGAGTCACTCACTGTCTCTCTCACACACACAGCCACCGACTGTCACACAGACAGACATCCAGAGTCACTCACTGTCTCTCTCTCACACACACACACACACACACAGCCACCCACTGTCACACAGATAGACATCCAGAGTCACTCACTGTCTCTCTCTCACACACACAGCCACCCACTGACACACACAGCCACCCACTGACACACACAGACATCCACAGTTACTCACTGTCTCTCTCACACACACAGACATCCACAGTCACTCACTGTCTCTCTCACACACACAGCCACCCACTGTCACACACAGCCACCCACTGACACACACAGCCACCCACTGACACACACAGACATCCACAGTTTCTCACTGTCTCTCTCTCACACACACAGCCACCCACTGACACACACAGACATCCACAGTCACTCACTGTCTCTCTCACACACACAGCCACCCACTGTCACACACAGCCAACCACTGACACACACAGCCACCCACTGACACACACAGACATCCACAGTTACTCACTGTCTCTCTCACACACACAGCCACCCACTGACACACACAGACATCCACAGTCACTCACTGTCTCTCTCACACACACAGCCACCCACTGTCACACACAGCCACCCACTGTCACACACAGCCACCCACTGACACACACAGCCACCCACTGACACACACAGACATCCACAGTTACTCACTGTCTCTCTCACACACACAGCCACCCACTGACACACACAGACATCCACAGTCACTCACTGTTTCTCTCACACACACAGCCACCCACTGACACATACACAGCCACTTACTGTCTCTCTCTCTCTCACACATCCAGTCACTGTCTCTCTCTCACACACAGCCACTCACTGTCTCTCTCACACACACAGCCACCCACTGACACACACACAGCCACTCACTGTCTCTCTCTCACACACAGCCACTCACTGTCTCTCTCACACTCACAGCCACCCACTGACACACACAGACATCCACAGTCACTCACTGTCTCTCTCACACACACAGCCACCCACTGACACACACATAGCCACTCACTGTCTCTCTCTCACACACACAGCCACTCACAGTCTCTCACTCACACACACAGCCACCCATTGACACATACACAGCCACTCACTTTCTCTCTCTCACACACAGCCACCCACTGTCTCTCTCACACACACACAGCCACCCACTGACACACAGCCACTCACTGTCTCTCTCTCACACACACAGCCACCCACTGTCGCTCACACACAAAGACATCCGCTGTCACTCACACACAGTCACTGATCACTCGCTGTCACTTCCTCACACCCACAGTCACTCTCTTTCCCTCACACACACAGTCACTTGTCACAAACACACACAGTCACAATACCACACTGTTACTAATACACACAGTCACCCACTGTCACACACACACAGTCACCCACTGTCACAAACACACACAGTCACCCACTGTCACACACACAAGCAGTCACCCACTGTCACACAATCACCCACTGGGTCCTTTCCTTTTATTGTAGCGCGCCCGCGTGATTGTGTTCTGCGCCACAGTGGTGAACAGGAGGTAGTGAAGGAAAAAAAAATCATATTCAAAAATACTTGGATTTTTTTTATATAATTTTTCAGTAATGTCTAGTCATAACCAAATTAAACTTGCTTTAATAGAGGTTTAAATCAGAAAAAAATACTAGAGGCTTTACACTACTAAATCAAGAATTTTCTTCTAGGAACAATCTCCATTTGATGAAGTTGCTGTATATTTCTCTGCGGAGGAGTGGGACTGTTTAAATGAAGAACTGAAGGAGCTCTACAAGGATGTGCTAATGGAAAATTACCAGACCCTCAGGTCGCTAGGTAAGGATCACTTATTTACTTT
Source organism: Discoglossus pictus (assembly GCA_027410445.1). Lineage (NCBI taxonomy): Eukaryota > Metazoa > Chordata > Amphibia > Anura > Alytidae > Discoglossus > Discoglossus pictus. The sequence continues at coordinate 17,262,544 of CM050169.1, read as the reverse complement.
AATTGGATTATAAGATACTGTCACTTTGGAAAATCAATATGCTTCATACATCCAGGGTAAATACAGGTGGTCACCGGGATAGAAACAAGATTAGCTCCTGGGACTGTTCTTAAGTCGGATTTGTTTGTAAGTAGGATCCATATTAAATAATATTAATAATAACAATACGTAAAAGAAATCTGATAGTTTGTATCAAACTATCACAGTCTGTAGTGGTGCCTGAGGCTTGATTATTTATCAAAAAATGTGCAGTACAGTATTTGGTGGGGTCCCTCAGCCTTGTGTGGTTGAACGGCCAACGCTGAGTATAGCATAGAAAAAAACAATATTAAAACATTGTAATATAATTATTATTACCTTTCTGTTTAGAGCTGTTCCATTGTAGCTAGCAGTTGCTTATTCTTCAGTGGTCTTCTAGGGTTTGTTGCATAGTCTTTTTGGCTTTGTAGCAGGTGATATTCCCACTAACTGCACTGTAAACCTTTGTAAACTACTTAGGATCTTGCTCCTCAAGCTTAGGAAATCCTGTTTCAATGAGACAAAAGACTTCAACTAATTTTTTTGTTGTAAACTTCCTTGGCTCTGGATCTTCTGATTCTTCATGTTATTGTGCTTCTGTCAGCTGTTTCTCAATCCCCATAAGGACTTCATTGCTTAATCCTTAGGAGTGTGACTCTAGTAAGTCAATTACATCATTTTCATTCATATCCAAATGCAGGGCATTGCTATAATTCACCACAGATTGTCTGGCTTGAGCGATGTCTTCTGTGAAGCAAAGAAAGTCATCATGGAATTGAGGACACAGTTTGCTCCACACTCCTTTCATTGTTGATTCTTGCATCATAGAAGTTATAATTCTTTCAAGTCATCACATCATTTTCCGTAGCCCTGACTACTTGCGTGTATGTACGCTGTCAGTAATAATCCTTAAATGCAGAAATAAATCCCTGGTCCACTGGCTATAGATAGTAATTATACAGTGTTGGGTGGTAAAAATACCACCTTTACAATAGGCTGAAGGTCATCTAAAACTGTTGTATGTCCAGGTGCATTTCCCTGTAAATCTAAATTTTAAACTACTGAACGTTGTACATTGGGGCATTCATAAACCAGGGACCACCTGTATAAGGCTTTGTCAGGAAAGCTTTTTAAGACAATACGTTTTCAAATGACCAGAGGGCATATCTTGAGGTTAGAAGAGAAAATATTCCACCTTAAGGAAAATAAATGGTTCTTCACCGTAAGGGCACTCAGACTGTAGAATTCTGTACTAAATTCAATAGATAACTTGGGGTTGGATATGTTATTGAATAAAAAGGGAATTCAGGGTTATGTAGGATAACTAGAGAAGGAGCAGTATTGTTCCAGGAAGGAATCCGCTTTCAGAATTCCAGTGTCAGGAAGGATTTTTTTTCTCTTTTATGAGACAAGTGTCAATTTTTCAGTGGGTTCTTTGTTTCCCTTCCTTTGGATCAAATATCAATTAATCCACATTTTTTTAATCCAAGTTACTATGAGCCCTATTGTATTCGAGCAGTATAATCTGCATTGTAATGAAAAATCGGCTGTGGGAGCCTTTTCTCCCTGCATTACACTTTTATTCAAAGCATTTAATTTGCAATTATATGGCACTTGGACGATATGTGTAAATCCTGCCTTGTCCTGAAGAGATTTCCGTGTATAAGTATGTATTCACTTGTAGTATTACATCAAAGCAAGCATTTCACTTAAATTATGGATGAGACACAGCTCTAGGAACCAATAGAAAATGAGAATGCCATTATTATTATAATGTGGGAGAACAAGCGCCGATAACTGCGGCAAGAAATAACTTTTGCTACAATCACAGCTCCAAGTCACTTTGGATAAGACTCTATGAGCTTGCCACCTCTTACCACTGGAATTTTTGCCCATTCCTTATTGCAAGACTGCTCCAGCTCCTTCAAGTTGGATGGTTTGCGCTTGTGAATAGCAATCTTTAAGTCTGACCACAGATTTTCTATTAGATTGAGGTCTTGGGCTCTGACTAGGCCATTCCAACACATTTACATGTTTCCCCTTAAATCACTCAAATGTCGCTTTAGCAGTGTGTTTGGGTCATTGTCCGGCTGGCGAACCTCCGTCCAAGTCTCAAATCACGAACAGAGTGGTACAGGTTTTGCTCAAGAATATCCATGTATTTAGCACCATCCATCTTTCCCTCAATTCTAACCAGTTTCCCAGTCCCGGCTACTGAAAAACATCCCCACAGCATGATGCTGCCACCACCATCTTTCACTGTGGGAATGGTGTTCTTTGGGTGATGTGATGTCTCCTATGTACAGATACTCCAGTCTCTGCTGTGGAACTCTGCAGCTCCTCCAGGGTTACCTTAGGTCTCTGTACTGCCTCTCTGATTAATGCCCTCCTTGTCCAGTCCGTGAGTTTTGGTGGGCGGCCGTCTCTTGGCAGGTTTGCTGTACCATGTTCTTTCCATTTGGCTATTATAGATTTGATGCTGCTCCTGGGGATCATCAAAGATTTGGATATTTATTTATAAGCTAACCCTGACTTGTACTTCTCAACAACATTGTACAACACTTGTTTGATGAGTTCCTTGGTCTTCATGGCAGTGTTTGGCTAGTGGTGGCTCTTGCTTAGGTGTTGCAGAGTCTGGGGCCTTTCAAAAAAGGTGTGTATATGTAATGACAGATCATGTGACACTTAGATTGCACACAGGTGGACATAATTTAAATAATTATGTGACTTCTGAAGGTAATTGGTTGCACCAGCGCTTTTTATGGGCTTCATAACAAAGGGGGTGAATACATACGCACATGCCAATTTTCTGTCTTCTATTTCTAAAAAATAGTTTTACATTTCATTTCATTTCACTTCACCAACAGATTAACAAAACATTAAACATAAGGCTGTAATGTAACAAAATAGGTAAAAAGTCAAGGGGGGTGAATACTTTTGCAAGGCACTGTGTATATGTATATATATATACAGTGGATAAAAAAAAGTCTACACACCCCTGTTAAAATGTCAGGTTTCTGTGCTGTAAAAAAATGAAACAAAGATAAATCATTTCAGAACTTTTTCCACCTTTAATGAGACCGATAAACTGTACAACTCAATTGAAAAACAAACTGAAATCTTTTAGGTAGAGGGAAGAAAAAATATAAAAATAAAATAATATGGTTGCATAAGTATGCACACCCTTAAACTAATACTTTGTTGAAGCACCTTTTGATTTTATTACAGCACTCAGTCTTTTTGGGTATGAGTCTATCAGCATGGCACATTTTGACTTGGCAAGATTTGCCCACTCTTCTTTGCAAAAACACTCCAAATCTGTCAGATTGCGAGGGCATCTCCTGTGCACAGCCCTTTTCCGATCACCCCACAGATTTTCAATCAGATTCAGGTCTGGGCTCTGGCTGGGCCATTCCAAAACTTTAATCTTCTTCTAGCCATTCCTTTGTTGATTTGGATGTATGCTTTGGGTCGTTGTCATGCTGAAAGATGAAGTTCCTCTTCATGTTCAGCTTTCTAGCAGAAGCCTGAAGGTTTTGTGCCAATATTGACTGGTATTTGGAACTGTTCATAATTCCCTCTATCTTAACTAAGGCCTCAGTTCCAGCTGAAGAAAAACAGCCCAAAACATGATGCTACCACCACCTTGCTTCACTGTGCGTATGGTGTTCTTTTGGTGATGTGCAGTGTTCTTTTTGCGCCAAAAATATCTTTTGGAATTATGGCCAAAAAGTTCAACCTTGGTTTCATCAGACCATAACACATTTTCCCACATGCTTTTGGGAGACTTCATATGTGTTTTTGCAAAATGTAGCCTGGCTTGGATGTTTTTCTTCGTAAGAAAAGGCTTTTATCTTTCCACTCTACCCCATAGCCCAGACATATGAAGAATATGTGAGATTGTTGTCACATGTACCACACAGCCAGTACTTGCCAGATATTCCTGCAGCTCCTTTAATGTTGCTGTAGGCCTCTTGGTAGCCTCCCAGACCAGTTTTCTTCTTGTCTTTTCATCAATTTTGCAGGGAGCTCCAGTTCTTGGTAATGTCACTGTTGTGCCATATTTTCTCCACTTGATGATGACTGTCTTCACTGTGTTCCATGGCATATCTAATGCCTTGGAAATTATTTTGTACCCTTCTCCTGACTGATACCTTTTAACAATGAGATCCCTCTGATGCTTTGGAAGCTCTCTGTTGACTATGGCTTTTGCTGTTGGATGCGACTAAGAACATTTCAGGAAAGACCAACTAGATCAGCTGAACTTTATTTGGGGTTAATCAGAGGCAATTTAAATGATGGTAGGTGTATGCTGACTCCTATTTAACACAATTTGGAATGTGATTGCTTAATTCTGAACACAGCTACATCCCCAGTTATAAGAGGGTGTGCAGACTTATGCAACCACATTATTTTTCTTTTTTCTTTTTCTTCCCTCCACCTAAAAGATTTCAGTTTGTTTTTCAATTGAGTTGTACAGTTTATAGGTCACATTAAAGGTGGAAAAAGTTCTGAAATGATTTATCTTTGTCTCATTTTTTTACAGCACAGAAACCTGACATTTTAACAGGGGTGTGTACATTTTTTATATCCACTGTGTATATATATATATATATATATATATATATATATATATATATATATATATATATATATATATATATATAGTAATTGAGATTGAAAAGAAGACTTTAGTCCATCAAGTTTAACCTTTTTTTAAATCTCTCTGTTCTGCAATATGCAGATTAGTTGTTAATTGATCCAAAGGAAGGCAAACAGAAAAAAAAAACATTGAAACATTGCCAATTGTCTGAAATGGGCAAAGAAATATAAAAAATTCCTTCCTTGCCCCCGATACTGGCAATCTGACTCCTCCCTGGATCAATACCCCCTCTCTAATTATCCAGGATAACCCTGAATGCCTTTTTTGCTCAGAAATATATCCAAACACTTTTTCTAAAGTTATATATCAAATCCGCTGTCACCACCTCCTTTGGTAGAAAATTCCACAGTTTAACCACCCTTAGTGTGAAGAACCCTTTTCTTTCTTTAAGGTGGAATCTTTTTACTTCTAACCTCAAAGCATGCCTTCTTGTCACTTGACAAAGCCTTGTATTTACCCTGGATATATTTATATAAGGTAATTATATCCCCTCTTAAATGCCTTTCCCCAAAAAAATATGACCTTGCGGATCTAGAAAAATAAATAAATAAGAGGTTTAAAAAATACGAAGTTAACGGCCAAAATGCGTACATCGAAAAACAACAAAAACACAGCAAAATAAAAAATAAAAAAAAACTCACACAGTGCACGGGTGGACAGCCAGGACGTCTGGGAGTGAGCCACACAATGAGCGCCAAAGCGTGAGGCTGGGAATGAGCGCTGCAGGTACTCAGAGGACCAAAAGCCTTACTTTGTGTGGCAAACAGCATTACCTGCCTTACAATTTTATTGCCGTCATTTTTGATGGGCAATTTGCTATATATGCTTTCTTGCCGCAGGGCTTATTCTCCCACATTATAATAATTGCATTCTCATTTTCTATTGGTTATATATACAGTGCATTAGAGCATGTGTTCCTAGTCCATGTGGTTTCCAGTAATTTTTATTTTTGTTTTGCCATATTCACTCGTAATAGAATTGAGCCATCTAATTAACCACTGCTTTTTGGGACCCCACAGTATGGGGGGGGGGGGGGGGAAACTATAAGTAAGAAGGAAGGGTTTAATTTATTAGACTCATTTTAGGTGCGGGGGGTCCTTTAAGGTTACAGTTTTAGAGGCTGCAGGGCTTAAAATTTTAGGGGCTGTGGTAATTATTTGATAAATGTAGTTTTAGCCTTTCTGGTTGTGGTGCTTGCATTTCTTCAGAAAAAAATGCAAAATGATTAAGTTATTAGCATTTACTCGACCAACAAAAGAGCCTTAAACTACAGATTTTTTACAGTTTTCACTCAAAAGAAGGTAATTCAAAGTGCCCTACATTATCTCTAGACAACTTTCTATGGACTCACAAAAATCTTTTAGTCATTTATAACAAATGCATGATGCTTCCATCAAGTTCAATGTTTTTATATCCTCTCAGATCCTTATATTTTGTGAAAGGTCAGTTGATCCAGAAGAAGACAAACTAAAATACCCTTTGAAACTGACATATAAGCTTGTATGTTATGTAATTGTGCATCAAACCCCTGGCATAATTTAAAACTATAGTTAAAGGCTTATTCGAGTGACCTTGGTTATAAATGCATCTGCAAGAAGAGAATTTATAATGTCTGAAAAAAAATTTGCATGAAAAAATACCAAAATAAACAGTTAAACCGTTACCCTAAAGTTTGCTGAATTTCTTGCATTTGCAAACGGTTTTCTATCAATGTTGACACCCCCTGAAATTCCCAGGGAATAATAGCATACATAATACATTGTTTCTTTTTGGCCTGGGGACTTTGCAGGCATGCTCAGTTAGCAGCTGAAGTCTGCCCTTCTGTGGGAAGTCATATGATTTCAGACACTTCCATTTCCTTTTGATTAATTTCCCTCCTTTACTGAATATGTAAAGCTGTTATATAATTTATTGAGCTCTGCAGTGAGCACTGTCTAATGCAGTGTTATTTCTTGTGTTCTGTCTGTGTAGTCCTGTGATAGTATTTCTATAGTTCTGTCTGTGAGTATTGTATAATGCTGTGTTATCATTTCTTTAGCTCTGTCTGTGAGACTATTGTATCACATATAATAGTTGTGGTAAGTTCCGAATGTTGGTCACGCAATGTTAAATGTTACAGGCTAATGTTAATGAGCGCCAAAGGCCATTCAGGGTCCCTCAAAGGGTCATCTGTCCCTTCATAGTTGTTATTTGCCCAAGGACACCCCACCGATGGAGGATGAAAACAAATTGAAAGCGCTCATGGCGATGACCGCGATCAGCGCCAAAGGACGTCGGAAAACCACCAAAAGACGGCAATTAAGATAAAAAATAACGTACAACCTCACACACAGCACAGGGGGAGAGGCAGGGAGTCTGTGACTGAGGTTGCAAGCTAATTTAAGACTTAATTGGCGTTTTTCGGAGATTGAAAATTAGCTAAGCGAGGAAAAAAATGGCCCGCTGTAAAGACGTTAATGTTTTCAAAAAGGCTTAAAACGAGGCCGAAGCCCGTAACACTAGGCTCATCAACGTGAGGCACGCAAGACCTGAACAGAGACAGAGAGGAGAAAGACACAGAAAAGGGAGAGGGGGGAGTGGGTGAAAAGAGACACAGGGGGGAGAGAGGGGGGAAAAGAGACACAGGGGAGAGAAATAAGGGGGAAACTGGGGAGAGGGGGGGAACAGACACAGGGGTCAGACAGTGAGGAGAGGCAAGAAAGTGGCGGGTTAACGACGTCTGCAATGAGCACAAATTAGAGGTAGGAGAGCCTTGCATTGTGTGGCAAACCACATTGCCAGCCTTCAAATTTTATTGCCATCATTTTTGACGGGCAAGTCGCTAATATTTTATGTTTTTAGAGTCTGTGACCATCTCAGCTTATTAAAAAGGTTTGTGATATACTTTGACTGTCACATCAATTCAAAATATATTTATTAGTGTTTTCAACTATTCTTGCTTTATCATTGGTTTGTCTATGCATAAGCTTATTTAGAGATTTATGTTTGTGTTTATTCAGGTCACTGAATAACTACAATGCTTATCAACCCCTTCCCCAACTCTCTTTGAGAAAGCATTTGTTTTGCCATCAAGTGTATAAAAGCTAGCACAGAAGTAACCCGCACCTCATTTGATCTTCAACTACAGAGAGATTGAAAAGACAGAACTTTTGACCATTCCAGCTTTTAAATAGGTAAGTTATATATTTTGACAGTCACATGGATTCAATCTGTTTTTTTATATGTACTGTACTTTATAACTTTTATTCATTTTTCTTGTTAATCTAAGCTAGTAGTTCCCAAACCTCTTGTCACATACACCATTACAGTCCAGAATTAACATGTAAGGCAGTTAGTGGCTTCACAACCAGCTAAATAATTGTTGCATCACCTGCATTCACACAGTGTTATACCTAAATCCTGGCCTGTATTGGGGTCTCTTAGGAGAGTTTTGGGAGCCATTTTTTTTAACAATAGGTTATTTACAGATTTTGTTTTGTTTACTTGGTCACGCCTAACTCTAATGCATATAAACTCTTCATCCTCTCTCCTTGAGAAAGCATTTGTATTGTCAACAATAGTATATTTTTTTCAATCATAGCACAGAAGCATAACATCCTGAACAGCATAGACACATAAAAGTGACCATCTCCTAACAGCCTAGGACAGATCCAAACATCTTGCATCCATTTGCCCTCTCACTACATTTTATTTTAGATTACAGAACCGCATTCCTCTTAGCTGGTACAAACAAAAAATCGTTTAACTCCTTACCCTCATCACATACCTCATCCTCCCTTTTATTATCTTTTACTAGCGACTTGCCCGTCAAAAAATGACGGCAATAAGATTGTAAGGCAGGTAATGGTGTTTGGTTGAGATATTAATTTTGTTGGTGTTCCGAGATCCTTCGGCGCTCATTGCGAGGCTGTTGGTTGTTTGTGTGCTATGAGCAGCGTTGGCGGTCGTTTTTTGGATGCTAATGAAATAATTAATACATTATTAAATGAATATACTTCACCTATTTTGAAGTAATATATGCAGGAAGCATTGTGTTGAAGAGCTGACAATCTGTTTTGATGTTCCTGCAGCATACAATGTCGGTTTTCACTGTTGTGGAGCTGATGTGTAAGTGTCAGCAATGTGTGCAGTGTGTAGTGTAAATAGGCTGCGTGCGCGAGGAAAATCCGTTAGGGTAGCTGTGTACTTCCGCATTGTGTAAGTTAGTGTTGTAAAATGTCGGCTAATGTGTATGTGGTACACGGCTGTGGATGATTTAGCGTCCTTGTTAATAGTGTATCTAGGACCTCGTACGGCTTTTTCGGAAAATCTGTATGTGTTTCGTGGTGTTTTGCGTGTTTAGGGTCCTGTAGCCTCGTTTTGTTTTTTTTCGGCAGCCATTTTTTCTCTCGCTTAGGGGATTTTCGTGTGTCAAAACTCTTGAACTTGGACTTAATTTGAGGTGTAACTTCACTTGCAGAGGTCCAGGGTGCCCCCTTGCTGTGGGTAAGCTTTTTATGTGTTTATTGTGTGTATTTATTGTGTTTTTAATGTGTTCATGTGCGCGGGGTTCGGGCGCTAAGGTCGTAAAGTCATGCGGCTCGTATTTGTGGATGCTAAGTCAGTAAATTTGCGTTCATTGTTTAGAATAATACCTTTTTTTCTTTTTGTCCACAAGGACAATTTCAAGATGGCACCGAAGAAGAAGCAAGCTGTCACTGATTTTGATGAGGATGAGCGCGAAAACAAAATGGTAAATTTGCACGAGTCACCTACATTTTAAATACAAATAAACCTTTATATAACTTTTTAGGCAAATACTTCTGGATAAAGATATGTGGCGGTGAAAGCAAAAAAACTTTTCTGCTGCAAACATTATGCAATTTATTACCAAAGACATTGATTAAAAAAAAAAAAAAAGTGACTTGCCCATCATAAATAATGGCATAATATCTTAAAAATAGTGTGTTCTTTCTGTTTGTGCGCTCTCTCTGTGTACCCTGTCTGTCCCTCTCTGCACCCTCTCTCTCTCTCTCTGCGTCCTCTCTCCATTCCTTCTCTCTTTCCCTTCCATCCACTCTCTTCCTTCCTCCTTCTCCCTATTCCTTCCTCTCTCTCATTCTTTCTGTTACACACCTTGCTCTTTATTTTAGCAATATAGAATAAGAAGATTTGTATTTTGAATATTAGTATTAATACAAAGTTATGTTATCCATAAATATAACATTGCAATAAGAATTTATTTAATTTCTTTATTCTTGGAACCCCGGTGGTAATATTTCTGTATACAATGTCCTGTTGAAGTATTTTCTATGTCTATACTCCTTATATTAATTATTGCTGTTTTCCAGAGAGCATTACTAGACGAGGAGCGGTATAATCGTCCACTGGGTTTTGATCCTTTAAAAAGTCATCTTTGGGACCCCATAATATCAAAAGAGTCTGCATGTTCTTCACAAAGAAATGAAGAAATTGATGCTACTTGCAGCTCCACTTTCCCACCTAATCCTCCCAGAGTAGGAAACACGTATGCCAACATGGCGATCAGTTGCAATGATGTGAACTAGCAAACCTTTATTTATAATATTGTTTAAGCATCGCCTAAAAGCATTCGCCTCCATAGCCACAGAAGATGTGGTTTCTGTAACCTGAACAGTAACAATTTCTTTTATTTTTCTTCAATAAAAGTATAGGTGCAGTATTTTGCACTGAAGCCAGGACTGTCACACTGTCCATCACCTTTTCTCCTTTAATTTTTCCAACAAAAGTTGATAGCCGGAAACAAAAAAAAATATTTAGGTATGAGCAAAAAGTGGTATGTGATACAAAGGGCACACCCAGTAGCTTTAGGAATTAATTTGTTTTCCTGTAGTGACGACCACTGAAAAGAAGTGCAGACAAGTAAGAAGGTTTCCTACTGCAAATCTTCCGATCTTTGATTGACTATGCCACAATGCTGTTTTCTTGTTACACAGACTTTACCACTGTAAACAAGTAGTGTTCAGAGAGTTTCTTTTTCATAGTGTACAAAGTCTTTGCCGCAAGAACATGATTTACAATCCTTCAATAGATCTAAAAGTTCATCCAGACAGGAATCAAATACAAGGTATTTTAGCCCTAACACAGGGTCTTCAGGACTTGAAGGCGGCTTTCGTGATTGTTTCTGAGGTGAAGGTTGTGATGAATCAGACATGCTGAATCCTTCATCTGATCCTGGAATAAAAGTAATCATCGATCATAATATTCTTCTTTTTTATTGTCCCCGTTATGTCCTTTCCTGAAGACGACTCTGACTCCATGCTACTATCTCCTGTGTCCTGTGATTGTAATAGTAATCGTCTGTAATAGTCTGCGTTGTGACAGGTAAAGCACGTGCTGCTTGTGGTGTTACTGTCTTCATCAGATTACCAGGATAATTCATTTCAACTCCAGCCCTGGTACGTTCTTTTACAAAATCAGCATAGGAAAGAGTCCATGTTCCAATGTCTCTGGTAGTGGTCATACTCTTGGTGGATGTTTTAACCCGATTATTTCAGTATTTAGAATGTTAAAGCGGTACATTCTAAAATACTGACATAATCATACCGCCTTTAGATACCATTACCCCTTCCCCCTCTCCTCCTCCCTTTCCCCTTCTCCTCCTTCTCCTCCTCCATTACCCCCTCTTCCCCCTTATCCGCCCGACTCCATTTCCCACCTTATCCACCCCCCTTTCCCCCTTTATCCTCCTCATTCCCCCTTATTCACCTGATCCTCATCCTCCTCATCTTCCCCCTCATCCTCCTCTCCCCTCATCCTCCTTTCCCCCCTCATCCTCCCATTCCCCCTCATCCTCCTCCTTTCCCCCCTCATTATCCTCTTCCCCCTCATTCTCCTCTTCCCCCTCATCCTCCTTTCCCCCACTCATCCTCCTCTTCCCCACTCATCCTCCTCTTCCCCCCTTATCCTCCTCTTCCCCCCTTATCCTCCTCTTCCCCCCCTCACCCTCCTCTTCCCCCCTCACCCTCCTCTCCCCCTCACACTCCTCTTTCCTCCTCACCTTCTCTTCCCCACTCATCCTCCTCTTCCCCCCCCCTCATCCCCCCTTATCTTCCTCATCTTCCCTCCCTCCTTCCCCCCTCTCTTCTCTCTTCTTCTTAGCCTCCGATCAGCTCCTGCTGCTGTTCGGAGGCTCGCAGCGCATCTTATGCCTGTCTCTTGAACCGGCATATGCTAATGACGTGACGCGCTTGTGACATCATTAGCATAGGCCGGTTCTAGGCATAAGACACTCTGCGAGCCTCCGATCAGCAGAAGGAGATGGTCGGAGGCTAAGAAGAAAACGTGAGAGGGGGGGAAGGAGGAAGGATAAGGGGGAGGAGGAGGAGAAAGATGGGGAGGAGCAATGGTGTGCTGAGGGGGCCCAGGCAAACTCGGCAGCACTGGCCCCCCTCCACATCCTCCCTGCGGTAACCCCGCGTGTGGCTCAGGGTTACCGATTTAGGAAGAGAAGATTAACCCCGAGTCACACTCAGTATTACCGCTAGCAAGGTTAATGCTTCTTGCTCGAGGCACTGATGTCTTATGAAGTCTAAGTGATCTCCTCAAAATTGGTGATGCTGCTTAGTGAGGGGGCTTCATTGTCACTACTGCTATCACTTATATGATATGTGGCATAGGCTGTAGAAATATCTCTTCATCTTCAGGCTGTGTCCTTCTTCCTGCAGTTGATGGAGTTTCAGAGACTGCGGATACTAACATTTCTAAGGTTCTGTTTGAATTAGGAAAAATCATTGGCTCTCCTATATGATTTATTTTTTTTACATTTGAAATGTTTTCAATCAGGGAATCTGTTTTCGTAATATTCTCCAGTATTCTCAAGCGATCTTCAAATTCTTTTGGGGCAGTGAGGAAAGCAATGTAGGGTGAAATCTTGATCGAAATTTCTGTGACGGTTACAGCATCTGAAAAAGAAAATAAAGTTAATTTGTGATTTTACATTAACAAGGCAAACATTCTTATTAGATAATTACAAAGATCTATAACCATATTAGTGTCTACACTTAATTTAAGTAATACAATAAATCAATTACACAAAAAGTACCAGCAATTAATGATTTATACATATAACATGTCGTTATTTTAACTCCAACATTGATAATTTAAATAATATGTAAGACATGAATTAGAAAAAATATAAATGATATATATACAGTTGCAAGAAAAAGTATGTGAACCCTTTGGAATGATATGGATTTCTGCACAAATTGGTCAAAAAATGTGATCTGATCTTCATCTAAGTCACAACAATAGACAATCACAGTCTGCTTAAACAAATAACACACAAAGTATTAAATGTTGCCATGTTTTTATTCAACACACCATGTAAACATTCACAGTGCAGGTGGAAAAAGTATGTGAACCCTTGGATTTAATAACTGGTTGAATCTCCTTTGGCAGCAATAACTACAACCAAACGTTTCCTGTAGTTGCAGATCAGATGTGCACAACGGTCAGGAGTAATTCTTGACCATTTCTCTTTACAGAACTGTTTCAGTTCAGCAATATTCTTGGGATGTCTGGTGTGAATCGCTTTCTTGAGGTCATGCCACAACATCTCAATCGGGTTGAGGTCAGGACTCTGACTGGGCCACTTCAGAAGGCGTATTTTCTTCTGTTTAACCCATTCTGTTGTTGATTTACTTCTATGCTTTGGGTCGTTGTCCTGTTGTAACACTCATCTTCTGTTGAGCTTCAGCTGGTGGACAGATGGCGTTAAGTTCTCCTGCAAAATGTCTTCATAAACTTGGGAATTCATTTTTCCTTCGATGATAGCAATCCGTCCAGGCCCTGACGCAGCAAAGCAGCCCCAAACCATGATGCCCCCACCACCGTACTTCACAGTTGGGATGAGGTTTTGATGTTGCTGTGCTGAGCCTCTTTTTCTCCACACATAGTGTTGTGTGTTTCTTCCAAACAACTCAACTTTAGTTTCATCTGTCCACAGAATATTTTGCCAGTACTGCTGTGGAACATCCAGGTGCTCTTGTGCAAACTGTAAACGTGCAGCAATGTTTTGCTTGGATAGCAGTGGCTTCCTCTGTGGTATCCTCCCATGAAATCCATTCTTGTTTAGTGTTTTACATATCGTAGATTCGCTAACAGGGATGTTAGCATATGCCAGAGACTTGTGAAAGTCTTTAGCTGACACTCTAGGATTCTTCTTCACCTCATTGAGCAGTCTGCGCTGTGCTCTTACAGTCATCTTTACAGGACGGCCACTCCTAGGGAGAGTAGCAGCAGTGCTGAACTTTCTCCATTTATGGACAATTTGTCTTACCGTGGACTGATGAACAGCAAGGCTTTTGGAGATACTTTTATAACCCTTTCCAGCTTTATGCAAGTCAACAGTTCTTAATCGTAGGTCTTCTGAGAGCTCTTTTGTGTGAGGCATCATTTACATCAGGCAATGCTTCTTGTGAAAAGCAAACCCAGAACTGGTGTGTGTGTTTTATAGGACAGGGCAGCTGTAACCAACACCTCCAATCTCATCTAATTGATTGGACTCCATTTGGCTGACACCTCACTCCAATTAGCTTTTGGAGATGTCATTAGTCTAGGGGTTCACATACTTTTTCCACCTGCACTGTGAATGTTTACATGGTGTGTTCAATAACAACATGGTAACATTTAATTATTTGTGTGTTATTAGTTTAAGAGTGTGATTGTCTATTGTTGTGACTTAGATGAAGATCAGATCACATTTTATGACCAATTTGTGCAGAAATCCATATCATTCCAAAGGGTTCACATACTTTTGCTTGCAACTGTATATATATATATATATATATATATATATATATATATATCAACTTTGTTCACATTACATGCAATCTAGAGGTGATATAGCAGTGACTGAGACATTGGCTACACAATTATTTGTGATATTAAGGATGGCAACTTACCTTTGCAATGTTAGACTGGTGTTGACAACGAAACGAAAAGTCCAAAATGAATCCTGAATGCAACAAGAAATTATCCTAAAAGTGAATGTTTAAAAGAACAATAATGTAAAATAGACTGACTCTCGAAAGTGATTTATTTTACTTCCCTTTCCTTTTTCAAATACAAACTGACTGTGAATAGGACAATACAGAAATTATATTACTGTTGACCAAATACTGAATTGATTTATCTTTCATGTAATATTTGGGATTTTTGTTTGTCTAACTTATACCCTTATCATTATCAGAAAGTAACAAACATTGAGTGTATTTTATTAACAACAAGAGCACCTAAAAGGCTTATTTAAGTGAAATTTCTGGAAATTAAGGTTGAATTTAATCAAACCAGAAAATGAGCTCAAAAGAAAATAAACAATCAACAATGAAGATTAACTCAAAAAGTAAATCAAAAGAGAAGGGGGAAAAAAGTGACATGAAAAGTATGTCTTCATTTTTATCTCCGAAAGAGAAGAATCTTGATAGAGCTTTAGAAACATCTCCACTAACTAATTCTTCACAATTGGAGTCTTCTCCAATACATATTAGACCTACGGAGACCCCTAAAGCAAAACCACCTGACATGACAAGTTCAATAGAGCAAGAACTATTAATGGTGAACAATATGAAAAAATTACTTTTAGATTTTCAAGTCTCTTTAAGAGAAGAATTATCACAGGGAATTAAGAATAATACAAAAGAGATTAACTCTGTAAAAAATCAAATGGATGAACTAGAGAATAAATATGAGGAACTATGGTTGGACAATCAAACTATGTTAACCAAGGTTACACAGTTGAAAGAAATATAATATTCTTGAGAGTTACACCAGATGAAACAACCTGAGAATTCGACCTGTTTCTGAGAAAATTCTGATGAAAGATCTAAATTTATATATTACTAACTTTTTGAATAGACTAGTGAAATCAGAAGAAAATAACATAGAAAACATATATAGAATTGCCATCCCATGGTATATTTACAAAGAAACTCCTAGAGACATAATGGTAAGGTTTCAATTTGCTTCTTATAAAGAGGCAATACTGAAAGCCTTCAGGGAAAAGAGATCATTTGATGACCCTTATGAAAATTTGAGGATTTTTGTGGACCTTCCAACTGAGACTTTGATCAAAAGAAAAGAACGTAGACAAATAACAAAAATATTGAGAAATAAAAATATAATGTATAGGTGGAAATACCCGGTGAAATTATTGATCATTAATAATAACCAGAGATTCACGGTTACATCAGTAAAAGAAGGAGAGAAACTCTTAGATGATTGGGCAATCCCTTATGAAACAACCTCAAAATGTAATTTTTAACAACAGATTCAAAATAGACACCCATGGCAAACTGTAAAATGATTGAAAGATATATAAATTAATAAACTATAAATTATTTTTTTTCATCTGAGCTCTTGAATTGATTTAACTATCATAAGATTATAAAGGAAATAAAAATAAATAGAAGAGTTCGTAACCAATCCATTATTAAAATACACTTAGCACTATAAAAAGAAAAAATGAAAAGAAAGGGAAAAATAAAAAAAATAATAATAATGAAATAATTTATAACTAAAATAATAGAATCCTTATGAAGTTTTTCACTTTCAAGTAAGTTTTTTCACTTTCGTACTATTAAAAAAAGAGTTTAAAACACGAGAGAAATTTACACTTAAATCACTTAGAAAAAACTTATATAAGTTGAAATATTTAAAGACCTTAATAACTAACACTTAATGAAAGAAAAGGGGAAAAAAGAAAAGATTACATTTTTTTACAGATTTTAAATATAATTATGCAGCATCTTTTTTTTCCTTTTACTGTAGAAATTCACAAAAAAAATATATTGAACAAAATAGAATCGTGATAAATAAATAAATTGATGGTTTTCCCAACTAAAGATAGAAATTCCAATTCCACTCATTTGGGAAAGAGTATTAACTAAAATTAATTAATAAGCTTTGTAACTTAATGGCATTATCTTCTTCTTTTACTCAATTCAAGAGTTCAATAAGTTATATAGAATAAGGAAAAAGAGAAAGAAAGGAAGGGATTCCCTGCCGTTAAATTAAGCAGTGAAGAGGTCAGCCGATTATTTTATTGTTAATAATTACTTGACATTGTGTAGTTATCTATAAAACCACAAAAATAGTAGCAAATACAATTACCTTGCTGCCCCAATATTGTTTAATGTCTTCTTTTGTTTGTTCTTGTAGATTTTTTTTCTTTTTTAATTTTGTGGTTGTTATACTCTCTACTCTACTCTCTGACTGAGAAAATATTAATGAAAACTAATTATATTGCAGATATAGAATATTACATGGTATATATTGGAAATTATGAGAATATATATAATGTAGATGAGCGGCGGGAGAGAGTAGCAAAGGGAAAGCGGTACGAACAAATAGGATATTCAGGTGACTATGGGACTTAAATTTATATCTCAGAATGTAAATGGGTTGAAGATCCCTTCAAAAACAGTAATGGTCATAAACTTTTTCCATGAATTAAATGTTTATGTTGTATGCGCACAGGAGACCCATTTAAAAGATAAAACTATTCTTAAATTATCAGATAAAAAGTATAAAAATAAACTCTTTGCTAACTATAGAACTAACACAAGAGGTGTCTGTATGTTTTTTAACAACAGAAATGAGATTGTGGAAGATTATAGAGAGATAGATATAGACAGTCGTTAAATAATTTGGATGGGGATAATAAACAATCAATTTTACACAATAGCTTATATTTACGCTCCCAATAATAATCAATATACATTTTTTAATAAACTATTAGAACACATACACACTATTAAAAAAGGTAATTTGGTTATTTGTGGAGACTTAAATATCTGTTTAGATCCATCTCTGTATAGGAGATCCATAGTAAAACTGGAACCAGATAAAATAATGATCAAAAATGCAAATAACTTTGAGAAAACTTTTGTAAAATATAAATTATATGATGGTTGGAGGGTATTACACCCACTTAATAAAGATGTTACTTATTATTCAAATAAATACATACACAAGATTGGACTATTTCTTATTAGACTTAAAGGTATTAAATAAGCTACAAAGAATTGAAATTGGTCCTATAGCAGGGCTAGACCATGCATTGATAACAATGACATTGGATGATGGATTTAATATACAATACAATAAATCATGTAATATTGATGCAACTCTTTAAATCATTAAAAAATAGAAATAAATAAAAAATGAAAATAGAAACTTTCTTTGAAATTAATGACAACTCTATAACATCGCAAACATCTCATTGGAATATGCACAAAGCATATATGAGAGATACTGTATTCTTTTTGCGTGGTCCAAACATAGATTAAAACAAAAAGATACTTCAAAGGGAGATCTACACATTAAACTTAAACAATTACAAACTAAAAATAAACTATTACCAACAATTACTACAACGCTAGAAATATCTTAAATCCAAACAGAAGTTAAAAAGATCCAACAAAAAATATTGACCATTTGATTTGACTATATCAGTTAAAACATTACCATTTGGGTAATAAACCCGGAAAATGAATTGCTAGTCAAATCAAAGGAATCAATTCAAGCAAAATAATTCAATTGATACAGGATAATAATGGTGTAATACATAGAAACCCAATAGATATAGGGAAATCATTTGTTCAATATAATTATTATCCTTTATTTATAACGCGCCAACATATTCCGCAGCGCAAATATAATAAAACTCTATATAATCTTGAACAAATAGAACATTTTCAAAAACCTTCGAAAGAATTAAAGAATATCTACAAAAAATGTCATTACCGAAAATTTCAGAAATACAATCTAAAATAACTAGAAAAAGATATTACAGAAGATTAAATTCGTCAAAGTATAACATCTTTAAAAATTGGAAAATCCCCAGGACCCGACGACAGCAATAACTATTATACCAAAATCTGATAAAGATCCCTCAAAGTGCTGTAACTACCATCCAATATCACTTCTCAACACAGATATAAAGATATATTCCAGTATACTAGCCTCCTGTTTAAACCCTTTATTGAACAACTTAATAAAGACCAAACAGGCTTTATTAAAAATAGACAATCAACAGACAACACTTGAAAACTTATAAACATGATAGCCTTTTCACAGGAAAGGAAAACACCATTAGTAGCTCTATCATTTGATGCTGAAAAAGCATTTGATAGAGTGAATTGGGAGTTTATACAATTAGTATTAGATAAATATGGATTTGGATTACATGCGATTAGAACGCTTTATACAGAGGTTAATGCATATATAACAGGAATAGGTTTCAAAACACAATTGTTTGAGTTAAGAAACGCCACCACTTATATTTGCTTTAAGTATCGAACCTTTACCAGAAATTATTAGAAATTGCAGACAAATAAAAGGTAAAGAAACAGATTATGTTGTAAGTAAAGTTACCATATTTGCTGATGATTTAATAGCTACAGTTGCTGACCCAGTAAATTCAATAACCAGTTTACTTCAAACTATAGTACAGTAATTTATCTTACTACAAAATAAATATCTCTAAAACTGTAAAAGTATTATACACTAATCTTTCCGGTAAAGATACACTAGCATTGAAAGAAAAATTATCTTACAATTGGGGAAAAAAACAAATAACATACTTAGGCATAATATTTACATCAAAATTAAACAACATAGTTATAAATAACTTGGACAAACGTTTTCTCCAAATTTCATCTATTTTATTGAATTTGAAATCCCTGAATTTATCCTGTTTAGGAAGAATATCATTGATCAAAATAAATATCCTCCTTATAACTTGGATAAATTTTTTCTCAGAATCTCATCTATTTTAATGAATTGGAAATCCCTGAATTTATCCTGTTTAGGAAGAATAGCGGGGATCAAAATGAATATTCTCCCCAAAATAACTTACATCTTAAGAAGTCTTCCATTAAAGATTTCAACAAAAAAATTAAAACAATTTCAGAAAATATTAGTTCATTTTATTTATAGAGGTAAAAAAACTTGCATAAAATAAGAAATTGCCTCTAGAGCTTTCTCTAAAGGAGATTTAGCAGCACTGGATATAAGCAGAAAAAATCTTTAGGGAATAAAGCCCATTAGTGCATAACACTCTAAATATATATAACAAAAAAAGTGGGCAATAGTAAAATGTAAACTTTATTGGTTGGAAAAACCGACGATTAAAACTTTAAAAAGGGAAAGAATAAAAACTGTACAAATACCTTTGAACAGAAAAACTGCAAACCTAATGACCACTGGACAACTGTCACTCATTAAGTGGGGTTTGAGCAGTATTATAAATGAGACACAGAGAGTGTCTATGTATAAGCTTGTAGTACTATGCAACAAAAGGTGTAAATCATTAGAATAGTGGGCCAAACCTTCCTAAATTACCTTGTGCTATAACTATATATCTATCCCCAGTAACGGTTGTGAAACCTAGTATAACAACATGAGGAAGATATAGGTAGCTTGGTAGTATGCTTCTAAACAACAGATTTCTTTGCATACAAAAAATCCTCAGTTTGGCTCTTAGATCACCAGGTACTTCATTGCCTCTTATTAGGGTACAATGCCCCTATTATTTGAATGATATAGGTATAAATCAACCATTCAAACAATATGGCTCTTAAATGTCCAGATATTGCATTACCTCTTGTTAGAGTATCACACCACACCTATTTTGGTGGTGTAAGCATAATTTGGGCCATTCTGAACAAGCTCACTCTCTGTATACTCGTATATAGTATAACAGCGTCTCCCTGTGCTGGGGAGATTCGCGCTGCCTAGTTGCGTCGTGCGTAATAACCTCACGTTACGCTAGCCTACATCCTAACATGTTTCTACGTGTTCAACGTCTTTTTCAAAGGATTGAGCACTGGATATAATACTAAAGTCAAATGCAGTTCACCTGGTTCATCTCTTAAAATTCACTATAAAAGAGAATATACCTACATTTCTAAACATAGAAGTTGAACTGGTTAAACATACTAATTTACCATATATATTTTGGGATAAAAAAATGGATAGAGTATTAAACAAGCTTATTCCCAGAACATTAATAAAATGGTGGTTTAAATTCAATAAATGAAATGAATTGGTAAAACTTTAAGCCCCAAATACTCCCATTACGAAAAATTATCTTTAGAACTTACTCCTTTTCTAAATGTAACTTGGGATAAATGAGGGGTTAAAAATCATGAGCAATTTATTCTATAAACAAAAACTAAAAACTTTTGAGGTAATATCTAGTGAATGTCAGATACCACCTACTAAATGGTTATTTTATACAATTTTTTATGCAGCAATTGCGAACTCGGATTATGAAATATTAGCAAATAGAGAACTTATACAATTTGAAAAAAAGTTTAAACAATATTAAGAAAAAAATGCACAATATCTAGATACCACAAAATTATAAAGTCTCAAATCGAAATAAAACAAAAACAGAGAAAATGCAAAAATGGGAAGAACATTTTGGGATTGTGTGGCACATAGATCAGTGGTACAAAGCATTCTTAATAACGGAGAAAATTATAAAGAATTCATCATTAAGAGAAGTATATTTCAAACTGGTGCAGCACTGGTATAACTGGCACAGGCTCAAGTATATTACTCAATAGGGATCCTGATAGTCCTCTCTATTCATAAAAATGCAACCAATTGGAATAGAATAGGACGGAATTAAGGGCGCGGGCAAAGGGTTTTAAAATACTACCATATACAATGATAGCGCAGAATCCCTTGATAAATCCACTTGAGTTAGAGGTAATATGCGCGTCGGGGCTTTGGGGGAAAACAATTATAATCTCATTCCAAGTTAACCAATACAAAAGTTAAAGCTGTGAATTCTTATAGCAGTTACAAACTTAGAGCAGGTCATGCCTAGTATTTAGCACAGTACTTACTGCAAAGAGCAGGGAAGAGCACTTACTTTAGCAAAGATAATCTAATTTCAATAAACTAATGCTAATTTCCATAAGTAAAGCAAGGACTGTTTGCTATACTTACCACCTTGGCTGATATCAAAAACCAAAGCTGCATGATTGAAATGAGTATTGTTGCACCTGAGCAGCAACACTATTATATGTTGAAGGCACAATAGCTTCATGATTTATTACAGTCATGGCTTTCTTACTGGTTATCACTAGTGATGTCGCAAACATAACATTTTCTGTTCGCGAACCGCGGACGAGAATTTCATCAAATGTTCGTGAACGGGCGAACCGGGCGAACCGCCATAGACTTTAATGGGCAGGCAAATTTCAAAACCCACAGGGACTCTTTCTGGCCACAATAGTGATGGGAAAGTTGTTTCAAGGGGACTAACACCTGGACTGTGGCATGCCGGAGGGGGATCCATGGCAAAACTCCCACGGAAAATTACATATTTGATGCAGAGTTTGGTTTTAAGCCATAATGGGCATACATCACCTAACATTCCTAAATTGTTTAGAATAACATGCTTTAAAACATCAGGTATGATGTTGTATTGATCAGATAGTGTAAGGGTTACACCTTGTCCTCACTGATGTCATTGAAGGTCTCTTCCTCCACCCAGCCACCAAGGGTCCCCGAAAGGTGACAACAAGCCCCCTAGGACACCTGCTGTGTTTGGTCTTCCACCTCCTCAAAGCCACCTTCCTACTCTGACTCCTCTTCTTCAGACTCCTCTCTCTGCGTTGCCTCTGTCTGCGTTATTATAAGGTGTGTACTGTTAAGTAGTACTATTCCTATCGGTTTAATCCCTGTTACGTCCACTATTAGGGGACGTGTATATGGCATGGATTTTTGGAAGCGGGAGATGGAAAAAGATGCTTGGTCGGTCCTCCCACTTCAAATTTGGGGCACTGCGCGTGCAATCTAAGGTGCCACCAGATAGGAGTGGTGTGTTCAGTTGTACAATTTATTCCTATCGGATTCAATAAAACCAATAAACCTGGCCCGTTACTAGCCAGGAAACTACAAACCAAAACAACACAAAATAGCATACTTCAAATTAAGACCTCGAAGGGAGAAAAAACAACGAACCCAAATAAGATCCAGAAGATTTTTACAAAATTTTACAATACCCTTTAAACGGCAACAAAACACAGATCTACACAAAATGAGGGGATTTCCTAATTCCTGTGATCTCCCCTTAATAGAAGAAAATTACTTAGAGACTTTAAATGCCAAAGTGACCCTAGAGGAAGTGAGAAAAGCAGTCCAGAACCTCAAACCTGGTAAGTCACCAGGCCCAGACGGGTACACCAATTAATATTATAAAATTTTTATAGACATATTAGGCCCGCACTTGGTCACTCTAACAATGTTCTAGAAGGCAAGCAAACACCAGCAGAGCTGAACAGGGCAGATATCGCTCTATTCCCTAAGGAGGGTCGAGATGCCCTAGAACCAAAAAACTACAGGCCAATATCATTACTAAACTGTGATACAAAGATCCTGTCAAAAATAATAGCGGATAGAATGTCATCCTTCTTGCCTAAGTTAATACAAAATGACCAAGTAGGCTTTGTCTCCCACAGGCAAGAGGGAGACAACATTATTATTATTATTATTATTATTATTATCCTTTATTTATAACGCTCCAACATATTCCGCAGCACAATACAGGGGTTAGGTACACGTATAAACAATACCCCACAATGAAAATAATGGAAGACCCTGTTATTGAGCTTTCAATCTGATATACACTGTGCTTTCCCTAAAGCACCTCACAAGATTAAAACTTGCAAACTTACATTCTAAAGGGTATGGGTGAGGTACAGGAGAGTGAGAGATGCATAGTGAATGAAGAGGCTAAAGATGATAGGCTTTTTTGAATAGATGTGTTTTTAAAGAGATTTTGAAGGATCTGAGGCAGGAAGATAGTCTAATGGTGCGAGGTAAAGAGTTCCAAAGAATAGGGGCAGCACGTGAAAAGTCTTGAAGACGGGAATGAGAGGAGGTGATGAGAGAGGAGAAGAGAAGAAGGTCATTAGCAGAGCGAAGAGGGCGGGTGGGAGTGTATTTTGGGATGAGAGCAGAGATGTAGGAGGGTGCACTATTGTGGAGGGCTTTATATGTTAGGGTCATGATTTTGAATTGTATTCTAGACGCTATGGGAAGCCAGTGGAGTGCCTGACAGAGAGGTGCTGCAGACACTGATCGTTTAGTATGGTAGATGAGTCTAGCGGATGCATTCAAAATGGATTGGAGTGGAGACAGACGGGTGATAGGAAGGCCAGCAAGAAGAGTGTTGCAGTAATCGAGACGAGATATGATGAGAGCGTGAATAAGAATTTTAGTTGTGTCTTGTGTGAGGTAGTGGCGTATTTTGGATATGTTTTTTAGGTGAAAGTGACAAGATTTTGTGAGTGATTGGATGTGGGGAATGAAAGAGAGGGAAGGGTCCAGTAGGACCCCAAGACAGCGGGCCTGAGAGGTGGAAGTGATGATGGCATTGTCAACAGTGAGAGATATTTGCGGAGTGAAAGCTGTAGTAGAGGGTGGAAAGATAAGGAGCTCTGTCTTAGACATGTTGAGTTTGAGTTGACGGGCAGACATCCATGAGGATATGCTCGAGAGGCAATTGGCAACATGAGCTAGCAGAGAGGGGGATAGTTCAGGTGCAGAGATGTAGATTTGGGTGTCATCAGCATATAGATGATACTGAAATCCAAAAGATTGTATAAGGGCACCAAGGGAGGATGTATAGATGGAGAAAAGGAGGGGGCCTAGGACTGAGCCTTGGGGTACACCGACAGTTAGAGGGCGAGGAGATGAAGAGGTGCCAGAGAAGGAGACACTAAATGTTCGATTTTCTAGATAAGATGTGAACCAAGAGAGAGCAGTGTCACGGATGCCAAGAGAGTGGAGAATTTGGATAAGAAGAGGATGATCAACTGTGTCAAAGGCAGCAGAGAGATCCAGGAGAATTAGGATAGAGAAATGACCCTTTGATTTGGCGTTGAGCAGGTCATTAGTAACTTTTGTGAGAGCTGTCTCTGTAGAGTGTTGGGGCCGGAAGCCAGACTGGAAGGGATCAAGGAGGGAGTTGGAGGAAATGAATTGTGTAAGGCGAGTGTAGACGACACGCTCAAGTAGTTTAGAAGCCAAGGGAAGTAGAGAGATAGGGTGGTAATTAGATGGAGAAGCTGGATCAGATGTGGGTTTCTTAAGAATGGGTGTAATTGTGACTTGTTTCAAGGGTGATGGAAACTTGCCAGTGTCTAAGGAGAGGTTGAATAGATGTGTGAGAGCTGGGATAAGTGTGGTAGAGAGGGGGGGGGGGGGTTCAGCTGTGATAGAATAGGATCATGTGGACAAGTTGTGAGACGAGAGGTTGATAGAAGGTTAGCAACTTCATCCTCAGTTACAGGGTTAAAGGAGTTTACAGTGGCTATAGGTTTGGAAAAGGGTGAAGGCAGACTGCTGTTTGTTTTTTGAGGAGAAGGTGTGATATGGCCGCGTTGAGAGGAGAGTTCATTATGAATATTTTCTATTTTACTATTAAAGTATCTAGCAAAATCTTCAGCTGTAAGAGAGGAAGGGGCGGGAGGTGGGGGAGGGCAGAGGAGAGTGTTAAGAGTGGAGAACAAATGTTTTGGGGTTGGAGGCCAAATTTGATATTAATGATGAGAAGTAGCTCTGTTTGGCAAAATTGAGGGCATAGTGATAGGAGCGTAGGATAAACTTGTAATGAAGGAAGTCTGATGAGGAGCGAGATTTCCTCCATAGTCGTTCAGCGCTACGGGAGCACTTCTGGATGTAGCGTGTTTGTGTAGTGTGCCATGGTTGTAGATGAGAGCGGGGGCGTCTGCCTGTGGTTATGGGGGCTAGAGAGTCCAGGGTGGAATTTAGAGACAAATTGTATTGTGTGGTAGCAATATCAGGGCAAGTGAGGGTAGTGAGAGGACTGAGAAGGGGTTGCAGTAAATTGGAAAGGTGTTGTGAGTTAAGTGTCTGCGGGTTCTGGTAGTTGGGCGTTGTAACGGATCTCCTGGCACCCCGACCGGGTACCTCCGTACCACCACAGACTCCACAACCGCCGTAGCTTAACTGGAGCCGCGCCGTCTTCCTTCCACCGGTATGAATCTCGAGCATCCAGGATCGTGTGGAGAAGACCTCTCCTCCAAGGAGAGCACATCAGGAACAAGCGTTCAGTAGTTACAGCTCAAGGGAGTATGCAAAAGCATAGCAATCCCCAGTATGATATAGCAATCCCCTCCAAGAACGAGACGAGGCTACGTTTTGAAGGGTCAAGAAGGCCTGACTTTATTTTGTTGTGCAGAAATATTTATACACATCTCTTCCCACAGGCAATACACATGCCCATATTTGGCCACACAATACACATAAAGAGAACAATAGGTGGGTCACACCTCCCTGAGGCTACCTGGTAACTTTGATACAATCAGACATTGATTCAATTACACTTCTTTGTTCTTATGTCTGATGATGAAAACACTTTATACAATAGACTTCCTTATCTTATGAGTCTCTGTAATAGGATTATCTATTATGCCCAGGTCTGCAATAGTATGGGCTAATATTCTGCAGAGCATAAACCAACATACATACAGTATAATAGTAGGATCATATTTTAACCATAATAATAATAATGAAACAGGGTAAAACAGTGATGGGTTCCGTTACACACCTCCCCCGTGACCATAAGCCGGGATACACGGTCTGATCCCAACGGATCGGCCTGGGGATGTCCGGACAAAAGTATTTGTTGGTCAATTCTCTAGTTTGACAACCCATCAGCATTACTGCAATTCACATTTACTCACATTTCACATATCCCCAGATAGCTGGGATCTGAGCGCACAAAACTACCGAATAGCGCTCAGATCCTATTCACACAGTTCAATTGCCATGTAGCTAAAGTCTTTCCCATAGTCTTTCATTATATGAATGGGCTCCATGGCATAGCTATCTGTGGTATCATGGTTCACACAGGGCAAGTAACGAATGACCCCCCTGTATGTAAAGGGCCAGAATGAGTGACATACACTCTGGTATGGCCGAATACTGTGTTTAAAGGGCAATATGTCCCAGGGCCATAGCCGCAGGGCAGGAGGCTGGCAAACAGTCCTCTCCAAGACAAAGTGGCGAAGGGCACTTCGTCACACACACAACCGCCGTAGCTTAAACCTCCCAGGGAGTATGCAGCGCATAGCAATCCCCAGTGTGATATAGCAATCCCCTCCAAGAACTAGACGAGGCTACGTTTTGAAGGGTCAAGTAGAACTGACTTTATTTTGTTGTGCAGAAATATTTATACACATCTCTTCCCACAGGCAATACACATGCCCATATTTGGCCACACAATACACATAAAGAGAACAATAGGTGGGTCACACCTCCCTGAGGCTACCTGGCAACTTTGATACAATCAGACATTGATTCAATTACACTTCTTTGTTCTTATGTCTGATGATGAAAACACTTTATACAATAGACTTCCTTATCTTATTAGTCTCTGTAATAGGATTATCTATTATGCCCAGGTCTGCAATAGTATGGGCTAATATTCTGCAGAGCGTAAACCAACATACATACAGTATAATAGTAGGATCATATTTTAACCATAATAATAATAATAATGAAACAGGGTAAAACAGTGATGGGTTCCGTTACAGGCGTGATAATGGGTAGAGATTGGAAGGGGTAATGAGGCAGTAGGTTAGGAGATGGTGGTCAGAAAGAGGGAGTGGGGAGATTGTAAGATTGTAGATAGAGCAGTGATTAGAGAAAATTAGGTCCAGGGAGTATCCATCCTGGTGGGTAGGGGATTCTATCCACTGTGAGAGGCCAAGGGAAGTGGTAAGTGCAAGTAGTTTTGTGGCTGTGGGAGAAGTGGGAGTGTCAGTGGCAATGTTAAAATCACCAAGAATGAGTGAGGGTATGTTAGAGGAGAGAAAGTGAGGGAGCCAGGCGGCAAAATGATCCAGAAATTGAGAGGCTGGACCAGGCGGGCGATAGATGACAGCCACTCGCAGAGAGATTGGTGAAAAGAGACGGATAGTGTGAACTTCGAAGGAAGAGAATTGGAGAGAGGGAACTGGGGGAATGCAATTGAATGAGCAATGGGAGGAAAGTAATATGCCCACACCCCCACCTTGGGGGGTCTAGTAGCGTGGACACCCAGTACAGGTCATTCTCCTTCATCCTTTTTATACGAGGGTCCCTCAACAGGCACGACAGCATGAAAGACCCCATTTGCACATGGTTGGATGCCAAGCTAGTCATGTCCCGTTCCTCGTCCTCAGTGATCTCATTGAAGGTATGTTCTTCCCCCCAGCCACGTCCAACACCACGGGTACCAGATAGGTGACAACGAGCACCTTGGGATGCCTGTTGTGGTTGGTCTTCCTCCTCCACCTCAAAGCCACATTCCTCCTCTGACTCCTCTTCCTCACAATCCTCTTCCAGCGTTGACGCAGGTCCAGCAAGCGATGCTGATAAGGCTGTTTCTGGTGGTGATGATGACCACAAATCTTCCTCTTCACGCTCATCTACGGCCTGATCCAGCACTCTTCGCAGGGCACGCTCCAGGAAGAAAACAAATGGTATGATGTCGCTGATGGTGCCCTCAGTGCGACTGACCAGGTTTGTCACCTCCTCAAAAGGACGCATAAGCCTACAGGCATTGCGCATGAGCATTCAGTAATGTGGCAAAAAATCCCCAGCTCCGCAGAGGCTGTCCTAGCACCCCGGTCATACAAATACTCATTAACAGCCTTTTCTTGTTGGAGCAGGCGGTCTAACATTAGGAGTGTTGAATTCCTACGTGTCGGGCTGTCTAAAATCAAGCGCCTCACTGGGATGTTGTTTCGCCGTTGGATATCTGTAAAGTGCGCCATGGCTGTGTAGAAACGCCTGAAATGGCCACACACCTTCCTGGCCTGCTTCAGGACGTCCTGTAAGCCTGGGTGCTTATGCACGAAGAGTTGTACAATCAGATTACACACATGTGCCATGCACGGCACATGTGTCAACTTGCCCAAATTCAATGCCGCCAACAAATTTCTTCCATTATCACAAACCACTTTACAGATCTCCAGTTGGTGCAGAGTCAGCCACTGATCCACCTGTGCGTTCAGGGCGGACAGGAGTGCTGGTCCGGTGTGACTCTCTGCTTTCAGGGAAGTCAACCCCAAGACGGAGTGACACTGCCGTATCCGGGATGTGGAATAGTACCTGTGGAGCTGTGGGGGTGCCGTTGATGTGGAGCAAGACATAGCAGCAGCAGAAGAGGACTCAGCCGAGGAGGTTATGGATGAGGATGGAGTAGGAGGAGTAGAGGAGGTGGCAGCAGGCCTGCCTGCAAGAGCCACATATTCCATGCTTGGCAGCCGTCACCAGGTTTACCCAATGTGCAGTGTAGGTGATATACCTGCCCTGACCATGCTTTGCAGACCAGGTATCAGTGGTCACATGGACCCTTGGCCCAACACTGTGTGCCAGAGATGCCATTACTTCCTTTTGCACAATCGAGTACAGGTTGGGGATTGCCTTTTGTGCAAAGAAATTTCGTCCGGGTACCTTCCACTGCGGTGTCCCAATAGCTACAAATTTTTTGAACTCCTCAGACTCCACCAGCTTGTTTGGTAAAAGCGGGAGGGCTAAGAGTTCAGACAAGCCAGCTGTCAGTTGCCGGGCAAGGGGGTGACTTTGTGACATTGGCTTCTTACGCTCAAACATGTCCTTGACAGACACCTGACTGTGGGCAGATGAGCAGGGACTGCTCAGGGCGAAACACGGAGTGGCGGATGGTTGAGAGGGGGCAAGCAGGGCAGCAGTGGTTGACGTGGCTGAAGATGCTGGACCAGGAGGAGGATGGCGGCTTTGACTTTGTGTGCTGCTTGTACTCATGTGTTGATCCCATAGGCGTTTGTGATGTGACATCATTTGCCTTTGCAAAGAAGTTGTACCTAGGTGGGTGTTGGACTTCCCACGACTCAGTTTCTTTTCGCACAGGTTGCAAATGGCATCGCTGTTGTCACAGGCAGACACACCAAAAAATTGCCACACTGCTGAGCTCTGCAATGACGGCATTCTGGTGGTGGCAACAGCATGCATTGACTGGCGTGCTGTCTGGCTGACCCCGGGTGCCGATGCATGCTGTCTGACTGTGCCACTAGCTTCTTGCGACGACCTCCCCCTGCTTCCAATTCGTCTTCTTCTCCTCTCTGTTTCCCCATCTGAACTTTCCTCCTGTTCTTCTTCTCTTATAGCGGGCACCCACGTGACGCATCGTCATCATCAACCGCTTCACTTGTCATCACATCTGACAACTCAACAAAGGAAGCAGCACCAGGTACAACATCATCATCATCAGACCGTACGTCCATGTGTGTAATACTGCCTGACTGGGACATATCCCTGTTATCTACATCCTCTGGCACTAATGTTTGCGCATCACTCGTTTCTTCCAACGGATGTGTAAATAACTCTGCTGACGGATCAAGTGAAGCGGCTGTGGTGCTAGTGTTGGTGGTGGCGGCAGGCGGGCGAGTGGTAACTGGAGAGGTGCCCGAAGCTAAGCTGGAGGAGCATGGTGCGTCTAGGTTCCGAGCAGGAGCTGTAGAAGATTGGGTGTCCTGTGTTAGCCAGTCAACCATGTCCTCAGAACTTTTCAAGTTCAGGGTACGTTGCCTCTGAAAACTGGACATTATTCTCGGGCCAAAGGGAATCACAGCACCACGACCACGACGGCCCCTGCGGGGTGGCCTGCCTCTGCCTGTCATTTTTTTTCCGATTAGTGCTACTATGCGTGCAAGCTACTGTGACACTAGATATGAGTGTCACTGTGCACTGGCAAAAGTTGGCAGAGTAGGCGCTGTAGGCCTCACACACAGGCCTGTAGGCAGGCAACTGATATTCAATTGATTACAGCAAAAAAAGGGTTCTTTTATTTCACTGTACACTAGGTTGCACCAGATATGAGTGTCACTGTGCACTGGCAAAAGTTGGCAGAGTAGGCGCTGTAGGCCTCACACACATGCCTGTAGGCAGGCAACTGATATTCAATCAATTACATTAAAAAAAGGGTTCTTTTATTTCACTGTACACTAGGTTGCACCAGATATGAGTGTCACTGTGCACTGGCAAAAGTTGGCAGAGTAGGCGCTGTAGGCCTCACACACACGACTGTAGGCAGGCAACTGATATTCAATCGATTACAGTCAAAAAAGTGTTGTTTTATGTCACTGTACACTACGGTTGCACCAGATATGACATATCACTGTGCACTGGCAAAAGTTGGCAGAGTAGATGCAATAGGCTTCACACACATGCCTGTAGGCAGGCAATTGCTATTCAGTCAAAAAAGTGTTGTTTTATTTCACTGAGCACAATATAAGCAGTGAGCCTGACACAGGCAGGCAACTGAAATTAGATTAAAGGAAAAAAGGGTTGTTTTTTTTCAATGTATTGTACACCAACTATGACTGGTGAAACAGAGCAGAATATTAGCTTTGAGCCTGACATAGGCAGGCAACTGAAATTAGATTACAGGAAAAAAATGGTTCTTTTCAATGTATGGTACACCACCAGGTATGAGTAGTGAAAATAAGCACAATATAAGCTGTTAGGTGTTAGCCTGTTACACACAGACGCTGGCAGGCTGGCATATGCAATTAGATTACACAGAAAAAAATTATAAAATAAAATAAATGATGTTCTAGCCCTAAAAAGGGCTTTTTGGGTTGCTGTCCTTGCAGCAGATATCAGATTAGTCCTTCAGGTCTGTTGTGGAAGCTAAATACACAGCCTGGCTATCTATTTACCTATTAAATCTCCAGCAGCTACACTATCTGTCCTCTCACAACGAATGCAGCTTCAGAATGATTCTAAAATGTATGCTGTCCTTCAGATGGAAGGCACTGAAAGGGAGTGTATGCTGCTGATTGGCTGGAATGTGTCTGCTGACTGTGAGGTGCAGGGTCAAAGTTTCCTCAATGATAAAGAATAAGGGGCGGACCGAAAAGCGCATGTGTCCGTCGTCCGATGCGAGCGCGAAAGAGCCAAAATCGCAGCGAATAGTCCGGGGGCAAACTGTCCGCGACATCTCTAGTTATCATTACAAAGGCTGGATGATTAATCTTAGCAGCAGAATTATTATTTGCCAAAGTTATCAACAGTTAATAAAACAGAAATCCAAAAAAGGCATCTAAGTAACAACACTATTATAAGTTGTAAATGTCGCATGATTCACTTCAGTAGCAGCTTTGCGATCCTTTACTGTTGTAGTATATACTGCATGATTCATTTGAGTAGCAGCTTACTTGGAGCCACATTCAATTGAGCTTTCAGGTGATCCGGTAGCCTGTAAGTGAGGTCGCAAGTTAATTTGCTATTCAATTGGCGTATTTTTGTGGGCTCCAAACGGCTTATGAGTTACGACCTCGAAAAAATGGCGATGTTTAAACCCGTAACTTCCAGCCTCCCGAAACCTTTGATTTTTGAAGGCTGCAAGACTTCGGATCGTTAAATTTACTAATCGCTATTCAATTGCCAAAATCAATCAACACCGCAGGTGCAATCAAGCCCTCTAATGCTAAATGGCGGCCAAAAGCTTATGGATCCAAATAGGACCCGCAAAGGGTTTCCAGACTAGTTTGTACCACTGTAAATGACAATATAAAGGCACCAATACACTTTAAAACATGGGGAAAGCAATGAAGACATTACAATTACTTGCACAACAATTTCCAAATATCAAATATTGCAAAATGTATTTTCCACATAGGTTGTAATAGTCATGCATATGCCAATATGAAAAGCCATGCTGCAACATGCTGAAAGCTATTAAAGACACACTACCTCATTAAATTGCAACACAAATACATGCAAATGGCTGACATATTAACCCTTTCAAACTCACAGAGGCTATAAGGTGGACCCTAAAAATACAAATATCATCTTATATACATTTCATTCTTTACATCTACATTGGGACAACAAATAGTGGCCAAATGACACCGCCACGTGGCAGATATCAAGTACCAGGGAAACATTTCACATATGGTTGTTCAGTCCCTCACTTGTGTCCGACTCTCTGTGATCCTATGGACTGCAGCACACCTACTAATGTCTCTCTCTGTGCATATCCACAAGGTTTGCATGCCAAAGATACTGGAGTGGGTTACCAGTTCCTTCTCTAGTCGACTGTGATGTGTCTGACCTCTCTGATATGACCTGCCCACCTACAGTGGCCCCATGGTATAGCTCACAGCTTCATTCAGGTATACAAGCCCCTTCGCCACCACCACCTAGCAATCCACAAAGCGATCAGGGGAATATGCACCACACTAATCTACTCTAACCTATCAGGAAGGCCCGCAAAAACACATGGAGGCTGTGCAGAGGCATGTGGAGCGACAGCCAACTCACCTCCATCTCCGCTACGCCCATCCTGGAAAGTCCCACACCATTGCTGGTGGCCATGCACCAAGATGTATACCCATTCCCATTTGGTGACTTCCCATTATCTTTTGCTATTTATGAATTTACATTAGTGTGATGTATGTTCCCCTGGTCCCCTTGTGGATTGCTAAGTGGCGGTGGTGAAGGGACTTGTGTACTTGAATTAAGCTGTGAACTATACCATGTAGGGCCACTGTATGTGGGAAGGTGATAGCAGAGAGGTCAAATAAATCACAGCCCACTAGAGAAGGAACTGGCAACTCACTCCAGTATCACCTGTCATATTGTTAGCAGGCCCTCAGGGGGAATGTTGATACTCCACAATATCACTAATTGTACATTTGCATGTGTATTAACCATTTATGTTGATTATATATGATATATATTATTATATGATATATAATGCTATCATGACCATTATTATTGTTATATGTATTGATCTATTGCATAGTTACTAGGGCTCATTAGTTTACATATATAGGAATATGAGACATATGTGATATATGTGGATGTCCCATAACTCCAACCATTGTAAACATACTGACACGGTTAGAATGGTATTACATTAATATCATGGGTGTGTTGTGGGTGGATACCGGAAGGGCAAGAGGTTGTGCTTGTGAACAAGGGGATGCCTAAGGGGAGTAATGTCATAGTCTAGAATAAGCATGATGCATAGAACCTACCAGGGTTACATGTGGTCACTACACCATTGCAAGCGGAATCTGGTGAGAAAAGGGTCCATGAGAAATCACTCAATGTAATTGGAGAAACCAGTCATGTGCATAGCACTTACAACTTATCTATGTCTGCTTAATGACACAGATGAACATAATCATGGATAATGTCATACAGATCTATTCCACACACAGCAGCAGAATAAGTGACACAGAAAGAGGAGATTGAGGAACATTCCTTCATGGTCGTGAGATTGGGCTATTAACACCTACAGAGACAAGAACAAGATATCAATCAGAACACTATTTGGAACATCAATTGAACATCAATTGCAGAAATATTCAACATAACCATAAGTGTACACAATCTGTAGCCAGCCGTTAGTATGTCAACATTGATACAAAATTATATTAATTGTGGAGTGTGGATGAGGAGGACTTAGGGCAGTGGCTCTCAATCCTCTCCTCAGGTGCCATCAAACAGGCCATGATTTATGGGAAACAATAAATGGGGCAACTAGTATTCAACCGCTGGTAGAGCCTCAAATTGCTTCACATGTGTATTCACACAGTATTTCAGCCGAATCATGGTCTGCGTGGTGGGTCCTGGGGAGAGGTTTGACAACCACTGACCTGGGGGATGTTCACACCTACTTCCTCTTTCTGAGCACTGGGCCCACACCTTCTGGAACCACTCACTTCCTCCCTCTACCACGGCCAGGATGTGTTGGGTTGAGAGGTGCATCCAACTGGGGTGGCTGTGTAGCAGCTGTAGTTGGCAGTAAGGGATGAGATAAGGAGGCTGTAGGCCCTGGCTGCTGTGGTGGTGGAGCCTGTGGAACTGAAGGCTGGAGTGTAGACACGTGGGCTTCAGCCAACTGCACCAGCCGCACCAAGTGATGTGTCTGGGCTTATCTGTCCCTATAGTCATTTGCTTCTACCTCTCCATCCGAAGATCATGCCTCCTCACTTCACCATATATTGCTCGGATACTTTCCGCCTGCCC
The DNA here is from genome assembly GCA_027410445.1 of Discoglossus pictus. NCBI lineage: Eukaryota > Metazoa > Chordata > Amphibia > Anura > Alytidae > Discoglossus > Discoglossus pictus. The sequence continues at coordinate 17,227,788 of CM050169.1, read as the reverse complement.
GATAGCAATTTCTTTCTGACGTGCCAGCTGAGCTGTCAGCTGTTGGACTGCTCTGATCTCGCGCTCATCAGCCAAGCGGATGTGCTAATATATGTCACCCAAGGTGCCTGGTGAGGGGACGTGAGTTCTGTCTTCGGACGATTTTGGACTCTGGATGTGCTGTAGTGAGGCCAGAGGTGTTGCCTGTTGTGATGGTTTACCCCGTAGGGATAGGGATGGTGTTGCCAGTAGGGAATCTGTTGACAATGGAGATGGTGCTGTTGCCAATGGAGATGGTACTGGCAATGGAGATGGTGCTGTTGCCAATGAAGATGGTACTGGCAATGGAGATGCTGTTGCCCATGGTGTTGGCCCAGTCTGTTCGGGCAACAATGGCTGCGACATCAATAGCTGCGACAACAGCTGAGGCAACAATGGCTGCAACATCTGCAGGGGCAACAATGGCTGCAACAACTGCTGGGCCAACCACAGCTGTAAAACCACTGCTGTGGTAACATCTGTTGTTGCCCGGTCAGGAGTGGGAGAGGATTGGTGTCGGCACACGTATTGCCTGAATGTCACCCGGTGGCAGTAGTGGGCCTGTTGAGAGTGGTCCCCATGAGCTTGACATCCCTGCAGGTGGTTGGTGGCTCATTTAACCTCCAGTAATTTTTCTTTCAAAAGATTTTTATTCAGCAATTTTAAGATCATAGTATACACGATTAAGATGCAACCTTCATATAACTTTAGACAGTTAAGGTGTTTGTTACAGATTTCAATAAAGTCATATAAACATTTCAAACAATAATGTTACAACTATCAAACCTGCTTTCCCAACTCTTTTTGTTTCTTTTTAAGTGATCCTTAATAATAAAGAACAATTGGATTCAACAAATATAAATTAACATTTTACCTCCTTAAAAGGGAAGCTGGAGAATACACAAGAATCCTAGTAAAAGAAGAGATATTAAACAGTGATCCCTAAACCCCCCCTTTTTTTTATTTTAAAAAGGGCCTTGTACCCTTCCTAAATGATGCCCCCCATCTCATTCCTTGCTTTCCTCTTATTACCTTGGTGCCCCAGATATCTCCGAAATAGTCCTCTACCTCTCTGTTCCAGGCCACTCCACACTCCACTCCTCCATCCAGCGCTTGAGTGACCTATGTGATTCCTAAAGTATACCATCTGGAGATAAGATCCATGGTTCCCATACCTCTAGATATATATGATAGGTGTCTAGTAAAATGTGGCATCCACCAAGCCCACCAGGTGCAAGAGTTTTTGTATTTGCCTAGTTTTCCTGTCCGCCGCAACTGCACCTCCGCCTGTTGAGACCTCCAGTAATTTGAAAGGGCTGGGAACGTGTGTGAGGGCCCAGGGGGTGATTCCCACAATGGTCCTGCTGATGGTCCAGTCTCCTGAGGGCCCTCAGCTTCCTCCACCACCACCAGTGTTGGTGATAGTGGTGGCTCTGGTGGAGCCACTGTCTGTGTCTCTGCGGATGGGGTACGCCTCTTGGGTACTAAAATGAGAGTACAATAGTATTTGAGTATTGATTCTCTAAACAATTGTTTGCTGTGTGTTTCCATATCCCTGACATCATGGTCACTTGTAAATGGCTGTGGCAATTGTTTCCCGCAGATAAACATTGAGCTGTATCAGGATCATTGTGGATCATGGCTTATATCAATATACATATACTAGGACAATGACGAGAATAAAATTGTTAATCTGGCAATGCTGTTTGCCACACAATGTGAGGATTTTGGCCCTCTAAGCACCATTGGCCTCCAGGTCTGGATTGATGGTTTAAGCAGGGTTTTAAATATACGAGAAAGCAGCTTAGTCGTTGCCGTCCACACTTTAGCTATTTCAAGGCACTTCCACCACGTATGTATAAAGTCCCCTCTGCCCTGGCAGCTCCTGTAGCATCTATCCGAGATCTTTGGAAATATTCTTTTCAGTTTGGCCGGGGTCACGTATGCTCTATGTAGTATTTTTAGGGAAGTTTCCATCAAACTATAATTATATGAACCTCTAGACAGACTCGAAAATGACTCAGCCCACTTGCTCCCATACCAGATCTGCTGTAGATCCACCTCCCACTTTGTTACGAAGGAAGGCTTCCAAGGGTTCTGTGGTGAGTTAAAGATGCTATATAGTGCCCCTAAGGTGCCACCTGAGAGATTTATATTTTTACAAACAGTCGAAATCCAAGAATCTCTAGGGGGCCCCCAACTCCTGTATATACCTCCAATCCACTGTCTAATTTTAATATAATTAAAAGTTTCCTGGGGTGGTACCTCCAACCTCCTACTCATTGCCGCCACTGGTATAATTTTGCTATTCACAAACCATGCCCCAAGTTTGTCCAAGTTTTTAGAGATCCAAAATGCCTTGGAACCTGCTGTGCTGGTGAATAGAAGGGAGGGCGAGGAAAAGATTGACGTGAGGGTCGATATTGGATAGGTTATTTTGTGTACTTTCCTAGCCCAATCCCATATCCTCAGGGTAAATTTAGTTATGGGGTTGGAAATTTGAGAATTTCAAATTTGCATGTTTCGAGCCCACAAAATGATCCCCAAAGTTAGCGGGGCCATCTGTGCCTCCTCTATAAACACCCAGTTAGGCTGCAGTGGAGTAGAGTGCACAACGGAATAGAGGCAAGCTGAGCAGCCTTAAAGTAGAGGTTAAAATTAGGGCATGATAAGCCCCCTTGTGATTTGTGTCTGTACATGATTTGCCGGGCCACCCTCGGCGGTCTATTTCTCCAAATGAACCTAAAAATCCGGGACTGAAAATGCGCCAGCTCGGCATTATTTATTTGCACCGGCAGTGTCCTGGCTAGGTAAAGTAGCCTCGGCAAGATATTCATCTTAACCGTGGCTATCCGACCCGTCCACGAGATCTGCCTTTTGTTCCAGGTCTCTAAGTCCCTCTGCAGAACCCTATACAGGGGCGGGTAATTGGCTTTATACATGCCCTGCAAAGAGTCGGTTAAGTTTATTCCCAGATATTTTATGTGGGAGGTTGGCCAGATAAATGTATGTTCTCCCTTCAACCGATCTAACAAGTCCCTGGGTATACCCACAATAAAAGGCTTCTGTTTTTTCCTGGTTCAGTCTCAAGCCAGAGAGAGCGCTGTATTGATTTATCGTGCTCATCAAGGCGTCTATAGAGGGGCCCGGGTTTGAAAGAGTGCATAGCAAGTCATCAGCAAATAAGGAACACTTCAAGTGCTGATGACCCACCCTCACCCCCTCTATCGATGAGTTTGCCCTGATCGCTTGAGCCAATGGCTCAATGGCCAGGGCGAAGAGCAGCGGAGACAAGGGACATCCCTGTCTCGTGCCTCTCTCTATTTTAATGACTACCCCCTGGGGGCCCGGCAGCTTTAGAGTGGCTCTAGGCGCAGTGTAGTATGTACGCAATAAATTTAGAAAGTTGCCCTCAAACCCAAATTTCGTTAAAGTGGAAAACAGAAAGGGCCACTCTTTGGTATCAAACGCCTTCTCGATGTCCAATGCAAGCAGACAAACCGGGAGGTTCCTGGACCTAGCTAAATGTATAACATTAAGAGTCCTTCTTATATTATCCCCGGTCTGTCTGTGTGGAATAAACCCCGCCTGGTCCTTGTGTATTAAGGAGGGCAAAAAAACTGAAATCCTATGGGAGAAGATCTTAGCAAGCAGCTTAACGTCCCCATTTAAAAGTGAGATGGGCCTATAATTTTTAACTTCCTTAGGGTCCCTGCCTTCCTTGGGGAAGATTGTCAAGTCAGCAAAATTTAGTTCTTGGGGGGTTGCGTCTTCTCTCAGGATCGAATTGAACAAGCTGCATAAATGCGGGGCTAGGAGCGCCGAAAATTTCTTATAGTAGATGTTGGTGAACCCATCTGGGCCCGGGGATTTCCCTAGTTTTAACTCCTGAATTGCATCTATAACTTCGTTAAATGTCACTTCCCTGTTTAAGGACTCTAAGTCCGGTGATGAGATTCGGGGGAGGTCAAGGGTGTTTAGATAAGACAGAATAGAGTTGTCTGTGGCAGAGCTCTTTGAGGAGTAAATATCTTGGTAGAAGTCTCCAAAGACACCCTGTATTTCTCTTTGGCTGTAGGTAAGGTCCCCTGTCTTATTTTTAATTTGGGATATTCTAGACTGGGCATATTTGGCTTTCAGGCTCCTAGCCAACATTTTATCCAGCTTATTCGCCTTGGCATAGAATAAGTGTTGGGTCCTTCTTAATGCCTTGTCCGTCTTTATGGACAAGACACCATCTAACTCTAACCTGGTCCTGTCTATTTGCCCTCTCAAAGCTGGGTTGGGAGCCCCCCTGATATAAGCCTAATGTGCCATCCACACCCATCCCACCGCAGTTTCCCTGCCGGCATTGGACCCGAAAAAAGCCACCAATTCCCGCTCAATTTGTTCCTGGGCTGTGGGCAGCGAGATCAGATACTCATTTAGCCTCCACGTGTAGGGCATATTGAATTGCTTACCCAAGTCCATTTCTATTAAGACTGCTGCATGGTCCGACCAAGTACAGGGAATTATGGTAGCTTTATGAGTGCCATCTAGTAGTGCGTTGCTCACATACATAGTATCTATACGTGAATAGGACCCATGAGTGGGGGAGTAGAAGGTATACTCCCTCCCCCTCGGGTGGAGCCCTCTCCAAGCATCCACCAAGCCCACCAGGTGCAAGAGTTTTTGTATTTGCCTAGTTTTCCTGTCCGCCGCAACTGCACCTCCGCCTGTTGAGACCTCCAGTAATTTGAAAGGGCTGGGAACGTGTGTGAGGGCCCAGGGGGTGATTCCCACAATGGTCCTGCTGATGGTCCAGTCTCCTGAGGGCCCTCGGCTTCCTCCACCACCACCAGTGTTGGTGATAGTGGTGGCTCTGGTGGAGCCACTGTCTGTGTCTCTGCGGATGGGGTACGCCTCCTGAATACTAAAATGAGAGTACAATAGTATTTGAGTATTGATTCTCTAAAAAATTGTTTGCTGTGTGTTTCCATATCCCTGACATCATGGTCACTTGTAAATGGCTGTGGCAATTGTTTCCCGCAGATAAACATTGAGCTGTATCAGGATCATTGTGGATCATGGCTTATATCAATATACATATACTAGGACAATGACGAGAATAAAATTGTTAATCTGGCAATGCTGTTTGCCACACAATGTGAGGATTTTGGCCCTCTAAGCACCATTGGCCTCTTTCCCCCCTGTGTAGTTTAGGGGCCTTGCGATTAGTGTTACTGCCTTGGGTTAAGTGTTACTGCCTTGGGTTGTGTTCTTGCCTTGGTGTAAGTGTTACTGCCTTTGGTTAAGTGTTACTGCCTTGGCTTGTGTTCCTGCCTTGCATTAAGTGTTACTGCCTTTGGAGTGTTTTTTACTGCCTTCGACCTCGTTTTTATCCTGTTACGTTTTTTCGAACGCCATTTTTTCTCTCGCTTAGGCAATTTTCAATCGTAAAAAAACTGCAAATATTCCTCAAATTCACTTTTAACCTCACTCACAGGCTCCCTAGCTCCCCCCCTGTGCTGTGTGTAATTGAATTTAAGGCATAATTGTGCTTTTTTGGTGGTTTTTGCAGTTGTGTGGTTCGGGCATTTTACATGCTTCTGTCCAAAGTCCTATGGGGCTTGCGATTCCAGTTGCGTGTTTCAGCCGTTTTACGTGCTTCATTCCTAAGTCCGTTTTAACCACAGGTATTGGATAGACATTTCATTGATAACAATTAGGATGATAATATGATATATCATAATATTTACATGGTTATTGATGCCCCATATATCTGTAGTCAGAACCAGAAATCTTACAGTGTTATTGTATGTCAGTTATCTATGTGTGTGGGGTACATGTGGGTGCATATCGTGATGGTGATGGTGTATATGATACTCACTTTGCAGGGTTTTCTGATAGCCAGTGTCCAACTGTCCTGGAAGGCCCACTACAGCTGCTGGCTCCAAAGACTCCTTGATAGTCCACTCCCATCCACAGTATGTGATGTTGAGTGGTGGGTCACCACCAGTACCACAAGCTGCTCTGGCCTCCGCTGCCATCTTCTTCACTTTCATCCGGCAGTCATCAATCAGTGTTTAACCGACTGGACATCACGGTTTGCAACCCCTAATGAAGCCACAGCTGCAGTCAACTCACTCCAGGCACGTGTCTTATCGCCAGGCCTCACATCCCTACCACCATGGATGATGCTACGGCGGCCTTGGACTTCCCTGAGGAGCAAAGTCAAATAATTACGGTTTCTCGCAGTCTTTTAAACTGTTTCCCGTGGCGTTGATTGGCGTCCTCCACTTCCTATTGGTTAATTGACCTGTGACGGGATAGCAACTTTACAGCCTTGGCTGATTTTGGCGCTCTTCATCGGATCAGATACCTGGAAGCGTTACTGGTGAAAACAGACTTCACAGGCTTGAGGCTCTGGCTCATAACTTGCGCCCTTGCTCAATTGAATAGCATCACAACCGGAGACGAACGGGAGCCCGCAACACACCCTGGATTGGATTTGAACGTGGCTCTTATTCAGTATTTCTAGGATGGCTGTGTGATTGAATTAAGCAGCATCAGCTAAATTTGTAAAAGCTATTAAGGCTGCATATTTCTGTAAAGCAGAAACGCAAGGAACTGAAGATAAAACCAGTAAAGTGGTAAAAGCACAGTTTATGTTGTTGCCTAATAAATGAGCAACTAATTTGTGTAGCACATCTTGTATACCAAGCAAGGTACAGTGTAACTTTAAGCAAAGACATCACTATTACATCTATTGTACAGTCATAAAATAAAGTATAAGAGCTGTGGCAACATAGACCAACTGGCAAGCAGTTTATAAAGTGACTTCATAAACAGTATGAGTTTAATACTGCAAAGCGGTGAAAGCATCATAACTTTAAGGAGTATACTAAAAAATATAACTGTTTATACTGACGTCAAACATTTAATAAGTCACAAGGTGCTCTGTGCAAGGGTATAGAACTTAAAGTGAATTATATTAAGATGGAATCAGCTCAGAAACATCAATATTAAGGCCTCTATCTTTGTAAAAAGACCATTAAGGTGGTCTGACTTGACTAGAAAATATTCGTTACAACTGCAACACAAGTGTTATGTACAATAACTGAATTAATTTTTACAGGAATTAAAAATAGTCCATAAAACAAGCGTTTCAGTGTATTTACAAGTTAGAACTATTAATATATTCCTGTTTCAATCAAGGACCTATACAAAAGTACCAACACTGAGTCACTAGATATCAAATTGTAGATTTTTTGAATGTCTCTACTTCTTAATTTCCCTGATTTTAACAATATTATTAAAAGTTATATTTTAAAAGACAATGTAACTAGAGTCTATTGTCATGGCTGTGGATTTCATTAGTAGGGTCCACATCTGTCACTTAGGGTACTGTGTATTCACTGTTTAAATGACCTCTTTAAAAATATGAGATGGCTGATGTGCTCATGATCTTCAATCTCTTATTGTCTAAGCTGAACTGATCATGAGTGAATGGCATCTCCTGCAGGCCAGCCCAGTTTTTATAGCTTTGACTGTACTATGATGTCACTGCTAGCTGTATTATGATGTCACGGGTGAACCTATAACATCACAATCCGGTGGTCAGCTGACAACTTAGTAACAGGCACGCTGTGATAAATAGCTATGAAGGATGTCCTCATGAATATGGCATTGGACATGTCTATCTGCAATAAGATACATAGTTATTCACTACAAGTCAAAATATATTCATTCCTGGCTATTAAGATAAATATTTTGCAGAGTGAAGATGAAGACTCTAACAACTCTGTGCAGTATTCACTAAGGTAAGATGTATAATCTTTGTATTCATTGTACATCCACCATTTTAACACATTTAATAACAAGTGTATTTCTCTATTACTAACACGCACGTATAGTGTCACAACCTGTATGTTGAATGGGGTATGATAAGAGCCTATTGCCCAAACCTCTCCCCACAGGTGTGACTGGTTTGTTTTACCTATGTACAACAGGAAGAACTTTCAGCCCTTAGGTTAGACTGAGAGATGTCTGTAGTCTTGTGTAGCATAAGGATCTTTCTAAGTTCTAAAAAGAACTTATTCCAGCAAACAGAATTCACAGCATCAATAACGAAATTCACACTTGAATTATGTGAACCAGTATAACATCACATTTATTGAAAAAAACAGACATATTTATACCACACTTTTATCAATGAGAATCCAATCAATTTAAATGTGCATCCATAGATACTCCAGTTGCCTTCTACCTCATGTTATCACCCCTGTCTGCAAGTCCAAGAAGAATTACCCATTGTTTTCCCTTTCCATTGCTGTATTCTTGGTAGGGGGCAATTACATACAATAGTCATGGAGACACCAGTCTGAGGCTTGTGATACATAGAGATACTGGTGTCATGTGACTCCTAGGGGTCAATTATCTCCCTAATGTTGTTAATAAGGGACTAGTCCATTACTATGAAATATTGGGCATATACAATATTTCCCTTGTAAGTGCTAGCCCCCCCAAAGCACAACACAGACATACATCCCATCACTCCCATCATGTTCATACGCACACCCCACCTATAAACATGGGTACCACAGTATGGGCTCAGTGGCACCCAGGCAACTTTAAACAGGCATAACAAGGAATAACACATAAATCACAACATCCCTAATGTTAACCCATCTCAGTGGGCCCCTTTCCCCTGGCACAATAAGCCTATCTTATAAGGCTGAGGGCATCAGTCTTTAAGGTATTGCACAGCTGGTGCCTTGGCATGCTTCATGGAGAAATCCTAGTATATTAAATCATTAATATAACTCACAGTTAATTTAAAGGACCACTGCAGCTCAAAAAACACAGCACTTGTTTGTGAAATATGTAACAAACTACCAACATTAGCTGCCATGTAAGCCATGGACAAAACTTTTTTTTAGAGAAAGACTCTATTTATGAATAGAGAAATCCATTTTGTCTTTGTTAAATCACTTCCCAAGAACTGAATTAGAATGGTGTTCTTTTATTTTATTTATTAGTGAAAGGAGAAGTATGAATGGAGAGAACAGGGAAAGCTCAGGGACTTTGTTAGATATTTGAATTACTGTATATACTCGAGTATAAGCCAAGTTTTTCAGCCCTTTTTTTAAGGCTAAAAAGGGCCCCCTTGGCTTATACTCGAGTCACTCCCCCCCCCCCCCGTGTCTCTCTAACCCCCCTGTGTCTCACTAACCCCCCCTGTGTCTCTCTAACCCCCCCGTGTCTCTTTCCCTCCCCCCTCCTCATCCTCAACCCCCCTCCTCATTATAAACCCCCCGCCTCATTCTCCCTCCTCAATTCCCCTCCTCAACCTAAACACCCCTCCTCATTCTAACTCCCCCTCTCCCCTCACTTACCTGCTTCTGCTCCGGCCTCCGCTCCTTCTTGACCCGGCGCGCATGTGACGTCACCCAGTATATGCTAATGGCGTGGCGCGCATGTGAGGTCACGGCATTAGCATATACCGGGTGCCGGCACCCGGTATATGCTAATGACGCGGCGCGCATGTGACGTCACGGCATTAGCATATACCGGGTGCCGGCACCCGGTATATGCTAATGACGCGGCGCGCCTGTGACGTCACATGCGCGGGTCAAGGAGTGGAGGCCGGAGCAGAAGCAGGTAAGTGAGGGGAGAGGAGGAGATATTTAGGGGGGGTTTAGGTTGAGGAGGGGGGTTGAGGGGGGTTTAGGTTGAGGAGGAGGGTTGAGGGGGAGGTTGAGGGGGGTTGAGGAGGGGGGTTAAGGGGGGTTGAGGTTGAGGAGGGTGGTTGAGGGGGGTTGAGGTTGAGGAGGGGAGTTGAGGTTGAGGAGGAAGGTTGAGGGGGGTTGAGGTTGAGGAGGGAGGATGAGAATGGGGGGTTGAGGATGAGGATGGGGGGTTGAGGAGGGGGTTGAGGATGTGGGGTTGAGGAGGGAGGTTGAGGAGGGGGGTTGAGGAGGGGGGTTGAGGGGGGAAGTTGAGGAGGGGGGTTGAGGCTGAGGAGGGAGGTTGAGGATGGGGGGGTTGAGGAGGGGGTTGAGGAGGGAGGATGAGGCGGGAGGTTGAGGAGGAGGAGGAGGGGTTGAGAAAGGGGGTTGAGGTTGAGGAGGGGGGTTGAGGAGGGGTTGAGGAGAGAGGTTGAGGAGGGGGTTGAGGATGGGGGGGTTGAGGTTGGGGGGTTGAGGAGGGAGGATGAGGGGGAGGTTGAGGATGAGGAGGAGGGGTTGAGGAGGGGGGTTGAGGTTGAGGAGGGGGGTTGAGGATGGGGGGTTGAGGAGAGAGGATGAGGATGGTGGGTTGATGATGGGGGAGTTGAGGAGGGGGGTTGAGGAGGGAGGATGAGGAGGGGGTTTGAGGAGGGGGTTTGAGGTTTAGGAGGGAGGTTGAAGGGGGTTGAGGAGGGAGGTTGAGGGGGTTGAGATTGAGGTTGAGGAGGGGGGTTGAGGATGAGGAGGGGGTTGAGGAGGGAGGATGAGGATGGGGGGGTTGAGGAGGGGGTTGAGGATGGGGGCTTGAGGATGGGGGGTTGAGGATGGGGGGTTGAGGAGCGAGGTTGAGGAGGAGGTTGAGGATGAGGAGGGAGGTTGAGGATGAGGAGGGAGGTTGAGGAGGGGGTTGAGGATGAGGAGGGAGGTTGAGGATGAGGAGGGAGGTTGAGGAGGGGGTTGAGGATGAGGAGGAAGGTTGAGGATGAAGAGGGGGCATGAGGAGGTAGGTTGAGGATGAGGAGGGAGGTTGAGGATGGGGTTGAGGAGGGTGATAAGGGAGGGGGGAAGAGACACAGGGAAGGGAGAGGTTGGAAGAGACACAGGGAAGGGAGGAGGGAGGATGAGGAGGGGGTTTGAGGAGGGGGTTTGAGGTTGAGGAGGGAGGTTGAGGATGGGGGTTGAGAATGAGGATGGGGGGTTGAGGAGGTGGTTGAGGATGGGGGGTTGAGGAGGGGGGTTGAGGAGGGGTTGAGGAGGGAGGTTGAGGAGGGGGTTGAGGATGGGGGGGTTGAGGTTGGGGGGTTGAGGAGGGAGGATGAGGGGGAGGTTGAGGATGAGGAGGAGGGGTTGAGGAGGGGGGTTGAGGTTGAGGAGGGGGGTTGAGGATGGGGGGTTGAGGAGAGAGGATGAGGATGGTGGGTTGATGATGGGGGAGTTGAGGAGGGGGGTTGAGGAGGGAGGATGAGGAGGGGGTTTGAGGAGGGGGTTTGAGGTTTAGGAGGGAGGTTGAAGGGGGTTGAGGAGGGAGGTTGAGGGGGTTGAGATTGAGGTTGAGGAGGGGGGTTGAGGATGAGGAGGGGGTTGAGGAGGGAGGATGAGGATGGGGGGGTTGAGGAGGGGGTTGAGGATGGGGGCTTGAGGATGGGGGGTTGAGGATGGGGGGTTGAGGAGCGAGGTTGAGGAGGAGGTTGAGGATGAGGAGGGAGGTTGAGGATGAGGAGGGAGGTTGAGGAGGGGGTTGAGGATGAGGAGGGAGGTTGAGGATGAGGAGGGAGGTTGAGGAGGGGGTTGAGGATGAGGAGGAAGATTGAGGATGAAGAGGGGGCATGAGGAGGTAGGTTGAGGATGAGGAGGGAGGTTGAGGATGGGGTTGAGGAGGGTGATAAGGGAGGGGGGAAGAGACACAGGGAAGGGAGAGGTTGGAAGAGACACAGGGAAGGGAGAGGGGAGAAGAGACACAGGGAAGGGAGCGGGGAGAAGAGACACGGGAGAGAGAGGAGAACACAAGAGGGGGACAGAGAGGGCACAAGAGGGACACAGGGGGCAGCACATTTCCCACCCTTGGCTTATACTCGAGTCACTCATTTTACCCAGTATTTTGTGGTAAAATAGGTGCCTCGGCTTATAATCGGGTCGGCTTATACTCGAGTATATACGGTGGATATAAATTGGCAAGAATTGATAGGAATTTTGTTTGTAGGTGGATCAGAAGGATTGACTGCTGAAAATGGTAAACTTCAATGATATTTTAGCATTCAGCTGATAAGGTTCTTGTTATTACCTATAGTTCAAGATTATACCATGTTTGGAATCCGATTAATTCACTTTAAATTCACAAAAATAAATCCTAAGTTTATCATATACAGATAATTTATAAGATTAATCAAAGTCTGTATTTCTCTATTAATAGGTCAAGGAGTTCATTGCCACACTATATCACTGCTTTACATAATTATTATTATAGTATATATTTAATGCGCCAACATATTCCACAGTGCCAAACATAGGGCAAGTACAAAGCAAGAACATTAGAATCTTGCATATAGAGTGATTTCTCAAGCTTTGTATACGATTATAAACATGCAAACTTACAATCTAAAGTATTTGGTTGTGAAACAGGAGAGTGATACATTGGGCATAATAAGGATGAAGGTGATAAGCTTCATTAAACAGATGTGTTTTTAGTGAGGTTTTGAAGGACTTGAGACAGGAGGAAAGTCTTATAGAGCGAGGTAAGGAGTTCTAAAAAATAGGAGCAAAGTCCTGAAGGAGTGAGAGAAGGTGATAATAGTAGAGGAAAGAAGCCAAACAAAGAGGAAGAGTGGGGGAGTACTTTGAATACAGAGCAGAGATATAAGAGGGTGCATTATTGCTGAGGACTTTATACGTTATGGTGATAATTTTACATTTTATTCTGGAGGTTATGAGAAGCCAGTGACATGACTGACAGGAAAGAGCTGTTGACATTGAGCATTGAGTATGGTAGGGGAGCCTAGTGGAGGTGTTCATTATGAATTAGAGTGGTGACAAGAGGGTGATGGGAAGGCCTGCAAGGAGTGAATTGCAGTAGTTGAGGCGAGATATGATGAGTAAATGTATTAGGATTTTAGTTGTATCTTGTGTAAAATAGAGAGCAGGATTAAGAAGAACCCCAAGACAATGGACTTCAGAGGAGGTAGTGATAATTGCATATAGAGGAGTGGACTCTCTAGTAGAAGGTGGGAAAACAAGGAGCTCAGTTTTTGACATGTTGAGTTTGAGATGGTCGGTGGAGATCCAGAAGGATATGCCCGAGGGACAGTTGTAAATTCGTGTTAGAAGAGAGGAGGATAGATCTGGTATTGAGAGGTAAATTTGAGTGTTGTCTACATATAAATTATATTGAAATCCAAAAGATTTTATTGAGGTTGAGGAATGAATCTTGGGGAGGGGGCAGAGGAGAAAGTGAAGAAGTGTTACCAGAAAAGATGACACTAAATGTTAGACCTTGTAGGTATGATGTGAGCTATGAAAGAGAAGAGTCCCTGATGTCAAGAGAGTAGAGAATTTAAAATAAAAGAGTGCGGTTACCTGTGTGAAAGGCAGCAAAGATATCCAGGAGAATTGGACTAGAGAAATTACCCTTTGACTTGGCGGTGAGCAGGTCATTAGTGACTTTTGTGAGAACTGTCTCTGTGGAGTGATGTGGCTAGAATCCAGATTTGAAAGTGTCAATAAGCAAATTAGAGGAAATAAATAGGGGAAAGCAATTATAGGTGAGCCACATGAGCAGTTTTGAAGCCAGGGGAAATAGTGATATAGGGAAATAATTAGATGCATTAGCTTGATCAGATGAGGGTTTTAAAAAAATGAATGTAATTAAAGCATGTTTTAGAGATGATGGAAACTTTTTAGTGTTTTGGGAAAGGTTGAAAATATGTGTGAGAGCGCGGAATAGGTGTGGTAGAGGCGGGAGAGAGTAACTGTGATGGAATAGGATCTGTGGACAGGTTGTAAGGTGAGAAGTTGATAGTAGATTGGAGACCATTCTTAGTTACAAGGTTAAAGGTGTCCATAATGGATGTGGGATTGGAGAAGGGTGAAAGCTGGGTGTTGTTAGTTAGCTGAGATGAAGAAGTGTGTGAGCTATTTTAAAAGGAGAATTTGTTTCAAATGTTTTCATTCTTATTTTTAAAGTGGTTGGCAAAGACAGCCGCTGTGAGACAAGAGGGGGCAGTAGGTGCAGGAGGGCTCTGGATAGCGTTGAATGTGGCAAACAAAGGTTTATGATTGTTTAAGCACTACACTACACTTTTAACCCTTTCCTACCCTATATTATTCTATTAACCCCCTCTAACTAATTAACACTAATTAACCCTATGATGAACTAATTAACCCTACACTATTAACCTTCTATCCTATCCTACCCTATTAACCCTCCCTCTACCCTATACTATTAACCCCCTCTACCCTATACTATTAACCCCTACACTACACTACCCTAGTCTATTAACCACTAATTACAGAAAATAAAAAAAACAACTCATTAAAAAAATTAAAAAAAACACTCATTACAAAAAATTAAAAAAAACTATAAAAAAAAACTCAAAAAACCTACATTACAAAAATAAATTACAAGTTAAAAAAAAATCCCACTACAGCAAAAAAATAAAACACTATTAAAAAATTAAAAAAATTACAACCTGTAAAAAAGAAAGGGTTAATTAGTCTACTAACCTTTCCAAAATGCCTCTGCAGCAATGATCAACGATGCCCTGGTCTTCAATCTTCTGCCCTGGACTAGTTTGTCTATCCATGTTGATAGTAGAAGGTCCAGGGGTTAATAGTATAGGGTAGAGGGGGTTAATAGTATAGGGTAGAGGTGGGTTAATAGAGGTTAGGGATTAATTTATTGAAATCATGATGACGGTCTCATTTCCTCTTAGCTCCTTCTAAACCCATAACTACGGGTTTGAATAAGTTAGCACTTATGGATGTAGTATAACGACCTATCATGAGTTCCTCAAGACCTCAGACCCAGTGTGTTATAATGTGATCTCAAGGGCTCATACAACATGAAATAGCATTTGGCACTAGAATTATGGTTGTCTCCAACTTCATCTTTCTAATTGGGATCCAAAAGAGGTTAAACCATTTTCATTACAAGAGCTCCTAATTTGTATTTTAGCTGCTGTTTATTGTTTTGATGCTTTTCCTTATAATGCCTCCCACTCATCACATTTCATTTAAACAATCTTTCCTCATTGTCTTTCCTAATATTCTTTCATAATCCTCATATGTGGAAAGATTATAACCTTTTAATCTCTGCCATACACTTTTGTGCCAATTAATAAACTGACAAAATCTTAAATTAGACTTGAATGTTATGTCTATTTCAAATTATAACAGTTCATACAGTATAACTGGCCATGGTGGTCAATGTTTTTATCCATAGGACTGTGCATCCATTGTCTTTTTTTCGTACACTCAATACAATGGACCTAATGCCTTGTGGCTAATCAATAATTATTGCTAATGGTCTCTTATTAACAAAATATTTGAGTCTCTGTTTGTGGATGGATCAGACACAGCTGACATTGCACCTATTCAAACACTCAGTAATGATAAAGCAAATAATTTATGTAAAAAAAAAATGCAAGTTTATCATGGGGAGGGGCACTTTAGGTATAAATATGTCCCTAGCACTTTCCTTTCTGCCAATGACAGAGTTCTGTTATGTATATTAGTTGGCCATTCTGGTTGGAAGCCTCTCTAATGATTTGGTGGTGTTCATCAAACACATAAGAAATATTTAAAGGGGCACTATAGTGTTTAAATAAGTAATGTACCTATAAAATGTTCAGATCTTCTAATGGGTAAAGTGTTAGAGAACATCTGAGGAATCTTCATGTTATCCTATGGACATATGATTTCACCCTATCTTTTCCAACTTTTTCTTGAGATTATATTTTTTTGTGTATACCAGGAATATGGATAACCGTATAATAAGCACAACCGGACACACAGACAGATGTGCCTGGCATGCTGCATCTATATGGTCACTGAGAGTTGAAACAACTGAAGGACTGACCAACAACAAATTTTATACTTTAATGATCTTGGACCATATTCTATATATTGGTCGGTTTATCTATCTATTTTTATTTTTTGTAATTCTTAATGAATGAATTAAGTTACATTATTGCCATTATTTCTATTTTTATTAACACATAAATATAATAAGAGATAGTTATTAGCATGATGATTGTTATTACAATTAGATAGAAAAAATCTGAAAATAAATCAGTAACTTACAAGTTATAGAAATTAACACATTTTAAAATAAGTTAAAACATTAAATAACCTAATGCTGAAAACCATACAATAAATACAAGGGTATTGTATCTGGTTCTATGTGTCAAACTGTTGGCCAAAACTTTCCTTTAAAAAGTTATTTAGCTCTGAAATTGCTAATTTGTTCTGTATGTTTTACGTTATGAAATTATTGCAGACTCCATTGTGATTATCTGGCCATTCCTATGTGTTAGGTTTTAGATCCCAACCAAGCTTGTTAAGGGATCCAGTTGTTTAAGGGCACTTATGTGCTTGAGTATTGATTATCTTTCCAGACAAATTAATGCAAATGGGACTTAATAAAAATAACATTGAAATTGACATTTTGAAACAAACAACTAGTTAGTTACATCGTTATCTCACATGGGAACACAGCTCTAATTAATGAGACACCACTATCTCATTGCTATATTGAACGTAGAGGGACAGTGACCTCAGAGAATTAGCACAATTATATCATACTGTTTACAAGCGATTGAAAAGTATATGGAAAATAAAGTCACAGAGTTATCTATTGTTCAATTGTGTGGTATTGAACGCCTAAAATTGAGATGACAACTGACCTCAACATTTCAGATAATGAATATTTTTTAAAATATAAAAAAAAAAGAAAATCTATTAATTACATGTTATCAACATTAATAACTAATGTGAGATACAATTAAACACATAAACAGCACTTCGTGAAACCCACTGACCAACAATTTTTTGTTTATTGATGCAGAGGAAGGCAAACCGAAAAACAAACATTTAGACATTGCCAGTTTTATCAAACGGGGAATTTTTTTTTCCCTCCTGACCCTAGATACTGGCAATTGGGTTCCTCCCTGGATCAATACTCCTGTAGTTATCCAGGATAACCCTGAGACCGGTTTTTATTCAAAAATATATCCAATCCCTTTGTAAAGTAATTTATCGAATCCACTGTCACCCCTTTCTTTGGTAGAGAATTCCACAATTTAACCAACCTTACTGTGAAAAAATATTTTCTTTCTTTAAAGTGAAATCTTTTTCCTTCTAACCTCAAATGAACAGCCCTTGGCACGAAAAGTTCACTTGACAAAGCCTTATATTAAACCTGGATGCATTTATATAAGACACATTTATATAAGACCTCTTAGACACCTTTTTTTCTAGAGAAAATGGTAACTGTTATCCTTTGGAATACTGGAATTATTACTGTGTATCCTGACAACCATACATCTGACTGCCTGAATAAACTTAAAATAAAGTATAAACTTCTAAATGAAAGTTTTATTAACATACAGCAATTTTATAGTGAGAAAAGTGTCTTGATTTACAAGGCTTTAACTAATGTCTGAGATTATGCATGCAAAAGTGTAGTGTATGCTACCTTGCCTATTTTCCCTAGCTACAAATAATTCTGCCCCAGATCTGTAAATGCTGCCTAATAAAAACCACCATAGCCACACCTTGAAGTTTGACCCAGCCAATCAGATTGTAACTTTTTGTAGTTTCATCGATTGTAGCTAGGGTTAAATTCTATCTGCAAATGGCCTGTAGATGCCAATATGGCTCCAAGCATGACAACTTTGACTTCTGGTTGCTCCATTGCATCTGTTGTGTAAATGTTTGATGCCTAAGGTAAACCCACTCCTGAAACTTGTTTGATAAGATCAATTTCTGTTTAAAAACCCAGCAGTCTGTTTAACAGAGGTTCCCATTCTTTGGTCTACATTTATATTGTTGATGTGAGATGTTATCAGATATCAAACAGTTTCCCAGCCTTGCGGTGTACAGTAAAACTGATTATGTAAATGTAATTCCTTTTGAACAGCTGGATTTGTTAGAGAATGTCTTGTTTGTTTGAGAAAGTCTTGTTATTCCAGAATTAACACTTGAAAAAGACAATAAGCCTCATTCAGCTGAGCAATTGTAAGTTACAGAAGCCCGTAATGGAGGCCGTAAGTTAATTTGCTATTCAATTGGCGTTTTTTTGGGCTACGTGTTATGGGCTTGAAATCCTTGTGGTTGTTACAACCGTAACTTACACCGCATTTAAGCCTTTGATCTTTCAAGTCCGCAAGACTTACAATTGCAAATCGCTATTCAATTGCTAAAATTCCTCAAGCCCGCACATGTTTTCACACCCGTAAACGGCAAATGTAGGAGAAACTCCTCCGAGTACTAGAGAGTTAAAGACCTGTCCGTAGCACTGTAAAAGCAAATAAAAAAAATCAATACTGCACTTTAAAAGATGGGGAAAGCTTGATAGACATTCAAATTAATTGCTCAACAGTCTCAAACTCCCTAATCTGCAATCAAAAATAATTTATTTTCTGTTTAATTTCAGGATTATATCAATCTCAGGAATCAATGAGTTAATACATATCAGGCCACCCACATGGACTCGAACAGTATTGGCATTCATTTTTATTATTTTGTGTTTTGCGGTTTTGCATGCCCGATCGCATATCGGACCTCGAAACGCTAATTGATTGACATGTAACCTTCATGTTTTACTAAACTAATGATGACAGTCTCATTCTCTATTGGCTGTTTCTAAATGGGTAGTTACAGCCTTGCTTAATTGATCATGTTCCAGCCCTGAAATGCTTCGTACAAGTGTGCAGTTTACCTTTTTTATCTTTTGCTCCGTAACTTGCGGGCTTGTTCAGATGAATAGCCCCAGAATTGTAGCAGACTGTGAGCCTGCAGCAGGCCCGCAGACATACGGCCTATATACCATGAAATGCGGGCTTCAAATTGAATGAGGCTCAATATGTTTGTTTAGTCTTTATTCAACGCTTAGCCCCTACATTGCCCTTTTGTTGCCCTCCTCTGCACTTTTTCCAGCAGGTATCACATCTGCCATCTGTCATCTGGTATTGACACTGTGGAATCTTGAAAAGTTATATATAATTGTTTGGCTATTACAAAACTCAGTTCCCTCAGTATCCTTGGATGTATTCTATTAGGACCTGGGGCTTTATAAACATTAATTATTTTCCATCCTCTTTTGGATTTCTTCCTGGTTAACCAATTATTTGGTTAAGGTGATGTAGCCCCAACCACTGGTACCTCCCTTGTGTATACCAAATAAAATAACTTATGTAGCTCATCTGCTTTTTCTTGGTCTCTATTTATCAGATGACTTGTTTTACATCATAATGTTCCTATATCTTAATTCCTGGACTTCTTCCAATAATATATTTAAAAAAATGTAGGGTTAGTTTTACTTTCCTTTTAAACAAACTTTTCATTTTCTATTTTAGCCTGATAGCTCCTTTGTAAGCCTTGCAAAAAGTTTCCTCTTTTTTTATTTTATTTAAATGCCTGCTTTTACTCTGTATCTTGATCTTTAAATCATCGTTAAGTCACAATGAATGTGAATTACTCCTTTTACTTTAGTTTCCACATGATATATGGTGACAAGTATGGATAATTAGTAAATATTTGAATGTTGTCCATTTATTTTCTGTATTTTTACCTGTCAGTTCTTTGAACCAGTCTATACATTGTTTTGCTGTCCATTACAATCTGCCCTTTTAAAATTAAAAGTTTATTTTGGGCCCTTACAACTTTGTTTTTTTAATTCAATCTCAAAGGAGACTGTGTTGTAATCACTTTTCCCCAAAGGTTCCCCTATTTCAACATTTATTATTATATTAATATTATTTGCGATGACTACATCAAAGATATCCTCATTTCTAGTAGGTTATTGTATAACCTGGGCCAGATAATGACCCATGAGTGCAGATGGCACTGGTAGTATCTTGGAAAATACTATCTTAGAGATCCTTGCCTTCACCTTATTTCCTAGTTCTATAAAATAATTATTTAAGATACTCCATCTTCCACTTACTTTGTCATCAGTACCAATATGTACCAAGACTGTCAGTTGATTTCCAGCCCCTCCCAATAATTGATCTACCTGATCCACAACATGCCGAACCCAAGCACCGGTGAGACAGCAAACTGTTTGATTGCTGGGATCTTGGTGAGATATCACTCTTTCTACCATCCTAATAATAGAGTCCCCTACCACCAAAGCCTGTGTGTTGCTCTACCTATTCTGCACTTCCTCTCCTAAAGTAGTACTGTTCTTCCGGCTGTTAGCGGGAACAGCCTTATCTGGCATTGCCATTCCTGAATGAATATCCCCAACATTTTCACTCAGTCTGGCAAATCTGTTGGTGCTTGCCAAATCAGAATTGGCCTGCCTTATCCTCCATTTCCCTCGGGTTCAACTTGTAACTTTAACCCGGCTACCTACCTGGTTATCCTCATTATCTCCAATTCTACCCTCCATGCTACGCCCAGCTAAATTGTGCTCAGTCAGCACCAACACAATTTCAAGTTGAGCATTATCACTTAGTGCTGCAAATCAAATCTCCAGTTCTCCAATTTGATCTTCATGAGAGGGAACATGCTTACAACTGTCACAGAGGATCCTGGATCAGCTGCTCTAGCAGTGTATTCATGTGACATGGTGTACACTCAGTGAGGTTGTCACTAGACTGACTCATGATTACTAATTACAAAAATATAGTAAGAAAACATATCAATATATGTGTGTAGAGCTTGTTTTCTATATCTTAATTCCTTCTACTTCTTTCTTCCTACACACTGCAATCACTCTAGAACACCCTTTAGTTTTCAGAAGGAAATACCAGAACATATGCAGTAAGACCACACACCATACACTGATATAAGTTTATATTGGCAAAACCATTACCCCTTTTTAATACTACAGATCAATACATTTCTTATACAAAAGAGATTTTTGTAATTGTCACAACCCACCTTTTGTGGGCTCAAAAAGAACAAGGGGACCAATCCTACCCGCAGGATGACTGGGTTCTGTATCCCCACACAGGACAGCGTAACCGGGTGCTAGGACAAGTTGCAGAAATTAATATCTAATTTAAACAAAATGTCTTCTCTCTAAATGAAACACGCCATTCATATGTGCCCCCACGCAGAGCATAATCTTTTTGGGCCAGTTCAGCTTTTTTAATCCAATTTTTACACACCAGCATTATAGATCAGTTGCCATAACAATATTAGGTTTTCACACCTCATAGCACTTTAATTGCCCTATGTGGGCTAGTACTTCCATCAAGGGCCCAGCTACAATTTGTATACTTCCCCAGCAAAGTGATGAGGAGTCTACAGCCCCAGCTATCCGCTACCTCTAGTCAAGATCTGGGCACAACAGGTATTGATCAAGGTACTGTAAAGTCTGGAGCCAGAGTTTGGGGTCCAACTCAAGTGGGAACCATAAATCTGGAGTAGACAGGTAGAGGATTCATGCTGAGTCTCCAGAAAGTTGGAGAACCTAGCAAAGGGTGGTAGACTGACTAGCAGGCCCATGATGCTCTATAAGCAGGGAAATACTTTCTTTAGGCTCTGTGCACTTACGGGGACTAATGATTGTATATACCTGCTCCATATTAAACCCCCTCCTGGGTTTTGAGTCTGAGAATAGTCAGCTTAGGAGAGGTGAAGGGCCCCAGGGTGTGTTAAGGTCTTCAACATATTTCTAAAAATTCAGGCACCCTATAGATTGAATGAGGGGTCAGGAACATTGACTAAGGTCAAGACAAAAGATCAAAACACTTCCAAAGTTATTGTATTTTCTCAAAACTTACTGTGGTTCTACATGACATTGCTATATTTAACTCTTCGGCCTTCAAATAATATTGTTCAATAAAGGTGTGTAATAGATAATATTGAAGAAAAGTACCCCGGCTTTAGGGCAAAACCTGTTTTATAGCCATAATCATGGCTCATTTCTTCGGCTCCTTATGTCTTCTCTTTAAATCTAAGAGGAAACTGAAAGCCTTGCGTGTCAGTTGTACACAATATGTGTGTGTGTGTGGATCATTTAATAAGTGTGTGTATATCTCAAAACTGAAGTTATACATCACACGTAATGGAAATAACACTACCTAGCTGTACCTTATTTTTCAAGAATGTAGATGCCCTTCTTTTGGCATTTACAGGGAGTGCAGAATTATTAGGCAAATGAGTATTTTGACCACATCATCCTCTTTATGCATGTTGTCTTACTCCAAGCTGTATAGGCTCGAAAGCCTACTACCAATTAAGCATATTAGGTGATGTGCATCTCTGTAATGAGAAGGGGTGTGGTCTAATGACATCAACACCCTATATCAGGTGTGCATAATTATTAGGCAACTTCCTTTCCTTTGTCAAAATGGGTCAAAAGAAGGACTTGACAGGCTCAGAAAAGTCAAAAACAGTGAGATATCTTGCAGAAGGATGCAGCACTCTTAAAATTGCAAAGCTTCTGAAGCGTGATCATCGAACAATCAAGCATTTCATTCAAAATAGTCAACAGGGTCGCAAGAAGCGTGTGGAAAAACCAAGGCGCAAAATAACTGCCCATGAACTGAGAAAAGTCAAGCGTGCAGCTGCCACGATGCCACTTGCCACCAGTTTGGCCATATTTCAGAGCTGCAACATCACTGGAGTGCCCAAAAGCACAAGGTGTGCAATACTCAGAGACATGGCCAAGGTAAGAAAGGCTGAAAGACGACCACCACTGAACAAGACACACAAGCTGAAACGTCAAGACTGGGCCAAGAAATATCTCAAGACTGATTTTTCTAAGGTTTTATGGACTGATGAAATGAGAGTGAGTCTTGATGGGCCAGATGGATGGGCCCGTGGCTGGATTGGTAAAGGGCAGAGAGCTCCAGTCCGACTCAGACGCCAGCAAGGTGGAGGTGGAGTACTGGTTTGGGCTGGTATCATCAAAGATGAGCTTGTGGGGCCTTTTCGGGTTGAGGATGGAGTCAAGCTCAACTCCCAGTCCTACTGCCAGTTCCTGGAAGACACCTTCTTCAAGCAGTGGTACAGGAAGATGTCTGCATCCTTCAAGAAAAACATGATTTTCATGCAGGACAATGCTCCATCACACGCGTCCAAGTACTCCACAGCGTGGCTGGCAAGAAAGGGTATAAAAGAAGAAAATCTAATGACATGGCCTCCTTGTTCCCTGATCTGAACCCCATTGAGAACCTGTGGTCCATCATCAAATGTGAGATTTACAAGGAGGGAAAACAGTACACCTCTCTGAACAGTGTCTGGGAGGCTGTGGTTGCTGCTGCACGCAATGTTGATGGTGAACAGATCAAAACACTGACAGAATCCATGGATGGCAGGCTTTTGAGTGTCCTTGCAAAGAAAGGTGGCTATATTGGTCACTGATTTGTTTTTGTTTTGTTTTTGAATGTCAGAAATGTATATTTGTGAATGTTGAGATGTTATATTGGTTTCACTGGTAAAAATAAATAATTGAAATGGGTATATATTTGTTTTTTGTTAAGTTGCCTAATAATTATGCACAGTAATAGTCACCTGCACACACAGATATCCCCTTAAAATAGCTAAAACTAAAAACAAACTAAAAACTACTTCCAAAAATATTCAGCTTTGATATTAATGAGTTTTTTGGGTTCATTGAGAACATGGTTGTTGTTCAATAATACAATTAATCCTCAAAAATACAACTTTCCTAATAATTCTGCACTCCCTGTAAAATGTTGGGAGATATGATACTGTAACTTCTTAATAAGATTAAGTGGACAGCTATAGGCCATTACTTCATTAGTAGAGCATAGCAGAGCATATGTTCATGTTTTACATGCCATATTCTGCCTAGAGCTCTAATTCACCAGATCCTTTTAAGGGATTACACTTATGAAATATCACTAGCTGGTAAGTCCTCAGGCATGCTTATGAGCAAGCATTCTTCATAAGTAATCCCCCCCCCCCCCCCCCCCCAAAAAAAAAAAACTGAGACCTTGTCACTTTTCTCTTTTAGTGTCTTTGTGTTTAGGGACCTTTGGAATCTTTGCCTTGGAGCACTTCTAACCCAGGTTGTTATCATTATATGAAATGTAGAAGGAAAGGCTTTAAGAAGCCCCAGAACATATCTGTGATTTGTGCTTAGTGACCTGTAGGAAGGCTTTAGTGTCTAATGAAGCCCCTGGGAAATGGGAGAACAGATAAAACTCAGTGGTTATTGCTTATTCCTGAGGATTCTCATCAAGGATTTGTACCTGCATATTCTTCAACTTTCATGTATCTCCAGGTATGAACTGATTGATCTCATAAAAACAGTTGAATATAGATTTATTACTATCTTAAATGTTGCATCCTTTTCTGTTACACTTAAACAAACCTATACATGATCCTTAAACAAACAAATACACATTTGGCACATTTGAATCTTTAATTCTATATGATATCCTTAGTTTACATAGAATATTATTAAAATTAAAACCTAGTTGTAAAATGATTCATCTATATGTAATTGTTGCTACACCTGCTATAACCTTCCATCATCACAGGTATCTATTTATTATAATTCATTTTGTAATCTAAATGTTATTTATTTTATTATTACTGCTATTGTTATTTATAACGCATTTGCTCTTACTATATAATTCTTTATTTTTTATTTTATCACCAAACACATTAATTGGGCTAGAGAAGTACTTTAAAAACTGGTTTTAAATGTAGGACTGCCATTCACAGGACAATGTCTGTGAGTTGCCAGCACTTCCATGGATCATGTTAGTCAACAATGATTCAACAAAATTGCATTATTTCAGAAGTATGTAAGAAACCTTTGTTTCAGATAACAAATACTGTATGGCATTCTTGCCTTGAGGAATTGAATCTGGCAATTTTTTTTATCTAGACATGGTTATAAATGTTTCTTGAATTCCAAGAATACTTACACATGAAAATGAATAATTATTATTATTATTATTACTTTTATTTGTAATGCGCCAACATATTCCATAGTGCTATACAGGGGAAAAGAACAAGGAAAAATATAATTTTAACAAACTGCAAAAAATGGAGGGCCCTGTTTTGAACTTAGAATCTTTGTAGAAAGTGTTTTTTTCCAAAGCACTCTACAAGATGGAAAACTCTCTACTTACAATCTAAAGGGGATGGAAGAGGCAGATAAGAAATAGCAAGGGTCAGGAAGAATGTGAAGTTTCATTAGGTAGGAGGGTATGCAAAGTTAGAATGCTTTTTCATATAGAAGGAAAAGGAAAGCATCTGAGAAAGTAATTTGGTAAGCGATCCTAGTATGTAATATGTTATCTGCCCCTAGTGGTCAGATAGTATAATCTGTGAGTGGGAGGTGAGGGGCCTGTGTTAGGAGGTATGTCCCAAGAAGCCAGCAGAAGAAAGAAAGAGAGGGAGAGGAGGTGGGATTTTGACTTGCAGAAGTGTTTTTGCTTATGAGCTTTAGAAGTGGGAGGAGATAGTGAATGGAGGAATGAGAGTAGCTCATGGGAGCATAAAAGAGGAGAGGAGAGCATGGAAGGTGAGATGGTTATGTTGGAGGCATGATGTGGAAAAGTTGAGAAGAGGAGCTTGAGGAAAAGACAGGGTGTAATGAGGAAGGAACAGGCATGAGGAAACATTGTGTAAGAGATTAATGAGGTATAGTTAGCAGGTGTTGCTAATTGATCAGCTGTAGGAAATTTGAGTGACTCAATAAATCAAGAGAAACAAAGGGCAGGTGGGTGAGGGGCAGAGGGGGAGGGAAGTGATAGTAGTTCCAGAGAAAGTGAGAGAGGAGAGACTGAGGCCTAGAGATACTGGAGAGGCTGCAACAGAATATGAGAAGGATGGACATATGTTATTTCACAGATAAGCAATAAAACCAGGCTTTGGGGGTGGGGGAGCAGGCAAGGTAAGTGGGGTTTCAGACAAATGCATAGGTATAGATTTGCTTAGTAAAAGTTTCTATCTCATCAGATATTATATCACAGAAACATTCATACAAATATTGATAATATTACATAAAGTACAAGTTGAAATGGCTCGACAGTGTCTTTAGATACCTTCAGCAAAACTTCAGACAGTGTATTTGATTGTAGTTCCAGAGAAAGTGAGAGAGGAGAGACTGCGGCCTAGAGATACTGGAGAGGCTTCAGCAAAACTTCAGACAGTGTATTTGATTGTAGTTCCAGAGAAAGTGAGAGAGGAGAGACTGAGGCCTAGAGATACTGGAGAGGCTGCTACCCCATTAAATAAACACATGTATCAGCTCTGCACAGCTCATCAGGCTCAACAGCCTATCTTCTCTATATGTGATCCCTCATCAGAAAAAAACAAAATATTTCACAATGTGCTATATAATTCAATGATATTTTATTCTTTCACTAGATTCTGCTATCATTTATGTCACTTTATTTCAGGGACTGGTAAAACAGCCTTCATGTTGCAATAAAGTTCAAATGCACTTTTTACCATCAATAGGACATTCCGAGAAATTAAGTTATCACAGTTTCAGCCTTTATAAAATCTTTATATTTTTGGTAACTCATAGAGATACAAGTTGTCTTTTTTTATTCATGATGGAAAACAATACACTTTTGTTTGAGTTTACTCTACTTGGACTGTCCAACTTTCCAAGCATTCACCATCAAATCTTTCTGCTATTTCTCCTCATCTACCTCATGACACTGTCTGGGAACCTTCTAATCCTTCTCCTAATCTTCACTAACTCCCACCTCCACACCCCTATGTACTTCTTTCTTGGAAACCTAGCCTGTGTAGATATTTGTTATTCACAAGTCACTGGTCCGCGGATGCTCTCTGATTTCTACTCTTCAAGTAAGACAGTGTCCTTTCCGTTTTGTCTCACTCAGTTCTATTTTTTCATGTGTTTTGGTAGTTGTGAATGCTACTTGCTGGTTGTGATGTCCTATGACAGATATGTTGCTATCTGTCACCCTTTACATTATGTACAAATTATGAATAAGAAATATTGTGCTCATTTGGCAATAGGAGCTTGGGCTTTAGGATCACTGAACTCCTTGGTGCACACTTTGTGTACACTCAGGTTGACTTTTTGTGGCCCAAATGTCATCAATAGTTTCTTCTGTGACCTGCCCCAGTTGTTCCAGCTCTCATGTACAGATACTTTTCCTAACATGTTGGTGATGTTTCTTGTGGGAGGAAGTATGACCACAGGTGCGTTTGTTGCTACCTTCTTACCATATATCTATATCTTCAAAACAGTCCAGAGAATCCCTACCAAGAAAACAAAACACAAAGCTTTCTCCACCTGTACTTCTCACCTGGCTGTTGTTTGTTTATTTTATAGCACTCTCTGCTTTACATACTTCTGTCCAAGCTCAGAAGATTCTCATGCTGATTTGATGGCCTCTGTGGTATATGCCGTCATCTCACCTTTATTAAACCCTATCATATACAGCCTGAGGAGTGAGGAGATCAGGAAAGCAATAAGAAGAACTCTACAAAAAATTCGGCCACTTAGTGCTAATAAAAAGATCAACATTATTAATAGTATTATTATAGGTTCTTAATGGGAAAAATAATTCTCTGAAATAAAAACCATGTAATACGAGTTAAATTCAAATCATTTTCAACAAACATTTTGTCTACATGAGGTACATTGTCTGTGTCTAAGGAGGAATGGGCAACAGGTTTCACAATATGTCACATTCATGGATGAATATTTCAGAACGTAATGTTTTTCTTGCTTTACAATTCTCTGTATGTGTAGAGGGGTGTTGGTTATGATGAATAAAGCAATAACAAGATATGCTGGCTCGTTAAGTTAGATTCCATGGCCCCCATTCAATTCCAAGCCCGTAATTACCTTCATATAGGCGGTATGTCTGCGGCTTCGAACTATGCAACAGTTACAGAGGTATTTAACTGAACTAGCACACAATTTCATGAACCCTTACGTAGCGTTTCAGGGCATGATCAAGATAAAATAAGCAAGCCCCTAAGTTACAATTTAGAAAGAGACAATAGTAGATGAGATCGTCATCATGACATCAGTAAAACATAAAGTTTAAACTGCAATTAATTAGTATTTAGAAGTCTGATATATGATCTACCTTGCAATCCAGCAATGTAGAAATCAATAAAAATGGATGAAGAAACTGTTCTAGTCCATGTGGGTGGCCTGATATGTATTAACTCCTTGATTCCTGGGATCAATATCACATGGAAATAAGACATGAACATTTTTTTTATTGCACATTTCCAAGCTTGACACTGTTGTGCAATTAATTGTAATGACTTTCATTGCTTTCCCAGTATATTAAAGTACCGTAGTGTGTTTATATTTGCTTTTACAGTTTTATGAACCAGTGTTTCACCCACCTGCGGGTCCTATCCAGTACTCGTAGATATTTTTGATACATTTGCCATTTAAGGGTCTGAAGGCAATTGCAGGCTTGTTTAATTGTTGCAATTGAATATGGATTTTGCGTTTTTTAGCACTGGTAACAATTGCGGGCTTGAAACATCAAAGTAGTAAATAGAACTGAGTTACGTTTTTGACAACTGCAGGGATTTTGAGCCTGTAACTCGCAAATCGATTGCGGGTAGCTAGAAGAGGCCAATTAAATATCAGTCATTTTTACGGGCTACATTATGGGCTATAGAAATTACAATTTGGCTAATTTAATGGGGGCCCATGTTTTGTATGTGTGATATAGGAAGGGGACACATTCTCACTTTCCAGAAGATATGACGAGGAGGAATCTCAAAGAGACAAATTGTTTGGAGCTGCTTTTCAAACTTTACTTTTTTACTTAAGTTGTTGCAGCTTTTAGTGCTCTCAGATTTTTACCATATGCATTCATCTAAATGCGTGATACATCAAGATAATAACAAACAAAGCTTTCCCCACTTCACATCCAAACTTTTAGGGCTGACATAGAGATATTTGCTTTATGCTTGACCTCACCCTTGTTATAGCATGCAATTTACTGTCATAGGGAGAAGATAATGAGGAGAGCACTTATAACATGTCTGTATAAAATACTTTTATTTTTTGTCAATAAATTATATCATGTAGATGATGGGGTCTAATTATAGTATGGTTTGCTCTCACATTCGGTACTATCCTTTATTTTCCTTATGCAATCACCTAGCAAAACCTGCTATTTGCAACCGCAAAATATTTCCAAAATCTACTTTTTCACACAGAAATAATAAAAATAAGCTAATCATAGTTACTGTTTATATTATTATATAATTTTACAGTAAAAGAACTTACACTGGACCAGTAAGAAGATTTTCCTCCCATTTCATCCCAGTCTGTACAAAAGCAAGATTGAATTCAACAATAAAATGTTTGCAGCAAAATATTGTATTATTTTGACTTTCAAAAAGTAAGAAGTATAACATAATCTAACATTTTATAGATATAATACTCTTGTTGTTTTTTTAAGAACTATATTTATAATATTTTATTTATGTAAAATATTATTCACCAAATTGTACCATAAAATGTGTTTGTACACTTGAAATCTGATTTTATTTATATACCCATTTTTTTTAAACTATGGAATCCTTTTCTTTATAAATACAATTATATTATTATTAATTGATTTTCCATTTTTGTTGTTAAGTAACATATTATTTTCATTATTAATATATATTGCACTATATAAACTGACTCCCACCTCCACATCCCCATGTACTTCTTTCTTGGAAACCTAGCCTGTATAGATATTTGTTATTCACAAGTCACTGGTCCGCGGATGCTCTCTGATTTCTACTCTTCAAGTAAGACAGGGTCCTTTCCGTTTTGTCTCAGTTCTATTTTTTCATGTGTTTTGGTAGTTGTGAGTGCTACTTGCTGGTTGTGATGTCCTATGACAGATATGTTGCTATCTGTCACCCTTTACATTATGTACAAATTATGAATAAGACATATTGTGCTCATTTGGCAACAGGAGCCTGGGCTTTAGGATCACTGAACTCCTTGGTGCACACTTTGTGTACACTCAGATTCAAAAGTTTCTTCTGTGACCTGCCCCAGTTGTTCCAGCTCTCGTGTACAGATACTTTTCCTAACATGTTGGTGATGTTTCTTGTGGGAGGAAGTATGACCACTGGCGCATCTGTGTTCACATTTTAATGTCTAAAGCAACTTAAAAAACCTTCTTCCAGCTCAAAATTCAGAGAAAAACAGTTATTACTCTGCATTCTGGGAAGCTGGGCTGGGAGTGCTGCCGGCACTGGGGAGCTACAGTTCATTGAGGGAACCATGAATGCCAACATGTACTGTGACATACTGAAGCAGAGCATGATCCCCTCCCTTCAGAGACTGGGCTGCAGGGCAGTATTCTAACATGATAATGCCCCCAAACACACCTCCAAGATGACCACTGCCTTGCTAAAGAAGCTGAAGGTAAATTATGGACTGGCCAAGTATGTCACCAGACCTAAACCCCATTGAACATCTGTGGGGCATCCTCAAGCATAAGGTAGGGAAGTGCAAGGTCTCTAATATCCACCAGCTCTGTGATGTCATCATGGAGGAGTGGAAGAGGACTCAAGTGGCAACCTGTGAAGCTCTGGTGAACTCCATGCCCATGAGGGTTAATGCAGTGCTGGAAAATAATGTATATATATATATATATATATATATATATATATATATACAGTGGATATAAAAAGTCTACACACCCCTGTTAAAATGTCAGGTTTCTGTGCTGTAAAAAAATGAGACAAAGATAAATAATTTCAGAACTTTTTCCACCTTTAATGTGACCTATAAACTGTACAGCTCAATTGAAAAACAAACTGAAATCTTTTAGGTAGAGGGAAGAAAAAATATAAAAATAAAATAATATGGCTGCATAAGTATGCACACCCTTAAACTAATACTTTGTTGAAGCACCTTTTGATTTTATGACAGCACTCAGTCTTTTGGGGTATGAGTCTATCAGCATGACACATTTTGACTTGGCAAGATTTGCCCACTCTTCTTTGCAAAAACATTCCAAATCTGTCAGATTGCGAGGGCATCTCCTGTGCACAGCCCTCTTCAGATCACCCCACAGATTTTCAGTCAGATTCAGGTCTGGGCTCTGGCTGGGCCATTCCAAAACTTTAATCTTCTTCTGGTGAAGCCATTCCTTTGTTGATTTGGATGTATGCTTTGGGTCGTTGTCATGCTGAAAGATAAAGTTCCTCTTCATGTTCAGCTTTCTAGCAGAAGCCTGAAGGTTTTGTGCCAATATTGACTGGTATTTGGAACTGTTAACAATTCCCTCTATCTTTACTAATGCCCCAGCTTCAGCTGACGAAAAACAGCCCCAAAGCATGATGCTGCCACCACCATGCTTCACTGTGAGTATGGTGTTCTTTTGGTGATGTGCCGTGTTGTTTTTGCGCCAAACATATCTTTTGGAATTATGGCCTTTTCCCACATGCTTTTGGGAGACTTCAGATGTGTTTTTGCAAAATGTAGCCTGGCTTGGATGTTTTTCTTCATAAGAAAAGGCTTTTGTCTTGCCACTCTACCCCATAGCCCAGACATATGAAGAATATGGGAGATTGTTGTCACATGTACCACACAGCCAGTACTTGCCAGATATTCCTGCAGCTCCTTTAATGTTGCTGTAGGCCTCTTGGTAGCCTCCCAGACCATTTTTCTTCTCATCTTTTCATCAATTTTTGAGGGAGCTCCAGTTCTTGGTAATGTCACTGTTGTGCCATATTTTCTCCACTTGATGATGACTGTCTTCACTGTGTTCCATGGTATATCTAATGCCTTGGAAATTCTTTTGTACCTTTCTCCTGACTGATACATTTTAACAATGAGATCCCTCTGATGCTTTGGAAGCTCTCTGTGGACCATGGCTTTTGCTGTGGGATGCGACTAAGAAAATTTCAGGAAAGACCAACTAGAGCAGCTGAACTTTATTTGGGGTTAATCAGAGGCACTTTAAATGATGGCAGGTGTATGCTGACTCCTATTTAACACAATTTGGAATGTGATTGCTTAATTCTGAACACAGCTACATCCCCAGTTATCAGAGGGTGTGCAGACTTATGCAACCACATTATTATTATTTTTTTCTTCCCTCCACCTAAAAGATTTCAGTTTGTTTTTCAATTGAGTTGTACAGTTTATAGGTCACATTAAAGGTGGAAAAAGTTCTGAAATTATTTATCTTTGTCTCATTGTTTTACAGCACAGAAACCTGACATTTTAACAATGGTGTGTAGACTTTTTATATCCACTGAATATATATATATATACAGGGAGTGCAGAAATATTAGGCAAATGAGTATTTTGACCACATCATCCTCTTTATGCACCTTGTCTTACTCCAAGCTGTATAGGCTCGAAAGCCTACTACCAATTAAGCATATTAGGTGATGTGCATCTCTGTAATGAGAAGGGGTGTGGTCTAATGACATCAACACCCTATATCAGGTGTGCATAATTATTAGGCAACTTCCTTTCCTTTGGCAAAATGGGTCAAAAGAAGGACTTGACAGGCTCAGAAAAGTCAAAAATAGTGAGATATCTTGCAGAGGGATGCAGCACTCTTAAAATTGCAAAGCTTCTGAAGCGTGATCATCGAACAATGAGGCGTTTCATTCAAATTAGTCAACAGGGTCGCAAGAAGCGTGTGGAAAAACCAAGGTGCAAAATAACTGCCCATGAACTGAGAAAAGTCAAGCGTGCAGCTGCCACGATGCCACTTGCCACCAGTTTGGCCATATTTCAGAGCTACAACATCACTGGAGTGCCCAAAAGCACAAGGTGTGCAATACTCAGGGACATGGCCAAGGTAAGAAAGGCTGAAAGACGACCACCACTGAACAAGACACACAAGCTGAAACGTCAAGACTGGGCCAAGAAATATCTCAAGACTGATTTTTCTAAGGTTTTATGGACTGATGAAATGAGAGTGAGTCTTGATGGGCCAGATGGATGGGCCCGTGGCTGGATTGGTAAAGGGCAAAGAGCTCCAGTCCGACTCAGACGCCAGCAAGGTGGAGGAGGAGTACTGGTTTGGGCTGGTATCATCAAAGATGAGCTTGTGGGGCCTTTTCGGGTTGAGGATGGAGTCAAGCTCAACTCCCTGCCAGTTCCTAGAAGACACCTTCTTCAAGCAGTGGTACAGGAAGAAGTCTGCATCCTTCAAGAAAATCATGATTTTCATGCAGGACAATGCTCCATCACACGCGTCCAAGTACTCCACAGCGTGGCTGGCAAGAAAGGGTATAAAAGAAAGAAAATCTAATGACATGGCCTCCTTGTTCACCTGATCTGAACCCCATTGAGAACCTGTGGTCCATCATCAAATGTGAGATTTACAAGGAGGGAAAACAGTACACCTCTCTGAACAGTGTCTGGGAGGCTGTGGTTGCTGCTGCACGCAATGTTGATGGTGAACAGATCAAAACACTGACAGAATCCCATGGATGGCAGGCTTTTGAGTGTCCTTGCAAAGAAAGGTGGCTATATTGGTCACTGATTTGTTTTTGTTTTATTTTTGAATGTCAGAAATGTATATTTGTGAATGTTGAGATGTTATTTTGGTTTCACTGGTAAAATTAAAAAATTGAAATGGGTATATATTTGTTTTTTGTTAAGTTGCCTAATAATTATGCACAGTAATAGTCACCTGCACACACAGATATCCCCCTAAAATAGCTAAAACTAAAAACAAACTAAAAACTACTTCCAAAAATATTCAGCTTTGATATTAATGAGTTTTTTGGGGTCATTGAGAATATGGTTGTTGTTCAATAATAAAATTAATCCTCAAAAATACAACTTGCCTAATAATTCTGCACTCCCTGTATATATATATACATGCACACATACATATACACACACACATACATATACATGGAAGCACATATGCACACAAAATAATATATAAATATAATAGTCTCTCAGTTATCCGGCACCCACAGGGATTGATAGATGCTGGATAACTGTAGTCTCTATTGCGTGAGAGTTACTATTAAAAAAAGCCTAGATTAGCGGCAGATAGGATGCTCTGCTAAGTATATTTGTCAGTGAGGGCTGTTCTAGCAGCAGCAGCTTTCACTCCTCACTTACACACAGGTACTTTCGGCTGGAGTTTCCAAGATCATAAAAGGTGTGCGACAAAGTTGTATACTGTCACCTTATTTATTCAACTTATACGCAGAGTACATCATAGGGCCGGACTGGATTAATTCAAAGTCGGAATCAATATTCCTGGAAGAAATATCAACAACCTCAGATACATAGATAATACTACTTTGATGGCTGAAAGTGAGGTGGAACTAAAGGACCTATTGATGAGGGTAAAAAAAGAGAGTGTAAAAGCTGGCCTACTGCCCAACTTTAAAAAGACGAAGGGCATAGCAAATGGCAATCTCAGTTCCTGGCAAATAGACGGGGAAGAAGTGGAGGCAATGGCAGATTTTATTTTCCTGGGATCCAAGATCTCTTCAGATGGGGACTGTCCCCATGAAATTAAAATATGTTTGCTTCTAGGGAGAAAATCTATGGCAGGCTTGGACAAGCCAGTAAAAAGTAAAGATTTTAAAATATCAACAAAGGTCCACATAGTTAGAACTAAGGTATTCACAGTAGTAATATATGGATGGAGCTGGACCATAAAGAAGTCTGAGCACCGTAAAATTGACACCATTGACTTGTGGTGTTGGAGAAATCTACTTAGAGTCCCCTGCACCACAAGAAGATCCAATAAATCTTTAGGAAATCAAGGCAAACTGTTCACTAGAATGTATTAACATGAGGCTGAAGCTCAAATATTTTGGCCATATCATGAGTCGGCAGGATTCCCTAGAGAAGACTCTGATACTGGGAAAGATTGAAGGCACAAGGAGAAGGGGAGGACAGAGGCGAAGATAGCTAGATGAGGCAATATATATGAACTTGATGTACCTTAGAGGGACAGTGAGTGAGAGATGTACATGACGTGCTTCCGTTGACTGAACGAGTAAACAACAACACCGGAGTCTTTTTTTTATTTAATTTTAGATAAATATTTTATCTATTAATCAACATATTACTTTAACTTAATTTTGCTTTCTATTAGTTTATTTAATTTAAGCATAAGCACAAATGTTTATTTATAGTTAAAAATATTCCCCTAATTAAAATATTCCCAATCCCCCATGCCGACATTTTTGCTCCAGGGCTCACAGTATCTTATCAACCCCTGCTGTGCCCAGATCCTGCCTGGAGATAACTGATAGCTGGGGCTATAGGCGCCTCAGCACCTAGACAAGCTGGCACCAGGCCCTTAGTGGAAGTTCTAGCTCACATAGGAGCAACAAAGGAATTTCCAAGGAGGTATATTCTGATTTATTAATTCAATTGTTGTTTAATGTTTGGCATGTAAATATGGCATACAAAAGAGGTGAATTGACTAATAAATATATGGTTTCTCGGGGCCAATAGAAATGGTGTTACTTTGACGGAATGGACGCTAATCACATTGTATCCTGAACCTCTGCTGCTGTCCAATGAGAAGGATATTGAAAAACCAGATTTGATTAGCATCCTGAACTGATGCTGCTATCCTAGAATAAGGGAATAGATGATCCTGGCCTTTTCAAGCTCACTGAAGAGCAGATAGTACCAGTTATGTTTATCCTGTGAGCCTGTGTTCTTGATGATCCTGCTCATGAGACTGGTATGACCGTTAGGCACAGGGAAGCCCTCTCCCTCATGATCCTGAGGGAGAATTTCTGTAGCTGAAGGCAGGAGTTTTGGAGGTAATGCAAACCCCGCTCCCATGGCTTGTGACAAATGATGAAGTCAGCTATTTCATCACAATGGCCCTCCTACTATAGGCTGGAGCTGAGGGATAGGCACTGGGAGCTCCTGTACAGCAATCCAGGGGCTGGCATCGAAACTGTTGAACGCTGCCAAATCCTATTTGATCACCACCAACGTGAATTGGATATCAAATCAGGGAAAGAAGAATAAGCATTGATCAAGCGGTTGATACACAAAGAAAAGAACTTGGAAGAAGAGCATGACAATCTGCTGGAGGAGGCCGTCATGGGTGAACCCTGGCTCAAGGTTGGCCGGCCAATCAGGTGAGTTTGAAGTAGACACATCCTGGCAAATTGAGAAGGTTAAATCCTACAGTCAGTTGGATCAAGTTCCAATTATCTTGAGGAAGCAGTCCAGGATAGAGATGTCACGAACAGTTCGCCCGCGGACTATTCACGGCGATTTTGGCATGTTCGCATTCACGGCGGATGACAAACACATGCGCTTTTCGGTTCGCCCCCTATACTTTATCATTGAGGAAACTTTGACCCTGCACCTCACAGTCAGCAGACACATTCCAGCCAATCAGCAGCATACACTCCCTTCCAGAGCCTTCCATCTGAAGGACAGGCTAATATTCTGCTCTGTTTCACCAGTCATAGTTGGTGTACCATACATTGAAAAAAAACAACCCTTTTTTCCTTTAATCTAATTTCAGTTGCAGCTTATATTGTGCTCAGTGAAATAAAACAACACTTTTTTGACTGTAATAGATTGAATAGCAATTGCCTGCCTACAGGCGTGTGTGTGAAGCCTATTGCATCTACTCTGCCAACTTTTGCCAGTGCTCAGTGATACGTCATATCTGGTGCAACCGTAATGTACAGTGACTTGAAACTACACTTTTTAGACTGTAATTGAATGAATAGCAATTGCCTGCCTACAGGCGTGTGTGTGAAGCCTATTGCCTCTACTCTGCCAACTTTTGCCAGTGCACAGTGATACGTCATATCTGGTGCAACCGTAGTGTACAGTGACATAAAACAACACTTTTTTGACTGTAATAGATTGAATAGCAATTGCCTGCCTACAGGCGTGTGTGTGAAGCCTATTGCATCTACTCTGCCAACTTTTGCCAGTGCACAGTGACACTCATATCTGGTGGCACCTTAGATTGCAAGCGCAGTGCCCCAAATTTGAAGTAGGAGGTCCGACCAAGCATCTTTTTCCATCTCCCTGTTCCAAAAATCAATGCCGAATACACGTCCCCTAATAGTGGACGTAACAGGGATTAAACCGATAGGAATAGTACTACTTAACAGTACACACCTTATAATAACGAAGACAGAGGCAACGCAGAGAGAGGAGTCTGAAGAAGAGGAGTCAGTGGAGGAAGGTGGCTTTGAGGAGGTGGAAGACCAAACACAGTAGGCGTCCCAGGGGGTTTGTTGTCACCTTTCGGGGACCCTTGGTGGCTGGGTGGAGGAAGAGACCTTCAATGACATCAGTGAGGACAAGGAACGGGACATGGCTAGCTTGGTATCCAATCTTGTTCCAATGGGGAGTTTGCGGTTGTGCAAAGGGACTGTTTGCGGTTGTTTGTGGTGCATTAAACGCGGAGATTGGTCTGTTACTGTGAAGCGAGTGTAACCCTTACACTACCTGATCGATACAACATCATACCTGATGTTTTA
The DNA here is from genome assembly GCA_027410445.1 of Discoglossus pictus. NCBI lineage: Eukaryota > Metazoa > Chordata > Amphibia > Anura > Alytidae > Discoglossus > Discoglossus pictus. Next base: position 17,190,469 of record CM050169.1, on the reverse strand, counting down.
AAGCATGTTATTCCAAACAATTTAGGAACGTTAGGTGATTTATGCCCTTTATGGCTTAAAACCAGACTCTGCATCAACTATGTAATTTTCCGTGGGAGTTTTGCCATGGATACCCCTCCGGCATGCCCCAGTCCAGGTGTTAATCCCCTTGAAACAACTTTACCATCACTATTGTGGCCAGAAAGAGTCACTGTGGGTTTTGAAATTCGCCAGCCCATTGAAGTCTATGGCGGTTCGCCGAGTTAGCCCGTTCGCGAACATTTGATGGAAGTTCGCGTCCGCTGTTCGCGAACCTAAAATTTGATGTTTGCGACATCACTAGTCCAGGATAATGTCATGGTGAACCATTGGCTCAGCCATTGTAGAGTGAAACATTTGTATGAGAAGGTGCCAGAAGAACTGACAGGGTGAGATATGAGGTATTGCTGGTAACCAAACTTGACTTAGTGACAGTAGGAGCTGAGAAGCTCTCTGTAGAGGCAAGTGCAGAGCTGAGCAGCAAGGCTCACAGCACCTGGAGAGAGTTACGGTTCACGCCGAGCAACTAGAGCAGTTACAGCCGATAGAGATTGTCACTTGCTATATTGTAATATTGTATAGTGTGTTTTCTCCAAGCCCCAGTTGTCTGCCATGTAACCCTAGGGTCCTTTCCACAAGGTCATTTAAGCGTAGATAGCTTTGGATCCGTTTTCCATTTTAGGGCCAATATTTTGTGTATAGAGTATGTTTAGGGTGCAACTATTGCATTAAGCTAATAAAAATATTCCACTACTCACTATATCTTATCAAACTGTGCCCAAATGTTGACTAAAAATAGCTGTGGTCATAGACTCCTTGGTTTTAGAGAAGCTTGTACCAGGCAATTTTTCTGAAGTCCTAACCTACGTGGGGGCAAGGTAATTAAGGTATTTTAAAGGTGGTAGATTCTGTTTTGTTAAGGCAATTGTTCTTTTATATGTGGCATATAAGAATGGTATAAAAAGAGGTGAACTAACAAATAAATATATGATCTCTCTAGGACATAGAAGTGGTGTGTTTATTTGAGGGAATGTGTTATAATCATTTTGTATCCTGAACCTCTGCTGCTATCCTATAAGATGGGAAGGGAAGAACCGGATTGAATTAGCATCCTGGACTGACACTACTAACCTACAAGAAGGGGATAGAAGAACTGGGTGAGGTTTGCAGGTATGATTGGTCTCCCTGGTCTTTTCAAACCCACTGAAGAGCATATTGTACTGGTTATGTTGATCCTGTGTTCATGATGCTTCTGATGATGACCCTGGTATTACTGTCGGGCACTAAGAAAGCCTGGTCGTGATCCTAAGGAAGAATACCTGTAAAAGGGGTTTTGGGGGTAAAGCAGACCCCACTCCCATGGGTTGCTACACACAGCTTGCCTTAAAACTTGTACTCATGATCCTATTCCATCATAGCAAATCCCTCCCCTCTCTACCACACTTATTCCAGCTCTCACACATCTATTTAAAATTTCCCTAAATACTGTCAAGTTTCCATCATCTTTAAAATATGCCATAGTTACACCCATTTTTAAGAAACCTTCATATGACTCAGCTTCTGTATCTATCCATAGTCATATTGCTTTACTTCCCCATCTTTAAAACTGCTTGAGCGACTAATCTACAATCACCTTAACTTTTTCCCCTCCAACTCCCTTCTTGACCCCTTCCAATGTAGCTTCCGGCCCCAACACTCCACAGAAGCAGTTCTTGCAAAAGTCACTAATTAATTGCTCACTGCCAAGTCAAAGGGTCACTCTATTCTAATTCTCCTTAATCTCTCTGCTGCCTTTGATACAGTTGATCACCCACTTCTAATTCCAATTATCTGCTCCCTTGGCATCTGTGACACAGCTCTCTCATGGATCATATTGCACCTAGAAGATTGAAAATGTAGTGTCTCCTTCACTGGCACCTCTTCCTCTCTTGAGGTACCCCAAGGTTCAGTGCAAAGGCCCCTCTTATTCTCCATCTATACATCTTCACTTGGTACACTAATAAAATATTTTGGATTTCACTATTATCTATATGTAGATGACATTCAAATCTACCTCTCAGCACACAGTCTTACCCTGCTCTTCTAGCACGAGCTGCCAACTGCCTCCCAAGCATATGTTCCTGTATGTCCACCTATCAACTCAAGCTCAACATATTAAAGACTGAGCTTCACACTCTTTACTACAGCTTCCACTCCTTAAATATTTCTCACTGTTGACAATGCCATCATCACTCCCACCTCACTTGCCTAAACGCCTCCACTAGGATCATATATCATTCTCAATGCTTAGTGTCTACCTCATCTCTCTGTCAGTCACTCCATTGGCTTTTCAGAGACTGCAGAATAACATTTTAAACTCTGACCCTAACATATAAAACTCTCAACAACTGTGCCCTCTCTAGTATAAATGGCCTCATCTAAAAAATCATCCTCAACTGCCCCTTTCATTCTGCTAATGAACTTCTTCTTTTCTCTCTTATCACTGCCTCCAGGACTTTTCTTGAGATGCCCCTACTCTATGGAACTCCTTGCTTTGCTCCACTAGACTATCTTCCTGCCTCAAACTTCACTAAAATCCTTTGTTCTTTCAAGCCCGTAACTATTAACTTCCAATCACGCTATTAAATTGTAACAAATTCACTGGCATTCAAGCCGGTAACCGGCAAATGAAGCCAAAAAGCCAACTGGTACTAGAGAGTACCCGCAAGGGGGTTAAAGTCCTATCCGTAGCACTGTAAATGCACATATACACACACTACTGTACTTTTAATGAAAGGGAAAGTGATGTTAGGTATTAGAATTAATAGCACAACATTCTCAAGCTCGCAAATCTACAATATAAAATACTTTTTTGAATGTTTAATTTCCGTGTTATATCAATCATTGCAATCAATGTGTTAATACATATAATGGAACTTGCATGGACTTGAATATAATATTTACTGATTTATTAATTCTGCATTATTTCTGGAATGCGGGTCCGATTGAAACTCGTAATTGAAACCTGTAAGGCTTGGTAATCTAGCCTCCATTTTTCAGTGACGTAATGATGACAATCTCTGTTGCCATTGGCTCCATCTAAACCCGTAACTACGGGGTTGACTAATTGATCATGTTCACGGCCGCACATCCAACGTCCGACAAATAGTTTACGGGTTTGCGTCTCTGGCCAGTAACTTGCGGCATGGTTCAATTTAATAGCTCTGTAACACAGCCGAATTTCAAGCCTGCAGTCTTTGCGGGCTTGCCGATGCCGCTACGGGCTTCAAATTTAATAGGGCTGCATGTGTGTCCTTTTCAGAAGAAAACATTTACTAAGTTCCTTCAAAATTTGTAAACAGATTTACAGCAAGTAATATTAGCATACCAAAATATTGTCCTGTGGATCCTATTTAGGAATCCTTGAACAACCAACCAAGGTTGTACAGAAACACCTTTTATGCAGCCTTTATTTTAATTATAATTGCCACATACTAATTTTAAAAAAAATCAATCTTTATTTGTACATTTAAAATGTTGTTAAAAATGCGACGATTAAAAAAATCATGTTAAACCCAAGGTGTTTAATCTTTTGGGTTTTTTGACGTCCAGCAAATTATTAGAGGTTTATTTAAGTTTTATTTTTGTTGTTATTATATTCTTTGCTTTGATCACAGCTTTTTTATTTAATTACTTTATTATGCTCAAGTCAATAAAAGATTTGGTTTTTCAATTCAAGTCCAGGGAGTTCACAACGCAGATATAAGTCAAGCTGATAAACTTCAGGCTGATAAGCATCAGAAAATAACTCACTGGGCTTGTTGCAGAAGCGAGAACAGCTTTCAGATGTTTCCAAGTATGAACAAACAAAGCTCAAGAAAGAAGCATCACAGAACACCCTGTACCAAGTGACAGCAGATAACAGCAGTGTCCTCAAGCTACAGCACCCGATTAGAGTCTCACATAATACCTGACTTATTTTATATCATTTGTGAAGTTAATCTATGAATATTTGAAGTATCAAGCTGTTTGCTGACATCGCCTCTCATGAATCCTATGTGCTCTTTATAATATATATCTTCTTGTATTTACCTGTGTGACACTTTCCATGACAAATTCAAAAATGGATGAAGCTATATGACTTTTTGTATTGTTTTAATTTTTCACTTCCATTATAAATTCAGTTGTTGATTTTTATTATTTTTCAGTAAAGCGATATTTTTTAAAGCAGTGCTACACCATTCAACAATGGTTAATCTGATGGGATTATCAAATGTTTGAACTGTGGTCTACGATGTATCTGCTTACATGTTTAAAGTACACATAGGTGTAGAATGGGTCATACACCTGAGAATATGATTCTTCTCATTTTCTTTATACCGTCACTGTGTAGATTTCTATACATGTGAGATATAGCCTTATCAATATATATATCTACTTCAGGAGGATCTATAAATACACCAACTCCATTATCTGTGTGAGTTTCTTAGAAACCTATAAACACATATTTGAAAGTCTGTAAGGACCAATTCTCAGTTTAATCACCTATACCCTCAGGATAGCCTTATCTATATATCAGGCAGGTCAGGTTTATTGCAGTTTTGGCTAAAAGTTAATATTGTGGGAGTGATCTTATAGTTGAGAGATTCTGAGACTGATTTTCTTCTTCGTTCTCGATAGAATTGCCTCGTTCTTGCACACATTCCTAAATCCAGTTCTTTGGGAGTATATTAGTAGGTTATTATGGAAAATGAAACAATAATATTCAAATTCATTCTACTGGGTTTTTCCAACTTTGCAAACATTCAGCACCAACTATTTCTGCTGTTTCTCCTTATCTATCTGATGACACTGACTGGGAACCTTCTAATAATTCTTCTAATCATTACTGACTCCCACCTCGATACCCCTATGTACTTCTTTATTGGAAATCTTGCCTGTATAGATATTTGTTATTCTCAAGTCACTGGCCCTCAAATGCTTTCTGATTTCTACTCTACAAGTAAGACTGTGTCCTTATCTATTTGCCTCACACAAGTGTTTTTCTTTGTGTGTTTTGCTTGCAATGAGTGTTTTGTGTTAGCTGCGATGTCCTATGACAGGTATGTTGCTATGTGTCACCCTTTGCATTATATAAACATCATGGAAGAAAAAGTTTGTATTCAACTGGCACTTGGTTTCTGGGGAATAGGAGTCTTTTCTTCATTGACACATACTTTGTGCACACTCCGACTGGAGTTTTGTGGGCCAAATATAATTCACAGTTTCTTTTGTTACCTTCCTGTGGTTTTGCAGCTTTCATGTACAGACATTTTTCTCAACATGCTGGTGATGTTTGTCGTGGGTGGGAGTACAGCTTGTGCTGCTCTCATTTCTACATTCCTGCCGTATGTCGATATCTTTAGCACAGTCCAGAGGATCCAGATTAAGAAAATTAAACACAAAACCTTCTCCACCCTCACATCACACCTGGCGGCAGTTTTTATATTCTATTCTAGTCTCGGCTCTACTTACTTCCGCAGAAGCGCAGGATCTGTTGATGCTGACATTGTAGCATCTGTGGTCTATGCTTGGATCTCTCCCATGTTAAATCCTATAATTTACAGTCTAAGGAATGAGGAAATAAGGAAAGCGTTTAGAAGATGTCTGCACAAAAATCTTACATTTAATGTTAACAGAATGTAATTTGTACGTGTGCCATGTATTTGCACTGAAAATGTTTTAAAATCTACTCAGTTTGTAACATCTGTGATTAGCAGAACTGTGATTTAAATCTATATCCTTCCTCTTTTCTCAAAAAAACATGCTGAGAAAAGAAAGAACAGATTTATAAATTTCCATGTGTGATCTCATGTGAGTTGCAGGAATGTGAAGTTGTGGAAAGTCTACAGACCATGTTGGAAGGAATTTACAATATATGAATTGCTCTTAACCTGATCACTGTCAATGTACACAACAGAATAGACTGGTAATCAACTTAAAAACAGACTATTGTGGAATCTAATATAGAAAGGGGTTGTTGGGATATGGTTTCTCTCAACTCTAAGGCCACTAGCGTTTGGATGATGTGCAGAGTAATATAGCTGATGTTGTCTAATTAATTTGGAAAGTCCGATTGATGGTCTTCAGTTTTAGAGATGTGCGGCTGTTTCTCTGGACACTGTTCACGTTGGTGTCTTAGAGATCTCTCTGGGCACTGTTCACGTTGGTGTCTTAAAGATATGAGAAAAACAAGGGGGGTGGGGAAAAAAGAGAGCGCACAAGAACAATCATAAGTGGGTGGACTCTCACCTGTAAATACTTCAAAAGTATGAGGTATTTATGCAGCTTAATGTCAGAACTCCTTCTGAACTGGTGTCCGTTGATTCTAGTTCCACCCGGATGCACCTCGTGCTGATGAGCCTTACGCTATTTGCTCCACATTAGGAGGGTGTTGTTATGCTCTTTAGAGCCTTGATGGTGTGGCCCAGTGGATATTATCCACATCACATATATAGTTGGGGATCTTTGCGGTGTTTGTAACATTTGCAATGTTGGTAATGCAGTTGCGTTCCTTGCAAAGCGAGGTAAGCCAGCAGTGCAGTCAAACTTTTCAAGTGCATAACTTTAAAAACCCACCAAAAAAACATTCAGCACACACACAGAGGAGAAAGACACAGGGGAAGATGCTGCAAAGAGACACATGGCATTCACAAGCACAAAACTTGCAGGTTAACGAAACCTGCAATGAGCGATACAATAGGTGGGAGGAAAGGGTCGCAATAAAAAATAAATGCTTCAAAAAGTTATGTTTAAACCTTGTTTTTTACGGACAATGTATGTGTCCGTTTCTTCAGCAAGCAGTGAAACAATGTGACTTGATAAATAAACTAAATGTCATATTTGATTAATCCTTTTTATAATCGATTTATATAGTTTGCTGATATAACCGACCTGGTTATATAGTAATTATTACATCACAATATTGTTATAAATGCCACACACGCACACACAGAATACACACAGAGACCATGCAAAAAGTTACAATATAACACATTTTAATTAAGGTATATAAAATTACATGGGCAGCTTTGGTAATACCAGTGGGATATTTATGTCAACTATATAAAATATTTTCTATGACTTATAGAAATAAAATTCAAACCCAGATATCAAGTTTAAATTTTAATAATTTGCAAATTCCCCCCTCCCTTATCACCCTCCTCAACCCCCCTCCTCATTCTCAACCTCCCTCCTCAACCCCACTGCTCATCCTCAACCTCCCTCCTCATCCTCAACCCCCTCATCCTCAACTCCCCATCCTCAACCCCCCCATCCTCAACCCCCTCCTCAACCTAAACCCCCCTCCTCATCCTCAACCTCCCACCTCATCCTCAACCTCCCTCCTCAACCTCCCTCCTCATCCTCAACCCCCTCCTCATCCTCCCTCCTCAACCCCCCCTCAACCTCACTCCTCAACCCCCATCCTCATCCTCCCACCTCAACCCCCATCCTCATCCTCCCCCCTCAACCCCCCGTCCTCATCCTCAACCCCCCATCCTCATCCTCAAACCCCTCCTCAACCCCCTCAACCTCAACCCCCTCAACCTCAACCCCCCTCCTCAAAATCAACCCCCATCCTCAACCCCCCATCCTCAACCCCCCATCCTCAACCCCCCATCCTCAACTCCCATCCTCAACCCCCGTCCTCAACCCCCCATCCTCATCCTCAACCCCCCATCCTCATCCCCCTCCTCACCCCCCCTCAACCTCCCTCCTCCTCATCAACCCCCTCCTCATCCCCCTCCTCAACCCCCCATCCTCAACCCCATCCTCAACCCCCCATCCTCATCCTCAACTGCCCTCCTCAACCTCAACCTCCCTCCTCCTCATCAACCCCCTCCTCACCCCCTCTCAACCTCAACCCCCCTCCTCAACCTCCCTCCTCCTCATCAACCCCCTCCTCAACCCCCCCATCCTCAACCCCCCATCCTCAACCTCAACCCCTTATCCTCATCCCCCTCCTCACCCCCCTTCAACCTCAACCCCGCTCCTCAACCTCAACCTCCCTCCTCCTCATCAACCCCCTCCTCAACCCCCCATCCTCAACACCCCTCCTCAATCTCCCATCCTCATCCTCAACCCCCCATCCTCATCCCCTTCCTCACCCCCCCAACCTCAACCTCCCTCCTCCTCATCAACCCCCTCCTCACCCCCTCCTCAACCTCAACCCCCCTTCTCCTCAGTAACCCCCTCCTCAACCCCCTCCTCACTGTCTCCCCTCTAAATACCTCCCCCTCACTTACCTGCTTCTTGTCCGGCCTCTGCTCCGTCTTGACCCCGGCACCCTGTATATATGCTAATGAAGCGGCGGTAATGTGACGTCACATGCGCGCCGGGGTCAAGATGGAGCAGAGGCCAAGAAGAAGCAGGTAAGTGAGGGGGAGGTATTTAGAGGGGAGACAGTAAAGGAGGGGGTTGAGGAGCGGGTTGATGAGGAGTAGCGGGTTGATGAGGAGGAGGGGGGTTGATGAGGAGGAGGGGGGAGGGAAAGAGACACAGGGGGGTAGAGAGACACGGGGGGGTTAGAGAGACACGGGGAGGTTAAAGAGACATGGGGGGTAGAGAGACACGGGGGGGGGGGGGCTTAGAGACACACTAGGGGAGTGACTCGAGTATAAGCCGAGGGGGCCCTTTTTAGCCTTAAAAAAAGGGCTGAAAAACTCGGCTTATACTCGAACATATACAATATATATGCAAAAATAAAAAGAATAATAAAATATTAATAATAGAGGTTAATGATATACATTGTAACAGTTTATTATTGTGTATATTTCGAGTTAGATATGTATGGAGGCATGAAAATCTTTTAAGTGCTGAGGGCCTCTAAAGGTGTTAATCTGGCCCTGGGTTTAGATCCTTTTGATTTTTCAGATAAAAGTTTACCTTATTGGTGTTATGTTCAGGTTAGGTTCATGATTTTAAACTGGAGGCCATGGGAAGCCAGTAGAGTGATTGACAGAGAGGTGCTGCAGACACTGAGCGTTTATTATGGTAGATGAGTCTAGAGGAGGCATTCAATATGGATTGAAGGGGGGGATAGATGGGTGGTGGGTAGACCAGTCAGAAGTGAGTTGCAGTAGCCATGACGGGATATGATGAGCAAATTATTAGAATATTAGTTGTGTCTTATGTAAGGTAGTGACATATTTTGGGAATGTTTTTTTTTTAATTGAAAAGGCAAGATTTTGTTAGTTACTGTATGTGAGGAATGAAAGAGAGGGTAGTGTCCAGTAGAACCCCAAGATAACGGGCTTGGGAGGTGGGAGTGAGGATGAAATTGTTGACAGTAAGAGAGATGTGAGGAATTGACACTGAAGTAGATGGTGGGAAGATTAAGAGTTCAGTCTTAGACAAACTTGAGTTTGAGATGGTGGGCGAACATCCAGAAAGATATGCTTGAGAGGGAGTTGGAAACACGTGCTAGAAGAGAGGGGGATAATTCAGGTTCTGAGAGTTGGAGGAGATAAATTGGGTAAGGCGATTGTAGACAAGCTGCTTAAGCAGTTTGGAAGCCAGGGGAAGTAGTGAGATAGGGCGGTAGTTATTTGCGGAATCAGTGTCAGATGAGGGTTTTTTAAGAAATTATTTGCGGAAAGGTTGAAGAGAAGTGTGAGAGCAGGGGTAAGTGTCGTAGAGAGGGGAGGGATAATCTGTAATGGAATAGGATCTACAGGACAAGGTAGTAAGGTAAAAGATGGTTGTCAGCTGAATACTTCATCCTCTAGTACTAGGAATGAATAATGGCTGTGGGATGAGGGAAGGGTAAAGGATGGGTGTTATCAGTTAGTTGAGAGGAGGGAGTGTGTGGTACATGATGAGAGGAGAGTTCATTACGAATGTTTTCTATTTTATGCTTAAAATGGCTGGCAAGTCTTTCAGCTGTGAGACAGGAAGGGACGGGAGATGGTGGTGGGCGGATGAGAGTGTTAAACGTAGCAAACAAACGTTTGTAGTTAGAGGACAGTGTAGATATACAAGATGTAAAATAGTGTTATTTGGCAAGGTTGAGGGCAGAGAAGTAGGAGCGCAACATCAACTTGTAGTGGAGGAAAAGTGCGTGATTTCCTCCATAGTCCTTCAGCAGTGCGGGAGCACATCTGGATGTATTGTGTCTGTGTAGTGTGCCATGGATGTGGATGAGATCGAGGGCATCTGTGTGTGATTATGGGGGCCAGAGTGTCAAGGGTGAAAGTAAGAGTCATGTTGTACTGTGAGGTGGCAGTGTCAGGACAAGTGAGATAAGTAAGGTGACTGAGAAGAGGTTGTAACACAGTGGAAAGATGTTGTGGGTCAAGTGCTTGAAGGTTTCTGTTGGTAATGGTGACGGGATAGAAGCAAGGCAGTGAAAGAAAGATGTAGTGAGGCTGCATTTAAAGTATCTCACAAGAGTGAGTACACCCCTCACATTTTTGTAAATATTTTATTATATCGTTTCATGTGACAACACTGAAGAAATCACACTCTTATAACAGTGTAAATTTGCTGTCCCCTCAAAATAACTCAACACACAGCCATTAATGTCTAAACCATTGGCAACAAAAGTGAGTACACCCCTAAGTGGAAATGTCCAAATTGGGCCCAAAGTATCAATACTCTGTGTGGCTACCATTATTTTCCAGCACTGCCTTAACCCTCATGGGCATGGAGTTCACCAGAGCTTCACAGGTTGCCAGTGGAGTCCTCTTCCACTCCTCCATGATGACATCACGGAGCTGGTGGATGTTAGAGACCTTGCATTTCCTCACCTTCCATTTGAGGATGCCCCACAGATGCTCAGTAGGGTTTAGGTCTGGTGACATGCTTGGCCAGTCCATCACCTTTACCTTCAGCTTCTTTAGCAAGACAGTGGTCGTCTTGGAGGTGTGTTTGGGGCGTTATAATGTTGGAATACTGACCTGCGTCCCAGTCTCCGAAGGGAGAGGATCATGCTCTGCTTCAGTATGTTACAGTACATGTTGGCATTCATGGCTCCCTCAATGAACTGTAGCACCCCAGTGTCGGAAGCACTCATGCAGGCCCAGTCCATAACACTCCCACCACCAAAAGCATCAGCAGGTATCAGCAGGTAAATCATCACAACACATATATACACATATGTGTATATATGTTTGGTCTGGGCCTGCATGAGTGCTGCCGGCACTGGGGAGCTACAGTTCATTGAGTGAACAATGAATGCCAACATGTACTGTGATATTCGGAGACTGTGCCGCAGTTTGTACTCACTTTTGTTGCCAACGGTTTAGCCATTAATGGCTGTGTGTTGAGTTATTTTGAGGGGACAGCAAATTTGCACTGTTATACAGGCTGTACACTTACTACATTACATTGTAGCAGAGTGTCATTTATTCAGTGTTGACACATGAAAAGATATAATAAAATATTTACAAAAATGTGAGGGGTGTACTCACTTTTGTGAGAGACTGTACTTCTGTTTTGAAAGTCTCTTACAACTTCAACCAAAGACATTATAATGAAAATGCTGACACTCACAGAAAATGTTATCTTCTTTGCGGATGATAAACACTTGGCCAGTTCTATTGCAGATCAGAAGTAATGGAGGTCCCCATAAGGGGAATGCAGTAACAGGAGAGGACCCTTGACCGGGTAGAGCTTCTGATGCCGGCGGTGGAGTAAGGGGGGAGAGGCCGATGCAGGCGGGCTAGACCCGCCCCCATGGATCACGGGCCCCATGTTGCCTCACTCCACAGCCGGACAGAGAGGAGACAGCAGCGCGTGGCAGGTCTGAGAGAGCTGTGTAGGCAGTGTGGGTCACAGGGATTAGAGCATTCAGCATTTCTTGTCCTCAGCAGGGTCATCAGCAGCGTGTGATTCTGTTTATCTGGGTTGTGTGTCCTCATATTTGTGTTTTCACTCCTTGTTTTGGTTTGTTGTGTGGCTGGCGGCCACATGAAAGGCAGTAAGCTTAAATAGAGAGGATATTGGGGTGAAGTGGCTGGAAGACCACCTCTGCGGCAAACAGCTAGTCCTGGGCTAATCCTGGGTCCTCCTTGACCACCAGGGAGCAGCCCGATATAGCTGTATCCCCTGGGGATACCTGTGGGGGCGACTCTTCCCATGAGGCTGCCAGTCTGGGGGAGGGAGCTGTTGGCAGCATGCCAAAAAGAGATGAGGCAGCCTAGTCACAGCTCTGCTGTAGGCAATGGCTCAGCAACCATGTGACAACCACAGTGGGGGTTCACTGCCCCCACAGCCTTCACCAAGTGAGCCTAGGGTTCTTAGGAACCAGCAGGGTAATAGAAAAAGGAGCGGGCTCGGACACTTCTACCCTCTTAGCCCCCAGGTCTGGTCCTAGGCAATGCTGATGCTTGCTTGGCCCAATCTGGGCGCACTCCTCAGGAGTTCTCAATTAGGAAGAGGAGGAACAAGATCAAGAGAGAGATGAAAGGACTAAGCCCAGACAGGGGAGAGGAGGTCAGTGGGTGGTCCAGAGGGTGCCTCGACTAGCCAGAGCTCGACATGCTACTTCAAGGTCTTCACAGGACAGATCACACTCCATTTGCGGTTGGTTGAGTCGGTGCTGTAGAAGAGATTCCATTTCCGAGAGAGAGTTGTGCTCCTGGCATGGGAGATCCAGATGTAGATGTTTTTGGCCCAGTGGCAGTCAGGACCAGGAGAGGCCAAGACATCTTCATGCCAGAACAGTCAGGTAAGGTGCCTTACACAGATGGCTGCACTGAGGCCAGTAGGGAAACGTAGACACATGTTTTTTTCTGACAGTGTTGCAACAGTTCCTGGAATCACACAATTTTCACGACAAGGAAAGGTTCTGTGAGTGGGTCTCCACGTTAACAGGCATTTCTACAGCTGTTCCCCATTGTAGCTTCAGTGATGAGGAGTCAAGAGTTTAGGGATAAGCATGTGATATTTTTCACCGATTATACGGCTGTGGTCCACGCCATCAATACATTTTCGTCCATTCCTGTAATCAGTTGGATGCGTCATTTAATGCTTCAGTGTCTATACCTAAATGTGTGGTTTCGGGCCCATAATGTGCCGCATTGTCTCATTTTCAGTGGGTGGGTTTCAGACAGCTGGCTACATCCACCTGGTTGGCATACAGAAAAGTCTGGTGGTGAGAATTCAGATGAAAATAGGCTGGGCATCCTTTTGTGGTTTATTTTGCGTTGTAAGGATGAAGGTATGTTTGCTTTGTGGTTGCGTAGTCAGGTAGCAGCTCTAGCTTTAATGCTCAGGCTAGTAGGGTTAAAGGACCTGACTAAGGATTTTCTTGTAAGGAAGATGCTACGCGGTTTAGCACAGGAAAGGTACAGTAAGGACAGGAGGCATCCTATTACGTTATTGTTGTTATTACGTATATCGATGATGGTTCAAGGGGTGTATTATACAGAGTATGAAGCATTACTGTTCTGCACAGCTTTCTACCTGACCTTCTTTGGGGCATTTAGGATTGGGTAGTTGGTTGAGGCTAACATGCAGGGGCAAGATGGTCTTCAGGTAGAGGACGTATTTCTGCAGGGGGATAAAGTGGTAGTTTGGTTAAAAAAGCCTACAATGATCAAATGGGAAGAGGAAGGGAAATTGCGCTGCAAAAGGTGGGAACGGATTGTTGCCGATTTGAATGCATCGGACGGTTTAAGCAGCAGTGACCAGTGCGCCCTGGGACATTTTTAATAAACGCAGATGGGCTGGCTCTTTCTCGCTTCCAATTTTCGAAAGTGTTAAAAATCTGATTACTGAAGCAGGGGATTGTATCAGGCCAAGTTTGGGACCCAATCTTTCCGCATAGGGGTGGAGACGGAGGCGGCTGGGATGGGTTTTCCTGACAAGATGCTTAGAAGAATTGGAAATGGCACTCCAACCATTTTAGGCTTTATGTGAGGCCATCAAGCTTGTGTTTTCTGTGCTTAAATACTATTAAATGCACAACCAACTAAGCAAACACGCATACAGTGCTAACTAGGTCAACAGATACAACCTCCTCAAATTTTTATCAATTCACTTCATTAAGATTGGAAACAGCTGCAATATCTGTTTTCCTATTTTCTATGGAGACGTAGCTACTGAATCAAAGGGAGTGCTTTAGTGTTAATTTGTTTTTTAAATTTGATTCTTCCATGGAAAAAAAACTTTTGTAATGGATAAAATCTGCTCTTTTAAACATACATCTACAATGATCCTGTAAAGGGCCAGTGCCATGTTCTGACATTCCACATTATGCTATATTGTGCAGTAATTTTGAATGTTTGTGTACCAGTATCTTCAGTGGTGTCTTTCTGGACTCCACTTGCCCTGGTACCGCTTTTTTTCATTTTGGAAATGTCATGGTGTAATTGTTCATCATGTTCATCCCTGACTTCCCCAAGATTTGCTGGGAAGGAATCCAGGTGCAAATCCAAGAAATTAACATGTTATATCCCATGGTCTTGTAAGATTTAAAAAAAAAAATCATCCACTATTTTTTGTAGTTATTATTATCGTTTATTTATAACGCGCCAACATATTCCGTAGCGCTCCGTAGTTGTCTGCCTTATGATTCCCTAAGAAGTTCTGGCAAACACTCTTGAAAGATTTCCATACAGTCTGGTTTAACTGACTATCAAAGTTCTAATCTTTAATCTTTAAAAAGTTCTAATCTTTAATCAGTTGTCTTATTTGAGGTCCTACAAATATCCCCTCTTTGATCTTTGCATCACTGATCCTTGGGATTTTTTTCTTAAATATGTAAATCCAGGTCCACTTCGATCCATCGCTTTGACAAAGTTCTTCATAAGACCAAGCGTTATATGGAGTGGATGTAGATACACTTTTTCTGGATCAAAGAGTGGTGTATTGATAACATTATTCTGTCCTGGAGTTATTGATATTCGTTTTGGCCAGGGGCGGCTGGTGCATAGGGGCAAATAGGCAGGCGCCCCCCAAAAATGATCAATCATTTTAATATTGTATTTTAAATTTATATAGATTGTACAATTTAATTATCTGTATATCTGCTTTCATGCCTTCTTTCATATGTTTTTGTCAAAAATATGCCTCTATCACTTTAAATGAACCCTTTGTTTGCTTTCCCCCTTGCCTGGTCTCTCTTCCTAGCTAGTGCTGCACTGCAGACGTCAGGCTGTAATGCTCCAAGTTGAGTGAAGTTTAATTGACTCTGCTACAATTGTATACATTTTCCTGACTGACAGCTTGCAGCAACAACCAATCAGTGCTGCAGGCTGTCTGGTTGCTATGTTGCTATGAACCTCCCCTCTGACCGTTCCCTCTGAACGTCCCCAAGCCTATAGAGGTTATTGTTATGATATGACATCAGGAAGGCTTTATATAAAGCCAATTATCTCAAACACTCCCCACTCTGTTCCCGCTCTTTTTACTGACTGGATTCTTCCCTGCTGATCTCATCATCAAGTAAGTTTGCACAGGCAGTGATACTGGAGTGGGTTGGCAGTTCCTTCTCCATTGGAACTGACTTGGATTAGTGCCCAGGTCAATAGCTGTAGAAGCACAGAGCTCTAACCCACTGCACCACCAACGGCACCCCAATTCTTATATATATATCTGTGTATGTATTATCTGTCTCTGTTCTCTGTATGGTGGAGGCTTCTCTTGTACACTAAATTGTATTCCTATAGACACAGAGGAGGGAGAGGAGGAGGGAGACACAGGAGAGGGAAGAGACACAAGGTAGGGAGATGGGGGGAGAGACACAGAGGGGAAGAGACTCAGGGGAGGGAGATGGGGGGAGAGACACAGAGGGGGAAGAGACACAGGGGAGGGAGATGGGGGAAGAGACACAGAGGGGGGTGGGGGAGAGACACAGGGGAGGGAGATCGTGGAGAGACAGAGAGGGTGGAAGAGACACAGGGGAGGGAGATGGGGGGAGAGACACAGAAGGGGGGAGACACAGGGGAGGGAGATGGGGGAGAGACAGAGAAGGTGGAAGAGACACAGTGGAGGGAGATGGGGAGAGACACAGAGGGGGAAGAGACAAAGGGGAGGGAGAGGGGGAGAGACACAGAGGAAGGGGGAGAGACACGGAGAGAGGGAGAGACACAGAGGAGGGGGAAGATACACAGGGGGGATGGCGGAAGGAAACACAAGGGAGTGAGGGGGGAAGAGACACAGAGGAGGGGAGAGGGGGAAGAGACACAGAGGGGGGAGATGGGTGAAAGAAACACAAGGGAGGGAGGGGGAAAGAGACACAGAGGAAGGGGGAGATGGGGGAAGGAAACACAAGGGAGGGAAGGGGAACAGAGGAGGGGGAAAGAGATACAGAGGAGGGGGAGCAGGAGCGAAGAGACACAGAGGAGGGGGAAGAGACACAGAGAGGGTGGGGAAGAGAAACAGAGGAGGGGGAAGAGACACAGAGGAGGGGGAGAGGGGGCAAAGAGACATAGAGGGGGGGGAAGAGACACAGAGGAAGGGGGAAGAGGCTCGCAATGAGCGAGGTGCATGATGAGCGCCAAAGGTGCTCATTGCAAGGCAGTAAAGTGGAGGGGGGAGAGGTATAGGGGGGAGAGGCTCGCAATGAGCGCTAAATATGGGGTGATAATTCTTAGCTGCTAGTGGTCTTTCACTTCTTTAGGAAATAGAACTAGGTCTGCTTGGTTCAGTTCAGGAGTCATTTGTTGGCCTTCCACAATAGCATTGAAAATATTTGTTAAGTGGGGAGCTAGGGGGTCTAAACATTTTTTATAATAAAGGCTTGTGAATCCGTCAGGTCCTGGTGCCTTGCCTGTTTTAGAATTCAGAATAGCTCTTCTGACTTCCTCCAGGGTTATTGCTTTGTTTAGGTGTTTGAGATTCTCAGCTGTTAATTGAGGGAGATCTATAAAGTTTAGAAAAGAGTGTATGTTATGTGTGTCTAGAACATTTTGGGATGTATATAGTCTTTTGTAAAAGGTATAAAATATTTCCTGAAATTTAGAGGGGTTTGATGTGATTTGCCCTTTGGAGGATTTCAATTGATGTACTTTTGATTGGTTTTGTTTTGACTTTAGCTTCCTAGCAAGAAGCAAATCTGGTTTATATATAGAATGTATGTTGAGACCATCTAAGTGCTTTTTCTGTTTTTTAGAAAGGATCATGTCTAATTCCGCCTTAACTTTGTCAATTCGTGTTCTGTTTAGAACTGAGGGGTTTTGTTGGCTGTGTTGTTCTAGTTGTTGCAATTCAAAATTTAAATTGGTTTCTGGTAATCTACATGTTTTCTTGTGTTCTGAGACTAACTTAATACATGTTCCCCTAATTTATGCTTTGTGGGCCATCCAGACCCAGCCTATCCCTTGTTTAAGATTTATGTCAAAGAATAATTCAATTTCTTTTAATATCTGGGTTTTAAACACCAGATTGGCCAGATGCATCTAATTAATGCGACATGTTGAAGGGGATTTATTATCTATTTTTAGGTCTACTTTCAACTTCACTATAGAATGATCTGACCATGTGCATGGTAAAATATCAGTATTTTTTTCTGGTCTAGGAGGGAAGAGTCTAGGAGAATATAGTCAATTCTTGAATATGAGTCATGAGGGTGTAAATAGAAAGAATATTCCCTATCGTTAGGAAGTTGCTCTCTCCAGGAGTCAACTAGGTTTTATTTAATTAGAAGATATTGGATTTAATTAGCTTTTTTGAGAACTGTATCGTTTTAACCTTTTTGGATCTATGTTTTGGCTGAGTGTCAAATTCAGATCCCTCCCTATTATAATTTTACCACAGTCTTTTTGATCTAGTGTTTTAAGTAAACCTATCGTGAGGATTTTTTGTTGGGGCATAAATTGAGACCAGTGTTAGTTTGGTATATAAAAAGTTCCCAGTTAAGATAATAAAATATCCCTCTGGATCTATCTTTGTCTCTTTAACTACTAAAGGGAAATCTTTATGTAATAGAATGGCAACACCTTCCCATTTTGTTTCTTGGCCTGTCATATAAAATGTTGGATAGTGTTTATGTAAATAGTTTGGTGGCTTACTGCGTTCAAAGTGGGTTTCTTGCATAAAGATTATTGAAGGACAGCAATCTCTGTATGTAATAAAGGTTTTGGTCCATTTTAAAGGTGAATTAAACCCCTTGACATTGCGTGTTATAAAGACAAATTCTGATTTACTCATGTTCAGACTGATGTGTAAAGGAATTTCTTGGAAGCTTATAACTTACTGGGATCATGCCATTGTGCGGAGCCGTTCATTTAAGGACTGAGGAGGGGGACCAATCTAGTGGAGGAGATACCAGTAGCATTCTTGCTAACAATATTTTGTTGTATACTGGAGGAAATATCTTAAATATTAATGACCATGTTATATACAAACATCTTAACTATAACTACAACATTATGATCTAACCTCATAGTATTATTGTATTTTTCTGTGTTTAAGACTGTATTTTTTACCAATTTTTAAAATGTCTAAAATAGGGGGACCGTCTTATACACGGGATGTTGCAATTAGATACCCTGGTCTTGTATTGTAATGCTGCATCTGGCTAGGAGAAAGGCAGGAGAAAAGACACACATTTTTAAATGAATTTGGTTCCAATTAGAGTGCATTAAACTGCAATGGTGCATAAAAATGTGTATTTTATAAATTTTTAGTGTGTTACACATATATTTAAGGGCACTTTCTGTCATGATTTTTACTGATTTTCAGCTGAATTTGAGCTGGAATGGAAATCAGTGAAAATCATGACAGAAAGTGCCCTTAAATATATTTGTAGCACAATAAAAACTTATAAAGTACACATTTATAAGCTCACAAGCAGTGTTGTAATGCAATCTAATTGGAACAAGCATTTCTTCTCCGTGTGTCTTTTCTCCTGCCTTAAAACAGCGCCATCTAATGGACAGATGCAGCATTACAGTGTGATACACATTGTGAATGAGCTGATCAGCTTGTGTGTGCATGTGTGTGGCATATGTGTACAGTGCATATACAGTGGATATAAAAAGTCTACACTCCCCTGTTAAAATGTCAGGTTTCTGTGCTGTAAAAAAATGAGACAAAGATAAATCATTTCAGAACCTTTTCCACCTTTAATGTGTCCTATAAAACAAACTGAAATCTTTTAGGTGGAGGGAAGAAAAAATATAAAAATAAAATAATATGGTTGCATAAGTATGCACACCCTTAAACTAATACTTTGTTGAAGCACCTTTTGATTTTATTACATCACTCAGTCTTTTTGGGTATGAGTCTATCAGCATGGCACATTTTGACTTGGCAAGATTTGCCCACTCTTCTTTGCAAAAACACTCCAAATCTGTCAGATTGCGAGGGCATCTCCTGTGCACAGCCCTCTTCAGATCACCCCACAGATTTTCAATCAGATTCAGGTCTGGGCTCTGGCTGGGCCATTCCAAAACTATAATCTTCTTCTGGTAAAGCCATTCCTTTGTTGATTTGGATGTATGCTTTGGGTCGTTGTCATGTCTCTCCTCTTCATGTTCAGCTTTCTAGCAGAAGCCTGAAGGTTTTGTGCCAATATTGACTGGTATTTGGAACTGTTCATAATTCCCTCTATCTTAACTAAGGCCCCAGTTCCAGCTGAAGAAAAACAGACCCAAAGCATGATGCTGCCACCACCATGCTTCACTGTGGGTATGGTGTTCTTTTGGTGATGTGCAGTGTTGTTTTTGCGCCAAACATATCTTTTGGAATTATGGCCAAAAAGTTCAACCTTGGTTTCATCAGACCATTACACCTTTTCCCACATGCTTTTGGGAGACTTCAGATGTGTTTTTGCAAAATGTAGCCTGGCTTGGATGTTTTTCTTCTTAAGAAAAGGCTTTCGTCTTGCCACTCTACCTCATAGCCCAGACATATGAAAAATAGGGGAGATTGTTGTCACATGTACCAGACAGCCAGTACTTGCCAGATATTCCTGCAGCTCCTTTAATGTTGCTGTAGGCCTCTTGGTAGCCTCCCAGACCAGTTTTCTTCTTGTCTTTTCATCAATTTTGGAGGGAGCTCCAGTTCTTGGTAATGTCACTGTTGTGCCATATTTTCTCCACTTGATGATGACTGTCTTCACTGTGTTCCATGGTATATCTAATGCCTTGGAAATTCTTTTGTACCCTTCTCCTGACTGATACCTTTTAACAATGAGATCCCTTTGATGCTTTGGAAGCTCTCTGTGGACCATGGCTTTTGCTGTGGGATGCGACCTAAGAAAATTTCAGGAAAGACCAACTAGAGCAGCTGAACTTTATTTGAGGTTAATCAGAAGCACTTTAAATGATGGCAGGTGTATGCTGACTCCTATTTAACACAATTTGCAATGTGATTGCTTAATTCTGAACACAGCTACATCCCCAGTTATAAGGGGGTGTGCAGACTTATGCAACCGCATTATTTTTCTTTCTTTTTTTTTCTTCCACCACCTAAAAGATTTCAGTTTGTTTTTCAATTGAGTTGTACAGTTTATAGGTCACATTAAAGGTGGAAAAGGTTCTGAAATGATTTATCTTTGTCTCATTTTTTTACAGCACAGAAACCTGACATTTTAACAGGGGTGTGTAGACTTTTTATATCCACTGTACATGTGTATTTTAAAGGTTTTTATTGTGTTACACATATATTTAAGGGCACTTTCTGTCATGATTTTCACTGATTCCATTCCAGCTCAATATTTTTGTGATCCCTATGTTAAACCGGAAAAATGCAATTGCACATAGTGACTGAGTAATAAGTGATGTGATCACAAAGATATTGAAAATACACATTTGCATATTTATTTATTTCTGCATTTTGGGCTCCAAAAATAGGGGTCGCCTTATACATGGGGTCGTCTTATACATGGGGGCATCTTATACACAGAAAAATATTGTATTTTGTGCACTAGTATGCCTAGGGGGAAGAAGAACCTGTCCTCACTATTACTCCTCTAGTTAGAGGTAGATAACTTTAACAGATTACTATCAACAGATTTAAATAGTTATTTATGTAGTCTAATTGGCCCTATGACCTGGAGGCTCTGGTTCCCCATTGGTAAAGTATTGAATTAGTTTAAAGTAATATTATGTATATACACCCAACTTGGATATTCTATAATTTCACTATATTCCCTTTTTAAAAAGTCAAGTTTTCAATCTGTTAGGATTAAATCCTTGAGGTTGTTGATACATTTTTTGTTTAGATGTGAAGTGGGTATTATCTCCAACAAGCTGCTTCTGGGGCTCCATGGAAGCCTTTTGGCGTTTGGGGGTATGTATCTCCGTCCTTTGTCTTTGAGGTCTGTTACTTGAAATTGGATTTTTAAAAATCTCACTGCAAATGTAGCAAAATGAGTACAGATGATTAATAACATTTCTTGGCATTGTTCAAATTCATATTATGCACATAAAATGTACATAGAACTACATAAATAACAGATACTCATAGCATTAGATGTTTTAAGAACAAACTCTTTCCACCAACTGGCCAGGAGCACTGATTAATACAGTAAACACAAGACTCATCATGCCTAAAGAGCATCATGTGACAGAATATGACTCAACTGTTTATTACTCTGGGCCCGTTTTATGTTGACTAAACAGTAGAATTTATAACAATTAAAAAGAATACTAGGGTTTTACTTTATAAATTAACATATCTTAATGTTGTATGAATGTGTTATATAGCACAATGTATCTTTAATACTATAGGTGATAAAACAATTCTGACACCGTTTTTCAAAATCAGTGGATAGATTACATATAGCACAACCTTTTTTTGCTCTGAGACAAAATCTTTGTTGACCAGTGTAATCAGTCCAATACTTTATAATAAGTCACTGGACTGTACGTTCCATATGTCAAAACTTTCCAGTCTGTCACTTGCTCATCAGCTTCCATGCATATGTATCATTATCTTTGTCTTTCTTTAGTTTTAGACAAACAGCATACAATTCTCTAGCTTAGTCTCTATCTTTACTGTGTCCCAGCTTTAGTAAACAATGTTCTGGGTTTCTATCTTGCACAGACTGTTTTTCTCAGTAGCTGTCAAAAAAAGGCCTGATTACTGCTTGCAGCAATCCATCAATTACACATCGCTATGGCTTATACTTTTAAAGTCTGTACACAGCCGGGCTAATTAAAATTTCCTTCAGGAGTAACTCTCACAACTCCTGGTGTGAACTTTGCTCCAGGAGTTAAATATTTCTGCATTCCTGATCAATATCTCATATTTGGTGCCAAATCTCCTTGTATGGTCAACACTTATTTCTTATCAGTGTCAGACCATCTGGGATGTCCATTTACAAACCCACCAGCAGGCATGAGTAAATACTGGGTAACACTGATACATATAAAAAAGTAACTACAAGCTTTCCATATAAAACTGTTTGTGCTGTCATGGGCATCTGTTTACCATTAGTTCTGACTCTCCTATGTATTGATCTCACCCTGATGTCTTTATTAAGACCCATCTGCAGTGTGAAGCTGAATTCTTCTGGATTCAGTGGTCCTCAGCTCATGCTCATTTCATAGCCACAAAATTGTTGTTGATAGTTGCATGTTAATTAAGCTCTTAAATAGCAGAAATCTCTATAATAGTCTGGGCACCGACAGCTGGAGCTACTTGGTCTATGCTCTACTGGTTCCTAATTGTTTCCTGAAGCATTTAGTGTGAAATGTTGGACTGCAATATAGAAGCTGATGGGATAAAACCAACACTACTGCAGTGTTCTTCTTAGTTTTAGAGAAATTCGGGCATAACTGCTTACTGATATGTCATCAAATAGTTTCCATTAGTTTGCTGTGTACAGAGTTTGATATAAATCATTTTTTTTATTATTTTTAAAGTTTATCCCCCACTTGATAAATAGATCCCATAGAATACATAGAAAGTGGATATATTTTAGGTTTTAACCCTGCTTGTCATTAATTAACTCAGATTTTCCCAACTTTTATCCTTGCGTGATAAATATGCCCAAATAGCTCTCTAAGACCATTTACTGCTAATTTTGAAATATAATTCAAAGAAGAGTAAACTGCCATTGCTATGTAAATACATGTATAGTATATAAATATTATCTGTTATGATATGAATTTACTAGTTTAAAGTAGAGCTTGTGGGTTTACTGTAGCTTATTAAGAAATGCATATAGGCATTACTGTATATAAACACACACTATTCCACAGCACTGTGCCACATCTGCAGGCAGGCTGCTGTCCCCTAAAAATGTGCTGCCCTAGGCCTGGGCCTCACAGCCCTAAATAGAAGCACGCCACTGGAAAAAAATGGAAACATCTATGATTATTGGTTTGTCTGTGGCCTAGTATCTGACATGAGCACGCCATGTGCACATATAGAGAGGTCAGTATTAACATAACATATAATTTATGGTAGCATATAGGAAGCTGGCATAGCTACAGATGATGGGAATTGTTTAAAGTAAATGCAGCTTCTTATAATTAAGGGCCAGCTTTGCTTTCAAGGGGTGCCCTCATGAAAGCACTGACAATCTTTGCTGCCACACCTTCATTGCCCCAATAGTAGCTTTCTGTGGATTCATAGTTTCCTCCCATCTCAAGAATAACAGTGGAAACAAAAATGGCAGCTCCTACTGCAGCATAATTTGTCCCTTCCTTATGCATAATACTACTAAATCACACTCTCATCTTGACCTGCCTTGACTACTCCAACCATATTAATTGACCTTATACCGTCTATCCCACTCCAATATACCGGTATTCTGAATGCCCCAGCATCACTTATCCATTTTACACAAAGCTTATAATCTGCTTACCTGTATCAGTCATTATACAGAACCTATATTATCAAGTTTAAAATTCAGAACATTCAAAATTCTAATTAAAAAAATAAATATTTATTATTTCACACAGCAGAATAATAATAATAATAATAACAATAATAATACTATTTATCAAAATATATTCAGTCATGTTGGAGTAAAATAATGAAGTTAAGTAAATGACTTCAGATTAAATGAATGAGAAGAAACATATATGGCACCCATGAATGATATTATAATATGATTTAATGGAGTGACATATATAGTATTAACTCAATATCCCTGCCATGACTGATTTTGAAACTCCCCTGAACCCCACAAGCAACTCGGTTATTTTGGACTCTAACACACTGGGTTGCTAATATCAAAGGAAATTAAAATGGACATGAGACTTGTTGTAAGAACTGTGATGTGTTGTTTGTAATGTGTGCCACAATAATTAGTGTTGGGGTTACTATATGATGTTATATAATGTTATTTTGCCTGTAACTAACAGAGATGCACTTTCTGCAAGCACTTCTCTCTGACCTCAGCTAGTTAAACATGTTAAAGTTAGTTTAAGGCCCCTCTGGATCTGAAGACAGGGGAAACCTGATCTGTGAACCTTGACAGCAGAGGAAAACCAAAGGAGGTTTGGATAAAGAAAAAGGCGGAGGTGAAGATGTGGATTTATTGTTTCATTATGCTTTCTAAAGGGTTTAGGTAGGAGAACTGCAATGTAATTTAATGTACCTGCAAAATCTTGGTGCATTTTATAATAATTAATTGATAATGTTGGATTCACACTAAAGCTGCTAAAATGCAAACATTATGTAGAAGGGACCCACATTGTTATTATTATTTATTTGTAATGCGCCACATATTCCGTAGCACTATACATAAGTTAAGTTACAGGCAAAGACAAGTTCAAGATTAACATCTTGCGAAGAATGGAGGGCCCTGTCTTTGAGCTTGGAATCCGGTGTCCATAGCGATTTCCCTAAAGCACCTTGCAGGATTGAAACTCGCAGACTTACAGTCTAAAGGTTGAAGTTTGTATGTGATACAGTAGGAAGAGAATAGTGATAAGCATGTTAGGGTGGAAGGTTATAGGCTTCTTTAAAGAGATGTGTTTTTATTAACGTTTTGGAGGATTTGAGGCAGGAGGATAGTCTGGTGAAGGGGGCAATGAGTTCCAGAGAATAGGGGCAGCGAGCAAAAAGTCATGGAGACGCGAGTGAGAGGAGGTGACAAGAGTGGTAGAAAGAAGAAGGTCGTTAGCAGAACAAAGAGGGCATGTGGGGGAGTATGTGGAGATGAGAGCAGAGATGTAAGAAGGAGCGTTGTTGTTGAGGGCTTTATAAGTTAGGGTCAAGATTTTACATTTTATTCTGGAGGCTAAGGGAAGCCAGTGGAGTGATTGACAAAGAGAAGCTGCCGACACTGAACATTGTGTACGGAAGATGAGTCTGGCGGAGGCATTCATTAAGGATTGAAGTGGGGAAAGGTGAGTGGTGGGCAAGCCAACAAGACGCAAGTTGCAGTAGTCGAGACGAGAAATGATGAGAGAGTGTATTAGAATCTTAGTACTGTCTTGTGTGAGGTAATGGCTTATTCTGGATGATTTTTTTTTTAGATAGAGAAGGCAAGATTTAGTTAGTGACTGTATGTGAGGATGAAAGAGAGGGCAGGGTCCAGTAGAACCCAGAGACAACGGGCTTGGGAGGTGGGAGTGATGATGGCATTGTTGACAGTGAGAGAGATGTGAGGAATTGAAGCTGTGGGTGGTAAGGTTAAGAGTTCAGTCTTAGACATGTTCAGTTTTAGATGGCGAGCAGACATCCAAGAGGATATACTAGAGAGGACATTGGAGACGAGTGCTAGAAGAGAGGGGGATAGATCTGGAGCTGAGAGGTAGATTTGAGTGCCATCTGCATAGAGAGGATACTGAAACCCAAAAGAGTTTATTAGGGTACCAAGTGAGGATGTATAGATGGAGAAGAGGAGGGGGCTTAGGACTGATCCTTGGGGTATGCCAATAGACAGGGGGTGAGGAGAAGAAGAGGTGCCAAAGAAGGAGACGCTAAATGATCGTTCTAGGAGGTATGATGAGAACGACGAGAGAGCAGTGTCTCGAATGCTGAGGGAGGAGAGAATGTGGAGCAGATGCAGATGGTCAACTGTGTAAAAGGCGGCAGAGAGATCCAGAAGAAGCAAAATGGAAAAATGGCCTTTAGATTTGGCGGTGAGCAGGTCATTGGTGACTTTTGTGAGGGCTGTCTCAGTGGAGTGTTGGGGCCAAATGCCGGATTGGAAGGTGTCCAGAAGAGCGTTAGAGGAGATGAAACTGGTAAAGCGGTTATAGACAAGCCGCTCCAGCAGTTGGAAGCCAGGGGAAGTAGAGAGATAGGGCGATAGTTAGATGCAACATCAGAATTGCAACATCAAAATTGGATGAGGGTTTCTTAAGAGTGGGTGTAATTAGGGCATTTAGTTGAGAGGGTGGAGTGTATGAGCCACGATGAGAGGATAGTTTGAATTTTATTTGTAAAACCCACATCAACTAAAGTAAATGAACAAACAAGTGTTAATAATTTTTTTACTAAATCAAATAATCAAGAAATAACAGCTAATATTGTGTTCTCTAGTGCTTAACACCAAAACTGTAATCAATTTAAATTTGGGTAGAAAACACTCTATAAACATATGTAAGTCTTTCAAATTTTATTGAGTATGCAAACAACGCCACAGTGAATCTTAAAATGCTATCAGTATATTTAGTTAAATCAATAAGAATCACTATCCTCTGCATATAGACAGCATTTATGAAATCTAAGGCCTCCATTCAATTGCTTGTTGTAACTGCAGTGATTTTCAGCCTGTAACCCACCAATCGTTTGCAGGTAGCTAAAAGACGCCAATTGAATAGCAAATTAGTTTACAGGCTACATTACGGGCTCCAGGAACCAACAATTGCTCAATTGAGTAGGGGCCTAAGTAAGTTACTTGCCACACAACTAATAGCCTTTAGTCAATGATCAACTGACACAAAACAGAGCAATTCAATTGCTCAAGCCCGCAGCCGAAAGCCTAAACTGTAAACCATGAACCCGTAAGTAGCATTTCAGGCAATGATCATGATCAATTAAGCAAAGTCATAACTACTAATTTAGAAACAGCCAATAGCTAATGAGACCGTCATCATGACGTCAGTAAAGAATGGAGGTTAACCGTCAATCAATTAGCTTTAGAAGTCTGATATGCAATCAGATTTGCAATCCGGCAATTTACAAAAAAATAAAAATGAATGACGGTACTGTTCAAGTCCATGTGGGTGGCCTGATATGTATTAACTCCTTGATTAACAAGACAGATATAACACGGAAATGAAACATAAAAATATGATTTTATGTGCAGATTTGTGAGCTTGAGACTGATGTGCAATTATGTCTAATTTCTTTCATCGCTTTCCCTGTCTTTTAAAGTGCAGTATTGATTTTTTATTTGCATTTACAGTGCTACAATCAGGTTTTAACCCCCTTGCAAGTCCTATCTGGAACCCGTAGGATTTCCTTCTACATTTGCCATTTACGGGTGTGAAAACATTTGCGGCTTGAGGAATTGTAGCAATTGAATAGCGATTTGCATTTGTATCATTTACTTGCTTGAAAGATCGAAGGCTTAGATGGGTTTGAGTTATGATTTTGACAACAGCAGGGATTTTCAGCCTGTAACCCACAAATAGGTTGCAGGTAGCTAAAAGACGCCAATTGAATAGCAAATGAGTTTACAGGCTACATTACAGGCTCCAGTAACCAACAATTGCTCAATTGAATAGTGGCCTAAGTATATTACTTGCCACACAACTAATAGCCTTTAGTCAATAATCAATTGATACAAAACTCTCTTACAAGCCTTTTTTGCTCTTTTGGGATTTTCCTTCATCTTGAATGGATAAGGAATAGAGTTAATTATTATTAATAACATACTTTAAGTGAATTCCCTTTAAAAAACTCCTTAATGTCCCTATAAATATTTACTTTCCTTACTTTTACCCTATGTTGAAACAACAGCTATCTTTGATTCACTAATTGTTTTTATCAGAACTTGTATTTAACACTGAACAAGTGAATGAATTGCCCATTTCATCCCAGTGACTCTGGATCTTATTATCAAACTGAAGCGTCAGTTTTTAATAAAAGTATGTATCCTTGTAAGGTTCCTTCTTATAAACTTGAATCTTATTGTATCTGCTCTTTTGAAACAACTTATAAGGTATTATTTCTACTCCACACTAATATGATTGCATCTTGAATCAAGTTACAACATAACACCACCCGAACATATTTGTTTTATTAGATAGCAACTTTTATATAATTCGCAGCAAGAGAAAAAAAAAGGGATTCACTAAATCACAAACAGGACACTGACTATATTCAGTACTGAGTTGGCTAGCTTACCTTTTGTGGCACCCTTTCATCATTGGATCAGAAGTTATATCCTGAATTATAGCGAATTAGAGCAAATTATAGTGTTTATAGACTTTCCCAGCTTTATACATTGGGTTGTCCAAACTTTAACCCTATTCAATAATATGGTACTATTATACCACCCTTGGAGTTTCACAGTTACTAATAGGCAATGTCTGATCAGCTATTTTTGTGAATAAAAATTCTCTCATAAATGTATTTTGCTTTATACACTTGGGTGCTGAATCTCTAGACCCTTGGTAATAAGAGGGTACCATTTTACTAATCCCTAGTTTCCCAAGGAAGGCTGAGAGTTAGTGCGCAGAATACGATCCATAAAATTAGAACTGGGTATTTGTTGGGACCTCCTAATCAGTAGTTGGCGGCTTAGAAATAAAGGCCCAAACAGAATTCTGTGGAACTTGTACTGGATGTAAGACACACACACAATCAGTCTCAGTACTAATTCCGTTTATTGCTACGTCATTGCATAGAATTTATACTTGCAGTTCACGTTAGTCGGTACAAGGACATATAATCAGGTGTTTTCTGTTTCTTAGAACAACTAGAAATGTTTTGTGTTTTAGTAAGGTCGCAAAACATCCCAAGGGTAGGAACATGATATTATGGTTAGGCTATGTGTCAGCAAAATGTATTAACCCCTTCATCAGCAGAATAGGTTAACCCCTTCATTCCCCTCTTAGATCACAACGTGATCTTTATTTGGGAAGCGAACTGAGACACTGGAAGGTGATAGACCCTCAAGGGTATCAGTACATGAGATATACCTGTGACCGTGTTGGTGTTAAGTCACAGTATTTAGCTGAAAATTCTTAGGAATAAAGCCTTGCAGTATGTAATAAAAACACAAAGGAATACAAGGGAAGCAATGTCAGAGTAAACAGAATTATCATCAATATAAGAACAACATTCTTTACCTATTAAAGCACACACACCGCCTTTGGAAGCTAAAACATAATCTAAAGCCATTCTATTCTACAAAGTGACCATTCTAAATTTGCACCTGCTCCTAGTTTAGTTTCGCAATTGCTTCAGCAGAGTTAATCAAGGCCCTCTGTACTAGTAGAGAAAGGATGGATAGTTCTACCTTTAGTTTCCCTACGCCTGCATGTGGGAAGGTTATACCTAGGATGTCTAGGAATATTTTCCACCCGCACTTCTGCTCTATATCCCTCATGGTTCTGATGCGGCCTTGTGGAAGTGTTGGGGTTGTGTAATATATATGGGATTACTTGACCTAAATAACGAATGCCCACCCAATTAGGGGGCAGCCATCGATAGGCGTACCTGCCACAGATAAAGTATACATTCATGGCTGGAGAAGGCGGCATAAGGCGGAAGAGATTAGACACGGACCCATTACTGTTGCTACAACCAGTACCATTAATTGATATATTATGTAAAAGAGAAAATAAGTAGGGACATCCGGGACCACTATAGCTCCAAGGTGTACAGGTCAGAAAGGGAGGAGGTCCTATATAAATAAGTGTGGTATTGGAGCAAGTGGACCAACCAACAGACTTGCATTTTCCTAGGGCCCTAAAACAGTTATACCCTGGGTTAGTGTGGGTTAACATAAATTATACACTCTTATTATATTTTGATGGGAAATACGTGCGTAAGAGGTGTTGCATCCATATAGAGATAAGTGGTGTGGCTGATTGTACATATTGTAAAGAAATTCTATTTGCGGGGTTGTGTACTGCCATTGTAATATATGTGGCTTTGAGTGAAGTTTTCTGCTGGAAGGCCAAATAGAGGCATACCCATTTCCCCATGTGTAACAACGTGAGCACTTACCCAGCAATTGGAAATGTTAAAGGAGTGAGCATATCCTTGTAATGTATTACGTTCCCAGGGATGATTTTGTATAATTGTGTTATCACGTGTGGATCTCTTGTGCCTATGAAGTGAACTAGTATTGGTGTGAGTGTTATTGTGTTTACCACAAACAGACTTTAGTGGTCCCAGTTCGTCTGGGTCATAATGGCAATTAAGAAATGTCCATTAAGGGCTAATAAATCAGGAGCATAATGCACATCAACAGGAGAAAGTTCTTCCATGCATTCTGTGGATGCAGGAGTAGGTTTGACATTTTTATTATCGCTGTCTTCAATCGCTTTCATGGGGGCTTTGTCACCTGCTTCACCCCTCTTTGGACACAGCTTCAGACATGACGCGTGGATCCAGATGTCCTGTGAGTCAGTGAGGACGGCTGTCCTGGTTACTGCTACAACGGTAGGCGGTGGTCCGAATGGGAAGCCTCCCTTCTTTGCTCTGTTCAGTTGTCGGACACAGACGAGGTCACCTGGCTGGAACGGATGTATTGGTTCCTGTGAGGGTAAAGAAAAGCGAGAAGACACATCACCATAGATGCCATTCAAATTATCAATCAATTGTTGCACATATTGTTCTCTTATAAGATCAAGATCACCAGACATAATTACAAGTGGGCCTTTTACCCAAGGAGTTGGAAATGGTCTTCCCATAAGAATCTCAAAAAGGGGACAATTTAGTAGACTTATTAGGGGTCATCTTAATTTCTGCTAGAATGGCAGATAAGTATTTCTGCCAGTTCACCCATGTACTTGCAGTGGCCTTTGTAAGTTTCTCCTTAATAGTGCGGTTCATTCTTTCCACTATGCCTGAACTCTGAGGATGGTAAGGGATATGGAATTTCCAGGTTATCTGTAGCCATTGTACCAGTTCCTTAATTACCGCACTAATAAAGGCTGGTCCATTATCAGAATTAATTTGCAATGGGCATCCATATCTCAGTATTACCTCGGTAGTTAATATTATAGCTACCGTCTTAGCATCCTCTCTTTGTGTTACAAGGCCTCAGGCCACCGTGAGAACAGGTCTACTATAACCAATAGGTACAATTGCTTTGATCCTGTCTTTGGGATATGAGTAAAATCAATTTTAAATAGGTGAATGAAGCTGTGGGTGGAGGCAAATGCTCATGTAATGCTTTGTTAGGTACTGTAGAGTTATTCTGTAGACACTGTATACATCTTTGTAGGTCTGGCAGTGTGGTTTTAAGATTCTGATGCAAAAATGACACTTGCAACTGTTGCTACCCTGTCAGCTAAAGCATTACCTCTAGATATAAAATCATTGCGATTCTTTGTACTTGCTATGTGTTATCAGTTTTACTAGTTTCTTTTTCAGTGTACTACTGGATGCAGCAGGGGGGGGGGATGCTTTCTGTACGGCCACATCACAATGAACCAAATGTTTTTGGAGACACGCCAGCATCCCCTGGACCGGAGTAGGGACTACTTTGGAAAATAATGCAACGGGACACATACTACCTCCGTGATCTTGGGCACAGACCGCAGCCATGGTTTTACAGTTGTCCCTTGCATACAAATTAAATGGTTTACAATAATCAGGTATTCCTAAAGCGGGGGCCTGCATAATGCTAACTTTTAAGGTCACATAAGCTTCAGTCATGCCTGGAGTCCACTGAATATGTTTTGGGCTGTCCCCCTTAGCAGCCGTACGTAAAATGGAGTCATAGTGAGCATTCAGGGATCCATTGCCTGCAATAATTAATCATCAACATGTGTTGCCCCCATTTGTATTTTGTTTTTAGTTACCTTGTGACCTTCAGCTGCTAGGTGCTGTAGCAGACTGAGTGAATACTGTCTATTGGCTTCCCCGGTTAGGAGTACATATCAACAAACAGTAAGTCATTTGACGTACTGAATGGGGACAGAACCATGACACGGGTCCATGACCTCAAGGTATTGTTGGAGCACCAGTGAGTAAGCAGCTGGTGAATCCACGTAGCCTTAGGGGAAGATGCGTCCATGTTAATTGGCACCCTTTAAAAAGTGAAAACCATAAGTAGTTGTGTCTCATGGTCCAATGAGACCAAAAATAATGCGTTTGATAAATCAATAATAATAAATATAGTGGCGTCATGGGAAATGGCCGTAATGAGAGCAGTGATATCAGGGACAATCGGGGCAATTGGGATAACTAATTCATTATTTGCCCTTAAATCCTGCGCAAATCTAAAGTCATTGTCACGTAATGGAAGGGACGTTAGCCCAATTCCATCCTGACTCTGTATCAGAGTCTAAAAGTCTGTATAAGAAGTCTGATGTCAGTCTGAGTCATGGTGTCCTTGACACATTCACATCATATATGTAGAAGGATTAATTCGGGGGTTAAGGGCTGCCTGTTTTCTCTTTCCGTATTTACTATTTGCAATCTATTCAAAAACAAACTCCATTTTGGATCAAATTCAAATACAAAATCTCTTTTCCAAATCACTTACTATAACATTCTAGGAACTATTCGCTTCAGTCCTGTACTTAACTTACAATAATTCCCAACTAACACTCCACTTCTTCCTGAGACATCTCTCCACAAACATATAACTACCAATACTGAAATCCACCTTAAAAAGTTAAACAACAACATTCCATACACATCTTATCCAAACTAAATACGACCTTAAGAATTTTCTGCAAGGAGACAGAAATTCACAGCCTTTTTTTTTTTTTGTCTTACACTTATAAACAAGATAGACCATAAATCCTCCACTGTTTCATATTTCTGGAAAAAGATTTCCTTTTTTTTACATATATATGCCGGCTTTAGAAATATATCTCAGTGGTGGACACTATCTCTACAGCCTTAAAAACACAGAGGAAAATTATCTAACCTGCATTTCTCAATTGTATTGCAAAGAAAAGAAAGTACAGCAAACACTCACAAATTTATTTGCAGCAAAACACAAGACAATCCATCTACTTTATAAACAAAAGCAATCAGAATATTATATAAATGTATGTAAAGAAAAAGTTCCTTAATATTTCTGTGTTCTTATCTTGTTTGCTCTTTCACGGGACCTGATGTTACGCTGTGTATATAAATACATATGACAGCTTTGCATGATTCTCCCGGGTTGGGAGATGGGTATTGTTTAGACTGGGAAGTAACCATTTACAACTATCCTTCTAAAAAAACTTTAGGTGGTTGTCTCAATAGACAACGTAACCTTATTTGCTATCACGGTTTTTTAATCCGAGAACAGGATTCGTCTGTACTGAGCTGAAATAGCTCTGACAATTCCGAAAGATATTCTCGAGTTAACGGGTTGCACCTAGACACAGAGACGGTGCGTCTTACAGTATCCAGAGCTATACTTACTTCCTGATTTTTACACAGAATAACAAAACATTTCTTATTTTAAACAGCATAGCAATACAGCAAAATTAATGAGCAAGCAAAAGCGGATTTTGGGCATTGCAAACCAAGCCGACAAGTATATATTTATATCAATTTTATCCTTTCTATTCCCACCTTAGGAATAATATATATATATATATATATATATATATATATATATATATATATATCTCCTTGATATATATATGGCCTTCCAGAGGCCTAATTTTACACTCTCTTCCTTAGAGAGTCTCCCTACCTTTTAGGGATTATACCTACAGTCTACCAAAGACTTAATTCTTAATTCTCCCTACCGCAGGGAGTGTGTGCCCAACTTATTTACTTGTATACAGTTTACAAAGGACAACGAGAGTGGGAGCAAAGGAAGGTGCAAATAGACACAATTCACTCTACTCACCCACTCCGTCGTACTTCGATATCTGTATCCCACTCGTCTGACACCAGTTTGTTGGGACCTCCTAATCAGTAGTTGGCGGCTTAGAAATAAAGGCCCAAACATAATTCTGTGGAACTTGTACTGGATGTAAGACACACACACAATCAGTCTCAGTACTAATTCCGTTTATTGCTACGTCATTGCATAGAATTTATACTTGCAAAAGAAGGCGGATATTAGAGCGATTTTCACAGTTCACGTTAGTCGGTACAAGGACATATAATCAGGTGTTTTCTGTTTCTTAGAACAACTAGAAATGTTTTGTGTTTTAGTAAGGTCGCAAAACATCCCAAGGGTAGGAACATGATATTATGGTTAGGCTATGTGTCAGCAAAATATATTAACCCCTTCATCAGCAGAATATGTTAACCCCTTCAGTATTACCATGAAAAATATCCAATTTATTGACTAGGGGTTTGGAATATTAGCATCCCTCCACTCTGGAGTTTATAATTGACAAATATTTGGTAAGAAGAAGGACGGTAACAAGAAGCTCACAACCACTTCCTAGTGCAATTAAATACAATTTATTTTATAGCTTACTACAGTTGACACAAATAATGAATGCCCACAAAAACGTGCACACAGATGCAAAATATACCATACATATGTTTGTACGAAAGTCACATTTATTCACTCACATATATTGGCCTCGTTAACAGAAGTAAGTTCTCACACACGTAAATCATGGAAACGATTAATATTTCATCTTTAGCCCCAGAGACACCTGTCTCTGTATCCACTCACAAGGGTGGGGTGTGGAGTGAGAGATGTAAAAGGGGGGGTTAAACCACTATGAGGCTTTATACAGGCCTCTTCTGTGAAGGGTAAATACAATGTCCCTGGTTAAGATTTATATATTGTCATACTACATTTGGTTATATCAGCTTTTCGGAGAGATACATTTTTCCACAACTTAATGTAAATGATTTGCATCTACTTTGCATCTAGTTTCATATCATTAAGTATTTTTACATACCCCATTATAACATGTGAGCATGCTGATACTCCAACTTTCATCTTGAACCACTAAATATTTTTTAGGGACCCACTTTAGTACTTAAAAATATGTTTTTCTTTTTGGTTATTACTTAGTTATTCTCTTTTGTAGTTTTATATATATTAGGATTATGTATTTAGCCTTTAGGTTGATGCTTTTTCTCCTTTGCTATGTCTCCAAGTCCTGATGAAATAAACATGCCTGGAAAACATTACACGTTACACCACAAGAGGCCACAGGATGGCAGTAGATAGCAAAGAATGATACATATTTATATGATCCTTAAAGGCCCAGTCTAAAAATATACACATCACAACACACACATTTACGCACTGTAGCCACCATGCTAATTAAACATTGTAATTTGTGATATACCCGTAAATCAGCTGCGGGAGCTTTTTTCCCTATATTACATGTTGATGCTAATCTTTATCACCCCCAAATTGCTGTAGTCAGCCGACATCTGTAAATCCTGCCTTACCCCACAAGAGATTTCAGTGTAGGGAGTACCCAAACCATACATAATTGATCAGAAACGGCTCTAGGAACCAATAGAACATGAGAACGTCATGATTATTATAATGAGGCACAGGATCATTATATTTCTATATCTATAATATATAATATCTATAATGTGTTTTTTATATGCATTAGAGTATTTTTCCTAAGCAAAGTTTTTTCCTGGTATGTGTTAACCCCTTGAGCACTGGGTTGTGTGTCACCCTTGATGTTGTCTAATGAAACAGACATAATAATAAAATATTATTATTTTTAATTACACATATTTTTATATTGACTGAAGTGTCAAACAATGTTGACATTTCATGTTTTTTCTTTTTGGTGCCACACTGCCTCTTTAACTGCTGCTGCTGCAGTGGTTTTAAAACCGCTTGCGAGTGGTCTTTGGTATTTTCTTCCGTTTTTTGAAGTTACGGCACTGCCCTATCTTACGAGTGATCCTTAAAATCTTATTAGAATAGGGTTTTGGTGTAAAAGTCTAAGGCAGTGGAGAAGTTTTCCATAATTATCTGCTCTGGTTTGCCGCAGTTACTCGTAGCTGTTCTCTCACAAAGTTTCCAGGATGCGGGAGTAACATAGCTAACAGGTTTTACTTTGGCCTTAAACATGGTGTAAACTTCGATATTGTGGATTAGCATGGAGGCTTATTTTGTTAATTAAAGGGACACTGCAGACTCAAATATTGTAATACGTATCAAAAACAGTGTATTGTAATGAAAAAGGATGTTGTGATCGCAGATTCAACAGGTAACCTAAAATGGTTGAATGAAAAGGGTTATTTCAGTTAACCAAAATAGGTAGGAAACTGATCCATGGAATATTTTTTTTTTTTACCAGTTTTAGGGGTCAGTGCTTCAGAGCATCTGTTGTAGCCCACGTGTGTTTCATGATTGGTATTATCCTCTTGCGTACTGTGGTTTATGTTACCCAGGACATTGTGATATGTTAGGATGAGGTGTAATGGTTGGTGTTCCAATATATACCAAATGACTCAAACATATTAATGGATACATTTTTCAAAAAGTCACATGTGTTAGGAGATCTAGCATGTAATTAACAGAAGCAAATGCTGCACTGTTTCAGCGTTCAGGTCATTTCATTTATTTACTAGCCAAGGTGCTCTAGCATGCAGGCTAATAGAAGCACATGCACATGTTGTACTGTCTCAGTGTCCACTCAATATGCTTTTAGCTTAAAATAATAGGCGCCATGCTGATGTTACACCTGTATGTCCTAAATTAGAGGACAGACTTATTTCCACATAACTTTAGCAACTTGAATGGGCTAGAAACGGTCAGATTACTCACCAACAGAGAGCCATAGTTGCTAGATGGCTATAGTAGTCTTTACACACTGTAGTTGTCCGTATATTGGTATTTAGTATCATACTTACTGTGGGCCTCATTCAAATGCGATTTGGCCAATTGAATAGGGCTCTATATAAGCACATAGCATATATTTTTACAGAAGTTTTTAGTTACTAAAGACCTTGCATTTGGATAGAAGTTCACTTACTAAAAACATCTGTAAAAAAATATGTGCTTATATAGAGCCCTATTCAGTTGGTCAAAACACATTTGAATGAGGCCCTATGTTAGGTGACTTTGACATATAGTTGATGTAATACAATTAATGACACTTTAGATAATAAGACTGGATCCCTGCAAATAATGCAAAGGGATATATGAACAAGAGACCCTGCAACTTCATTACCAATATATGCAAAGTATATATTTGATATTTGGAATAAATAGTAAGGTGGATCTGTGAACTTCTAGTTACAATATCTGCCACTGGGTAATGAAATAGGAGGCTTTTGTAATGTTGAAAGAAAAATACCTCAGTATCAGTGTGTGAATAATGGTATTAAAGAGACATACAATCAAAAGAGAGGTCCTAGAATAAGAGACTGTGTAAAAACAAGCTACCAACATCAAAAGTGAGGCATTAGAACAATATACCATTTATAAATAAGCTTTTCTGGAATAGATAGCAATATCTTACAACATAATGGTCTTTTTTGGCCAATATCAAAGAGAGGTCTCTGGATTACCTCAAAGATTTGGACCAAAGCAATGTATATGCTTTGAGCACTAGGAGTTATACACTTCTTAGTTTGTTTGCACAATAGTGCAATACTCATTCCAGTCCATGTCTTTTTGACCTGATGGCTATATCTATAGCATGTTTAGATTTTGATCTATCTATACAATAGACCTAAGAGTGTCATTAGAATGAATTAAAGTGAAATATCACACATTAGATAGACCAATATATCTCTACCAAAGGAATCTTTTATTATGATTTTAGGTATTTCAATTTGTTTTAATTGCGCCGCTGTCCTTATATATTAATACAAGTTTTTTTTCTTTTCTATTAACCTCCTAGCTGTTTTTGTATAATATTATATTTATCTTAAAGTCTCTAAAATATACAGCTACAATAGACATGTTTGTGATGGTCCCAGACAAACATGTTACAATATTGCCTAAAAATATAATTATATCTATAGATCTCTTAGAAATAATAATTTCTTCTTCTTCTTATAGAATCATAATCACATATAATTGTTGTCAAAATGTGAGACGTCGTCACACTTTGCGTGGTGCGTACGAGTCAGGTGCTCATCATTTACGAGCTTCGCAAAGCGAAGAGAGCAGTTAATGCTTAGCACTTAGGCAATGAGCGCTGAAGGCACTCATCGCTGCGAGCCTCACATAGCGAGGCGAGCTGTTAAGGCAATTAAACTCGCAGCACAAAGGCAATGAGCGAGGCGCAAAGTGAGGCGAGCAGTGAAGGCAATTAAACATGCGGGACTTAGCCAGAAAAACACTTAGGAAACACGCATTAGCCTTCAAGCACTTGACAAACACGGGATTTAGACAAAAAAAACGAGACGCGGGACTTAAAAAAAAAAAATATACGAGACAGCAAAAATATGAGTTTAACGGCCAAACCGCATCCAAAAGACACAAATAAAATAAAATTAAATTAAATTAAATACAACAAAAATATCACCCACAGCACAGGGGAACAAGCAGGACATCTGGGAGTGAGGTGAAACGCGAATTTAAGCTGATTTCAACGACTTTCACCACACAAAAATCGCCTAAGCGAGAAAAAAAATGGCAGCCGAAAAAAAAACACAAATTGAGGCTACACGACCCCGGACCGCGCAAAACACTGCTTTCACACAGGAACGAACAAACTACAAAATACACTATTACAAATGACGGAAAGTGCTGTCGAGTCGCGTTACACATTAATAACTTTAACGAATCTACAATGGCGCTTTACGAGACGCGGGACTTATAAAAAAATTACGACATAGCAAAAATACGAGGTTAACGACCGAACCGCGACAAACCAAGAAACACAAAAAACACAAACAAAATACAAATAAATAGAACAAAAACATCACCCACAGCACGGGGGAACAGCCAGGATGTCTGGGAGTGAGGTGGAACACGATTTAAATGCGATTTCAACGATTTTCACCACACGAAAATCGCCCAAAAGAGAAAAAAAATGGCTGCCGAAAAAAGGCTACAAGACCCCGAACCGCGCAAAACACTGCCAAACGCATAGCGCTTTCACACAGGAAGGAACAAAATACAAAATACACTATTACACATTATGGAAAATGCTTGCGAGACGCGTAACCCATTAATAATATTACAAATCTACAATGGCGCTTTACACAACTACAACAACGGATTTCCCTCACGCACACAACCAATTTCT
This sequence comes from Discoglossus pictus, assembly GCA_027410445.1. Taxonomy (NCBI): domain Eukaryota; kingdom Metazoa; phylum Chordata; class Amphibia; order Anura; family Alytidae; genus Discoglossus; species Discoglossus pictus. The sequence continues at coordinate 17,151,344 of CM050169.1, read as the reverse complement.
AATGCACAGTTGGGACATTCATTACACTTTATCATCAGAGCACCAACACTCACTGTACATTGTATGGTGCCGGAAAATATAAACAGATTGTTAGCTCTTCAGGCTATTGATTGCTGAATATATTAATTACAAATAGGTAAAGTATATTAATTTAGTCAAGAACTAATTCATTCATTATAGATTAAGTAAATATAGATAAATATATATCTTTCTTTATAATGACTGACAAAGGTGCTCAGAGGAGCAAAAATAGACAAGACAAGAGGCTCACCATGAGCGCCAAAGGTCCTCACAGTACAAAAAGCTTTAAATTGTGTCTTAAACAGCATTCCCATGGCTTCAAATTTTATTGCAAGTCGCTAGTTTATTATAATAAATACAGTGATTGCTAAAGCAAGGATCATCACAGGTGCATTGGAAAAATAAAATCCCTAATGATTTGCAAGAGCTCAAATTTAGTGTCAAGGGCAGAATGTATTGGAAATATATTCCGCATTTGCATGTGTTGTGTATTTGACTCCCAGACAAATCAGAAAAGACACAAGGGCCTCATTCAAATGCGATTTGGCCAATTGAATAGGGCTCTATATAAGCACATAGCATCTATCCAAACGCAAAGTCTTCACTAACTAAAAACTTCTGTAAAAAAATATGCTATGTGCTTATATAGAGCCCTATTCAATTGGTCAAATCACAATTGAATGAGGCCCACAGTATACAGCTATATTAACCACTGATTATTAATTCACTGCAACAGAGTTACTGCATACTGTATATCTTCTTCATAATATTCCATTTTAAGTAATGTTCTACATGCACAGTTACAATTAATGCTGTTTCTGTTGCAAAAAGGCTATTTTTTTATGTAATACATTTTTTTTCACTTTTGGAATTATTATGCAATTATTGCTTTTTCTAAAGCACATATTACATAATTATTTTTTCACATTTTTTTATTTACAAGTAAATTTTCTGACTGCTAAAGATCATATTGGTATCTATAATATAAGGTATAAATCAATTGCTCCTAATCCTGATCTATCTTTTAAAAATGTTTTAATCAGGCTGTTTTTCAAATGGAGATTAATAAAAGTTTTTGTCTCTCCTGATATCTGTAAAAAGATGTCCCATAACAGAATTATTTTTCGTTGGTGATTTAGTTATGAACATTAATTCTGTAAACACCATGATTTTTCTTTATCTTTGGTAGGCTCTTATCAATCTTGAGCCATTACACCTCATCTTTCTGAAAAAAATCATATTCTTAACAGTTATTTTTAGGATTCTTGGTATGACCATCAATACCCCTGAATTCCTGTCCTGTCTTAATGAAACACATAGAAGACTTTTATGTCATGTTGCTGATACTACTGTTTTACCACTGCTTTGTGGGTATATTTATTAAGAACATAATAATAAATTGTGTTTGCATGCTACGTCTGTTGATCCTTTTGCTTTTCTCCCTTCCATATTTTATAGTTTTTTATATCCATCTAGAAGATTGAATTATGTAGATCAAATATATATATATATATATATATATATATATATATATATATATATATTCTATAGACTGAGAAGATTACAGTTTCCTAAATTTTCTTGGGACTCGTTTACCGGTATCAAGGTAGGTAAATATGGAGATCTACCACTTTCTGCCTGAGCGTCTACTGGTAATGTCTGTCTTTTATTTGTTTATTACTATATTTACTTATTACTATAATTAAAATAATTAATAAACAAACAGTAATGCTTGAGAAAACACATTATGAAATATATGTCGGGTCAGCTGTTTCCTCAATGTTGGTAAAACTTGTTAGAAGATAAAAATAAATTGTCTAAACCCTTGAAATGTCCATGATCTGCAGGACAAATTAACATTAATCCCAGCCTAAATCCCAAATTGATTAGTGTTTAAATTAATCTAAATTGATTTGATCAGTTAAAACTTAATTTCTTAGATTATTTGTATTATCAGATAGGAAGTTGCTTATTTAAAGCAGTAAGAAATGAATCACAGTCAATAAGTAATTATAATTTGTCATTTAAAAGGCCACTTATTTCAACACAATTTGGACCAAATCACAGTAATTGTTGAAATACTTTTCTAATTTTAGACATGAATTCATGCATTTTTCACTGAGAAATCAAATAAATTAAATATGTGTTTGCATGTGGCATTGACTAGACCACGGCTACAGCTCTGTGTAGTGAGCAAAATAAAACAAAAGGTTAGCCCTTAACACATCCATCTGTGCAGAGTATGGAATGCTCCAATTACCTAAATAGGTCATGGGTTAACTGATCAGTGAATTCCTGAGTGCAGGTAAAAACTGCTATTAATCACTGTCTTCACAGCCTTTGCTCAGCTATCTGTCACGTTGTGATATATACAGACTTAAAACTTTAGATTGTTAGCTGTTACTAGTGTAATGGCCCTTTAACAAGCTAGTGTTGGAAATCAACAGTAGGCCTGTGACTTTAATTCTGACAACTGAAAGCCTTAATCACAAACCTTGAAAAGCACAAATAAAATAATGACATATAAATGCCTTTTTTATTTTCAATATTCACTGACTGCTTATTATGAGAAAACAGTAAATGATGTGACAGAATATTATGGGGAGTTCTAAATCTGTAGTATGAAATATTTGGATACTAGTAAGCTGCCTGTTATAAATGATGGTATCATAGAATGTTATCTTAACTTGTATGTGGTCTCTCTCTCTCTGCTCTCTCCCTTTCTGTGCATGCACTCTCCCTCTGTGCGTGCTTTCTCTCTCTCTGCACATGACCGCTCCCTCTGTGCACATGCTCTCTCTGTGCACTCTCTCACACTCTATGTGTGCTCCCTGTGTGCACTCTCTTGCTCTGTCATGTCTCTGTCTGTGTCCTGTGTGTGTCTCTCTCTGTCCTGTGTCTCTCTCCCCCCCTCTTGCTCTCTCTCTCTCTGTCCTGTGTCTCTCTGTCCCTCTCTTTCTCTCTCTGTCCTGTGTGTCTCTTTCTCCCTCTCTTTCTCTCTGTCTTGCATCTCTGTCTCTGTCCTGTGTGTCTCTGTCTCTGTCATCTCTGTACTTTCTTTCTCGCTCCCAGCACGGCCTCTCTCTCTCTCTCTGGTCTCTCTCTCCTTTCTAACTCTGTCCTATGTGTCTCTCTCTGTCCTGTGTATGTGCCTCTCTCTGTAATCTCTCTCTTTGTCCTGTGTTTCATGCTCTGTCCTGTCTCTTTTTCTGTCCTGTTTCTCTCTCTGTCCTGTGTGTGTGCCTCTCTCTCTCTGGGAGCTGTCTGTGTGCTCTCCCTCTGTCTGTGTAATCTCTCTCTGTCTTGTCTCTAATGCTCTGTCCTGTCTCTCTCTCTCTGTGTCCTGTCTCTCTCTCTCTCTCTCTCTGTGTCCTTTCTCTCTCTCTGTCCTGTGTATCTATCTATCTCTATCCTGTGTGTGCCTCTCCCTCTGAGCTCTTTTTCACTCTATGTGTGCACTGTTTGTGTGCACTCTCAGTCTTTACCTCTCTATCTCTGTACCCCTCAGTCTCTGTCTCTTTCTCTGGGTCCACTCTGTCTGTGTGCTCACTCTCTGTGCTCTCTCTCTCTCTCTCTGTGCGCTGTCTGTGGTTCTCTCTCTCTCTGTGCTATCTGTGCACTCTCTCTCTCTGTGCACTCTCTCTTTGTTCACTCTCTGTGTGTGCACTCTCTCTCTATGCACTCTCTCTCTCTTCTCTGTGTCTGCTGTCTGTGTGCTTTTTCTCTGTCCATGTGATCTATCCCTCCCTGTGTGAGCTGTCTGTGTGTGTTCCTGCTCACTCTCTGTGTGCATTCTGTGTGCATTCTGTGTGCGCTCTCGCTCTGTACCTCTCTTTCTGTACTGCTACCTCTCTGTCTCTCTCTCTTTCTGTACCTCTTTCTCTCCCTCCGTCTCTCTCACTCACTTTGCTGTTTGTCTCTCTATTCTATGTCTCTCTGTGCTGTTTCTGAACTGCATAATGGCTGCAGGCTGCCTTTATTGCAGGCACAATAGATAGAATCCTTCATTTATTTATTTAATGTAAATATCACTATAGAAGTACTATGTTCAACTTGTGTTTCAGGATTGTTAAAATACATTATAAGAGATCAGTGTCATATAATCTCAAACATAAAATAGTTCTCATTTTGGAAGATGCACAAGAAACATACATAACTGTAACTTTAATTAACTTGTCTTGGCTTATTATTTAGAAGCATGACCCTGCTTGCAGAGACCTTCCCATTAAATTCCCCTAACCCTAGTTAAACCGTAGCCCGTAACATAGCCCGCAAGACTTGCAGCTATTTAATTGGCCCGTAAAGCGAGCCGTTGCCAATCTTCTGGTTATGAGCGAAAAAATTTGAACCGCGCACCCGCATCTCCATTGTTCTGTCAAGCCCATAACTGCTATGTTCCAATTTCGCTATTAAATTGCAACAAATTTCAAAAGACGCCATGGTGTTCAAGCCCGTAGCCCGCAAATGGAGGCCAAAACATTATGGGCTCCAAATAGGTACCGCAAAGGGTTTACAGACAACTTTTTAACACAGTAAAGGACAATATAAACATACCAGAGGACTTTAAAACATGGGGAAAGCATGGAAAGGCATTACAATTACTTGCACAATAACCCCCCAATCAAAAAAATGCATTTAAAAAATATATTTTTTTATCATATGTTGGAATGGTCATGCACATGCCAATATGAAAAACCATGCTGCAACATGCATAAAGTAATTAAAGACAAACTACCTGATTAAATTGCAACACAAAAAATGAAACTCATGCCATATTAACGCATTCTCACTCCCAAAGGCTCTAATATGTACCCTAAAATATAAATATAATTGCATATACATCTCGCTCATCACATCTACATTAGGAAAACAAATAGTGGCCAAATGTCACTGCCACATCACATATATAAAGTACCAGGGGAACATTTTAGTATTTGTTGTTCAGTCCTTCAGTCGTGTCTGACTCTCTGTGACCGTATGGACTGCTATGGAATATTACTACTTACAATATTTGGAGTAGTGCACATTTCACCTATTTCCCACGTGATATAATTATTCACAAATTTCGATGAGTTTTAATGATACTTATTATTCCATTTCTATCAGCACCTTATATCAGCACTTTATTATTCTTGTGCAAATATTTGCACTTTATTTAAGCACTTTAATAATTATAACTTTTTTGTATACCATAGTATTGAATTCAGTATTGCTAGCACAAGCACTTTTTTTAGCACTTTATACAGGGGGTTGTTTTTTCCTGTCTGTGTTTTATGCATACAACGTTCATAATTTGCACTTTTTTGTAACACTGTCTTAGACAATGTCATAGCCATTTTTTTATGACTATTTCATGATTATTTCTACTTTTGGACACTCCGTTATTGTATTCATATTGACATTTTTCAATTACTGGCCAATAGTTTTAGGACCCTTCTTATTAAACACACTTTGCAAGGCTAATTAGTATACATCCAAATAACCCATAATATTTAAGGCTTATTATTAACGGCATCGTTTTTGCATTTTATGATATACTTATTAAAGTTGTACTATTTTTACCCTTAGCTTTAGTTCTTTTTATATCATGTAGTGTTAAGCACTAACCTCTCGTAATTGTGTATAACCCTATGGACTGCAGCACATTTAGCTTGGTCATTGCCTGTGCTGTTCCACAAGTTTTGCATACCAAAGATACTGGAGTGGTTTGCAAGTTCCTTCTCTATTGGACTGGGATTTGTCTGACCTCTCTGCTATCACCTGCCCACCTACACTGGCCCTACATGGTATAGCTCACAGCTTCATTCAGGTACACAAACCCCTTCACCACCACCACTTAGCAATCCACACTAATGTAAATTGATGAATAGCAGAACAGAATGGGATGTCACCAAATGGGAATGGGTATACATCTTGGCACATGGCCACCGGCAATGGCGTGGGACTTACCAGGATGGGCATAGCGAAGATTACCCCTGATGGAGAGGAGCTGGCTGTTGAACCCTATGCCTCTGCATAGCCTCCATGTGTTTTTGCGGATCTGATGGGTTGGAATAGATTAGTGTGGTCCCCTTCAGCATTGCTAAGTGGTGGCAGTGAAGGGGCTTGTGTACTGCAATGAAGCTGTGAGCAATACCATGTAGGATCACTCTAGGTGGGCACATCATAGCAGAGGTCAGACAAACCACAGTCCACTAGAGAAGTAACTGGCAACCCACTCCAGTATCACCTGTCATATTAATTTTAGGCCCTCAGGTGAATGTTCATATTTAACAGTATCAATAATTGGACTTGGCCTGTGTATTAACCTTTTGTTATCATTATATTTGATATTTAGTATCATATGATATGTAATGCTATTATGACTATTATTCTTTTTATATGTATTGATCTATTGCATGTTAACTAGGGCTTATTATTTTACATACAGTATATACAATTGTGACACTAATGTAATGCATGTGGATGTCCCATAACCCAAACCATTGAAAACACACTGACATGGTTAGAACGGTATAACAAAGCTTTATTTTTTACACAGACCAAAATCAGAAATGGTCAAGACTGTGCATTAATATCATGGGTGTGGCGTGAGCAGATATCGGAAGGGCAAGAGGCTGTCGCCAATGAAAGGACACCTAAAGGGTTAACTGTTAGACAATATCATACGGATAAAGCATAGCATCTACTACGGTCGGGACACCACAGTAACCATAATCGGATGTGACATAGGAACATCATATTACATTCTATTTCATGAAAATAACCATTAATGCAGCAACCAAATGGTCTCCATCTGCTAAATGAAACAGATGATAAAAATCATGGATCATGTGATACTAATCAATTCCACGTACAGTGTGTTTTCATATATTACTGCTGATTCCAAAATAGATTATAGGAATCTGGAAATCATAAAGAGGAGGTGTTAGAACAATCATAATCTGTTATTATAGCTGATTGTTTTTTCTTTGGACAATACAATAAACCAATTAACATGAACGTCATCTTCGAGCACTGATAACCACATCTTTCCCACCATGTATTATACGATAGCAGGCACGGATTTCCCTGAGGAGGACGTCCATCTCCTCTTGGCTATAATTGGGGGCCCTGTACTTTGCCACAGCCTTTTGCCCTACCAACTGTGCCTGAGGTTCCTAGTCTCCCTGTCCTCCCCCTGGGGCCGGTCCCTCATCCAAACTACCCTCCCCCCATGGGATCAGGCCCCTGACCCTCTGCCGCTCCACCTTGTGTGCCTACATCTGGAGACACATCCCTGCTGCTCTCCTCCACCTGACCTCCCTGACCTGGCTCTCCCTCCCTCCATACCTCTAGCTCTCCTCCTATTCTCACTCTCCTCCTTTCCTCAGTCTCCCCCTCCAGTGTTCCCCTCTCTCTCCTCCTCTCCTCTCTCTCCTCACTTTCCTCCTCCCCTCCTTTACCCTCATGTGATTAATAAAATAAAAATAAGGATAAATAAATATAATATATATGTGGATGTGTATGTGGAAAAACACAAATGTGAGTATTATGTGTAGTATAGTAATTGTATGGGGGGTATGGGGGGGTGTAGATGTGCTGTGGCCTACCACTATGTATAGCTATGTGTAGGTATTAATATATGAGTGCGAATTACGTGATATCAGTAATTATGTGTGGTGTAAATTAAGGGTTAAATTATCTTAGAGGTCAAAATATCAAAACGAACGCTCCTTCTGTCTCTCTCTAATGCTCAAAAACCCACCAATGCCTAGACCTTCACTTGCTCAGCTACAGCACAGTCAATGATTTATGGTTTTAGTTACCTTTTAAACCCCTTCCTACAGCTTTAATTGTGGTTTCCCACTTTCTTTTGGCTGTTCGGCCTGTGTCGCACTACATTATACCGCAATTGTTTATTGACGACTGATAGAGGCTTGTCCGTCCCCTTAACAGTTTGTGTGCACGGAAAGGACTTACGGGATTGTGTCTCAAGGCCGAAACTCACGCCTTGCTTGAATTTAATAGCTTTGCAACCCTACCAAATTTCAAGCCCGCAGCTATGCGGGTCTCACGTTGCACTTACGGGCTTGGAACTTAATGTGGCTTTTGGTCTCTTTACTGTAGCTTGTAGCTTGCTCAAGTGATTGCTTCATAGGTTTGTGGTGGAAATGTCCCTATATATGTTTGTATTACTGAAGTTCATCACATGCATACTTATAACTTGATGCCATATCTGCACTCTGTCTCGTTCCAGGTTGTTCTCATCAATGTATAGAAGCTGGTCCCATAAGTTTCAGCTCACACTGTCCAAGGTGTTTGTGCATGATTATGTATATTGTAATGATGAGACATATTTTTTCAAATATTCAGTTTGAATATACATTTTTTTATATCAGTTGACATTGTCGATTTACTTTTTATTTCAGTTGCTTCATGTATTCCGCCTGTTTGTCAGATATACAGGTGTGTGATAGCTCAGTTATCCTTTCCCCCCTATCATCTTCATTCATTGAATAGAAAGTTAATAAGATGTTGTTTTCTTAACTCAGGAACAAGACAAAGGATGAAGCTTAGCACATCTGTATCTTCCAGCTATGACATTCATTCATCCAGGTGGGTTTATGTTCTCCTCAATTTCCCCTAGTGCCTGCTCCAGCTCTTTTGGGGAAAACGCTTTCACATTTTCCATTAAAGCTTGCTGAGCATCCATAATTAATATATCTGATTCAAGTGTATGATTCAGATCTTTGTGGTTGGGGTATCACTGGTGAAGATGCCTTTGGGTTCTATGTAGGTCCTTAATGTACGGACAGTTAGATTAAACAAACCCTTTTAGATCGTTTTTACTCCAAGTGACACAAGAACTTTAGGCTTTATGAATAGTGTATGGGCCACATGGTCCCATAGAACTTTTCTTCATTTTCAGAGTAATTACTTCCCCAGTCTCCTGGAGACTTATATACATTACCACATTCATGATTGTTGCTGTAAATTGCAGGAATCTCCATCCACTTACAACAAGGCTATGGTTGCAGTTCTTAGGCCTTTGTAGTCCATTGATTCTAGATACTGAAAAAGTGGCAGATCCTGCCATTAATACAATGGGATGAACCAAATCTATAAAGCCTATGGATGTTTTGAAACAGAAATTCTGATTGTGCTTGCAGGATCCTAAGCTCTGGGTCAACATGTCTGGCAATATGGATACAGACAAAGACCATGAATATTGCAATTACCTTTGAGTACAGCTGGTGAATACAGATATATTTCCATCCTCACATTTGGTGGGATAGAAATTAGCAGAAGGACACCAAAATGACCATCATACATGATTTTTTTGCCATGTCCACATTGTTTACCACCCAAATTACCCACATACTAAACTGTTCCATCAGTTGCTTTTAGATCCAGTGTTCACCTTCAGTCCCACCGACTTGTGCTATCACCAATGGACATTTCTAGTATAATATGGATTCCAGTGCAGAACTCTCATGCTTTAATAACAGTCCTCTGATGGCTAAACACTACTTATCTTTATTTCAGGATGTGATATATTTTTGGCCACTTCTCCCTCTTTGGTCTCATTTATCCTGCCTATAATTTGCCTGCACATCTCTGCAATGTTTCTCAAACTCTTAACACAAAATAAAACTATAATTACTTCCAAACTTCTACAACTATGCAAACACTCCACACAACCCCAACTTATGTCTTTATTACATGGCTCCTATAGGTAATGATGCTAGTGACCGTTCCACATAAGCCCTTATGTTGTTATTATATTCCATATGCTGTGGGAGATTTTATGGAAAGGCCTATTATATAGTTCCCCTAAGGGTTTGTTGAACTTCTTAAGGGTATTTATAAGGCCCTGGAGAGTGCTTGCATGCTATTTATCTTTACATGACAACCCCTCTGGCTGTATATCAATAAGCTCTTACATGAGCTTTGCTGTGGGACATTGGTATATCTAAGTAAAATCTCGGTTTAACTTCTATCACTAAGAGTGAGCCTTGAGGGAGATCTAATGGGAACCATGTAATCGGGCAACTGAACAAACTACTGCAACCATACAAACTTTGACACCATGTTCGATGCAGTCATCGAGCAAGAGTGGGTGTCCTCTGAAATATTATAGTTACATTGTTACATAGTAATTGTTAATTGATCCAGTTCTATGTGTAGTTATATCAAGTTAATTTTTCATACACACTTCTCGAGTAAAACTAAAAATATTTAAAAATATAGATCCTACTTATTAAATGAATAGTCCTGCACAACAGAAGGAACACTGCATTACATAATATCATTTTAGTATACTCACAATGTATTTGCAGTTATTTCCTATGTATATAATGTTCTAAGCCAGGCATGTCCAAAGTCCGGCCCGCGGGCTGATTGTCGCCCACGTTCCGGTTTAATACGGCCCCACAGGTAATTTGGCAAAATCATCTGTTGTGGCCCCCAGTGACTCCCCGAGCACTGCTCGGATCCCATTACTCAGAGGTTGGGTATCCTTCCCCTGCCAGATCTTCATACTGCAGGGGAGGTGAATTCCTAATGATGTTACGTGACCCTGCAGTATGAAGCTCCGGCAGGGGAAGGATACGGGATCCGGGACAGGTACTGCCATGCACAAGTAAGAAGAGGGGGGTGAATATATATTGTGTGTATATATATATATATATATTATTTTTTTTTAAATATATATATATATATGTGTGTATACATATATGGCACTGGAGGGTGTCATCCATGTAACAAAATGAAAAGTATGCCGCTTACAATAAACTTTGCATAAAATAGTTAATTTGCATTTAATTGTAATGGTTCAAAGAATTTGAAAAAAAGTTTGGACACCCTGTTCTAAGCAAAACGTATGTAAACATAGAGCACATACAATATCCTTAGATCTTGCAGTTCATCTTGGGTGACTATACATCCTTTAAATATTTTCTATATGGTCTTTTGAATAACAAAACCTGATAATTGGGCAACATGTTGGTATAAAGTAAAAAAAAAAAATGAAGTCTGCAAATTTACTCTTCTATATGCTATTATTACTTTACTACAGACTTCTATTTACTTTACTAAATCTGCGTCCTGCAGTATAATTACATATATAAGTAATACATTAGATTAAAATTACTATTTTTGTTACGTTTTTACATTTTAGAATCTGGGCTATTTTTGTTACATTTTAAAAACTATCCTTATTTTCAAGTGTTGTTCTTCAAAGGGGTTATTTTACATAATTGAACACAATTGTTTATTTATATATATATATATATATATATATATATATATATATATATATACACCCCTCACATTTTTGTAAATATTTTATTATATCTTTTCATGTGACAACACTGAAGAAATGACACTCTGCTACAATGTAAAGTAGTAAGTGTACAGCCTGTATAACAGTGTAAATTTGCTGCCCCCCCTCAACACACAGCCATTAATGTCTAAACCGTTGGCAACAAAAGTGAGTACACCCCTAAGTGGAAATGCCCAAATTGGGCCCAAAGTGTCAATATTTTGTGTGGCCACCATTATTTTCCAGCACTGCCTTTACCATCATGGGCATGGCAAGTTGCCACAGGAGTCCTCTTCCACTTCTCCATGATGACATCACGGAGCTGGTGGATGTTAGAGACCTTGCACTCCCCCACCTTTCATTTGAGGATGCCTCACATATGCTCAACGGGGTTTAGGTCTGGTGACAGTTTTACCTTCAGCTTCTTTAGCAAGGCAGTGGTCGTCTTGGAGGTGTGTTTTTTTTTTTTAATCATGTTGGAATACTGCCCTCCGGCCCAGTCTCTGAAGGGAGGGGATCATGCTCTACTTCAGTATGTCACAGTACATGTTGCCATTCATGGTTACCTTAATAAACTGTAGCTCCCCAGTGCTGGCAGCACTTATGCAGGCCCAGACCATGACACTCTTACCACCAAAAGTATACATCTGTACTGAGGAAAGGTAGTTGAAATAATCCCTAAATGACAGATAAACGCATCAAAAACACTGATATGAGATGAAACCCTCAGTTTGAACGTAAACATCGATGCAGAAAGAGTGGAGGCAGCATCTGGTAAATGCATATAGGGAGAATTAACACAACATATTATAGAAAACATACAAACACATATAGACATATGTGTATATATATCACATATTATAATTGTCAAACTGCGAGTTGTTGTCACGCTTTGCAGCCCTTGCAAAGCGAGGGCCGCAACCGACGACAACTCGCAGTTTCACAACTCCCCCTGCCACGGCTCCCTTCAGCCTCTCTGCTCTGGTGGCGCGCGCCAAATTGAAGCCGGGCATACGCGCGCACGCTCACGCGAAGACAGGCACATAAGCGTGCACGCTCACGCGAAGACAGGCGCATAAGCGTGCGCGCGCACGCTCACTCAAAGACGGCCACATAAGCGTGCGCGCGTCTGCAGCATTGAGGTGAGGGAGGAGTGGGGGAAGAGAGACACGAGAGGAGGGGGAAGAGAGACATGGCAGCGGGGGGAAGAGAGACACTGCGGGGGGGGGGGGAAAGGAGGGGGAAGAGAGACACGGGAGGGGGTAGGGGAGACACAGGGGAGAGAGAGGAGGGGAGGAAGATTAACAGGGAAGGGAGAGGAGGGTAAGAGAGACATGTGGGGAGAGGATGGGGAAGAGATACATGAGGGAGAGAGAGGAGGAGGGGAATAGAGACACAAGAGGAGGGGGGGAGACAGACACAGGGGACAGGGGAGGGGAAGAGAGACACAGGAGGGAGAGGATGGGGGAAGAGAGACACAGGGGAGGAGGAAGAGAGGCACAGGGGAGGGAGAGGAGGAGGGGAAGAGAGACACAGGGGAGGGAGGAGGGGGGAAGAGACACAGGGGAGGGAGACGGGGTGAAGAGACACAGGGGAGGGAGGGGGGAGAAAGACACAGGGGAGGGAAAGGGGAGAAAGACATGGGAGGGGGAGGGAGAGAGGGCAGGATAAACAAGAGAGGGGGGAAGGAGACACGGGGGGGAGGAAGTAGAAGGCGGGAGAGGCTAACAATGAGCGCCAAAGCCACTCATTGCAAGGCCCGAGATGAGCGCTGAAGGAGCTCATCGCAAGGCCAGTTAAGTAGAGGGGGAAGAGGCTCGCAATGAGCCCCTCCCGTCAAGTAGAGGGAGGGAGAGGTAGAGGGGTAGAGAGGCTTGCAATGAGCGCCAAAGGCGCTCACTGCAAGGCCCCTGATTAGCGCCGAAGGCACTCATTGCGAGCCCAATAAAGTAGAGGGGGGGAGAGGCTCGCAATGTCTGACAAACACCATTGCCAGGCTTCAATTTTTATTGCCGTTATTTTTGACGGGCAAGTCGCTAGTATATTTATATATATATATATGTTTGGTCTGGGCCTGCATGAGGGGGAGCTACAGTTCATTGAGGGAACCATGAATCCCAACATGTACTGTGACATACTGAAGCAGAGCATGACCCCTTCCCTTATGAGACTGGGCCACAGGGCAGTATCACCTATTATAATTGTCAAACTGCGAGTTGTCGTCACGCTTGCGAGCCATGCGAAGCAAGGTGAGCCGTTGAGGCATGGAAGCCTTCCAAGCTCGCACTTAGGCCCGCAGTTGCGGGAGGACAACTGGCAGCTTGACAACTTCCTCCCTCTCATCCTCCCTCCTGCCCCTCATCCTCCCTCCTGCCCCTCATCCTTCCCCCTTATCCTCCTCCTCCCCCGTTCCCCCTCTCCGCTAACCTCCAGTGTCGGATGACTGCCTGCTGGGGAGAGATGAGCAGCAGGCGGTCAGTTGTTGTCCCTCACCCCCGGTATGCAAGGCGAACAGTTGATGGGCATTTAGGATGGATGGACTTAAGCCACATGCGAGGGGGGAGAGAGTGACAGCAGGGAAAGAGGGGGGAGAGAGTGACAGCAGGGAAAAAGGGGGGAGAGAGACACAGCAGGGGAAGAGGGGGGGAGAGAGTGACAGCAGGGGAATAAAGAGCGAGACAGCAGGGGAAGAGGGGGGAGAGAGACACAGCAGGGGAAGAGGGGGGGGAGAGAGTGACAGCAGGGGAATAAAGAGAGAGACAGCAGGGGAAGAGGGGGGAGAGAGAGACAGCAGGGCGATGGTGCTCATCTTGCCGTCATTTTTGACGGGCAAGTAGCTAGTCACATATAATAATTGTCAAACTACGAATCGTCGTCACGCTTTGCGAGCTCGTGAAGCAAGCTCGCAAGAACTGCATCCCTCGCGAAGCGAGGGTCCGCATTTGCGGAGGTGGAGGCTCAAAGGCGCCTCACACGCGGTTAAAAACATACACGCACGACTTAGAAAAAACAACAACCTTGGAACCAACCTTAACGGCACGCGATCGGGGACCCTTGCTGCAATGAAAATTAAAAAATCCTGCGTTACGGGTCACTAAAGGACCATAAAGGTCCTTAAAGGACCCATTATATAAACAAAAATATACACTATCACGCATGGGGCTCTATACAGAGCCCCATCAACCATTAATTAACCCTGTCGCTCATGGGGGTCAATATAGACACCCATAAGTCCATCATTAACCCTGTCACTCATGAGGTTCAATACAGACCCCCATAAGCACTTAAGTAACCCCCTCACTAATGGGGGTCAATACAGACCCCCATAGGCCCTTCATTAACCCTGTCACTCATGGGGGTCAATACAGACCCCCATAAGCCCTTCATTAACCCTGTCACTCATGGGGGTCAATACAGGCCCCCTTAAGCACTTCATTAACCCCCTCACTCATGGGGGTCAATACAGACCCCCATAAACCCCTTATTAACCCTGTCATTCATTTGGGTCAATATAGACCCCCATAAGCCCTTCATTAACCCTGTCACTCATGGGGGTCAATACAGACCCCCATAAAGCCCTTCCTTAACTGTGTCACTCATGGGGGTCAATACAGACCCCATAAGCACTTCATTAGCCCCCTAACCCGGGGATCAATACAGACCCCCATAAACCGCTAATTAACCCTGTCACTCATGGGGGTCAATACAGACCGTCATAAGCCTCTATTTAACCCCATCAGATCCATAAGGGTATATTAAGACCATTATGGGCCTGTTACAACCCAACATTAACCATATAAGTGCCATGACGGTCCTCAAGGAAAGAGAAAAGCTAATGGTGGACGATCCTCTGTGCAGTCTCTGGACATATAAGATGAGGGAGGTGATAGTTGATCCCCGTGAAATTATAGTCAGAAGCAATGGTATGGAACCGCCAATGCTTACTCCATACAAAAATACAAACATAATTTTTGTAAGAAAAATATTTTATTTTCTGCTGGAAGCTGTTATTCTCTGAATTGATGACATCATCAGTAAATATCATCAGAAGAGTAATCACACAAATGGATATAACACAATGGATCCTGGGAGCAGGCAAGGCAGCAAATTTGTGAATCTCAGCTTTAAGTACTTGAGTAGACGGTGCTGAAAAGTGACAATCTTAATGCAGTAGAAGGTGCACAGCCAGGCAATGATCCAGGTGCTCGATAGGGATGAAACACAAAAAATACCATAGAGTATGCATATGTTGTATGAAAATAAAACGTTGTTTGGGAACTTCAGAATATTACTAATTAATAGAACAGTTTCTGCAATGATGCTAAAATGTCCTTGGATGGTTAAAATAAGACCAGGTGGACTGTGATATCCATTTGTCATTTGTCTGCCTTTGCATGCCAGGGTAATTTTGCTGTAATTAGAGCAATTTGTGATTTGCATGACTCAAATGATGTGAATATTTTTCTACTTTTCTAATCCATATATTTCAAAGCAACTGATGGTATAGTATGAACTGGTTTGTCGGGTTACACAAGCCTCTTGCATGATTGCCAGTATTCTGATTATAATCTAGACAAAGAGCTAAAATAATTTTGTAGCTGGTCCGGGTTCAAACACTATTATGAGATTACTTGTCACATTAAAAAAGTCAGGGAACACCCCAGTGCCAGTACAAATTTTCTTTCATGCACCAGAATTTATAGCGAATACTGAAAATATTTTTTCTGATATTACCTATATGGGATTATTTGCAGGGGTGTAATTCAATCAACCTCCCAAATCCTTCCTGTTATACGTAAGTTCTGTTGTTGTTTAGTTATTCAGTCTACGTGATCCTACCGACCTCAGCATGCAAGGCATATCTGTCAGCCACTACACCTCTAAATTGCATCAAGCTCATGCTCATTGTTTCAATGACCTCATCTATCCATTGATACTTCTGTCATCCTCACGTGCCTTCAATCTTTCCTAGTATCAGAGTATTCTCTAAGGAATCCTGTCCTCTCTTTATGTGAAAAACTTATTTGTATTATTTATTTCATTTATATTGGCGCAAAAAAAGTTGTGACAGAGTTGAGCGGAGGTGATAAGAGAGGAGGGAGAAGAAGTTCATTAGCAGGACGAAGAGGGTGGGTGGGGGAGTTTCTTGAGATGAGAGAAGAGATAAAAAGGGGTCCACTGGTATTGAGGGCTTTAAATGTTAGGGTCATGACTTTGACGACTGCAGACACTGAGCATTGAGTATGGTACATGCATCTAGATTGGGTTGGAGTGGATATATAATATAAAATATAATAAGGAAGCCTGAGGGGTTCTACACAACAACAACAAAATGGTCACCCCTCCAGGTCCCATCATTCACAAGCTCCACCACTGGTTTTGGAAAAGGAGTGCAACAAGGTTGTATGTTATAACATTATTGATTCAACTTATATGTGTAATACATCATGTGTAAGGCTACACTCGAAGAATCCAATGTTGGAATTAATATTGTGGGGAGACATATCAACAACGAAGATACAGGGATGGTACTACTACTCATGACTCAAAGCAAAGAAAAATGAAAGGACCTATTGATGGGTGAAAGGAGAGAGTACAAAATCTGGCCTGGTGCTCAATGTTACAAAAAACAACATCAGGGCAAACAGCAATTCCTGGCAAATAGATGAGGAAGAAGTGGAGGCAGTGACAGATTTTATTTTATTGGACTCCAAGATCTCTGCAGAAGGTGACTGCAATCATGAAGTTAAAAAGGCTTTTGCTTCTAGGGAGAAAAACTATAGCAAGTCACTATCAACAAATTTCTGCATAGTAAAACTATGGTATTCCCAGTAGTAATATACAGATGTGGGAGCTGGACAATAAAAAGGGCTGAGCTTGGACTGTGGTGTTGGAAAGAACTGCTTAGAGTTCCTTGGAGGGCAAGAAGATCTAATAAATTAATACTACAGGAAATCAAGACAAACTGTTCACTGGAGGGTGTGATCACGAGGCTAAAGCTCACATATTGTGGCCATATATTGAGAAGACAGATTTCCCTAGAGAAGACTCTGATGCTGGAAAACATTGAAGGCACACAAAGAATGGAATAGCATAGGCAGAGATGAATGGATGCGGTCAATGAAGTTTTGAACATGAGCTTGAGGAAGCTCAGAGTGGCAGTAGATTATACATTTGCCTGTGTGCTGCAGTTCATACGATCACGCAGAGGCAGACATGACTGAATGACTAAACAACACATTATCATCTCACTGAGAAAACATAATCAAAAGCATAATCATCAGTCATCTCAGTGGTGTAAAACTATCCAAACTAATATGTAAAGTAGATTCAATGTCCATCAGTGATATGATAGATGAGTTACACCTGAGAGAAGCAATGAACAGATGGCTGTGTATGTACATGAGATAAAAGACTTTTAGTGAGCACAAGAGGTACAGACAACATCTTCATACATCCACCCCCAGGACTAAACTCCTCTTCAGTATTTAAGGCTTATCAAAATTATCAATTGAAACTAAAGCAGAAGAATCATTGAAATGGATTCAGGACTAATAGCTAAATTAATCTTTAACATAATTTTCTTCTTTTGTGGAATTCCTCCCAACACCTTCATTTTGGTTGTCAGTATGAAATCTTGGTTTGAAGAAAGACATCCAGGTTCCATTGATATTATTTTATCTGCCAAAGGACTATTCAATATTATCATACAGATCTTGCAGTTTGTTTCTAATATTATAAACTATATTGTGGCTGATTTTTTTATGGCATATAATCTTTACATTTACTATGTAATTCTCTGTGGAACCTTGCTCTCCGGCTCCTGGATTACTGCCTGGCTCTGTACACTCTACTGCATCAAGATTGTCACCTTCCAGCACCGTCTGCTCACAAACCTGAAGTTGAGATTCTCCAAGTTGCTGCCTTGGTTGCTTTTTGGATCAATTGTGATATCCTACAGTCTGATGGCTTTTGTGCTGTTTATTATTGTTAGAAAACCTTCTGCCATAAATTCTGCTAACACATCTGTTGAGATAAACATTTTATACTTCAAATATGGATTGGATGCAGGAGCTTCCATTCCATGTTTCCTTTCTATAATATCACTGGGTTTGACGATCACTTCCCTTATATCACACGTCATTAGACTGCGGAGAGGTTCAACCACCATTCGCTTCTCTCAACTGAAAGCTCATGTAAATTCAGCTGTGACCATGGTTCTGCTGCTAATACTGCAAATATGCTTCTATTCAGCACAGCTAATTGCGTATTTCAATGGAATGGGCAACAGAACCGCTTTGTCCTGGCTTTATGACGTACTTGTCTTTTTTATTTGCTCAATTGAAGCTCTTGTTCTGATATCAGGAAAAAGGAAACTGCTCCCCCGCACCTGTGGGCTTTCCAGTTGCTGTTATAGAGAAGAAAGCATACAACAAAATGAATAATGAGAATACAAGGCACTTTGTAGCTATATTTTTTAATTAGAATTCCTTTATTTTGGCCCTGAAATTCCCATAATTTTCATTGGTTAATATCTATTGATAACCTAATATGCAAAATAAATTATCCTGGCTTGTTTCCTCTGATATATTTACTGTAGTTTAGAAAAAATGGCTAGTAGAATGTATAGCGGTTTTTAATGTTCTGTAGTGTTTTGGAGTGACAGATTCACTTTAATATATATAGAAACCATGGAGAGCTGGAGTTGTTATTTAAAACTTTATACAGGGAGAGTAAAAGGTAAATTTAAGAGATAGAGAGAAGTGCTTGGGCATACCGTATATACTCGAGTATAAGCCAACCTTTACAGCAAATTTTTTTATGCTGAAAAAGCGCCACCCCTCGGCTTATACTTAAATAAAAAATAAAATAAATCCTCCTCCTTCCCCCCGCTATCCTCCTCCTCCCCCGTTATCCTTCTCCCCCCCGTTATCCTCCTCCCCCTCCGCCCTTATCATCATTCTCATCCTCCTTCCCCCCTTATCATCATCCTCCTCCCCCTTCCCCCCTTATCATCATCTTGTTTCCCCCATAACCTCCTCCTTACTACACCCTCTCCAATCCCTATCCCCCTTCCTCCTTACTTGCTACTATGCTCCGATGAGCTGATGTTAATCCTGATGCTGCAGCGCGTCTTCCGTACCGGCATATGCTAATGACGTGACGCGCATGTGACGTCACGTCATTAGCATATGGCGGTACAGAAGACGTGCTGGGACGTCAGGATCAGCATCATCTCATCGGAGCATAGTAGCAAGTAAGGAGGAAGGGGGATAGGGATTGGAGAGGGTGTAGAGAAGGAGGAGGAGGATGATAAGGGGGTGAGGAGGAGGAGGATGATAAGGGGGGGAAGGAGGAGAAGGAAGAGGATGATGATAAGCAGGGGAGGACGAGAATGATAAGGGGGGAAGGAGGAGGATGATAAGGGGGGAAGGACCCTCTTTTCCACCCTCGGCTTATACTCAAATCAATACCTTTTTACCGTTTTTTTGTGGTAAAATTAGGTGCCTCAACTTATATTTGAGTATATACAGTAATCTTTTCCCATTTCTTGACAATACAAACAATAAAAGGATTGAACCAGGGGTGGCTATAGGCCATGGGTGTAGGAACTGGGGGGGGGGGGGGACAAATCCCCCCAGATTTCTTATTGTGTGTATGTGTGCGTATAGAAGTGTTCTGTGTATCAAGTTATTGTATCCCCCCCCCCCGAATTGTTTTGGTTCCTACACCCCTGCTGTAGGCCAATATAATTTTAATACCGACATACATGCAATATATCTAAAGGGAATCTGTATCCTGTACAATCCCATCTTGTGGTAGGACTTGTGGACGGCTTTCATGACTCATTTGGGATTGAATTTAGGCAGTTTTATGTGCTGAGCTGCAAAAAAAGAGATTTTTCTGTCAGGCCATGAACAGCAAAGCGCCTTCCTGGTTGTGGAGGGAGTATCAGGCGCAGTGCAAGTGAAGCAGCCATTAGGTGTACCAAAATAATCTGGGGAATGGCAAAATGATGGATCCCAATGGCTACTGGTTTATGCAACTCACAGGGGTGCAAAAACAATTTATTTCCATAGAAAACACTTTTTTACAGACATTATTGCCCTATAATATGTGGAGAAGGAGAGGTGTAAGGAGATGCTGCAAAGGATGGTCGGTTCAGTCAACTACCAGGCTGTTGAAGAAGCATCCTCGATTATTTGGGGATTACCCATTACAGGGAGTGACTGACAGACAGCAACCCTTTACTTCTGATGGATCTGCTGCAATCATGAAGAATATATATCAAGGAGCCCAACCAGACCAATAAACTTTATCTGTTTACCAACAATGCACGGAAATCTACAATACCACTGTCTAGTGATAGAGAAATGTGTGGGGATTAAACAAGCATTTCCTTCCCGAGAGTAGACTAGACATCTGGGCAACATGTTTTGGGTACCCGAAGAAATCAAAAGTAGTAATGTTACCCACTTTACCAGAACTATGGTCCAACTTTAGGCCAAGAAAAAAAGGAAGAAGTTAGACATTGTATGTTCCTTACCACTCACAGGCAGGTGACTTGGTGAAAAAAAAGAAGTAATGAGATATTGAAAGAATAAATATGCAAGCTTACACTAAAAGTAATCCAAGAGGATTGGGACACAATGCTAGTTTAGGTAAAGATCTCACTGAATACAGACGTATAGGTTCAACCAGATCTGATCAATGGGAGAACATAAAAAGTTTGGGGTGACTGTTAGATTACACGTTAATGACTGTCTATTAGGCAAGGAGTGAAATGTGATTGATAGGGACCTGGGGCCCCATTACATTTGCAGGAGTTACAGAGCGATTAAATTAGAAAAGGCTGCAACAACATGGGTGAAACCCAAATCTGTAAACCATGCTTCGGCACGTAGCATTTCTGGCTGTGACCATGATAAATTATTCAAACCCAATAGTAAAAGAGTCTGTCACCATTACATTACTAAAACATGGAGGTTACATTTCAATCACTTATGTTTTGAAGTCCGAGTTGCGATCGGGCCCACATTCCAGAACTAATGCAATATGAAAAAAATCAATAAATATAATATTCTAGTCCATTTCTAGTTCAGTTCTATTATATGTATTAACACATTGATTCCCGGGATCGATATAACACGGAAATTGAACATAAAAACAATAATTTTTTATTGCAGATTTGCAAGCTTGAGAATGTTGTGCTATTTATTTTAATAGCTTTCATCGCTTTCCCTGTAATTTTAAATACAGGAGTGTGTTTGTATTTGCTTTTACAGTCACTCTCTAGTACCCAGAGGATTTTTGACTACATTTGCCATTTACGGGTGTGAAAACAATTGCGGGCTTGAGGACTGGGTTGGAGTTCTGATTTTGGCACATGCTGTGTTTTTCAGCCTGTAACCCGCAGATTGTTTGCAGGTAGCTAAAAGAGGCCAATTTAATAGCCGTAACTTTTGCAGGCTTCTGTACTTCTTTGCTTCTGGAACTACAAATAGGAAAATGTATTAGGGCCCCTGGACTATGCACTATAGTTAAATCTGGGAATATTTCTGATAGAGAGTAATAAAGGTGTTAGCAGGAAGGATTTAAACTCATTATTTTATTGCAGTTGGGAGAGAGTGTGTCCCAGATCTGGTGTTACATAGAAGACATGTTAATTTTCTATTTTGCCTTCTTGCAGATTGCTGTTCTTGGAAAAGAGACCTAGGTTGAAAACATGGACCTACCAGTGGTGGAGCTTCAACTTAACCATTTGTTGGATCTCCAGCCATGTCACAACTGACATGCAAGGACTTGTAGGACAGCCAAGGGCTTTTGCAGATACTCGATGACTAATTACAACTATTATTGTTTGGCCTAGCTATATTCAAGGTCATGTTTATTGCTGTGTGCTTTGGTCTGTGTACTGCACATTTAACATCTAGTTTGTTACCTTCACGCTATATTATCATTGAGAATGCCTGTATATCAGGCAAAAACTGTTTAATACTTCATATTTTAACTGTCATTGTTACCTTTTTAGCTTTTTATTAATATGATATATTGATCTTATTTTGTTTTTTAAAGGAGCAATATACTTATTTGCTTGTATTATACTTTCACTCACATAATAACTACTATTATTGTAGCGTTGGTCCTTTTTGGGTTATATAGAGGGTCGTTTTGACACATTTGAGAAAATAAGTGATTTGTGCTAATTATACGCTTACACCCTATTGCCTGTATTCTCTATTTAAGCTGCACTATTTAGGGCCTGTGAGCCTTTTTATGTGTGAATGTATTAAAAGAGAAGGGTACCATCCAAGACCCTTATCAACAGTTGTCTGTTTGGGAGGTCTAGGAGTATCAGAACTATAACACAAATTAAATTATAAGAATGTTGGCCTTGAACAAGTTTTGGGCACACATGTATACGCAACGCCAACAGAGAAAGAAGGAGTATCCTGCTTAATGCACAAGGATTGCTGTGAATTTACCTCATTCCCTTTGAGGGCACAAATATGAGTGGAATATCTTACTGTTGTTTATGTTTATTAATAAAGACTTACTGATCTGCACATTAGGACTTTTCCGCTTCTTCTGCCCATTCCTACATATTTTTCTTTTATTCATGTTTCTATGGTACATGTTTTGCTCCATTTTCTCCTTAGTGAGCCAAGAGTGTTGGGCGCGCTTACTCCTGTGCGCTGGGGGGTCGGCGCAGTGACGTGGGAGGCGGGGGCGCCTTGTGCGCGCCATTTTGCCTCACTTGGCGGCCCTCCAGCGCGGTGATTCCCACCCACCCTCCCAGGATGTTAAGGGTTGGGAAGTTTATGGTTTTATTGTCGTTTGTTCTGAAAAAAAAAAAAAGGTAGAAAATAAATAAGTGAAAGAAGGGGTAAATAAAAAAAGAAAGAAAAAAAAGAAAAGAAAGTGAGGAAATAATAGATGGTTATGGTAATGTTCTAGGGCTGGGATCATTATTGTATGTTATTCTTCTGTATTCGCCCTGTGCGTTGGTAACCTTATTTGTGTGTGTATTTGGTAATAAAGTTTAATAACATGTTTTTGTTGTTGGCACAGCGGCAAATGGGGGAATTGCCCGGCTCAGTAGGTAACAAAAGGGGTAGAGCCCCCTACCTCAGGGGCGTGGTATAGTGACGAATAAGTGGGCCCCATGGACGCGGGGCAGGAGGTTACTTCCGCTGGCCAGGCTCCTCCCTCTTCATTGTGTAATGTGTAAATGTGTTAGCCAATAATGCTGTGGCCCATGGTTTTCCCCATATCGTTGTATGCCTTGTTATTTTAGTGGGTTACCCTGTTAAGGTTATACTGTGCTAAGTGCCAATGGATCCTGCGGGGGTCATATGCACCTGCATCTGGTTTGGTAGTGGCCAAAAATATAACATGGTAGGACTTACCTACTTTGCTTAGTGATTGCTAGTATAACCTGCTTTAAGGCATACAAGACAGGTGGAAACTTCAGTTGTGCTAGAGGATATGGGAAAGACTGTCAGACCGGTGGAGCTAGGTGGATAATGTATTTTGAAGTTCCACCTCAGTTTGATGAGGAAATAACAAGTAACTGTAGGTTTACCATATATAGAAATAAGCTACATGCTGCTGCTTTGTGGTTAGAGTGACCTATAACTAGACCTAAACCTATAACTTCCTTTGTTTAGTCAGAAGCTCAAAGCTCTGTTTAACTGATGAACAGATTACTGTGAACATCTGCCTCCTTCAAGACCAAGAGCCTCCTAAAGTTGCAGTATGCTGTACCTGTGATTTGCTATGATTTGCTACCACCTGCAGCAAAGTAAACTTTATTAAATCTAACATGTGTTTATTCACTTTCATATGCAATATACAGGATCCACAAACTAATGAGTAAGAAGTAATTGGTTGTCATTAGTGATCATCAGTTAGCCATTCCTTATACAGCTGCTAAACTCTTATAATTATAAAATTATTTAGCGAACTGCCAGCCAAAAAATGACGGCAATTAAATTTTAAGGTAGCTAATGCTGTTTGGTGTGCAATAATGAAATATATAATACATTAATAAATGAATATACTTTACCTATTTTGAAGCATTGTGTTGAAGAGCTGTCTGTGTGTTTTGATGTTGCTGCAGCATTAGTGGTGTGGAGCTGCTGTGTAAGCGTGCTGAATGTGTGCAGTGTAATAGAGTGCGTGCGCGAGACCAAACCGTTAGCGTAGTCGGTTACTTCCGCATTGTAGTAAAATGGCAGGTAATGTGTGGTATGCGTCTTAGCGGAATATCTGTAGGTCTTTTGTGGTGCTTTGCGAGTGTGTTGTGGTGTTTTGCGTGTTTAGAGTGCTGTAGCCTCGTTTTCGTTTTGTTCGGCGGCCATTTTTTCTGTCGCATCGAGAATTATTTAGTGTCTAAACTCTTTTTTTTTTTATTTAAACGAAGGGGTAAGTTGCTATTTTTGAGGTCCTGGATGCTCCCTCTTGCTGTAGGTAAGCTTTTTATGTATGTGTTGTGTGTATTTCTTGTGTTTTACATTTTTTTATGTTCGCGGGTTGCGTTTGATTTTTGCGAGGTCGTAATGTGTGCTAATGTGTCTCGTATGGTGTTTGCGTTTGTAGCCTCGTTTTCGTTTTGTTCTGTGGCCATTTTTTCTGTCGCTTAGCGAATTTTTTATTGTCTAAACTCTTTTATTTTGAGTGAAATCAAGGTGTCTTGCTGTAGGTAAACTTTTAATGTATGTGCTGTGTGTATTTATTGTGTTTTGAATTTTGTAATGTTCGCGAGTTGCGTCCGAGTGTTGCGAGGTCGTAATGTGTGTTAACGTGTCTCGTATGTTGTTTGCGTTGCGAGGTAAAGTTTGCGAGGGTCGCAGTTGCTGGCAAGGAGCGCCTTCGGGAGGGCTTCATCGCTCCATGCCAGCAACTGAGGCCCTCGCCCGCAGCCCTCGCTTCGCAAGGACCGCGGCTCGCTACGAGTTAGCAACAACTCACATGCTCACAACTATATATGTGATCCTGGATGGAGTTACAAAGTGAGATTTTAAAAGATATTTCAATTTATTTCACATTAGCAAAAGATAAAAATAAATAGTTTTCAGTTACAGGCTGAAAATCCCTGCTGTTGTCAAAATTGGAACTCCAACCCATCTAAACCTTTGATCTTTCAAGCCCGTAACTGTTACAATCGCACATTGCTATTCAATTACTACAATTCCTCAAGCCTGCTAATGTTATCCCACCTGTAAATGGCAGATGTAAAAGAAAATCCTATGAGAACCAGATAGGACTCGCAATTTATTATTTTGTAAATTGCCAGATTGCAAGTTCAATTGCATATCGGACTTCTAAATGCTAATTGATTGACATTTAACCTCCATGTTTTACTGATGTCATGATGACGGTCTCATTTACTATTGACTGTTTCTAAATCAGTAGTTACGGCCTTGCTTAATTGATCATGATAATGCCATGAAATGCTACTTACAAGTTTACGATTTAGGCTTTTGGCCATGTATCTGCAGGCTTGCAACCTTATTAAATTGCGATTCGGCCAATTGAATAGGGCTCTATATAAGCACAGAGCATATTGTTTTTACAGAAGTTTTTAGTTAGTGAAGACCTTGCTTTTGGATAGAAGTTCACTAACTAAAAACTTCTGTAAAAAAAATAAGCTATGTGCTTAAATAGAGCCCTATTCAATTGGCTGAATCGCAATTTAATAAGGCTAAAAATCAATTGAATCACTGTGTAACTGTTGCAAATTTGCAATTGAATGGAGGCCCTGTTTTACCACATAATTTCTCATTGTCAGTGCACCTAAGAATTCTGGCTAGAAAGAACATGCAAATGAGGCCACAAAGGCTTCACTCTTGTAATCCAATACCAGTTTAAACATTGCTCCTTTTAAGCATAGACTTTACATTTTACTTTACTTTTGTATTACACAGCTTTAAGCAAAGCACAGGATGGATTGTGCATAAGCCAGGAAATCTACCCACAGACAGCTGTTTCGAGGTGAAATGGCTCTTACTGAAATGAAAAAGTCAACAATAAAAATAATAAATGATTAAGATTAGTGGCTATTTAAGAATATCTCCCTCAACCTAATTACTAAGGGTCTCATTCAATTGCGATTTGGCCAATTGAATAGGGCTCTATATAAGCACAGAGCATATTTTTTTACAGACTTTTTAGTTAGTGAAGACCTTGCTTTTGGATAGAAGTTCACTAAATAAAAACGTCTGTACAAAAAATATGCTCTGTGCTTATATAGAGCCCTATTC
Source organism: Discoglossus pictus (assembly GCA_027410445.1). Taxonomy (NCBI): domain Eukaryota; kingdom Metazoa; phylum Chordata; class Amphibia; order Anura; family Alytidae; genus Discoglossus; species Discoglossus pictus. The sequence goes on along the minus strand of CM050169.1, from coordinate 17,124,752 downwards.
AATTGGCCAAATTGCAATTGAATGAGGCCCCACGTGCAGTACACACACCAAGTGCAGAGGAAACCCTAATACAACATCCATAAAGACTAGATCTGGGAATTCATATAAATGGACAAAATAGTTCCAAGCTACCAAGAACATCTCCGTGTTTATGTCTGAGCACACCCAGCACTTTAAGTGTTAATAAATCCAAGTACAGTATGTTTTATTCTCAATGTAACACAAAGCCACCAGGATTTTAATAAGTCCACAGCTGCTTTGTATTGAATGTATTGGGTTTGTTGGTATTTGTCTGTATTAGTTGCTTAGGTACAAATAAAAAAAAAGAGAAAATAAGAAGGTGTGGTGGCTCAAAGTGTTGACCTTATTGAAAGATTACAGGGGGTGCTCCCTGAGATCAAAATGAACGTAATAGAAAAGGGGAGGATAAAACAGATCTCATTTGTACTGGGGCACACTCTGTTCTGATCTCAATTAAATGGGCAAACATATTTTAAAATATAACTTTTATTAAATAATTTATTAAAATCCTTGTTGATAAAAAATAAAGAGAGACATAGTAGGAATTACTAATGGAATATAATATAAATCTCTATTGGTATCAAAAAATTATCAGCATATATTATAAACTCCTAAAAGCATTGGTGCAGACCATATAGAGAGTGACTAAAACAAAAATATATATGTACCTGTAAATAGTGAAGGTGCTGAGTACTAAGGTGACGCAGTAAAATATAGAACTATCATGCGATATAAAGTGCAATTAATAAGGTGCTGAAGAGTTGCTGTTAATTAGCAACATAAATTGTTGCAAAGGTCTATACCAACACTAATGTCAGCATTGTTATAAATATGAGCTATATTGCTTATATTGAAATGCTTTATAAAAAGTTGTCTTAATAGAGAATAATTCCTCTGTTAAATTCCTCCCATTACCAAAACCCTCCTAAATTCTATTAGAAGCTGCACCATTCAACCGTTTTGGCATATTCAGCATTGAGGGATAGGGGCATTAAGCTATGGGCTTAGGTCCATGTGGAACGCTGCCTAGATGCTAGCTAGTGACATCATCAGAAAGCGCCCAGCATACTGCATCACCCGACAGCGTTTCTGGATTTCCTTAGGAACAAATACAAACAAAGACTACAAACAAAAATTATATATTTAAGGTAGAGCAGATGGCAAATTGTCTTCAATTACATTTAAATATTATTTTGAAGTCAGTGTCCTTTACAGACAAAACATTTCAGACAGTTAAAACACACACTAGTATGTTAAACACAGATCATGCACACACTCTACACATAAAAAACACACACAAGCTCACACACACTCACAAATCAAAACATATACACACATCAGGATATACACACATATCAGGCCATACACACATACATCAGGACATACACACACACATCAAGAAATACATACAGTACATAGATCAGGACATACGCACACATCAGGACATATATGTCAGCATCAAAACATATATACATACTTTAAGGCATACACACAAATAAGGAAATACATATATACAAATATCAGGGCACACAAAAAAAATCAGGACATACACACATAAAGATCAAGACAAATACACATTCATCAGCACATATACACATACATCAGGACAAACACATATTAGGACATACATTCAACAGAACATATATACATCAGGACATACACGTACATGCACATCAGAACATCTACACATGCATCAGCACATTCACACATGCATTAGGATATACACACATACATCACAGAATACACACACAAACACATTAGGAGATAAACACACACATCAGGACATACAACCAGGAAATATATACATATATCAGTACACACACACATCAGTACATACATACACACACATAACAACATAACTCCATGCATAAGATTATACACGTGCACAAACACACAAATACACATTAGGACATGCATACACACAAATATCAGGTCAAACGCACATCAGGATATACACATGCATATCAGAAAACTTACACACATATCAGGAAATACACACATACATCCAGACGTACATATGCATGTGTATATGTATGTCATGATGTATGACACATGCATCAGGAAGCACACATACACACCTCAACAAATAGATAAATCAGGAAATACCCACACATCAGTGCATATACACACATATCAGAAGATACACACATACATCAGGGCATGCACATATGCACACACCAGGACAATCAGACATACATCAGGACACACATACACAATAGTACATAAGCAAACACATCACAAAACACACATACAAACACACATCAGGATATACATAAATACTTATATACATACATACATCAGGACAAATGAACACACATTAGGCCATATGCACAGACATTAAAACATACACACATACATCAGGACACACACATACCAGGACATACACACATAACTGGTCATACATGTATCAGGACATACTCACAACAGGACTTACAAACATACATTAAGACATACGTACACCAAAAAAGGACATGCAAACATATATAGTAAGTGAATAAAGTATTTGATCCCCTGCTGATTTTGAACATTTGTCCACTGACAAAGAAATTATCAGTCTATAATTTAATGGTAGGTGTATTTTAACAGTGAGAGACAGAATAACAACAAAAAACAAACAAGAAAAACGCATGTCAAAAAAGTTATTAATTGATTTGCAGGTCAATGAGGGAAATAAGTATTTGATCCCCTATCAATCAGCAAGATTTCTTGCTCCCAGGTGTCTTTTATACAGATAACGAGCTGAGATTAGGAGCACTCTCTTAAAGGTAGTGCTCCTAATCTCAGCTTGTTACCTGTATAAAAGACACCTGTCCGCAAAAGCAACCAATCAATCAATCAGATTCGAGGCTCTCCACCATGGCCAATACCAAAGAGCTGTCCAAGGATGTCAAGATTGTAGGACTACACAAGGCTGGAATGGGCTACAAGACTACCGCCAAGCACCTTAGTGAGAAGGTGACAACAGTTGGTGTGTTTATTAGCAACACAAAACAGAACAGAAACACAAAATAACTGTAAGTCTCCCTTGGTCTGGTGCTCCATGCAAGATCTCACCTTGTTGAGTTTTAATGATCACGATAATGGTGAGGAATCAGCCCAGAACTACACGGGAGGATCCTGTTAATGATCTCAAGGCAGCTGGGACCATAGTCACCAAGAAAATAATTGGTAACACACTACGCAATGAAGTTTACACTACCTTTCTGAAGTTTGCCAATGAACATCTGGATGATTCAGAGGAGGACTGGGTGAAAGTGTAGTGATCACATAAGACCAAAATTGCGCTCTTTGGTATCAAATCAACTCACTGTGTTTGGAGGAGGAGGAATGCTGCCTATGACCCCAAGAACACCATCCCCACCATCAAACATGTAAGTAGAAACATTATGTTTTGGGGGTGATTTTCTGCTAAGAGGACAGGACAACTGCACCACATCAAAGGGACGATGGACGGGGCCATGTACCATCAAATCTTGGGGGAAAACCTCCTTCCCTCAGCCAAGGCATTGAAAATGAGTCGGGGGTGGGTATTCCAAGGCAACAAAGGAGTGGCTCAAGAAGAAGCACATTAAGGTCCTGGAGTGACCTAGCCAGTCTCCAGACCTTAATCCCATAGAAAATCTGTAGAGGGAGCTGAAGGTTCGAGTTGCCAAACATCAGCTTCAAAACCTTAATGACTTGGAAAGTATCTGCAAAGAGGAGTGGGACAAAATTCCTCCTGAGATGTGTGCAAACCTGGTGGCCAACTACAAGAAACATCTGACCGCTGTGATTGCCAACAAGGGTTTTGCCACCAAGTACTAAGTCGAAGGGGTTAAATACTTATTTCACTCATTGACCTGCAAATCAATTTATAACTTTTTTGACATGCGTTTTTCTTGTCTGTTTTTCTTTGTTATTCTGTCTCTCATTGTTAAAATACACCGACCATTAAAATGATAGACTGATCATTTCTTTGTCAGTGGACAAACATTCAAAATCAGTAGGGGATCAAATACTTTTTTCCCTCACTGTATCAGGATATACACACACATTAGGACATAAATACATACATCATGACATACACACACATAATGACATCCATACATGATGCCATAAATACATGAGGGCATATACACACGTATCAGAACATACACACAGACACCAGAACATACATCTAGAAATAAACACACACATCAGTACATAAACACACTAGGGCATACACACATTCACCAGGACAAAAGCACACATCATTACATAAAACCATATATTAGGAAATACATACGTTCATATATATATAATTACATACACATCGGTACATACAAAAATAAATACATACATACATTCATACACACATACAAGACGACATACACACATACATCAGAACATATACACACACATTAGAAAAAAATATGCAGGCATACATACATTCATCAGGATATACACACATCAGGACAAACATATATACATCAGGATAACCATGCACACACATATAAGAACATATACACACACACATCACAATGTACACCCACACATCAGGACATACATAAATAAATCAAGACATACACACACATTAGGACATATACAAACACACATCCGAACATATACACACACACACAACAATACATAAACACACTTACATCAGGAAATACACAAATGTATGTGTGTATTTCCCAATGTGTGTACCTATGTACTGATGTATGCATGTATGCTTGTATGTATGCATATATCTTCTGATGTGTGTGTGTGTGTGTGCATGTCCTGACGTCTGTGTGTATGTTACATATTACATGGTAATTAAGGTTGAAAAAATAATTTTGATGCACCAAATTCAACCTTTTTAGATCTCCTCTGATCTTTTGTAATACTGTATGTGGATTAGATGTTAATTGTTAAATGATAATTGATCCAGATGAAGGCCCACTCTTCTTAATACATGCTAACATTTTACTTGCCTTTGCAGATGCTGCTTGGCATTGAGCACTGTTACCTAGGTGGCTGTCCACAAGCATTTTTAAATCCCTTTCTATCTCGGATACCCCTTGATTTGCTCAATTAAGATTATACATTTCATGGCCAGCACGGAGGCAGCCCCAGGCACATGACCCTGCGGAACCCGTTTCGAGGGCTTCCTCCTCACTCCGCGCTGGCGATTGAGCTGATTGGAAGCTGCAGGCTGCGCTTCTCTGCAACCCATAAGGGCAAGTAATAAGGAGGTCTGTGGGGTGAACCCTGATCCTTCCTCCCTAGTAGTAAATGCTAATCCCTCATAACCAGTTAATATTCTCAGTAATAGAGCCCCCATTCGCCCTGGTTCAGGTCTGAGTGCCCCCTGCCTACATCCTTAACAATCACTCACCCTATAATTAATCATACTATCATTCCCTGCATTGTGGGTTCCGGTAGGTCTGTGTCCTGTTTGGCTAAGGTGTGGGGGCAGCATTAAATGGACCCTGGGGATTTAGAGGCATTAAGTCATGGGGTTAGATCGGTCCAGGACAGAATGGATTCAGGCCATATAGGGGGGAGGTTGATGTCACTGAGGCACAGACCCGGCCTGCGGTGACTGGTAGCCTAGGCCAGGGGGAGCAGCGTGCTAGCTCTGATCTGAGCAATAGGGCTAGGAGTAGCGTGGAGGACACGGATAGTGTTCTTGAGAGCCAGGAGCTTATCCACCCCACTGCAGAGAGTGTGGTGCCAGCGGGAAGCGCGGGCGAGGGCCTAGCCATGTGGCCACCACTCAGCGACTTGTCCCATGGCCCACAGCAGAACCCAGGTTTTGGCAACACTCCAAATCAGCCTCCAGGCTGCAAGAGTAACAGCAAAAGCACAAGGAGATCTAAAAAAGCTCCTACAGGTTCTCCCCGGTCGGACACTGTTGTCCCCACTGCCGCACCCACTGCCAGTGCTGCAGGTGTCTCGCAGGGACAACGCAATGCCGAAGGAGAGGCAGAGAAAAAAAAGAGACCACCAGAGGAAGAAGAGATTAGGTGATCGGCGAGATGGCCGCAGACGACACGTATGGTGGTCATAGACGAGGTTCCAGTGGCGGCCAAGGTGGCACTGCAGACGCGCCCCACCAGGGTCTGGAAGTCGACAAACAGGTACAGTCCCTTAATTTTCACCTTGACACCAGCCAAGAGACAGAAATCCCCCGACAAGAGAACTAGGCCACAGCTCACTTCACCCATCCGTGACATCATTACGGATACAGGGACGCCCATAGTGACTCAGGGGCAGGACAGGGGTAGGGATAGCATTGACCGCCATAGGCCACCGAGCTGGAGGGAATCCTTACGCCCTAGCATAGCTGCAGAGTCAGAGTACTTCTCTCGGGGGGAACCGACTGTGCGGTCACTAACGAGGGATAGACGCAAGAGGTCTAGTGATTGTTCCTCATGCTTTCCCAGAGCCAAAGGGAGATCCAGGTCTCGGAGCACACGGTCTTGCGGCTGCAGCTGTGCTTGCACAAGAGGGGGTGAAAGGAGTCCTCGGCAATCGAGACGTGCAGGGACGCCCGCTCATCCAGACCGGCATGTTGCCCCCATGCTGGCAGCTGTTCCGGGGCGAGAGGAGAGTCAGATCAGAAGCTTGGAAATTTCAGGGAGGCGGGGGTGGCGGTACATGAAGACTCCCCCAGGGCATCTCAATTCCTAACGTCCCTGAAATCCCTTATAGAAGCCCATAACATTGCCGTCTCTGACACGGAAGTGGGGGCACGGGTGGGGGGTTTGGCCGGGAAGGCGTGGTCGGAGCCATCTCCTCCCACGAGGTCGCCCAGCGTGGGGCTTACCAACCCCACAACACACCTGATGAGCTTGGCAGCACACGCTGAAGGAGCAGAGCAGGAGAGGAGCAGAGGAAGCGTACGGAACTCGGCTGCGAGGCCATCCATCGTTTACGCCCAGGACAATTTGGGGGCGCATTTAGCCTTGGACGTCAAAGAAAAAATCTGGCGATGGGAGTACATAGAGATATTTTCCTTGTTGCCACTGTCAATTATGGCCAACAATCCACAGAGGTTCCACAGGGAAGGATATGACCGGAGACCCACTTTCAGGCGCATACCAAGGACGTTTGACAACTGGTTACAGGCCTTTGCCATCATGGCCTGTGTCATGGGAGAAAGACACCCGGAGCAGTGCCCTGGGCTGTTCGTGTATATGGAGGAAATCAGGAACGCATACCGGACGTATGGTGGAATGGCTTGGTGGCGATATGACGAAGAATTCCGGCAGTACATGTCCTCCCGTCCGGAGATGCCGTGGAGCGATAAGTCAGTAGCCTATTCGCTGAACATAATGACACCAATGTGCGCAGTGCCACCCTTCCGTAGGAATTCAGGCGGTGCTAGAGGCCCCGCACTGCGAGCGCATCCGGTCGAGGCTAGAACGCTATGGTAGGTTGACAGCAAAAGCCGGGGCAGCAGCCCTACTACTACACAGGAAGGGTTCAAGATTCCGTGCACTCTCGCCCGCCCGAGTCGCGTCTCCGAAACCTGAAGTCAGTAAAGGAGTTTCCCGGAGTGACGGCGGATAAAATCCGGACTGAGGTAGAACTGGGTAGGATGGCGGGGCCCTTTCCCTCCATCCCTTTTCAGGGTTTAGTCATTTCCCCTCTGGGCATAGTGCCAAAGAAGGAAACAGGAACATTTTGCCTCATCCAGCATTTATCCTATCCTCCAGGCGGTTCTGTCAAGGACTGGATCGACAAACAGTATTCATCAGTGTCTTACGCCCCTTTCGATCGGGCCATGGACCTGGTCAGACGGGCGGGCGTCGGGGGTAAGATGTCGAAAGTGGATATCGAATCTGCGTTTTGTTTACTACCGGTGCATCCTCAGAGTCATCGGTTCCTTGGCTGTTTTGTTGACGGTCAGTACTTCGTGGACCTTTGTCTACCCATGGGGTGTTCTATTTCTTGTTGCTATTTCGAAGCCTTCAGTACATTCTAGCAATGAGTAGCGCACACCGAGTCAGGTTGCCATGGGATTACCCATTACCTCGACGACTTCCTTTTTGTGGGTCCTGTGGGTCTCGCCACATGCGACTTCATACTGAGGACCTTTTCAAGGATATGTCAAGATTTCGGGGGGCCCACTGGCAGACAAGAAGACGGAAGGGCCGACCACGGAATTGACGTTCCTGGGGATTCGGATCAATTCGGACAAGACGGAATGCAGCTTGCCGAAGCAGAACTGGCAGCCCTAGAAGGCGCAAGAAGAGTGTCATTGTGGCGGCTGCAATTCATCATGGGAAAACTGAATTTCGTGTGCAGGATCATTCCCATGGGCCGTATATTCAGCAGAAGAATGTCGTTGGCTATGGCCGGAATATCTCAGCTGCATCATTTTATAAAAGTGTCTGGCTATGAAGGAGGATGCACGAGTGTGGACGGCATTTCTACGGGAACTTCAACGGGAGCACCTTGATTCAGCCGAGCATGGTGACGAACGGGCAGCTCGACCTCTCTGCGGGATCAAGTGCGGTCGGAGTGGGAGCCTATTTTAGAGAGGATCAGGCTGGAAAAGGAAGGGAAGTGGTCATATACAAAACTGGAACGGAATGTTGCCCCCAGGCAAGTGTAAGGTTGTACTTGGAAAAGAGGCCGCCAGGGCCAGGCCCACTGCTATTTCATGCCTACGGCCAGGCCTTGTCACAGTTTCAATTCGAAAGGGTTCTGAAGAAGTCCTTATGGCAGTTAGGCTTGGACCCGGCGGGCTTCGGCACACATTCGTTTCGGATCGGGGCCGCTACGGAGGCGGCAAGGCTAGGTCTGCCGAGAGCATGGTTAAAAAGATTGGGAGATGGGTGTTGCAAAGTTTTAGGTCCTACATACGGCCAGAAAGGGTTATCTAATTGGTTATCTAATTTTTTTGTGTGTTGCAGAAACTAAATGGCTGTAGATCGTCGGCGATTCCTACATGTATTGGGCTCACCGGTTAGCCGCAGTCACTGGAGACAAGGTCCAACTGGGCTTTCTGGAGACGAGCATGCAAGTAAGATGGTTTGGGTTCCGCGGCTTGAGTTGGACACAGGTGAATGGCCTGTTGGAGAGCAATGCTCAGCATCATGGTAGCCCACACATTTTAATTATGCACGCTGGGGGCAACAATTTGGGAGTGATACCTATGAAGAAAATGTTGAAAGATATGAAGAGGGATGTGAAGTTTTGGCTCGAACAGTTTCCAGGCTTGTTCATAGTGTAGTCCGAAATGATCAAAAGGAGATCTTGGCGGAATGCAAGGGATCCGGTTTCAGTAGATAGAGCAAGGCAAAAGATAAACAAACAGATGGCTAGTTTTGTAAGGAACTTGGGTTTCATTATCATTAGGCACCAAGAATTCGAAGGCGCAGACGCAGATGACTTATTTCGCCCTGATAAGGTTCATCTAACAGAGATAGGATTAGAGCTGTTTATTCTGGAGCTTAAGGATGGGGCTAGGGGGGCCTTGGCTTTGTTAAGATAGCAAGAGGGGGGATAACAGCCTCAGGAGGCATCCACATTCTGCTCTGTGGCGGGAGGTGAGATACCCGGCCCACAGGCTTAAATGGGAGTTGCCCTGCCTCATGGGCATGCTTAGTAAAGCACTGGGGGTCTCTGGGCGCGGGCCCAGGGCGTGAGGTTACTGACCGGGCCGGGCTCCTCCTCCGGGATGTTTATTTGAACTGTGATGTAACAATGTTAATTATGTTAATTGGTTATTGGTTTATGGTTGCTTTAATAAAGCTGTGACACATAATTTTTACAAGAAACACTTGGTCAGTGTGTTTATTTATCTAACAGCCCAATGGATCTTGCTGGGGTCATGGCTATTGTTCCTTCCCAGGGGCATAACTTTACTCTCTTCCCCCCACCCCCCTTTTTATCCTCCTCTTCCCTCATCCTCCTCCCTCCCTCCCCTCATCCTCTTCCTCCCTTTCCTCATTCTCCTCCTCTCTCCCCTCATCCTCCTCCTCCCTCCCTCCCCTCATCCTCCTACTCCCTCCTCCTCCCTTTCCCCCTCTCCAATTCCCCCCCCCCCTCCCCTCACTTACCTTCATCATCTGCTCCTGCTGCTGTCCACCCGGCATATGCTAATGAGGTGACGCGCATGTGACGTCATGTCATTAGCATATGCCGGGTCCTGACACGGAAGACGCGATGGAGAGCAGCATGATGAGCAGCTCACCTCGCAGTTGCGGCCTGTACTGCCTGTTCCTCGGGCCGCAGGGATGAGTGCCTACTGCACTAATCTCCACCAGCGCAGACATATGCTCTGAGCATGTCCTGTTAGTTTTTTATACTGCATAACACAACTTCCATGTCCATCTACAGCTGTTACAATTTGTAAAGCAATGTTTGTGATAACAGTTCGTCAGGAAAGTCACCTCTATAAACACAGCAGAGGTGCAAAGAGAAACCATCCAATTTAGACAATATATAATTATTTAATGAGCCCTCACTTTGCAGGTGGAGTAAAAGTTTTAGAGTTGCCAGATATTAGATATTAGATATTACCCCTTGTTTACTTGTTATTGTTGCATAATATTGGTTGCAAAAATATTAAATAAAAATTATATAAAATATCATAGACATTAGATCTGATTAGAACATACAACATTTCCCTGGCTCCATACATATAGAGGGTAAACAGGATACAAACCCATTGGAAAAGTGTAATTTTAGTGAGTTAACCACACAATATAATATCTGATCTGCTTATGTTCTCCAAGACCTCCTTGAATCTTTGTTAATCTCATTCCCAGGGTACATTTCATTTCAAGGAATATACAAATGACAACCTAGTGATTAGACAAAAATAGTTTGTATCTTCAACTAACAAAATGGCTTTTAAGAGTAACATAACCTGGTGGAAATCACTATTTTGGAGGTAAACATGGCCAACAGACCTGTAGTGATAAATAGTATATTCACTTGGATTGAAGCTCAGTCTATTATCTGTACTTTTCGTGATATCAAGCAATTGGAATTGTCCAACACACATTTTATATTGCAGAAAATCAGAGAACAGGGTTTAACCCATCTGTAAAAATTAAAGTAATATCATGCTCTGGGATCTCTGTAAGAAAAATTTAAATTACAGGTGAATTTGTTTAATCTTGTATGTTACTGTGTAACAGTGTAAGACAGACATGCAAATCTAACTGAGCTGAAATGAGCTGATGGAAAACACACTGCTTTCAATATTTTATGCTGTTCACTCATGCTGTTTCATCAGTCTAAAAGTATTGAATTCTAAATGTTTCTCTAGATATATTTAGAGAATAGGTGATTCAGGAATATATGTGTGCCTTATAGTGCTTAAAACAAAGAAATCTGAAAACTTTAGTTCCATTAAAGCAACACTATTAATACAAACATATCTTCTATATTCTATCTATATTCAAAACAGCAACAAAATAAAACCATTGAATTAAATATTAATATTAATCAATTAAATATTACTTATACATTTGGTGCCACAAAGTTGCAAACTAAAGTCTGGTAGTTACCTGGTAGGTATCTTTAATTGCCTTTTATTAATGGTTTGAGTGGGAGAGCAATAAGTTAAGTTACATCAGATGGTAATCCTTCCTGTTTGCATGCCTATATGAAACCTCTAATCCCATATAACAAAACCAAGCTAAAGATTTTAATGTATGAAGCTGAAATAAATTGTAACTGTTTATAATCAGTCACCCAATAATTCACAGTTATGATATTGTAACATAAGTGTACCAATCATCATAAAGTAAATGGGGTAAAAGTCATAAAATGTGGACAGTAGTGTACAGCCCGTTAATTTGTTTATTTTATTCCTGGGAAATACACTAATTGTTCACCAAAAATCTTACTGGTCCCTATATTTTTATAGTAATGGTAGCAATGAATTAAAATTCTAAAAATACCACCTACCCAAATTATTGTTGTGTGCAGCTAAGCGGCAAGGTAGTGAGTCAAGAAGATACTGGAAGGTTGGCAAGGGTATCTGGAGCCATGGAGACAGCTGCTCACGAATGCATGTTGCAGGATCCATACTGTGAACATGGAGATCGAGGTGGACCCACAGGTGCTCAGTGGGGTTCAAGTCCAGTGGAATTTGTAGGCCAGGGAAATACTTCTTCATCGTGCTCCTCCAACCACTCCGGAACAATTCTGGCTTATGACATGTTGCATTCTAGCTGTATGACATGTTGTATGGCATTTTGCATGCTATGTTGGAAGATCCCATCCGTTCCTGGAAAGACAGTCAACATGTATAGGTGTACTTGATCTACAAGGATGGCTAGATACACCAATCAGTTAAGAATGCCTTTCAGAAGTATGAGTTGACCCAGACAATGTAAAGAAATCATTCCCTAGACCACAACTCTGCCGCCACCAGCATCTGTTCTTTCAATAATGGTTGCAGAGTGTTTGTTCTCGGAGGCTTCGAGCCTGAGACGCCATCATCGATACAGTTGGTGAAGCAAAAAATTAGACTCATCAGAGAAGGCAACGCTTTACTAATCCAAAGAGGTCCAATTTCGGTACTGTAGTGCAATTTAAAGCAGTTTCTCAGGATAAACGCTCGTCAGCACAGGTGCAGTGGCCAGCTGTTTGCTTTGGAGTGCCATACACAGCAGGTAGTCAGACAGTTAGACAGACATCTGGTAGTCCGCTGGTTTGTTTGGACATTCACCTCTAACATCAATGGTATGTCAGAATTATTAAAGTGACATATTTTTTTAAATAATTATAATAATATTTTTTTTGAGTTCAGAAACAATTTATAGACAAATATTCATCTTAATAAAATAATATTTATTTATAATAACAAATACAAACTAATCTAATATATATATATATATATATATATATATATATATATATATATATATATATATATAAATGTATCAACTCAATTGCAAATAAAACAAAATAAAACCAGCCAGATAAAAAACAAAAATGTTTAACCCATCAGATTTTACAAATCATTATTGTATAACATTTTCTATTCCTTGAATATCAATATAAAAGTTTATCACAATTACATATACAATAAAACCCAGAATAGCCACCTAAGGAATGAAATAAAATAAACCAATTATAAAAATCACCAGAATGACATTTAAAATATGCTAATAGTGTCTATGTATGGTATTATGTAAATATTAAAATATATCTAATGAGTATAACACAATTATGGAGATGTATTTTATGATATAATTGTTGAGTTAACTAAATAAAATGTATTTATCTATTTTAGTCAAAAAGATAAAAGAGATATAAAATTTTGTATTAAAATGTATAAATTTTAATGGAAAAATTAAACCTTAATAACTTTTTGCTAAAAAATAAACCAAACAGATAAATTATGATAATGGTTTCTAATTATATCATAAAATAAAATAATTAATGGTATACATTACCAAAAATGATAAGATTCCACCGGTTAATCACATATATAGTTGTGAGCGTACGAGTCGTTGCTCACGCTTGCGGGCTCGCGTAGCGAGCCTGCGGCCCTCGCGTAGCGAGCCGCGGCCCTCGCGTAGCGAGGTCACTGGGCAAGGGCCTCAGTTGCTGGCATGGAGCGCCGAAGGCGCTCCATGCCAGCAACTGAGGCCCCTCGCGAAGCGAGGGCCTCAGTTGCTGGCGAGGTCACTGGGCACGGGCCTCAGTTGCTGGCATGGAGCGCCGAAGGCGCTCCATGTCAGCAACTGAGGCCCCTCGCGAAGCGAGGGCCTCAGTTGCTGGCGAGGTCACTGGGCAAGGGCCTCAGTTGCTGGCATGGAGCGCCGAAGGCGCTCCATGCCAGCAACTGAGGCTTCTCGCGAAGCGAGGGACTCAGTTGCTGGCGAGGTCACTGGGCAAGGGCCTCAAACCCTCGCAAAATTCACGTCGCTACTCAAAAAACACGACGCACAAATTACGACACTCGCTAAAATTTACGAGGAACGCAAACAACGTACGAAACACGTTACCACACATTACGACCTCGCAAACATCGGACGCAACACGCCGACATACAAACATTTAAAACACAATAGATACACACAGCACATACATAAAAAACTTACCTACACCAAGAGGGAGCACCCAGGACCTCAAAAATGCAACTTACACCTCGATTTTACTCGAAATAAAACAGTTTAGAGACTAAAAAAAAATCTAAGCGAGAGAAAAAATGGCCGCCGAACAAAACGAAAACGAGGCTACAGCACTCTAAACTCGCAAAACAACACAAAACACCTACGGATATTCCGATACAGACCTATACCACACATTACTCGCCATTTTACACCAATGCGGAAGTACACGACTACGCTAACGGTTTGGTCTCGCGCACGCACAGTGTTACACTGCACACATTCAGCATGCTTATACAGCAGCTCCACACCACTAATGCTGCAGCAACATCAACACAGATTGCCAGCTCTTCATCACAATGCTTCAAAATAGGTACACTATATTCATTTACTAATTTAGCTACCTTACAATTTCATTGCCGTCATTTTTTGACGGGCAATTCGCTAGTCCAAAATAATTGTCTGGAATTCTTTTGTTTACTCCCAAATCACTCTCTCTCTCCTTTTCCTTTATTTTTTAGCCTCCCTTTCTCAGCCAGATTCCCCTAATTATACCCACAATTAATTTGCTTATCAGAAATTCCAATCAGGCTATGTATTTGGCATACAGATCCCCATACACCTCCATCTAACCCCTCACTTATGGGGGTTCATACAGACCCCTGTAAGCCTCCATTTATCCCCATTGATTATGGGGGGCCATACAGACCCCTGTAAGCCTCTATTTAACCCAATCAGTCCCATAAGGGCATATGAAGACCCTCATAGGATAATGAGAACCCTATAATTAACCCCATAAGTGCCATGAGGGTCCTCCAGGACCCTCATGACACTAAGTACAAACACTACACTACACTATTCCCCCCAATAAATCACTAAATCTAAACTAACCCCCTCTTTCTTAACCTATTAACCCCTATCTTTCTAACACTACCTACCCTACCCCTATTAAACCTACCCTACCCCCTATTAAAACAAACCTATGTCACCAAAAAATAAAAAAGTACATTACAACCCCCACTACAAAAAATAAAAAAGTACATTACAACCCTTCGATATAAAAAAATAAAAAAAGGACATTACAAAACCCCACCCCAATACAAAAAATAAAAAAGACATTACAAACCCCCCACTACAAACAAAAATTACACACCTGCAAAGAAAAGGCATACACAAATATACATAACATTACAGTAACAAATATATTATAAATATACCTCTAACTACAATACATTATCCCCTATGTATACATGATCCCCTATCTATACATAACCCCCTATCATACATTACCCCCTATCTAGACAACATTACCCCCTATCTTTTTCTTTTCTGTTTGCCTTCCTCTGGATCAATTAACAATCCGTGTTTTGCATATCAGAGGAGATCTAAAAAGGTTGAACTTGATGGACTTAAGTCTTTTTTAAACCTAAATTAAGTCTTTTTACAGGCACAGTCTGCCCTGCCTACTGGCAATTTTATGATTAATAGACAGCTGAACACGACCAAGAGGACACTAATTGCAGTTTTCCCCTGAACTCAGTAATGCACTTAAAAGTTAACCCATAACTGCCGTGTTGAGGTGATTCCAGCATTCCATGCTCTGCACAGTATGATTTGTTGAGGGTTAACTCTTTTTTATTTTGCTCACCACATCGAGCAGATGCTGTGGGTCTGGGAGAGGGCAGTCAATGACTAATATAAATATAGATTTTATTGAAAAAATGCACATATTTTAAAAACCAAAAGAAAAATACATATATTTAAATGTTAACTAGTAAGAAAGATTTTACATTTTCCCATCTTTTTAAGCCAAAGATTATCCTAAGGATCAGATATTACAAATGCTCAATATTTTGGCTGTGTCCAGGAGAGTTTTATACCTATCTCTCTGAAATATGAACAAAAGTTGAATCACACCTGTGTTAATAATAACTAGTTTTGCATTGCCTGCAGTATTTGATACTATCTCGTAATTTTAAAGGCTCTAAAAGGCAACTGTTTATTGTACTTGGATGTATAAAAGTATGCATTTTAACTGCATAGACAAATTTGCTCTAATATCTCTTATCAAACATTCATAATACGTAACACGTGTTTCAACATCAAACGCAGCTTTTTCAAAAGGAGGGGTGGGCTCTGTGTCACCATTAAAATATTTTATCTTTTATCTTTTATGCAAACCCAAATTACAGTAGGGCCAGAAACCAAATCTGAAACCTAAACTGGTTTAAAACCAATTTTTATACCATGAACTCCTTGTGGGTTCTCTAGCTCTGCCCATTCACATAATGCTAATTGCATCCCAAGTTAAAGTATTACCAGGCTGTATTAAGGGTCTCCGGGCTGTACACTATCTGCCAAATTTTATGAGCTTTACCCCTATTTACCTTACGACAATTGGTACCCTTATGATATAACAGTGGATTATTTGGTGACTGATTATAAACAGTTGCAATTTATTTCAGCTTCATACGTTAATATTTCTAGTTTGGTTTTTGCAGTATGGGTTTAGAAGTTTCATATAGGCATGCAAACAGGAAGGATTAACATCTGATGTAACAACTCCTCAAATTTCCATGATGATGTTACATTTTATTACACATGTCTTATTTCAGTAAGACAGTAAAGACAAAACTCCAAGAGCTCTCCAGCACTCCTAGGTACATCTTGCCCTTTAAATGAGAGACACTAATCTAACAGGAAAATAACATGGAACCACCTTTGTGCAAAAATAGAACACTGCACTGAGCGTCATCATATTGCAAGAGCAAACCTGATGAGTACATCTAAGGAAAGTTGCCACCTGACATCTATGCCCCTGATCCACAGGAGTTCTCCACATCCACCTGTGACAGACAGACTTGATCTGCTCCTTGTTACTGAGGAAAGTGTAAGAAAACTGGTTGGATCTTCGGAACTGGGCTATTTAAGAATTGGTGGTGGTTGATATAAACCCATGTATGTAAAGCCTATCACTCAGAGAAGGACAATTGATCAAGAGACAATTGAGTATTTCCCCCCATGATTGGTGGCCACAGCTCCATAACACTTCTCTGTAGCATGTCCCAAAGTATGCAAGTTGGTGTTGACACAGTAACATATTTGTTGGTGAGGATACAAGTTTTGTTCTGTATTTCTTGTCTCTCCATCATCAACTCTTTGTACCCTACAAGGACACCCAACAGCAAAAATTATACAATTTTGTCTGTATTCACAGCCTATAGTAAATAAAACACATTCCAATTATTATGGGGAAACTAGGCCCGCAGCCAATGTATCATAATAACATATTTTTTCTATGCCCAAACCAAATTGAGCAGAAATGCGTAATACAAACACTAATAGCCTTGAGCAGATAATTTTTTGCCATGGTTGGGATTTCACAATTTGGTGGCAATTTTTGTTTGCCATCTCACAATTGCTGCTCTCTGCCTATTGGAGCCATGCCCATTAACATCCCATAAACGGCTATGCCTAAGGGGCATGAGAACATGCTTGATTTCCTTATCCGTTGATCATCCCAGCCGGTGCAAGCAATATCACCCCCATTCTGTGAAATTATGTAATAAGTGGCAGGAGGCTGGGAGGTTCCTTTACTGCTGGTGTGAAATGCTGCTCCTCCACATTCCTTCTCCTTGTTCCTTTGCTCCTTCTTTTTCCCCACCTCCAAGGGGTGGTCCTTTCTTCTGTGTCTTGTCAGCCTATTTGATGTTTCTGCTGTTTAGTTTTAGGGCTACCATTACAGAGCATTACAATATTCCAGCTTACGCCAGTGAAATAGTAGAAATGTTCCTGATCATGAACCAGTGACATCACTACATGGCTACCTATTGTTACAACACACATGTTAATTCAACTCACTATTAACATGAAGTTAAGATTACAGATAGAGGAAGGCTTCATTACTAATGAAGTGTCTCTGGGATCTGTGTTTGGACCTGTTTTATTTAATATTTTTATTAGTAAATTATGAATGGACTTAAATTAAATACTTGACATTTGGAAGATGACACTGAAATATGTTAAAAGGTGAACATTTTAGGTTTCAATCCTAGAGGAATGGTTTAAAAATTAGAAGAATGGTCAAGTATGCGTGATCTAAAATGTAGCAAATGATATCTAAGAGCTAAACTAAACATATAGTAAAACAGCTTCATTTTAATGGTGGGTATTGGATACCGATGATGCACAGAGGTAATTAGAGATACTATCAGGTGGTGTATGGTTTTAAAGATGAACATCCCTGAAACTTGCAGTATTATAAATATATGCAAATGTTTTATGGCCACTCGGACTAAGAATGTGTTCAATCCATTAGTTTTAAATTGCTGTTTTATTTAATATATTATGTATAACATTATATTTAATTTAATATATAATAATCTTATACAACCCCATTACTCTATATCCATGGTACACAGGGCTGCACAATAAAATTGAAAAGCAAAGAAAAAGAACAGGAATATATGCACCAATTAGCATTTTAACCTGAAAATGCATTACAAAGTTAACATATGCATCACATGTAATAGTTCCCTAGTGTGTAACGCTCCAGTGGGAGTGCATGCGCACTATGGAAACTATTGTTTGGAATTCCGTACAAGCCTCACTGAGCAGAGCGCGGCACCATCCGCGCATGCGCACTGTGTGCCGTTAGGAGGGATAATGGGGAGGGCAGGGGGAAAGACACAGGTGAGGGGGGAAGACACAGGGGAGGGGGGAAGACACAGGGGAGGGAGGAGGGGGGGAAGAGACACAGGGGAGGGGGGGAGAGACACAGAATAGGGGGAAAGACACACAGGGGAGGAGGGAAGAGATACAGTGGAGACGGGAAGAGACATGGGAGGAAAGAGACACAGGGGATGGGGGAGAGACAAAGGGGAGGGAGGAGGGGGCAATAGACTTAGGTGAGGGGGGAAGACAGGGGAGGGGATGAAGACACAGGGGAGGGGGGAAAGACACAGGGGAGGGAGGAGGGGGGAAAAGGGACACAGGGAAGGGGGAGAGACACAGGGTAGGGGGAAAAGAGACACTGAGGAGGGGGAAAGAGATACAGTGGAGGGGCATGGGAAAGAGACACAGGGGAGGTTGGAGACAGTGGGGAGGGAGGAGGGGGGAAGAGACACACGGGAGGGGGAGACATAGGGGGTAAACACATAGGAGGGGGAGAGAGACATTGGGGAAAGAGAAACAGGGGAGGAGAGAGGAGATACAGGGGAGAGAGAGGGGGAAGAGACACAGGGGAGGGAGAGGGGGGAGAGACACAGGGGAGGGAGAGGGGGAGGAAAGTAACAGAGGGGGAAAGAGACGCAGAGGAAGGAGAGGGGGGGAAGAGACACAGGGGGGTAGAGACACAGGGGAGGGAGAGAGGGGCAAAGAGACACAGGGAAAGGGAGGCGGGAGGCAAACAATAAACATAATCCCATTAATTGTGATGGGCAAGTTACTAGTTAATAAAAGTATAATAAAGAAGTATACTCCAAGTTTTTGTTTCAATGCTATTTCTGGTTTTATAAAGTTTTTGGCTTTCTGTGTACTTTTGTATCAGTATTATCAAATTCAGCCACAGACCCCTCATTTGGTGCCAACGCCTTTGCATGATTAGCGCTCGTGTTCTTAGTTATCAGTGCCCCATCCATCTGGGATGTCCATCCCTAAACCCACCAACAGGCAAGAGGAAATAGCAAACTCATTATCACTGGTAGCTATAAAAACTTTACTTTAAGCTTCCCATAGGTATGGAGAGAGCAAAAGGAACAGCTAGTGTAGCATGAAAACGCTATTTATTATACACTTAAGAAAAAGTATACTTATAAAACAGTAGTAAAACATTTTGTCCAGACAGGACTTCATCAATGATATTACAGGTCATACAGGAAGATCATTAAAAAATTGTTTTTTCTTATTAATGCTCTGTCTTTAAATGTTTACTATGATAAACCCCAATATATATCTCAGTCTTTATGTATATATTACCAGGCATTATTTATTATCCCAGGAGATACTGGATCTATTGTCTTCAGTAAAGTTCATGTGAAAAACAAAAGACTGGACATACTCCCTGTGGTCTAAGTATTTCCAGTCTTTCTTTTGTCTTAACCCAAAGACAATAGACTCAGAAGCCCATGGGCAATGAGAAATTGGTGTTGTTTTTTTTTTCAGAACGAAAGATTGAAAATTATCTATGAATAGTGTGCAAAAAAACAGTAAACATTTTAAAAACAAATATACAAGGTTCAGGAACATAGAAAAATTGATAAGTAGTTAATAATCTGATACTGATAATAAATGGGTCTACTGTAGCTTAATAACAAACGTGCATATAGACATTACATAAACACACACAGCACTGTGCTGGAATCTACAAGGAGCCTGAAGCAGCGTAAAATTGTGATGCATTAGCCCTAGGCTTCATGGTCCAAAAAAGAAATACACCACTGGAAAAAAATGAAATGTCTATGATCAATGGTGTGACTGTGACCAGATATCATGAATGAGCAGGCCGTGTTAACATGTATAGAGCTCAGTATTAACATCACCTTTTATTCATGGTAGCATATAGGATCATTCAAATTATGGTTTAGCAGCTTCATATAATGCACTTGGAGCCTCAGTTTTACTTCCATGAGTGTGTTTCTTTCTAAACAAATGTGATTTCCATTAGTCCTAATGTACATCCCTCCCACCTCAAGAAGTAGTGCAGTTGAAACAAAAATGGCAGTTTCTATATATATATATAACATGCCAAAGACTGAGCTCTTCAACTCCAAACGAAATGTATTTAACAAACGCATTATGGACTTTGTCTTGACAATGAGTTATTATTTTGTTTTGTTATGTTTTTGTTGAAAGAGAATATCTCCATCATTTGCATTTAAACAAATTCAAGGTCTTGAAAATGATGCAGGACTAATTTTAGATTTTGCTTAGACCATCTTATGGGTTTATGCCCATATCTGCGTAAAGATCTGAAGACGCAAGACATCTCTTTGGACATTATTTAAAAAAAAAACATAGTTTAATATGGCTGGACAAGCTCTTGGGATGATCCCGATTAACGTTATCTTTTTTGCTGTCTATGCAGGTGAGAGTTTTGCTGGAATTACACGTAATACTTGTATTGTATGTAAACCTTAATGACTGAATTAAGGGAGAATTCTGAGCTCTTGTGATCAGATTATGCACTTGGTATCTTCAATATGTTGTACCCTTTGTGTGAGTGGTCTTATGCTCTATTAAATTGTTTTCAGCACCTTACTGACATATTTCATAGCTATCTTTCCACTTACTGTTTTCACTACCCTGTCCAGTTCATGGATCACTGCCTTGCACTGTTTGTTTTTTGTGTAAAGATTGCACATTTCAGAGATGACCTTCTTCTCCAAATAAAGATAAATTTTGATCTCATGGTTCTTCTGATGCTAGTTATTGCAGGACCAATATCCTTGCACAGTATCTTTTCTGGGATATGGGGCTTTACCAAACTATATACCATCAATAATATATTGTCAGCAAACAGCTCTGTGTTGTCTTTTAACAATTTGATACAAACTATAATTCCTCTGATTCCGAGCATTGTCCTTCCATTTCTGTTTGTAATGATCACCACAGTCTTTATCATGCAAAAGTCTTCATACACACTTGTAACATGGAGCAGAACATGGGAGAAGCTGTCAGCTTGAAGGTTCACAGAAGAGCAGTCCAGACAATGTTCTAACTTCACATGACACGGCAAGGTCTATAGTGCCTCCCCAAATTAAAGACCCGGTCCCACTAGGGAATAAAAACTCTTGACACCAGCTTGGAGGCACAACTGACCACAACCCTTTATTGATAAGCATATCAATTACTTATAACTGGGGAGGAGGAGTCCGGCACATGGCAATAACCCTATACCCTAAGCACTCGCTTAGGAACACACCTTTTTTCAATTGGCACCCCCTCCTAGGGTAGGGATGCCCCCTTTTCCACCACTGGGCCGGGTAACTCCCCTACCCGTCAACCGCTGTGACAGAACATAACATAAGAACAAAACCAGAACATTAAAACAATATATACATTCTCATTTATTAGTGTAATTTCTTTTTTTTTTATTGATTCTTTCTCGTTTTTTTTCCCTTTAATTCTTTTTTTTTAAATTATTACTTTCCCTCTCTTTCTCTCTCTCTTTTTTTTTTAAAGGAAAAAAACAATTACCATACAACTTGCCGATATACTAAAACAATGGATTAAAAATAACCTGAACTTCCACCCTCTAACACCCTAATACCCCTACCCCTCTTTAATTCAGGGAGGGAAGGTGGGTGCCTCCTTGCTGTCTGGCTGAAAAGAGACCGAAGATGGTGCACACGCAAGCTACACACAATGAGCCCCTCCTACCAGCGCAACTCCATCCAATGAGTGCAGGTACTTCCCCAAATTAAACACCCTGTACCACTAAGGAATACAAACTATTGACACCTGCTTGGAGGTACAACTAGTCAGAACCCTTTATTGTTAGTCCTATGAATAACTTACAACTGGGAAGGACGATCCTAGCCCACAGCAGTAACCCTATACCCTAAGCACGCGCTTAGTAGCCCACCTCTTCTCAATCGGCACGCCCCCTTTTCCACCACTGGGCCCGGGTAACTTCCCCACCTGCCATGGCGTCACTGGAGGATTGCTCTACGGTAATGCTCCCCCTCCTTAAACTGTAACATTAGAAGCTCCAACCCAATCTCCATGAGGTGGTCCCGGTCGGACATAAAAAGTTAATCAGAATTACTATACTCCAAGTCATGGTGCCGCAATGCTACCCAGCCTATCTTCCTAACAAAACTAGACATAAGTTTGCTAACTTTCTATGAGGTTTTTCCAAGACTTGCCAAGTCCCTGGCATTTCTCCAGGCCCTTCTCTTTACCGTATCGGACATCTTTCAATATCAACTTTCATCTCTCTCACCGAACGCTAAATAGGGATATGTCCCAGATCGTTACCTACATGTATAAATAACATGTTTGGGTGTCCCAAGCAATGAGTGAGCAATTCAATTGACCCACTTGTTTGCCTCCATTTTATACCTCTCTTGGTACACCCAATTGCAAGCCTTCACGGGACACTGCAGTGAAATGTTCTGCCCAGTAGATATATGAATGTCCGATCACCCACATGTGCTTCTGGCAACGTGCAATGACATGCATCTGTTAATATGCGGCAGTGGATGATCTGATGTACAGTCTAAAGCGGGTTGATTCCCATCTTCTCTTAAGCATCTCAGGTAGCAGGCCCAATCCCACTGCTTCAGTGGCAGCACCTATCCTGAATGAGTGCGTCCCAAACTCCAACTGGTTAATCCCCAGCCTCTCCAAACCTTAGAGAATTGGAAGCGGGTAGTGCCGAGCATACAGTATATCAGACATGGCCCAGGTTCCCCTCTCCACTGCCTCAGCATTTGGTTAACACATTAAAAGGGGAAACCAAGTCGCCAATCCGAAACACTCCAAAAAAAGTTAGGAAAAAGCTATATGGAATTGCAAGGCTTCATATTCCATGTAACAAACTTCTTTCATCATCACTGACAACCGAAGCAACAACAAAAACGTGATAGGACACCTTTTGTCCTCCTTACCGTTTTCCCGTGCTAACCCCTGCGGCACCCGTCTTACCAAAAATTATTTGGTCAGGTCCTTTAGCCCGGCTAGCTGAAACATAAAAGCTAGGGCTGTTACCTGCTTTATTTTTCTGTTACCTGCTTTCCCACCGACGCATCTGACATTCCCTCGTCTTTACAACACAAAAGGAACCACAACAGGATTGACAACCTTTTTCCATCTGATCCCACACCACCTGCCATAACCACCATATCGGACCACTTATGCCATACTTTCTTGTACGCTGTCCAAGTCGCCTCGGCCAGAGACCTCCTTATCAAGGCTACTACCTATCTGCTCCGAATTCCCAAAGCTTCTGCGAGAACTGATCCCCCTCTGTCCTCGTTCCTGGGGCCAGCCCTCTGAACCGCTCCCACTGAAAGCGGATAGGGCATCAGCAATACCATTTTTCAACCCAGGAACATGGTGCGCCCAAAACCATATGTTTAAGTGCAAGCATTCTAACACTAAATACCGTAATAACCTGATGACAGGCACGAATGAGTATGTGATGTTAATAATGGCTTGGATCACCGCCATGTTATCCGTAAAAAAACACCACGTTCTTATTTTTGATGTTCTGACCCCATATCAACACTGAAGCCACTATTGGAAACATCTCGAGGAATGCTAGGTCAGCCCTGCTACCGACCCCTGGGTATTCAGCTACTGATCTGAGATTCGCCGGCTGCTGTTCAATATCGTCGTCTGTTTCTGACTGAATAATGAAACCATCACGAAATCCCTCTCTCAGTAGCCTTGCCGCTTCTGCCTTCCCTTGCAGCCTACTGTAGAGTGCAAGCCACGGCTGCATTGCGTCCAGAACCACCGGCGTCTTGCCCTTTTCCTCCATCTTTAGCCTTACTGCATCGAAGAGCAGAATGGTCGCCCCCACAACTGGAGCAGGGATGCCTAACATGGTAGTTCGGTGCCCACTTGCAGAGCCCTACATTGAAAGCGTAGCAAACTCACCGTACCATGCCCGTGGAAGCGGTGCCCCGTCTTCGAATAGGGCAGGGCTGCTCTCATGGGTGCCATTTCAAAATTTTTGTCCAGGCTTTAAACCACCATGGCCCGCGCCGACTTTTCGCGGTGAGTCTGCACCGGTCGCTGAGGATGTATCTGCGAGCTGGGGCGATATGCCAAATAGGGGATAGGGGATAGGGGAACTTCTTGTCTCTGACCAGCTGCACACCCCCACCTCTCTCCTGCTAGACCCGCAACCCATACTCCTAAATCATCTTTGCTAATCTGAATATTATGTGATGTCAGAAATTGCTGTAGGCCTGCCAGAAAGGTGTGTGTTTGTGTATCATCAGTGCAGCCGCCAGTTACAGGCTACTTACCTGAGTCCCTTCTGTGTGCTGTGGTGACCTGCGTTCACGGCTGGTATTACATTGAGTATTACTGGTATTACCGTGAGGTGGCTCATTGAGCGTTGCACAGGTGAGGCACCCTCTGGACCACTACACTGTCCTCCCATATCCCTCTTATTCCTCCTCAGAGAGGACACTTGTGCAGCAGCCCTGTTCTCAGACTGCGCAGATGTTGTGGCTCCCTCTTCCCTGCTTGGGCTATAGGTTGGGTGGGAGGGGGTTAAAGTGTCCAAGCCCATCCTAAGCTATGTCACAACATCCATGCCACCAAGCTTTCTCCCTAGAAAAGGGGGGGGGGGGTCACAGGGAGAGAGATCCCCCTGAGGCAGTAGCACGGATGTGGAGGCATGGAGGAAGGCGAGGAAGGAGATGAGGAGAGGCCAGGACTCGCAATCCAGAAATTTTGCAATATAAAAAAAACAATAAATCTGCTATTCTAGTCCATGTGAGTTCAATGATATGTATAACCCATTGATTGCCGGGATCGATAATACACAGTATTTAGACATAACAAAATATTTTTTTATTGCATTTTGCCAGCTTGAGACTGTTTTGCAATTCTAATGTCTTTCACTGCTTTCCCCATATTTTAAAATCCAGTATTGTGTTTTGTTTGCTTTTACAGTGTTATGAACTGGTGTTTAATCCCCTTGCATATCCTCTCTAGTACTCATAGACAATTTTGCTACATTTGCCATTTACGGGTTTAAAGGCATTTGCGGGCTTGAAAGATCAAAGGCTTAGCAGGGTTGGAGGTACTATTTTGGCAACCGCAGTTGTTTTTCAGCCTGTAACCTGCCAATAATTTGCGGGTAGCTAAAAGGGGCTAATTTAATAGCAGGAACTTTTGCAGGCTCATTTACGGGCTTCAGTAACTACAATTTGTGGAATTTAATGAAGCCTGTACTTTTCAGCTATATGTTCATCTTCACTTCCCTGGCCAGCTCATGGCCCAATGCCTTTCTTTGTTTATTTTATTGTGTAAACATTAAGACTGATCTCATGGTCTGTTGGCTGATACTGGTGACAGGATATATATTCTTGATCGGTAGCATTCCTCCTTGTGGGGCTTTACAAGTCTATATTTCACTAACAATATATCTTCCATCACTGAAAATCTCTCATCAATGCCCTCTGCTATTAAAAAAAACAATTTGATTCTTACTGTAAGTCCTTTATCTTCAAACATTCTCTTTCATTATCTGCCCATTTTATCCACCTAAAATTATCCTCAGTCTACCCTTGACTCATCCCAGGTTTGCTTAAATTCCTGACCTGTAATCTACCACTTCAACTGGAAGGATATTCCACTTTTCTATTACCCTTTCTGTTAAATAGTACTTTCTCATATTACCCCTTACTCTTCCACCTTCTAACTTCAAACCTTGATAAAAGCTGAGGTTCAAAAAGCCTGAAGTAGATCATATTCATGTTTTATGTGAGTAGATCCAAAGAGAAGTAAACACATCCATCATAGTTTTCTTATTTGAGAAGAATGAATTCCTTTCTGACCCAATACAATTATTTTATCTGGTTACATAATACTGTATGCAAATTTATTTTCGTAATTAGAGATCTCATTCTCTCTTGCTTTTAGAGATGACCATTCCTTGTTCTGCTTTGTGGTACCCAAATTTTTTTTAAAAAGCTCTAACTGCCTTGGGCCCTTGGGATTGACTGAAGGGAATGGCTAAAGGAAATCTGCTACCATGTTGGCTGGGGAAGCTTCTAATAGAATGGTTAGGACACTAAACCTGTTTGATGCACCTTGTTGCCATATTTATGGAGGCACTTTATAGTCATTTTGTTGTAGCAATGTGTGCTTTGTCTTTAGCCATTTATGTTCTGTGGCTGACCACTAGCAGCCTTATTAAATTGCGATTTTGCCAATTGACTAGGGCTCTATATAAGCACAGAGCATATTTTTTTCTACAGAAGTTTTTAGTTAGTGAAGACCTTGCTTTTGGATAGAAGTTCACTAACTAAAAAATTCTGTAAAAAAATATGCTGTGTGCTTATATAGAGGCCTATTAAATTGGTCGAATCGCAATTTAATAAGGATGTAGGAGTCCAGCTTCAGTTTCATCAAATAATTACTTTCCTGGATTCCAATGGCCTCGATCAACAGCCACGGTAAGTAATAAACATAAAACATTGTTTAGAGGACATCATTGTTGTCATTTGCTTAGAGATGAATCATGAGAGTGTGTTTTTTTTATATTTTTACTTATTAGAGGAATGAGAGGGGCTGGGGGAGCAGGAAACAGGGAGATACCAGGAGACTTAGCTAGATGAGTGAATTAAACGGAAACACCACTCCATCCCATACAGGCTCAGAAGTAGAATGCTTACAACAGATGATGTAAGCATTGATCAATATAAATCTAAATGCCCACTTTAACCAAAGTATCATAGATGCCTCCAGAGACATCACCATTTTATTATTATACAGTGACCCTTTAATTGTTCACATAATATAAAAATCAGAAGAGATCTAAAAGTATGTGGACCAAAAGTATTTTGAAATTCCTATGTTACTATGCAAATTGGGGTAATAAAAAGTTTCTAATGTTCTCTTTTTTATGAGGCTTATTTACCATACTGGGACGAACCTGAATTATTTTCACAAATAGGCTGTAATTAATACTATGGATCTGCTAAAATTAATTCATAATTTTTTCACAAGTATGCAGTTAAGCACATTTGTAGAATCGAGCAAAAATTTATTGGGAAAATTAAATTAAAATATATGTTTTATCTCTATGTTCTATTTTTTATATTTATTGCTTCTTGTGTGTCTCTTGCTTTATACCAAGTGTAAATGATTACTTTTGCATTTTTACAAGTTTAACATGTGCCATCAGTAAGAATAATCAGATTAGAGACAGTGGGGATCATACATTTCTACAATAATTTCTCCAAGCACATTTACTTAATTGATCAAAGATCAGGCACTACAAGGTGCCGTCAGCTTCCAGAAAGAGGGAAACACTTTTCTATAATTGCTGGGGGAACTATACAAATGTTTCTAACGCATATTTGCATGTTTTTCATTATTTTTGTTTTTTTCAGGTGAGATTATTGCTGGAGTCATTATTGGCACCTTTGTCATATATGTGAATGTCCTGTATTGGATTAGAGAGAAAAATCTGAGATCTTGTGACCAGATCCTGCTTGCACTGGGCATCTGCAATACCTTCTACCCTTGCCTGACTGGTTTCTTGCTTTATGTGAACTTTTTATGGCCATGGATATCCTCTTTAACTTTCTTTAAAGTATTTTATTCCCTCAGTGTCTTCACTGTCCTCTCCAGCTCATGGCTCAGTGCTTTGCTTTGCTTGTTTTATTGTGTGAAGATTGTACATCTCAAAAAGGGCTTTCTTGTGCATCTAAAAATGAATATTGATGTAATGGTGCCCTGGCTGATATTGACAGCAGAAGTGGTATCTTTAGCTAGTAGCCTCCCTGGGGCATTCAGCTATGAATTTTCTACCAATAATACAAATTCTCTCAGTTCAAACTTCACCTCCAACAATATGGTCCATAATAATTTTACGCAAGCATTGATCCTACTATTACCAAACATTGTGATTCCACTCATTATTGTGATGAGTACTACAGTGTGTATCATGTGGTCTCTCTTCATTCACACACGTAACATGGAGAGGAACATGGGGGAAGCTGGCAGCCTGAAAATTCATAAAAGAGCAGCTGGGACCATGTTGTCTATTCTTCTGATCTATATAATCTACTATCAGGCCGAGGTTATGATCACATTCTCCAATCTGCAATCAATGAATATCGAGTTCCTGGGAATGCTTGTGTTGATTTTTGCCTTTTCTCCTGTGCAGTGCATTGTTCTCATCTTGGGAAACAGCAAACTAAGGCAGAACTTTAAGAAATTGCATGTTATGTCTTGTAAATGAGACACCAATGTTAAGTAGAAGGGACGCTGTATTGTTCTAACATTTGTAAGAAATCTGAGTTGCGTCTTGTGTGTAGCCTTTGCGATGAGACTTTTGTTAAACTCTATCACTAATATATTATTTGGAACACTATCAGCCTTATTAAATTGCGATTCGGCCAATTGAATAGGGCTCTATATAAGCACATAGCGTCAATTTTTAAAGAAGTTTTTTGTTAGTGAAGACCTTGCTTTTGGATAGAAGTTCACTAACTAAAAAATATGCTCTGTGCTTAAATAGAGCCTTATTCAATGGGCCGAGTTGAAATTTAATAAGGCTGTCAATTCCTGAACTAAATATATAATAAACAGCTGAAATAATGGAGTGGATCGGTTCTTTATACTTTACTTCTTCAAAATATTGATTGATTAATTAGCACTTGTTTGTTTAATGACCTTAACAGTTCTAGATCCTGCCTATGCAATCACTAAATGCCATGGGTAGAGATGCAGGATGTCCATACCTTGACTAGTTATAGTTATAATATAGGGGGGGGGGGGGGTCAGCATATGAATAATTCGTTTTAGTTACTAACCAAACTTACCAATATAGCATTATTCAATGAACAAAATTAAAATGGCAAGTAGAATGTGACATGAGTACAAACATTAAAAATCATTATTTTCGCTTCCGTATACAAAACATTATAGAGTCACTTTAAGTTAAAGCTTTAGTAATGAATTATACAGAAAAAAAACCATCCGCCTTTTGCTCACATGCCATTGTGATAAAGAGCAAACATGTAATTTATAAAAAAATAAAAGATACTCACAATCTGGGATTGCAGTGTACAGTTTATTACTATTATACAAATTAATTACATTTATGTAGTAGCCAAGGGCATAGGAAGCAGGGGGATGGGGAAATGAGGGGGACATACCCCCCCCCCCCCCCCCATTATCATCAACATCTCAATCCCCAGTAGTCTCCCCCTCACCTATTGTGCCTTTAGCTGCTGCATTCCCCTGAAAGCCGGGTCTCTCCCGGCTTTAACATGAATTCAGCAGCCAAAGGGACAAGAGGTGAGGGGGAGACTACTGGGGAGTGATGGGTCCCTATTGTTCTATACATGCCATAAACAAACCCTTGTGCCCAGCCAATGTGCCAATGTGCCCAGCCTGTACCTATGTGCCCAGCCTATACCTATGTGCCAATGTTACCAGTCTATTATTATGTGCCTTTGTGCCAATGTGCCCAGCCTGTATCTATGTGCCCAGCTTATACCTATGTGCCAATGTGCCCAACATTTACCTATGTGACCGCCTATACCTATGTGCCAATGTGCCCAGCCTAGATCTATGTGCCAATGTGCCCAGCCTGTGCCGATGTGCTGATCCTGTGCCTATGTGTCAATGTGCTCAGCCTGTACCTAGGTGCCAATGTGCCTAGCCTATATACTAGTGCCTATGTGTCAATGTGCCCAGCCTTTACCTATGTGACAATGTGCCCATCCTGTGCCTATCTGTCAAGCTGCCCAGCCTGTACCTAGGTTCCAATCTGCCAAGCCTATACCAATGTGCCTATTTGCCAATGTTCCCAGCCTGTATCTATGTGCTAATGTTCCCAGTTTTTGCCTATGATCCTATTTGCCAATGTGCCCATTCCTGTACCTATGTGCCATTGGACCAGTCTGTGCTTATGAGCCAATGTATGAGAGTCTACTGCATATATATACATATATATATATATATATATATATATATACTGTATATACAGTATATATTTAATGTGTATACATGGATATACACACACACACATATATATTTATACATATATATATATATATATATATATATATATACCATGTAGGGTCAGGTCATAAATGAGGTCAGACAAATCACGAACCACTGGAGTAGGACCTGGTAACCCACTCCAGTATCTTTGCCAAGAAAACTATATGGATAAGCATATCCAGACACAAGATGGCGTGCTACGTCCATATGGTCACCAAGAGTTGGACACGACTGAAGGACTGAACAACAACAACATTATTTATATACATATTTTAAATCTCTGTCCCCCCAGATTTTTTTTGCTTCCTATGCCCTTGGTTGTAGCTCTCTCTCTATCTCCCAAAGGACACACATTGACACACAATGGATTGGGATACATACAGTATATACACAAAGTAACCTGAGCAAGCGCTGAACCCATAACCAGTGTACTGGACAAAGGACACACAGTAAGTGTGGGGTATATACGCAATGTTTAGTGGAAGAAGGCGTTTTCTGATCTGAGAACACTTCCTCCCACGTCTCCGTTTTACATTCCTTTCATTCCTTTTCACCTCTACTGATTTACCCTACTTCTCTCCTACTACTAAAAAAGTAGGTTAGAACTCTATAATTTTACACAACAACCTGATTATGTTATTGATAATCTACACACATAACAACATAATAGTTATCACAAAACATAAGGCCATACATTAGTAGATCTCAACAATTATAATTAAACTAGCGACTTTGCCCGTCAAAAATGACGGCAATAAAATTTGAAGCCTGGCAATGCTTTTTGACACACAGTACGAGGCTCTCCCCTCCTCCCAGGGGTGGCCTTCAGCGCTCATTGCATGCATCTCCCCCCCGCTACTTTACTGGCCTCACAAAGAGCGGTTTTGCAGATCATTGCTGGCCGTGGCATGAGCTGCACGCATGCGTTAGCCTGTAACTGCTGTGTTATTATTTTCCCCTTATCTCCCACCCCTGTGTCTCTGCCCCACTTTCCCTCCCCTTTGTCTCTTCCCCCTCTCCCTCCCCTGTGTGCCTTCTCTCCCTCTCCCTCCCCTGTGTCACTTCCCCTCCCTCCCGTTTCTTCTCCCTCCCCTGTTTCTTTCCCCCCTCTCTGACCCCTGTGTCTATTTCCCCCCTCTCCTGTGTCTCTTACCCCCCTCTACTCCCTCCCCTGTGCCTCTTTGCCCTGCTCTCCCCACTGTGTCTCTTTCCCCCCTCTCTCACCCCTGTGTCCCCCCCCCCCCCCCCTGTGTCTCTTTCCACCCTCTCTCCTTCCCCTGTGTCTTTCTCCCCCCTCTCCCTCCCCTATGCTCTTTTTGCCATTTACTGGTGTGAAACCATTTGTGGGCTTGGTGAAATTGATCCATTTCCCCAAGCCCGAAATGCTCTTATGAGTTACGGGCTTGAAACAAAATTACACCTTTATGGTCACCATGTTTCTCCTCGCATAGCCATTCTGAGAATTCCCAAAAACGCCAATTAAATAGCAAATTTGCTTGCAACCTCATTCACAGGCTCCCTGCCTCTCCCCCTGTGCTTTGTGTGAGGTTGTAAGTTATTTTTCAAATTAATTGGCATCTTTTGGGGTCTCTTAACGGCTTCCGAGTTACGAGCTTGAAAAAAATAGCTGCTTTTCCTCCCCAAGCCCGTAACTCAGAAGCGGTCGGAAGCCTCTCTTGTGAGACGAAGCCGCTCATTGCGAGCCTCACCCCCCCTCTAACTTGCCAGTCTTGTGATGAGTGCCTTTGGCGCTCATTGTGAGCCTCTGCCCCCCTCTACCCTCTGCCTTATGCACCCCCTCTACCTCACGAGCCCCGCAATGAGCACCTTCAGCGCTCATTGCATCCCCTCTACCTTACGGGCCTATCGATGAACCCCCGTCAAACCCTTAACCTTCATTGCTAATTGCGCATCCGCAAGCCTGTAACTTTTAACATTGCGTGACGACAACTCGTAATTACGACAATTATTATACTTGGTATTCACACAAAAGCAGAGTCTATTTAGATCCACAGGTTAATTCCCAGCTCAGGCCACATTGAAAGACTGAGCAAAAATAGATATAAAATTATTAGCTTAATGACTTTCTAGCATAAACACACAAAGTGAAACAAGATTATTGTAAGGACACCTTATGTCTCTCTCTCACTCTCTCTCTCTCTCTCTATATATATATATATATAGATATATATATATATATATATATATATATATATATATATATAAATATAAATAAATATATATATATATATATATATACCGTATTTATCTGCATATAACACGCACCGGCGTATAACACGCACCTCATTTTAAGAAGGAAATTTCAGGGGGAAAAAAAAAATTCAAATAAAGAACTTTGAAGCAAAATCCTCAAACTCAACCCCCCATCCTCAACCCCCTCCTCCACCCCCATCCTCAACCCCCTCCTCCACCCCCATCCTCAGCCTCCTTCCTCAACCCCCCTCCTCAACCTTAACCCCCCTCCTCAACCCCCCTTCTCATCCCCACTACTCATCCTCAACCCCCCTCCTCATCCTCAACCCCCCTCCTCATCCTCAACCTCCCTCCTCATCCTCAACCCCCCTCCTCATCCTCAACCCCAATCCTCATCCTCAACCCCCTCCTCATCCTCAACCCCCCTCCTCATCCTCAACCTCCCTCCTCATCCTCAACCCCCTCCTCAACCTCCCTCCTCATCCTCCCTCCTCAACCCCCCCATCCTCAACCCCCTCCTCAACCTCCCTCCTCAAACCCCCTCCTCAACCTCCCATCCTCAAACCCCCTCAACCCCCCTCCTCAACCCCCCCATCCTCATCCTCCTTCCTCAACCCCCCTATCCTCAACCCCCCTCCTCAACCTCAACCCCCCTCCTCAACCTCAACCTCCTCCTCCTCATCCCTCCTCAACCCCCCCATCCTCAACCCCTTCCTCAAGCTCCCTCCTCAACCCCCCATTCTCAAACCCCCTCCTCAACTCCCTCATCCTCCTTCCTCAACCCCCCTATCCTCAACCCCCTCCTCAACCCCCATATCCTCAACCCCCTCCTCAACCTCCCTCCTCAAACCCCCCTCAACCCCCCCATCCTCAAACCCCCTCAACCCCCCTCCTCAACCCCCCCATCCTCATCCTCCTTCCTCAACCCCCCTATCCTCAACCCCCTCCTCAACCTCCCTCCTCAAACACCCCATCCTCAACCCCCCATCCTCATCCTCCTTCCTCATCCCCTCCCCAAACCCCTCCTCAACTTCAACCCCCCTATCCTCAAACTCAACCCCCCCTCCTCAACCTCCCTCCTCATTCTAAACCCACCTCCTCATTCTAACCCCCTCCTCATTTTAACCCCCCCTCCTCAACCTAAACCCCCCTAAATACCTCCCCCTCACTTACCTGCTTCTGCTCCGGCCTCCGCTCCGCTCCTTGACACGGCGCCCATGTGACGTCACATGCTCGCCACGTCATTAGCATATACCGGGTGGCAACCATGACTTGCACAAAGGCTCTAGTCACATGTTAGTGACAAACCAAGAAGTAAATATGTTGTTTCTGCTGGACAAACCCACAACCCAGGAAATATAGAAAATCTCCAAAAAGAAAGGAATGCTCAAACACTGGAGATTTAAGATTGCAAACATCTGACCTTTTCTGTTATTTACCCACTTTCAGTGGCAGCCAGTGGCCACTTGGTGGCTCAAGGATGGATCGCGAGACTTTCTTTCATTTGTTCATAGGATTAGAGTTGGGGTTTAGGGTGTGAGTTTAGTGTTAGGATTATGATTTTGTGTTAGGCTAAAATCTAACACTATTGAGCGAAACGCGTTTGTGATTTTATCTTGCCATTTTCTGCATATATCAGAGTCCTATATACTCTGGCCCTTCGGATTGTCCAACCAGCGGGCTGCCATCTATTTTGGACTTTACTCATATGGACACCTGAGATTTCAAATGAGAACTGCCTGCTTTTGGAACCACAACTGAGCTGGACTTATGAGGACTATCGCTGATATATAAAAAATACAAATACCTCATATGACTTCAAATGTGAGTGCTTTGATTGTTTTTATAATCCTTCCTGATTAAACTCCTTTTATTGCACCATCTGGCGGTGTGCGCTTCACTCCTCCATTCCCTTTTTTATCATTGCATAGGTGTTTGCCAACATTTTATAGTAGTGCTTGTGGTAGTCTTTCTGAGGCTTAATCTCTTTCCATAAAATCATCATAAATATCTAAAATTAGAGGAATTGGGGTACTAAAACAAATATGTTGAAACCTTGAATAAAAAATACGCCACAAGGCAGACAGATCCAAGTACTTACAGCCCCACACACTGTCTACAGAGAAATGCTTATGCTTGCAGTTTTTTTCTACGCGTGACCTTTGACTAAGCTGTAACTGAATTCTCATGATAAAGGAAAACTAAAGCATGCATCTTGACACTTTTGTTTCCTCTTTATGGTTGTGACAACAGTCATGATGGGGGAGAAGTCTGTAATAAAATAATCCCTGCTGTGGTATCTGCTTCTCTGTCTTCCCCACTGGAGCCTAGTCCAGTCTTCCACAAGTGAATCCCTTCCCTGGGCCATCACAATATGGAAATTACATCCCTGTGCTTTGTTTTTACAACTACACCTCTAAAACCACACTTTCCCCTGGTTGGACTGCCTAGGGTCTGGAGACCCTCCTCCCCAGTGCATACCACTTGTGCGTCTTTGTTTTGGACATTATGTAAGCTAACCACTTGTTATACTGATTATATCCATGTTAAACATGCCTGGGATTTGTATGTATGCCTTATATATGTAATTTTGTAATTCATGTACTGTGATATAATTATTGCTTGAAAAGACAGGTCTAAGGGGCCCATTGTGAAACTAATACAATTTAGGAGCTCAACATTAAAGCATCTCCTGCTAAGTGATTAGGAGCCCAATTCAATTGAGCAGTTGTAAGTTACTGGAGTAGGTCGGTGAGGCCGTAAGATAATTTGCTATTCAATTGGCATTTTTTTGCGAGCTAAAATCCGCTTATGGGTTACGGGCTTGAAATATTTTTGGTTGTTAAACCCGGAAATTCAAGCCTGCAGCAAGCTCACAGACATATGTATGTATACCAGACTGTATACCATGAGATGTAGGCTTCTAATTAATTCAGGCTCTAGGTTAACTGGCCTTCCTTTCTTATTTACATTACCTTGAATAAAGTGCATTTTTCAATAACGGGCATTACACCTTTTGCAAGTATAAAAGTGTGTCAGCTGTATTTCTGAAGGGCGGAAAAAATGAATAAGGCTGATGCATATACATTCCATAAATGCATTCCTGCTCTCCACAGATCCTGGAGCAAGCATCTGTTCAGGGGAATCCACCGATACTCAGAGGAGAGGACCTAACCGGAGGAACACATTCATTGTCCAGTTCATCTTGTCTCTCTTCCTCATAATAATAATAATAATAATAATAATTATTATTATTATTATATTTTAATTTTAATAGTATTATTATTATTACTAGTAACTTGCCTGTAATAAATGACGGTATCATAGATATTATGTTGAATTGTCTGTGCTGTCTGTCTCTTTCTTGCTGTGCTGTTTACCTCTGTGCACTCTCTCTCTGTGCATTCTCTCCCTGTACACTCTCTCTGTGTGCTCTCTCTTTCCTCTCTCTCTCCATGTCCAGAGTGTCTCTCTCTATCTCCTGTCTCTCTCTCTCCCCTGTCTCTCTTGATCCTATCTCTCTCACTCTTTCTGTCCTGTGTCTGTCTCTCTCTCTCTCTCCCAAAGCTGTGTCTCTCTCCCGACACTGTGTCTCTCTTGTGCATGCGCATGGCCATTGAGCAGAGAGTGCATGAGCACATCCATATTTAATGACAATGTCTGATATCTGTCAATTATTATAGTAGATTATATCTAATTTATATAGTGCCATACATTCCACAACACCAGGGTGCAATCATGCATGGGCATTTAAAAACTGAGAGTATACAAGTTTACATACTAAAGAATTAAATAAAAAAAGGTGAAGGAATTAAATGGTAAACAAGGGCTTGGCAAGTAATTGATCAGAGAGTAAAGCATAAATTAAGTATGTCGGTAAATCAGGTGATAGTAAAGTAACACTAATCACAGGTGAGTGGGTGAGTGTGGACAGGGTCAGTGGGGGGGGGGGGGCATGTTAGGTGAGATAAGAGGCAGAAGGGTGGTGGTGGGTGAGGCTCTAGGTCTGGAGGTAAAATAATCTGGGTTAAGTGTTTCTGTTCAGGTGAATGGCCCGAGGCCCAATGTCATTGTTTCAACCCCCTGCAGAAGTGACTGCTCAGTCCTAATGGTGAACGGAATTGGGGAGATGTCAGTTGGTGGGTGCTTCTGCTCAGGTGGATGGTATACGGCTTGGTGTCACTGGCTGTCTCAGTCCTCTTTATTTTACTTGTCCTTCTGGAATATTGTACTGTACTTGTTATATAGAGAAAAAATAAATAATGGAGTCAATTTAATTTTGAGTGTTATTAATGAAGCATAATAGTGAAAATGAGAACACGAGAACACACAATCATTAGACTGTTATAATTTGTTCCCTAAAACATTTAGCAATAACTTCTATTTAGCTGTTTCTTTAACACTAGGGAATGCCGCAGTGGCATAGCTCGGGGCTGAGGTGCTGCACTAACACTTATCTGGGGGTGGAAAAATTGCCCCCACCTGCCCATGGCCCTTCTGTCCCCTTCCCTAGGCCACCTCGTCGGATCCCTGCTCTCCCCTGTGCCTCTCTGCCCCCCCCTGCTTCCCTTCTCTGCCTGAACAGATCAATGCTCTCTCCTCTGCCGGCTGACCAGTGACATGAGGAGCAGCATGGCGGTAAGAGACAGAGCAGAGAGGGGGGAGAGACAAGGGGGAGTGAGAGGGAGACAGAAAAGGAGAGAGAGCTAGAAGAGAGAGGAGATAAAGAGTCTGTGAAGGAGAGAGAGGAGAGTATGAATGAGAGAGGGAAAAGGAGAGAGAATGAGGGAAAGAAAAGGAGGAAGAGAGAGAAATGAAGAGAGGTAAAGGAGAGAGAAAGAGAGGAGAG
Organism: Discoglossus pictus; assembly: GCA_027410445.1. NCBI lineage: Eukaryota > Metazoa > Chordata > Amphibia > Anura > Alytidae > Discoglossus > Discoglossus pictus. The sequence goes on along the minus strand of CM050169.1, from coordinate 17,086,928 downwards.
TGTGAATGAGAGGGAGAAGGAGAGAGAAATAGAGAATTAAAGAGAGAGAAATAAGGAGGGAGAGAGAGTGTGAAGGAGAGAGAGAGTGAAGGAGAGAGAGCGTGAAGGAGAGAGAGAGAATAAGAGAGAAAAAGAAGGAGGGAGAAAAGGAAAACGAGAAGGTGAGTGTGAAATAGAGAGACAGAAGTAGACAGAGAGAGAAGGAGAGAGAGAGAGAAGGAGGGAGAGAGAGAAGTAGAGAATGTAAAGAGGGAGAGAGAGAGGAGAAAGAAGGAAAGAGGATAGAGAAGGAGGGAGAGAGAGAAAGAGAGAGAGAAAGAAAACAACATTAGCACCTATGTAAACCATGAGAATACATTTTTTTTAATGGAAGTATTTTGGCAGTGTTTAGAGACTGACAGATCCGTTGTCCTTCAGAGGAGGTAAGTACAGAACAAGGAAACCAGTTCACTTTGTAGTGAGGCTTCCTGCATCTGCAAAGCGAGGGCCGCAGTTGCTGGAAAGGAGCGCCAAAAGCGTTCCTTGCCCTGGTGGAGATGAGCGCCCTAGGCGCTGAACCCTACGACTCCGTACAAGTTAGGCAGGGAGTGCCGAAGGTGCTCACTGCGCTGGTGGAGATGAGCACCGTAGGAGCTCAACCCTAAGACCCCACACGACTTAGGCAGGGAGCTCCAAAGGCGCTCACTGCGCTGGTGGAGAGAAGAGCGCCATAGGCGTTCATCCCTGCAACCTGCGGGACTACAGTTCAACATAAATCTACGAGCCGCGGGACTACAGTTCAACACAAAACTCAATTACACAATTCACAATGCAAGATCAGTAGCGGTTTGAAAAAAATTGCATTACAAAATTACAGCCCATAACACTTGCAACAAGGAAAGCGAGACACACAAAAAATACGACCCGCGGCACTTAGAAAAAAATACAAGAATGAGGTCCAAAAAATACGAACTTAACAGCCGAATCGTGCATATACAAAAACAACAACACCACAAAAATTAACAAAAATACAAAAAAACACCACTCACAGCACGGGGTGACAGCCACGATGTCTGGGATTCGGGTTGCACGACAATTGAACCACAATTCGCCTAGTTTCCACACACGAAAATCGCCTAAGCGTAAAAAAAAATGGCGGCCGAACAAAACGAAAATGAGGCTACACGACCAATAAACAGCGCAAAAACCCACCAGACACATAAGACCGTAAGGGTATAAAATACACTATTAGGGAGGATGCTAAATGCTCCACAACCGCGTAACAAATACACAATCGCTGCCATTTAACAACACTAACTTGCAACTAATAACATTACCGATCCAAAATGCAGAATTACACACCTAAACAAAAGCTTTGCGCTCGCGCACGCAGCCTACTTATCCTACACAGGCTACATGACCAATACACACGCAAAAAAACGCCAGACACATAAGACTTTTAAACAAGCCCGTACGAGGTATAAAATACACTATTAGGGAGGACGCAAAATGATCCACACCCAAGTAACACATACACAATCGCCACCATTTTACAACACTAAATTGCAACTAATAACACTACCATAACAAAATGCAGACTTACACAGCTAAACAAACGGTTTCCCCTCGCGCACGCAGCCTATTTACACTGCACACTTCACACATTGCTGACACTTACACCTCAGGTCAGCAACACTGCAAATGTACATTGTATGCTGCAGGAACATCAAAAAAGATTGTTAGCTCTTTAGGATATTGCTTGCTGCATATATTAATTACAAATAGGTAAAGTATATTAATTTATGATTTTATTTATTCATTAATTATCATTAAAAAATACATATAGAGAAAAAAAAAAGGACCAGACAACAGGACGGCAAGAAATGCCGAAGGCGTTCAGCGCGCAGCTCAGAATGAGCGACAAGGGTGCTCAGAGAACCAAAGCTACACCAGGGGAGAGGCTCGCAATGAGCGCCAAAAGGAGATCAGCGTGGACCTTGCATTGAGCGCCGAAGGGGCTCTGATAACAAAAACTACACCAACTGAGAGCCACGCGATGTGCACCGAAGGCACTCAGACGACCAAAACACTTACAACACAAACAGCATTACCTGCCTTACAATTTTATTGCCGTCATTTTTTGACGGGCAAGTCGCTAGTAATAAAATAATCACTGGTGGAGAGGGGGAGATGTCCATCTGTTTCCCAATCCTTTAGTCTAGAGTTATGTTCCTTTCAGTTTCATTCTGATCCAGAGGCTATAAAAAAGAAAGTTTAAGTTCTGCAATCATTTCATACAGACTCTCAGACACCGGACAAGGTATGTGTTATATGGGGAAGGGGTTTCATAACAAAATAAAATGAAAAAATACGCAATAGAATTAAAATGTCACCCTAATGAAAGATATGAAATACAACATAATGTCATATGATTTTTTTACAAAACGGTTTGGATGCACGTTAATAGACAAAAATTAAATGAGACCATAAAAACAATATTAAAAAAGGGTATAGCATACAGAACTAGTGAATTTATGATATTTTATAGTTAGATAATGGACCTGTTATGAGATAAAATTACTCCTGTTCTTTTACTTTCATTTTACTGGAACATTTTGAGTGTATATGTATAGATGTTTTTTTGTGCTCTGTGTATACTATGATTTGTCTCTCTCCCCAATCCAAAGAATATTTTGGATGCTACAGCGTTGTTAAGATACTTGTGGCAATGGGGAGGAGAAGGAAGGGGTATGGTATGGCGAGAGGGGGAACGGGTAGGAAGAGATGTAGTGTAAGTTACAATGAATAATGTACAGGGACTGCCCTTTATTTATTAAACACCAATATGTGTTATTATATGCATTATAAGGGAAAAACATAGAATATTAGCACATTACAGTACAATTTAAAGATGTGTATACAGAATGTAAAGAGATCATCTTGAGCTTTTACTCTAAATGTATTGGCCTTATCAGTAAAATAGTTTGGCCTAATCTGTCAAGAGCATTTGCTCGAGCACATTTTGGTAGACATGGGCACCACACCCAGAGCTGCACATAGAATTAGTACAGATAAGAAAAAAGGGACTTATCCTTCTTCACATCAACAAGAGTAACAAGAACCCGAGATAACCTGAGCTGCTAAATTTACCGTATATACTCGAGTATAAGCCGACCGAGTATAAGCCGAGGCACCTATTTTACCACAAAATACTGGGAAAAATGAGTGACTCGAGTATAAGCCGAGGGTGGGAAATGTGCTCCCCCCTGTGTCCCTCTTGTGCCCTCTGTGTCCCCCTCTTGTGTGCCCTTTTCTTGTGTCCCCCCTCTCTCTCCCCTGTGTCTCTTCTCCCCTCTCCCTCCCCTGTGTCTCTTCACCCCACTCCCTTCCCTGTGTCTCTTCCCCCCTCTCCCTTCCCTGTGTCTCTTCCCCCCTCTCCCTTCCCTGTGTCTCTTCCCCCCTCCCTTATCACCCTCATTCTCAACCTCCCTCCTCACCCCCCGTCCTCATTCTCAACCTCCCACCTTATTCTCAACCTCCCTCCTCAACCCCCTCCTCATCCTCAACCCCCTCCTCATCCTCAACCCCCTCCTCAACCTCAACCCCCCTCCTCATCCTCAACCTCTCTCCTCATCCTCCCTCCTCATCCTCAACCTCCCTCCTCATCTTCAACCCCCCTCCTCATCCTCAACCTCCCTCCTCAACCCCCCTCCTCATCCTCAACCCCCCTCCTCATTCCAAACCCCCTCCTCAACCCCCTCCTCATCCTCAACCCCCTCCTCAACCTACCTCCTCAACCTCAACCCCCCTCCTCATCCTCAACCTCCCTCCTCAACCTCAACCTCCCTCCTCGTCCTCCCTCCTCATCCTCAACCTCCCTCCTCATCCTCAACCTCCCTCCTCAACCCCCCTCCTCATCCTCAACCCCCCTCCTCATTCTAAACCCCCTCCTCAACCTCCCTCCTCAACCTCAACCCCCCCATTCACAACCCCGCAATCCTCAACCTCAACCCCCCTCCTCATCTTCAACCCCCCTCCTCATTCTAAACCCCCTCTATGGGGGGGGGGGTAGAGAGACACTGGGGGGTTAGAGAGACATTGGGGGTTTAGAGAGACATGGGGGGGGGAGTGACTCGAGTATAAGCCGAGGGGGCGGAAAAACTCGGCTTATACTCGAGTATATACGGTATATGCATTCTAACTTTAAAGTAACACAGCAAAGGACCCAGATATTGCATGACTGAAACACATAAATAAATGGAATTGTAATCATTTAATTATTTTGAGTGAGAATGTTAGATAACTGATCTTGGAAGTTGGATATTTGAAGCACAGTAGTGTATGAAAACATTTTTTTGCATGTAAATATCCCAAAATAAACTTTAATTAGCTTACCTTGAAGTTAGCAACATTTCCTATGTTTTGGGGAATTTGCATGTGATCGTGTACACCCCTAAAAAAAACCTCCTGAATTAGCATAACATTATAATTCAGAATCAGGCTAATACATTGTACCATTCTTCACCTCAATGACTTCTGGTGTGCTCAGTACAAGAACTGCAACATTTACTTCCTGTGCACTGTCCCAGAAAGGTCAAAATATGTACCCTGCTGTATTTCCTGTGTGTACCCAGCTTATGTAAGTGTCCTGTGGGTGTGAACAGCTGGATTTGACTTTTGTCCAAATAATTTTGTAAGTAAACTGAACTTTTCTTTTTATGTAACACATGTTTTCATACACACCTAATTCTTCTCTATCAGATGCATTCATAATTCAGCTCACTTGAATATACCTTTAAATGAAAACTTCCTCCCACCAAGTTAATGAGTTTATCTCACATGATTCATTGTCACAATATGTGTGTGACATGCCCATTTGGTAGATTTATACAAGTTTAACAATACAACCTTAATATTCTTGTACAATAAGGATGTATGCTTATTTAGATTGACACATATAGATCAACAAGCTGGGCATGTGGTTTAGCACCCCTTTATTACCCCTTCCTCCATTGCGAGATAAAGTTATTGGGAGACTAGAAGGATCTATTCCTATAACTAATAGTTAACAGAACACTGAAATTATCATATGTATTCTCCACCATCATGTGGTAAGTTTTAAATGTTTGTTTAAATTGATAAATAAATAGATGTTTAGTTGTTATTAGTACAGTCCCTGAAGCCCTCCCACAATCTGCATAGATAATGAGGCTCAGTCTTTAACAGTCACACTGATTCTATTTTATCTCTATTGATTTCTATACTCCCCAGGGATGGGGTGCAGTTGGGAAAAGTCTTTTCCCTAGAATTGTAAGTCCTGTGTTCAACTCCTATTGTTTCTTTTCATTCATATTTTTATTTAGTTTATATTATTATTATTATTATTATCGTTTATTTATAACGCGCCAACATATTCCGTAGCGCTGTACATAAGATAAGTTCAAGACAAAGATACATACAAGTTAACACATAGTAAAACAAGGAGGGCCCTGTCTTTGAGTTTGGAATCCAGTGTCCATGGTGCTTTTCCTAAAACACCTTGTGGGATTGAAACTCGCAGACTTACATCTTAAAGGTATTGTGTGAGGGAAAGGAGGGAGAGAGATTTGAGAGTGTGTTAGGGTGAGAGGTGATACGCTTCTTTAAAGAGATGTGTTTTTAGAGAGGATTTGAATGATTTGAGGTTGGAGGATAGTCTGGTGGAGCGAGGCAAGGAGTTCCAGAGAATAGGGGCAGCACGAGAAAAGTCCTGAAGGCGAGAATGAGAAGAGGTGACAAGAGTTGTGGAAAGAAGAAGGTCATTAGCAGAGCGAAGAGGGCGTGTGGGGGAGTATTTGGAGATGAGACCAGAAAGGTAGTGCACTTGTTGAGGGCTTTGAAAGTAAGGGTCAGGATTTTAAATTTTATTCTGGAGGCTATGGGAAGCCAGTGGAGAGATTGACAGAGAGGTGATGCCGACACTGAACGTTGTGTACGGAAGACGAGTCTAGCAGAGGCATTCATAATGGATTGAAGTGGAGATAGTCGGGTGGTGGGGAGGCCAGCAAGAAGCGAGTTGCAGTAGTCCAGTCGAGAGATGATGAGAGAGTGTATAAGGATTTTAGTTGTGTCCTGTGTAAGAAAGTGGCGAATTCTGGAGATGTTTTTTAGATGGAGAAGACAAGATTTAGTTAGTGATTGTATGTGAGGGATGAAGGACAGGGCGGGGTCCAAAAGAACCCCAAGACAACGGGCTTGGGAGGAGGGGGTGATGATGTCATTGTTGACAGTAAGAGAGATGTGAGGAATTGAAGCTGTGGGAGAGGGAGGGAAGATTAGGAGTTCAGTTTTAGACATGTTGAGTTTGAGATGGTGGGTGGACATCCAAGAGGATATACTAGAGAGGCAGTTGGAGACATGTGTTAGAAGAGAGGGGGATAGATCTGGTGCTGAGAGGTAGATTTGGGTGTCATCTGCGTAGAGATGATATTGCAGCCCAAAAGAGTTTATAAGGGTACCAAGTGAGGAAGTGTAGATGGAGAAGAGGAGCGGGCCTAGTACAGATCCTTGTGGTACGCCAACAGACAGGGAGTAGGTAGAAGAAGAGGTGTCAGAGAAGGAGATATAAATATTTCAATGCATTACAAATCCCCTACTAGTCTCATATATATTTACTGTTTATAAAGAATATTATTTATATGAACTTGCAGCAACATAACCACATTCATGTAGAACAGAGTGCCAGTTATGGTGTTTTACAATGCCAGACTATACCTTACGTCTATACATCCTAAAGCCCAAAAGTATCCTTTGTAACGGTTAATCAAGTCATAGAAAACAATACTAAAGAACAATTAATGTCAATAACCCAAAATTATGTTCACACAATTATACATTGACACCAAGTGGTTAAGGCTACCCACCAGTTTACCTCCTATCCAAGGTGAAATCGGTTATGGAGCGAGAAAATCCAACCAAATAGTCCCCTGAAGTCACCAGGACCCTACCACTAATTTCTCCCTACTATGAAGGTTCCCCAAGCTGGCTAACTAACGCCACTACTGTCCACTAGGCTCCCTGCATAGCAAAGCCCCTGTTTGCAGTAAACTAAACATTGTACACCAAAGGTCCATGGTTCCCCACGTGAGTTAAAGATTCAAACCCCTCGCCCAAACACAATCAGCCTTATTAAATTGCAATTCAGCAAATTTAAAAGGGCTCTTTTTATGCACATAGCATATTTTTTTACAGAAGTTTTTAGTTAGTGAAGAGCTTGCTTTTGGATAGAAGTTCACTAACTAAACACTTCTGTAAAAAAATATGCTATGTGCTTATATAGAGCCCTTTTAAATTTGCTGAATCGCAATTTAATAAGGCTGAATGTCTCCAGACGTTATACTACCTAACTAATCCTTACTGTGTCCAGATCCTGCCGGATGTAGCTGAAAATCAGGAACCTAGACTCCTTAGCACCTAAGTGGAAAGGGAGACATGCTGGCACCAAGTCCATTGAGACACCCTGGCTCACATGGGGTAATTCAAAAGGGGCATATGGTGTGAAACGTATGTTTACCCAAGGAAGGGCTAAAAGTGATTGGTGAATTAACTGTATAAATATGCTACCTGGAAAAATTAAGTTATGCTCTGCTTGGGACAAATATGCATGGCGTGTTTCAATTAGAGGTAAGGCATTTATTATTTATTAACCTGAAATTAATTTATGCAACTTGTAATGCAATAGTAAGAAAGTCCTCAAAATAATTGTGTTATTTTTACTGTATGTTTTCAGAAGCTTTTGTCTGAGAATTAAGGAGGACCATGGTGAAGAAGATTGGAATAGTGTCTAGGGATGGTCGAGCTCAGTATAAATGGTTTATTGATTTCCTCTTGACCTTTTATCAAGATGTCATATCCATTTACATATCAAATGACAGCTCCCAAAAATACTGGGACGAGATCTCAAAGTGCTCTTTTGTCATCCTGTACCACTCAAAGACAAGAGGGAGGGTAAATATCACTGACGTGACAGATTCTCTGTATGACGAGGAACTGGAGAGACTATCACAGGAACTTGGTAAGAAAAATACTTCTCTGGTTTCTTATGTTATCTGATAGTATGTATTCCAGAATTTTATATTTGTCATATATTTTGATTGTTTCATTTTAAATGGACACTGAAATCACTGTACCATCAAACTGAGGGTAGAAAAACATGTGGAAAGAGTTCCCGTATGAGCTCTATACTACACATATTCTTATCATGTAGAGGATTAGATCAGTGGTAAGTACACATGGCTGTGAATTTGCAGCCTGGGCTAGATTCCTCTCTCAGCAATTTTTTATAATATAGTAAGTCATTTTTATTTTCTTTTAATTTTTTTTGTAATTAATACCATAATTCACAAAGTTAGTTGTTTCATATACATTCAAGTGAATATTTTGAAATGTTTTTATCAGATAGCCCAAAGCTCATTATCTATTCAAGTTCTTGTGAGTGGGCTTCATTGGCTATACCAACAATAACTAATATGATATCTACCCTTGGTGACATATTTCCATTTGTAGTTTATATATAACTTAAATAACCCAAATAATGGAAACATATCAATCCCTTAACCAGCATGCACAACTGATCCGAATTGATGATGCCAACTAGTGCAGATTCTGTATTATGATACAATACATTTTGCAGCCAGAATATAATTTTTTTCTCATATTTTTCCACCCTCTATCATATTGAAAATAACATATTTGGCATATTTTAGGGATCACAGACACAAGCTAGTCAGAATGTATGATTTATCAGAGTGTCTTTGAGACTATTAGGCTCCTATTCAATTGAGAAAAGTTTAGTTGCGGGAACCCGTAATGGAGCCCGTAAACAAATTTGCTATTCAATTGGCATCTTTCCGCTAGCCGCAAACAACGTGCGGGGTTACGCGCTGAAAATCCCTGCAATTGTTAAAATCATAACTCCGACCCAGCTAATCATTTGATCTTCCAAGCCCGTAAGTGTTACAATCGCAAATCGCTATTCAATTGCTACAATTCCTCAAGCCGTAAATAGCAAATGTAGAAGAAAATCCTACAGGTACCAGATAGGACTCGCAAGGGAGATGGGTGGAGTCCTCATTTAGGCCTCTGGCCTAAGCAGTGTGTGGAGACTGCTGTAGGGAGACCCGGTGGTGTGCTGATGTTATCGTCAAAGAGCAAGCTAGAGAGAGGAGCTTGCTGACATTTCTTGTTTAGATCTATAATCTGATGTGTGATTTGAATTGAGAGACTGAAGTCTGCTCTAGGAAGCTGTTTGCAGTTAAAATACTGCTTTTCCAGAGATTGCTCACCGAGAAAGCTGTTTGCAGTTAAAATACTGCTTTTCCAGAGATTGCTCGCAGAGAAAGCTGTTTGCAGTTAAAATACTGCTTTTCCAGAGATTGCTCGCAGAGAAAGCTGTTTGCGCATAAAAGACTGTTTCTCCAGAACCTGCTCACAGAGGAAGTTTTTTTTCAGAGACTGTTTGCAGAGGAAGATGTTTTCCAGAGACTGTGAGTAAAGGATTATATTTTCCTTACACGAGTCTGTGTAAAGTAACCACAGGGAGAAGTCAGTTGCACAACTAAGAATCTTACAGCCCTTTGCTAAAGGCCTATTAAGGTTCCCTGGAGGTTGGAGCATTTTGGAGAGAAGGGCGGGCCAAATGCTACCCTAAACTACTTGTAAGGACATGCCAAGTGGTGTAAGGAGAAAAGCTAGTAACAAGCAACGCCGTGGTAGTAAACTGTGTGTTGCTGTATACATATTTGTGGCTGAAGTAAGCTACGTTCTTGTGCATTTTTGGATTTTTAATAAAAAGAATAAAAGATTATGTTGGCTCTCTGACGTTTTTCTATAAAGTAACAGGCTAATCTACCACAATATATATATATATATATATATATATATATATATATATATATAATGATAGATAGATTGCTAGATAGAATCATTTTTTACAGAATGTCACGGACAACCTTTTTCTCAGCCTGGGTGAGCCCATTAAAAGGACAGACAGCTTGGCTCCAGCCACTGGATTATGTACGTAAATACCTCCATTGTATTTGTAATCTGTTTTGTCCCATTGTTTGCCAGATAAAGTTAATCACATCTGATATGTGTTGGAGACAGCAGGATGTGTATTGGAGGTTTTGCTCTCAGGAAGCTACTGCTAGACCCCATGTGGGGTCATCTCCTTTAATTGTCTGCCACACCCTCTCATTGTTACATTGTGTACACCCCCTCTGTATCTAGCTGTTATAAATATTGCTGACTTTTCAAAATAAAACAGTTCTCTTCTGGAGACATATAGAAATCGTGCGCCCCTTATTTTGCTCTGGTTCTCCTGGATGGCTGCAGGGAGGTACTGGGAGACTCTGTAGGAACCGGCTGGGGTAGGTTTGACTGTAACAAGTTTTATCAAGCCCCATAAGAAGAAGCAGATCTGGGGTCTTCTGATGCACGGACACTGACCGATACAGAAGCCAGATATCAGGGTGCTGGTGCCGAGATTTTCAAGAACCCCACGGTCATTATGGATAGTTAACCTGTAGTCTTTAGTAGGTGGCCCCTGTACCTCCTACCTCCCTTACTGAATGACATAGTGCTGGTGAGATCACATAAAATCCCCCCCAAAAAATTATAAGGGTTAACCAATAGCTTCCATGTTGTTACCTGTTGCATAAGGCTCCCATTAAGTATCTTTTTCATAATTCACTTTTAAGGACCACTGTGGTCATATTTTTTTAGAAACCCAACAATACAGCCTCTAATTTATTATCTTTCATATAGAATTATACTACTATGGAATCTACAATTTTGGATTAAGCAAATCAACTTCCTGAAGTAAGACTCCGAAGACACAGGAATTGTCTGTATGCATAAAGAGAATGTGGCAGTTAAATCAGTGCGCTCAGTAGGACAAAATGGATCCTATTACTTTACAGGACAAAGCTGTTTTGCAAAATAACAAGTAGCAGCATGAAAGAAAGCAATATTATGCCACAGTGGTGCTTTTAAATTTGTGAGCTTGACTAATCTGTTTTTTGTCATGTTACTTATTTAGGCAAAAGAAATGTTATGGTATTGATTGATGACCTGGATGAAGGTACCGATGACGAGAAGAACAGAATCTTGGAAAATCAGCCCAGCATCAAGCGCCTGGCCAGGGAATTATTCATCTTCAGCGTGAAGGAGAAAGCAGCTTACACAAAGAATACTTCACATCTGAAGTTATATAGTTATGCAAACAACAAATTACAGAGAATAAAGGGGATTATCCAAAGAAAACGTAAGAGCTGACAGCTCAGAATAATTGATATTATTATTAAATTTTATTTGGAAAGAAAGACGCAAACTTAGTAAACCTACATACATCTAAAAAAGATAGATTTCTCAGTGAACAGTGTTCGCACTGACACTAAGTATTCTGGCTAAAGACATGCAAATAAGCCTAAAAAACATTCCACCTTTTTATGTGCCTCTACCCACTTCACATAGTTTAGGATGATAGGACCTTCTCTCAGGAAGCCTATAGAACATACCCTTAGATTGGGCTACAGTGCCAGCACCCACTCACAGACTATAGTTATATGGGGCTCATTGTTGTGAAGTCGGTTCTGCATGGAAAGAGACTCTGACCAGACACCAAGTACATTATGGCGGGTATAATGGGGGCAAAATGTCGTAGGTTTAGAGTTTCATTTGAACTTCACATCCCCCAGAATCCTAATCTACAGCAGGATTACTGTTTAAAGTGAAATGCTGTTGGAAAGAGACGCCTCCTGTAAGTGTTTGTATGTGTGGGGTGGGGGGATTGCAATCTGTGAGTGGGTTCTTGCACTGTACCCCAATCTAAGGCTGTGTCTGAGAGCAGGGTACGTGATGCTACATGGAACCGATGTTAAGTAGGCTTGAAACCAAAAGGTGCTTGGTTTCGAGACTCATTTGCATATCACTACTACCCAGAACCCTTAGTAGCAGTAATAACATTCTTCTGTGCTAAACTATGTCAAAACAGGTGTGCTGACCTACTTGAGATTTGTAAATGTGATTAGAATACTTTGATTTCCTTACTAGATATACACTGGGCAGGGTATCAGCTACCTTTTCATCTAACCTAGAATACTTAGTGTCTGATTACAGTTTCTTACTGACAGAGGAGCTTAGTGGATGGTTGTTAGATCCTGACTTAGGCTCACATTCAATTGCGGTTTCGAGTGAACCGGGAGCCCGTAAGTGAGCTCGCAAGTTAATTTGCTATTCAGTTGGCGTTCTTTTGTGGGCTCAAAACGGGTTACGAGTTACAACCTTAAAAAGATTGCAATGGTTAAACCTGTAACTTACAGCCTCCCAAAGCCTTTGATCTTTCCCATTTGCATGGCTAAAATTGCAAATGCCTATTCAATTGCTCAATTTCCCCAAGCCCGCAAATGTTTTCACACCCATAAATGGCAAAAGAAGGACCCCCAAGAGGACCTCCAAGGGGGTGACACACCTATTCATAGCACTGTAAATGCAAATAAAAAAATACTACTGCACTGTAAATAACTGGGAAAGCAATGATAGACATTCAAATTAATTGCACAACAGTCTCAAGCCCGTAAATCTGCAGGAAGTGTAAACCAGTGCATGGTTTACAGCTTCGGCTTTGGGCCAGTAACTTGCGAGCTTGAGCAATTGAATAGCATTGTAATCGCAGACATACAGCTGTCTGCGATAGAGTTGCGGGCTTGGAATTAAAAGCTGTTCTTGGGAAGCCAGTCACAATGTTTGGCTTTGTTTAGAGTTGTAAATGGTAACATTAAGGAATTAGGTTATATCCTGTTGTGGATAGATATGATTTAAGAGAATGTCTGAAGATTTCAAAACTGTTGGAGAGCTTGATCTCGCTAGGTAGACAATTACAAAGAATGGGGGCATCATAGTAAGTCAGTAGTCAGGCAAGGGAAGATGAAATAATAAAAGAAGATAGGTGCTTTTCATTGGCAGTGTGGAAAGGCAACAGTTGGCCTGGTGGTACTTCTCATGAGGCACCCACCATGCTCTCTGGAGTTGTAGAGTATGCTCTATTTTAATAATACACAGACCATTACAGTGTGTGTGGGGGGGGGGGGGGAGTATTTGATCCCCTGCTGATTTTGAACGTTTGTCCACTGACAAAGAAATGATCAGTCTATATTTTTAATGGTAGGTGTATTTTAACAGTGAGAGACAGAATAATAAAAAAAAATGCATGTCAAAAAAGTTATACATTGATTTGCAGGTCAATGAGGGAAATAAGTATTTGACTCCTTCAACTTAGAACTTGGTGGCAAAACCCTTGTTGGCAATTACAGAGGTCAGACGTTTATTGTAGTTGGCCACCAGGTTTGCACACATCTCAGGAGGGATTTTGTCCCACTCCTCTTTGCAGAGCCTCTCCAAGTCATTAAGGTTTCAAGGCTGATGTGTAGCAACTCGAAACCTTCAGCTCCCTCCACAGATTTTCTATAGGATTAAGGTCTGGAGACTGGCTAGGCCACTCCAGGACCTTAATGTGCTTCTTCTTGTGCCACTCCTTTGTTGCCTTGGCTGTGTGTTCTTGGTCATTGTCTTGCTGGAATACCCTTCCACGACCCATTTTCAATGGCCTGGCTGAGGGAAGGAGGTTCTCACCCAAGATTTGATGGTACATGGCCCCGTCCATCGTCCCTTTGATTTGGTGCAGTTGTCCAGTCCCCTTAGCAGAAAAACACCCCCAAAGCATAATGTTTCTACCTCCATGTTTGACAGTGGGGATGGTGTTCTTGGGTTTATAGGCAGCATTCCTGCTCCGCCAAACACAGTGAGTTGAGTTGATGCCAAAGAGCTCGATTTTGGTCTCATCTGACCACAACACTTTTAACCAGTTCACTTCTGAATCATTCAGATGTTCATTGGCAAAATTCAGACGGGTCTGTACATGTGCTTTCTTGAGCTGGGGGACCTTGCAGGCGCTGTAGGATTTCAGTCCTTCACGGCGTAGTGTGTTACCCATTGTTTTTTTGGTGACTGCTTTGAGATCTTTAACAAGATCCTCCTGTATAGTTCCGGGCTGATTCCTCACCGTTCTCATGATCATTGAAACTCCACGAGGTGAGATCTTGCATGGAGCATTAGAAAGAGGGAGACTGGAAGTTATTTTGTGTTTCTTCCAATCGTACCAACTGTTGTCATTTTCTCACTAAGCTGATTGGCGATGGTCTTGTAGCCCATTCCAGCCTTGTGTAGGTCTACAATCTTGTCCCTGACATCCTTGGACAGCTCTTTGATCTTTGCCATGGTGGGGAGTTTGGAATCTGGTTGATTGCTTTTGTCGACAGGTGTCTTTTATACAGGTAAAAAGCACAGATAAGGAGCACTCCCTTTTAGAGAATGCTCCGGATCCTATCTCATTACCTGTATAAAAGACACCTGGGAGCCAGAAATCTTGCTGATTGATAGGGGATCAAATACTTATTTCCCTCACTGACCTGCAAATCAATTTATAACTTTTTTGACATGCGTTTTTCTTGTTCTTTTTTTTGTTATTCTGTCTCTCACTGTTAAAATACACCTACCATTAAAATTATAAACTGGTAATTTCTTTGTTAGTGGACAAACGTTCAAAATCAGCAGGGGATCAAATACTTTTTTCCCCACTGTATATCTCTTAAAAACTAGCAAACAATACCCAATGTTAGTCTTAATTGTGTACTCTCATTATCTATATCTCTATTACCAACTAGTTCATCTTCCACAGCAGTTTTTCTATTTTGCTTTGGGTGGAATAAAAAGATGAAACAGTATGAGATTATTTTAAGGACATAGGAGCCATATATGTGGCCCTCCAAATGAAATACTTCCTCAACCCCTGATAAATGGAGATAAGAGCAAAGATACTTAGCAGTGAGGTGGAGGGTATAGAAAATTAGTTTAAGATACTTGAACTGTGAGGATATGGGATGTATGTAGGGACTGGCAGAGGGGAAGGCAAATAACGGGAGTTTAGTGTGGTGGATGAGACTGTCAAGTGTATGTATTTCTTCAGAATGATGATTTTTAAAGACATCTTATTAACGGATACTAATCTGTGACTTATTTATTCGTCTTGATTTAACTATGGTTTTCTTATTGTTTTTCAGATGCTCCAGCGGTACGTATCATTGTTATTGGTTGTTTTTTCACTATTCGTTTTATATTATATTTATATTATTATTATTTAACTAGCATCAAAAATGACGGCAATACAATTTAAAGCCATGGCAATGCTGTTTGCTACACAATGTAAGGCTTTTGCTCCTCTGAGGACCTTCGGTGCTGTTTGCGAGCCTCTCCCCTTGTGTACTTCAAGTTTCCTGTTTTGCAACGATCACCTTCCTGCATCAGAAAATGTACAGTTGGACTCTTGATCACCTGAGGAGAAAGTGTTAGCAGTGTGCAGTGTAAATAGGCTTCGTGGGCCAGGCCAAACCGTTTGTTTAGGCGGGTAAAGCGCAATTTTTGAATCATAATGTTATTATTTGCAAGTTAGTGTTGTAAAATGGCAGCTCTTTTCTATGTGTTACTTGGCTCTCGAGATTTTCCATCCGTTGGTAATGGTATATTTTGTATCTCCTACATTCCTGGCTAACTCGTACGTGCCTGGCGGTGATTTGCGCGCCTTGGTCTCCTTTGGCTTTTTCATTTTTTTCATCCGACATTTTTTTTCTCGCTTAGCCGATTTTGGAGTGTCGAAACTCGTCAATTTCGGCTTAAATTTGCGTGCAACCTCACTCCCAGGCGTCTTGGCATTCCCCCCGTGCTGTGTGTGAGTGTTTTTTTATTCTCTTTTTTTTTGTCTTGCTTTTCCTGTTTTCCGATTTCCGTGGTTCGGTTGTTAAAGTCCTATTTTTGCGAGGTCGTTTTTTTGCCCCAAGATTTCAAGGTCGGAATTTTTTTTTCGAAGTCCTGCATTCCTCAATTGCTTGCAGCCTAAGTAAGTCCCTCATTTCTTAATTGCTTGTAGGCTAAGTCCTGCGTGTTTCAATGCTTCAACTGCTCACCTCACTTCGGAAGGCTCGCAGGAGCGCCTTTGGCGCTCCTTTTGCTTAAGTCCTGCGTGTTTCAATGCCTCAATGGCTCGCTTTGAGAGGCTTGCAGGAGCTCCTTCGGCGCTCATTTCGGTCCTGCGTCTTTCAATGCCTCAATTACTCACATCGCATAAGTGCTCCAAGCTCGGAAAGCTTCTATTCCTCAACGGCTCACCTCACTTTGCGAGGCTCGCAAGCGTGACGACAACTCACGGTTTGACAACTATTATATGTGATAACTGAATTTCATTTAATTCATAAATAAAAAAAAAAACATTTTTTATTAGTATGAAGTAATATTTGCAAATGTAATAGTTAAGACTGTAAGCATTTTTTTGGTGCAAAATCCTTGTATGGCAGAATAAGCTTTATGAAAAGTATATACTGTATTGGCCCGGATATAAGCCGCACTTGCATATAAGCCACACCTATGAAATGCAAGGGGAGAAAAAACAAAAACATAATATCCTAATATAAGCCACAACTTGCCTATAGTAACTTTTTCCCCACCCTTTATGTTGAAGTATAGTATAAATAAGGCTTCCCCAGCCCTTGCCTTTTAGCTGGGCCCTGTTTGGGGTGGATATCAAAAATAAATCCTCTGTTCTGTGCCCCCTTTGCTGTCTGCCACCTCTCCTCTTCTGTACTCTTTCCCCCAGGGTCTCACGCTCGCCTCTAGGGACAATGTCCTTACCCGATGCCCTCTGTCCCAGTTGTACCTTCTTCTCTGCACCTCCACCAGGCCTTGGCTCTATGTATGTGGTGTGCTGTACTCACGCAGAGGCTGGCATGCTGGCAGTTCAAGTTGGAAGGTGCCACACTAGACTGTGTGGCTGGAAGAATGTGTATTTTTGTGATCTGGAGATTAATCCAGGGCCTGGATCCTGGCCTCCAGGTATTTTAGGCTGCAGAGCTCTAACTGGATGCCAGTTGCGTCTCCGGTGGTTCTCCACCAGGTCTCTGATGGAGGCTGCAGCTCTTGTCACCGTCTCTCCTCTCCTCCGTCTGCTAGGCTCTGGGTCTGAGGTGTTCACCGAGGGAAGTATGCAGGGCCACAAAGGCCCTGATTCAAGATGGCGGCCACACTGATCAAGTGGCACAGCCAGGCCCCAGGTCCTGTTTGGAGGTGGATCAACCCTCCAGGGCGCTATAGCTGTGCTGGGGTTTGTTTTGGGGGTCCCCAGCAATTGATTTGAGGGTAGTGGATGCCCTCTGGATAGCTGTGGAGCTACTCTCCATGGTCTTCACACTGCAGCTGCTAGCCACGCCCCCAAATTGGCAAAAAAAATTACGGTTGCAAATATAAGCTGCACCCGTAATTTCTAAGCTCAGAAATCGGAAAAAAAGACTGACTTATATTCGGGCCAATACGGTACCTAAGAATTCAAAAATGTATGTTTTGACTTCAAAGCCATATGTTCAAAAAAAGTGTAAGTTACCAAAATAAATTAGATAACTAGTACAGGAAACAGAATGGTTACCCATTTTTTGTTTCTTTGTTAAAGGAGCAGTGTGTTCAGGGTCAAATGTACCATTAGGCACAGTATGTGGTGTATCACATATATAGTTGTGAGCCCACGGGCCTCGCTTTGCGCCCCTAACGTTAATATGTAGCACTTTGGCAATGAGCGCCACAGGCGCTCATTGCAGGCGGGCCTCGCGCAGCGAGGCGAGCCGTTACGCCGTAGCCAAAAAATACGGCCGCAACTTGCGAGCAGCAAAAAACATCATCAAAACACAATAAATACACACAGCACATACATAAAAAGCTTACTGACAGCAAGAGGGAGCATCCACAACCTCAAAAAAACAAGTTACACCTTCATTTACCTACAAATAAAAGACTTTACACACTAAAAAATTTGCTAAGCGAGAGAAAAAATGGCGGCTGAACAAAACGAAAACGAGGCTACAGCACTCTAACCACGAAAAACACGTACGGATAATCCGCTAAGACGCATACCACACATTACGACATCGCAAAAATCTGGACGCAACACGCGGACAGGAATAAAGCAAAAACACAATAAATACACACAGCACATACATGAAAAGCTTACCGACAGCAAGAGGGAGCATCCACGACCTCAAAAAAACAAGTTACACCTTCATTTAGCTCAAAATAAAACAGTTTAGACACTAAAAAATTCTCGAAGCGAGAGAAAAAATGGCGGCCGAACAAAACGAAAACGAGGCTACAGCACTATAGCCACTGAAAACATGTACGGATAATCCGATAAGACGTATAACACACATTAGCCACCATTTTACGATAATGGGGAAGTAAA
Organism: Discoglossus pictus; assembly: GCA_027410445.1. Taxonomy (NCBI): domain Eukaryota; kingdom Metazoa; phylum Chordata; class Amphibia; order Anura; family Alytidae; genus Discoglossus; species Discoglossus pictus. The sequence continues at coordinate 17,068,579 of CM050169.1, read as the reverse complement.
CAACTACTCTAACGGTTTCGGCTCGCACACAAACGCTATTACACTGCACACGTTCATCACGCTTACACAGCACCTCCACACCACTGATGCTGCAGCAACATCAACACAGATTGCCAGCTCTTCAACACAATGCATAAAAATAGGTAAATTAGATTCATTTACTAATTTGAATTATATAGTTCAGTAGTACATACAAAACAACATTAGCTATTAATAACTAAACAACTTTCCAAACATACACATCTGATTGCCGTCATTTTTTGACGGGCAATACGCTAGTTGAGAATATATGATGACAGACTTAGGGCCTCATTAAATTGTGATTTGGTCAATTGAATAGGGCTCTATATAAGCACAGAGCATATATTTTTACAGAAGTTTTTAGTTAGTGAAAACCTTGCTTTTGGATAGAATTTCACTAACTAAAAACGTCTGTAAAAAAAAATATGCTATGTGCTTATATAGAGCCCTATTCAATTTTCCAAATTGCAATTGAATGAGGCCCTTAGACATTGTAGTTAACACAGGTTTCAATACAAGCAGTGATATATCCAGTGGAGCATAATTGTTCTACTTTACACCCAGTAAGGTATTGACAAAGCACTTGTCCATTAACCCTATCTCTGCTAGAGAATCAGAGCAGCTATGTTATTTAAAAGCGAAACTGAACAGCAGACTTTTTTTCACAGATAAATGTTAAAATAGCGAGTGGTAAAATATTCTACTGTACAGCAAAACTATATATTGATAATCTATTACTGTCTAATTATGAAGGAATCTGCACATGTAAGAATTCATGTAAATAAATATAGAAATATTATTATATATAAATGTAGTTATTTATATTAGTTTATATTTAAGGTTTTGGTTTAACAATTATTATTTATTAGACTGTAAAGAGTTGTGTCCAGGCTACAATTTAAAATTTTATGAATTTCTGTTAAAAGTCTCAATTGTTTTTTACTGTCTATGTAGTCAACTGTCTAAGACTGTATAAGAAGCTGCTGCGTATTAACTGTCAGTTAATACACAGCAGCTTCTTATGTAAATCTCCCTAGCACATTATTGGTTACAATTCCTATTTTTTCTTTTAGAAGTTCAAGTCTGTTATTAACGCACAAAATGAAACAGTCATTGAAATTCAGGTAACTGTATGTCACGGAAGGATAGTATGTATGTTTATGTGTGTGTGGGAAGAGAGCTAATATGTGATACTATAATAATATTTTAATTTGCCACACTGACACACACACATTTTTATATATATATATATATATATATATATATATATATATATATATATATATATATATATATATATTGTAGACTCTAAGTTAACCAGAACTCAATCAACCAGAAAAAAAACTGAATATTGTACTATAAATAAAAAAAAAAATTTGACAGGCCTCAACAAATGCCAGGAGCCAGGTTGTCCGGCCACAAAATGCTTACAGGCACCTAGATCTCATCCACTGTACCTCTGCAATTCAGTTTTACCTGGAAGCAGACGGGCATTAGTGACTGAGCCAGGGCAGTGTCGGCGTTACATTCCCCGAGGTCAGCACAGCACCCTCCAGCCCAACGTATCTGTGTGTAAGTGAGGAGTGAAAGCTGCTGCTGCTAGAACAGCCCTCACTGACAAATATACTTAGCAGAGCATCCTATGTGCAGATAATCTAGGCCTCTTTTAATAGTGACTCTCAAGCAACCAGAAACTACATTTATCCGGTATCTACCAATTCCCATTGGTAACTGAGAGTCTACTGTATATATATATATATATATATATATATATATATATATAAAAACAATCATTTATAATATGGTGAGCAAAAGAGCGACAGAAGCCCTCCACCGTACAGTAGTAGTACAGTACTACTGTATGGTGGAGGGTTTCTATCGCTCTTTTGCCGACCATATTATAAATGATTGCTGTGGTGAACTACCTACTCATAAAGTCCACAACACAAGCCGAGATCCCGCTCCATGCTGATGATAGCCAGCAAGCTTGAAACAGCTGTACATAGATAGGATTCTCAGCTTGTGTAAAACCTAGCCTCGGCTTTGCATTAAAGCTGTGTAATACAGCAGGCATAAGCTTAAAGGAAGCCATGTTTGAGAATGGCTATGGATTGAAGAGCTAGGCATTTGTGGGCACATTTACATGTCTCAGCTCAGCTTCCCGGAATGCAGTGTAATAACTGTTTTTCTCAGAATTCTGAGCTGGAAGCAGTTTTTTTTAGACATGTAAATACAGATGTCCTATCTATCTATCTATCTATCTACCTATCTATCTATCTATCTATCTATCTATCTATCTATCTTATATATATGTGTGTGTTTGTGTGACAGAAGGATATTATATATATATATATATATATATATATATATGTATATGTATATGTATATATATATATATATATATATATATATATATATATGTATATATATATATATATATATATATATATATAGGGTATATATATAGGGTATATATACAGGGTGTGCATTGGTTCACTAGTGTGCCTCAAGTCTTGCTAGGTGTGACTCAAAATTTTGAATATAATGTAAAATGTGGTGCATATAAAAGAATATTTTTGAATAATTTTGTTTTATGCAAATTTAATTTGGATTAAGTTGACCTTGAATTTGGATAGAATTCAACAAAACTTCTGCACATCAGTCTCCCGGACTCTCACATAGTGTTGCTAATATACATTGTGACACATTTCCTTCTGTGATATGAACAAAAACAAAAATGTATTACAACCACTGATCTATGGACATAAAACTACAGTAACATAGTACTTATATATATTTTCTTTGTTTTTTTTTTAAGAAACATGGACAGCGATCACAAGAGAGAAAACCCATTATTCAGGTAACTGCATGATAGAAAAAGCGGAGAGAGAGGAGAGATAAATGTGTTTTTATTGAAAGTGCTTTCATCTGTTGAAGGGTTTATGGTAACATAATTAGATGGTTAAGTCAACATTCATGGAAGGATTATGACAATACAGATTTAACTGTACAGAAACAAAAGGAGATTATGGACCTGCCCTGAGCAACAATCTAGGGAGTATGCAGTACTTTATTAATATTCATATTATTCTGAATATTTCAATTTTCTAAACAATAAAACATAAATACTTGCAAGAAGATCATGATAGAAAATTGCAAAGAAATAAATCAAAGTAACAATTTCAAGGCTCTCCTAAGAATTATATTTTACTGAGCTACGTAAATATAAACGTTGTGCCGTACTAGTGCCTGAGCGTAAAATCTGAAGCTGTGAGGGCCTGGTCCATAACTGATTTAATTAAAAAATCACTGTCACATTGGATCTTGATATTCGATATTTGATCTTGATGTTTGAGTTTACTTGGAAGTGCCCAAAATTGTAAAAAGCATGTGATTTCTTATAACCCCAAATAAAGGTGCACAAATGCCTTAATACCTTTAATCCAACGCTAACACCTTAATTGTATCATATTTGAGTCTTGATTGCTCAAATCCAACATGATTAAGGAGTTAATACCACCTACCACTACCCCTATGAGACCAGGGCCCCTATTCAATTGAGCAACTCTTACTAGATATAGTTACTGGAGCCTGTAATGTAGCCCGTAAACTAATTTGCTATGCAATTGGCGTCTTTTAGCTACCCGCATACTATTTGTGGGTTACAGGCAGAAAATCCCTGCTGTTGTCAAAATTGTAACCTTTGACCTTTCAAGCCCGTAAATGTTACAATCGCAAATCACGATTTAATTGCTACAACTCCTCAAGCCCGCAATTGTTTTCAAACCCGTAAATTCCAAATGTAGAAGAAAATCCTAAGAGTACCAGACAGGACTCTCAAGGGGGTTAAACACATGATTACAGCACTGTAAATGGAAATAAATAATCAATACTGGGAAGTACTAAAAGATGGGTAAGGTGATGGCCAGTGAAGCTGCAGCACCAAGTGGTGGCCCCCAAGTGACTGTGGGATACAATGAGTGGGAGAGTGTGCTCAAGGACTTACTGATCCAGGCGCCCACCACTGGAGATTCAGGCCTGGTGTACAAGCAGGATCCAGCCTCCATGTCAGGTTAATATCACATACACCAACATGCACTACACATGTACATGATGAGCAACAAGGACACTGACATGTCAGCTCTATGGAATTAACAGGGGACAGATGGATCACTCATGCATCATTATCAAATCCATGAAGCTGACAAATCACTGTTATTCCTGGGCACAACATGAGTAATTAACCTATAGAGAGTCCATGTATGGGTGTGCCCACTGCAGCGTACGCAGTTACAGACAGCAGCCGGAATCAAGATAGCGTTAGGAGCCAAGAATAATCAAGATCAAGAACCAAAGAATAGATCACATCTAGCAAATGATAGCTACGCATACTTGCAAATAAGTAAATCATCCAGGTTTATGCCTAAATGTCAGATAGTTAGGAATGAACAGAAACCAATGTAGTATTCAACGTAATTAACCCATATATCCATCGGAGCAGCCTGGCCAGGTGAAATAGGGAGGAGAGGAGACACCACCTAATGACAGAATCCTACTGTAGGGGAGATTGTCCCTAATGGACATGAGTTGGCTGTTGCTCCATGTGCCTCTGCACAGCCTCCATGTGTGCGGCCCTTCTTGATGGGTTAGAGTAGATTAGTGTGGTGTATGTTCCCCTGGTACTTGATATATATCATGTGGCGGTGTCATTTGGATACTATTTATTTTCCCAATGTAGTTCTGATGAGTGAGATGTATTGTTTTTGAGTTGCAAATCAATCAAATAGTGAGTCTTTAATTGATCTATGCATCTTGCAGCCACACTTTTCATATTGGCATATGCCTGACTATTCCATTAGAGAATAGATAGGTAAGCTGTATAAGCTCTCATTCTCCACACCCTCTGAATGAAGAAATGTGACTGGATTAGAAATGCCCACAGGGAAAAGTTGTTTCATTTGGCATGCCACAGCTGCAGTATGGTAGTGTATTTGTACATTACTAGCAGCTCAGGTAAAACTGCTACAATATGCATTTCAGTGTTTTTTATTTTATTTTTCGGTACCTCTTTGGTGGCTTCACTCCAGCCAAACTACTTCATTCAATAGGTAAAATGATCTAGAGCATTTACAGTCTGCCATTGAAAAATATGAATTCATTGTTAGGTTTTAAGCAGCTGGCCTTCGAATATTTCAGGAATGTGAGAGAATGCCCCTCGAAACCATTGTATCTCTCCACAAGTCAATTTCTCCTATTCTCCTGTAGCGTTCTAGAACACTTCCCCTCGATATCAATATACCCATTGCCAATTAATCAAGTGTTTCTATTCACTTTTCAAATAAATACTTTATTTATATATTTATTTTTTGTTCAAAGATTTCAAATTCCACATCGTCCGGCTTTTTGAAGGTAAGTGACCCAATGAAAAAGAGAGAAAAAATAGAGTCAGACATTGATAAAGAGGGTGGGTGGAATACAATGGCATCTTGTTCCATTGGACAATATGCCATCATCTTCAAGCTGATAATTCAGATGTAACATAAAATGGAAGATATTCAGTGTCGTTACATAAAGTACTAATAAATGCATTTCAATATGACTTGGTTACATTTCAGTTGAATTACTTAGTTTCTTTCGTATTTGTTCTGCTCTACTGAAGGTATCTGTGTTTGACACATTGACCTTTCACTTCCCCTCCCTAAGTGCACGGCTGTTTGCTCTTGTTCATACTAAAGTAAATATTGCACAAAGCCAACAGGTGGACCTATGTTTAACTTGAAGCTTCTGATAAAATAGAAACAATCCATCAAATAGCAAATATAATATAATATAATACGCTTTACACATAGAGAGAGGACAGAGAGAGAGAGTCAGGACAGAGAGAGAGACAGAACACAGAGAGAGAGAGAGAGAGAGACAGGACACACACACCATTGGGACTGAGCAGTAATTTCTGCAGAGGTTCATCCAATGCCACTGGACATCATACCACCCACTTAGCAGATTCACTCTCTAACTGTCATTTTCTCAGTTGCATCTACCATCAGGACTGAGCAATCATTTCTGCAGAGGCTCAGTCAATGTCACTAGGCCTCATAACATACTAATCTGCTTCTGTTAAATCCCTAATATTTTTTGACTTTCATCATTCCCACTTTGGTATGATAGGTTCCTTTGAGGTTCACAAGTGTCTTGAATAGCTGTATTGACTTTCCCATTCTTTTATATAGTTCAATTTATTTACATCACTCATTATAGAATGTCTCCTTCTCTCTTCTTACTATCCTCTGGAATTCCATATTCAGTTGGACAAATATTTTATTGTCTCCAATTTTTCACTTTTTTCTTGTTGTTATATCTATGAGGTGTTGAAAACTGGATATCTTCAGCCTATTCAGCATCTATTTACCAGATTATCCTCTAGCCTCAAAACATTTAAAACCTCACTTAAAATGCATCTCTTTAAAGAAGCGTATCATCTTCCACCCTAACACGCTTATCACCTCTCTCTCCCTCTTTTACCACAAACTATACCTTAGATTGTAAGTCTGTGAGTTTCTTTCCTAAGTACTTTGGGAATTCACCATGGACATTGGATTCCTAGCTCAAAGACAGGACCCTCCTTCATATCCTAAATGTTAGTCTGTATTTATCATTGTCTGAACCTAATTTATGTACAGCGCTACTGAATATGTCTGCGCGTTATAAATAAATAGGAGCCCCAAAAAATCTGAGGGGCAAGTTTTAAGAGATAAAAAAAAATAGCGGCACTGAGAAATGGTCCTTATCCACTACCAATGGAAGCAGTGCAAGGCAATACATATTCTCCTTCAATTCTAATGGTATCAGTCCCAGTATGAATAAAAGACGAGCTGCTGTCCTGAAGATCTTGAGACCTCCCTGCAGAGTAAATCAGCTTGATGAAGTGGAGAGAGAAAAAGAAAAAAAAAGTAGCACTTTACAGAAAGAGTAATAGAAAACTGGAAATGGTCAAACACTTTTAAGGAAGTGAAACATGCCTGGGATAAGCATAAGAAAGTTACATGAGAAAAAGTGAATACTGGAAAAAACACAATAAAGAACAAGTAGAGTAGAAGTGAGTTGGAAAGATATGAATTAACTGCAAGAGTAAATAAATATAAAAGTCAGGTGTGACAGAAAAGAATACTAGGCATTTGTAAATACAATCGTGTGTGTACCTTTGTGCAAATAGTCTTTCAGCTGCTACTTGGCTGCCCATTGCATCCTGAGTTGCTTAAAAGAGGTAGAGTCAAAAGCTTTCCTGGGAGAGACAAACTGCTCCATAGAGCTGGCGCCCTCTAGTGGTGTCCTCTGAATAATGCACAATTACGTTTAATTTTGCCATTTTGTGTCTCCCCTCCTGGGAGAGCTTCTTTAAATTTGGAGAAACTGTTAGGATTTGACCCTTTTAAAGCTATGTCAAATAATTTGAGACAAAGAAGGTTGAGAGGGTATAGCAACACCCTCATAAAAAATGCATATCACAGGGTACTACATAACCCACGTGAAACATTACTGATGCCTAAAAACATGCAAAATCTAAAACAGCATATGTTTTGCCTGGACTTTCAGTGTACAATAGCAAGCCACTGAGAAAATACTGAACAAATACATGGACATTTTAAGTACTGACGAACACATCAGTGAGTATAAAACAGGGTGAGAACTATGTGATACCATTGTCATAAGTAATTTTTCTTAGAAAAAGTCTAACAAAAGTTCCTTCCCTTGGGGAACCTGCAAATTATGTACCTACATGGTGAATAGGAAAAAAGTGTGGTCTGAGGTACATGGGCACAACCAGGCACGAGATTAGAAAGTGGCTTGGAGAACATTACATAGATAAGGAAAAACATTACATAGATAGCCAGGCACTCTTTGAGATATCAGAACTCAAAAGTGGATGTTCAGTGTTGGATATTACAGACGGTCTCTCAGGAAGGTATTTTAGAAGAGGAACTACTTAAAGCAGAAGGTAGATGTATAACATTGCTTAACATTGTTATGCCTAATGGATTAAATGAGTACTTTACAGTCTGCACAAGCTCTGAAGTTATTTTGCCTTGCAAGATTGCATCAACACCAAACATGTATATGATTGCGATACTCTCCATTTTCTTAATTTTATTAAGAGCATTAATATAAGTAAAAATATGTATATCTTATTTTTAACAGGCATCACATTTGTAATTATTATCACTAATAAAAAAAATTTTTTTAGCCAGTTTCACAAAAATGGCTTTTCTTATTAGTGTACTGATTTACCATGTAATCTGTGATACACGTTTATAATAGTAGCTTGAGTTAGCACCCTGTTTAATTAGGCACTATCAGCCTTATTAAATTGCGATTCAGCAAATTCTAAAGGGCTCTATATAAGCACAGAGCATATTTTTTTTACAGAAATTAGTGAACTTCTATCCAAAAGCAAGGTCGACACTAACAAAAAACTTCTGTAAAAGAAATATGCTCTGTGCTTATATAGAGCCCTTTATAATTTGCCGAATCGCTATTTAATAAGGCTGTATATGCATAATGAACATTTACTGACACTTATACTTGCTTCTTTTGGTATACTAATTATACTTATTATTGCCACTAGTAATATACATAGTCCTCACTTTTATAAATCACAGGAAATACTTTTTGTTTCTCTCTATATATTGCGAACAATTTAATTCAATACATATAACAATAACTTAGATATCACTTTATTTACATTTCAGTGATCATGGTTCTTATAAAATAATTTAATGGTTACTGTATCAAAATGTCACCATTCCCTCTTTTCATAACAGTGTATTGCTATAATTTACCTGTCTTTTGATAAAAAATACTTTATATCATTGAATATATATGTTTTGTTCAGCTTAATCATTTTTTGAACTATTAATATCCACTAATATTATTACAAAGTATTATTAAGTAATTAAAAATATATAACAAAAAATAATAAAATGAAAATAATTCCCCTTTCCCACTGTGTTTCACAGGGTTTTTCCTTGGTCTAAATTGTCTTTAAGAAGAGAAGACAAATAACACCTCTATATGATTAAGGGATCACACTTTGCTTTAGTTTATTATTTTGGATACAGTTATATTATGTTACTGGTATATAGGAGAACATATGTTTAACAATCTTCACCTACAAATAATAGAAAGAGTGTAGGTCTTGAGATTAGATAAATAATTGGTACAGTTTTACAATGTTGCCGATATATACAGTATATGAGAATATACATGTAATTATCTGCGGTTGTCACACACATATAACAGAAAGAGTATATAACTTTTGAAAGAATTCTCAAGTTGTCCTTTATGTTATGCTTATAAAGCATACTTTTGAATAACATTTTTCTATCTTTAAATGCAGTCTGTTTTTCTTTATCAGGCACTCTCTGATATACAGTTAACATAAAAGCATAACTAGCGACTCCTTGAGGCTAAATACATGAATTAAGCCTAACTTATACAATAGAGATCTTGTCCTCTCCCAGGTTCTGTAGAAGCTAACAGCGAAACGTACACGTTAGGTGATTTTTGATAGGGGGCATTGCACTCTAGTGACGTCAGACGCCTGCAATTTGATTAGCAGTAGTGAGGAGTCAGGGGGAGCGTCAACCACACACAAGAACAAGTGCAGGGATAAAAGACACTGACCACACCTTATTACCAGTCTAGATGGTTAAACAATGCACACAAAAAACTGTCATACTATAGGGGAAGAGGCACTTGCTACCCTGGTTTTACACTGAATCACACTAATCTGAATATGTGGTTAAGCACTGATACAGTGAGGATACTTTGGTGATTGATCACGATTGTGATATACATAAACAAGGCTTGATAAAGATCTCTACTTGGATATCTAAAGATTTGATGAAGATTCTTACTTAAGGTTAATCATCATCATGCTTAGTGCATTATTTTATGTGATGGTGGAGAAGGCACATACAGTCACTGTATAATCCCTGACTATATAATTCAAACAAGAACGTTGTGAATGTGATAGATCTAAATACTATCTTTGGCTACCTATTTAATCAGATATAGACCATTTATAAGTATTACTTGAGGTATGGAGGTAATATTTTCTGCCCAAAATACTCAATGTGAAACACTAAATATATATATTGTGATACTTAATGCTAATTATATTTAATAGCTTTCCATAAGAATCAAATATGTTATATTTTACCTTAAAATAATTTCTGTAAACAAACTGAATATATCAGCCTTGGGAATCAATCTGTGGCAATAATCGTTGCATACGGGTGGTAGTAGATGCAATGGTCGAGTTGACGACTTAGTCTTGTAAGTCAAGATATTTAAGAGCTTCACCACCCTGGACTTATCATTGACTGTTTGATTAAGACCGTATCATCTACATATTGGAATTACCTGAATCCATTTGGAGGTGGGACTGTACATCTCTTTATATAAAGTGCTCATCACAACCATATGTACTAATTACTGTGTAGTGTGTACAAAGGTATTAGCACATTTAAGATTTGCTGTATAGGCTTCCAGTAAGATTTATCTGGGTATATGTACACACTTTTGATATGTAGGGGTACTAGTTCACTTACCACTAGTGCATTTAATAGACATTTGATTTGATTATATCGATAACATATTTTGGATTATTTTGTGCTTCCAACCAGGTTTACTCTTACATCTGTATTTTAGTTCCCATGTTTTGTTATTGGTGTTGAATATACATAAATCTTTTTAAAAGTATACATTTTCTTTCATTACACATTTAGTGACATTTAACATGGTCAGCTTTGTGCAAGTATTTCCTTTTTTAGTGATAAATGTAAACACTATTTTGCAATATTGATTCATTCTCCTTTTCCTTTCTGTCTTGCAGAGACCATATGCCGTAAGGTTGGTGGTCATTGCAGTTGTTGCATTGATTATATTTATATTGGTGCTGAGTATCATCTTGAGTCACGGGCAAGACCAGGTTGAGAACACAACTACAGTCCTAAATTACACCACCATCTCAACACTTTTTCCAGGAAATACCACCTCTGATCCAGGAAATACCACCTCTAACCCAGGAAATATTACCTCCAAACCAGGAAATAACAATTATTAGAGAAGATATTTGCCTTTGCACTCCTCCACCCCCCCCCCCCCCCCCCCCCCCCCCCCCCCACCCAAAAAAGGGCTTGTTACAGAAGATATTTACAGCTAATGCAATATTTTATTCTACTGGCTTCATTTATATTACAATATCCACTTTGTATTACAATGATCAACTCAAAATAAACCAATAATCATAAATAATTTTAAAATGAGTAACACCATGCTTATACTTCCTATAAGATTTATACAATATTTTAGTGCATATCACAATACTTGGCATTAAAATGAATATATAATATTTATGTTGTGTGCAGACTAAAATTATTTGAGACAATTTAGTCTTGTCCTACCTCTTTATTTATCAAATTATTTTCTAAAGTTACCTGTTAATATCCATATTTATTTGTATGTGGAATGGTATTATTTCTTTAAAAAATCCTTTGAGAAAAAAAATACTTTAAATTTCATCATTAGAAATATCAAAGTCAGTTAAAACTTCAAACTAAGAGTTTAGTTGGAAGCTAAGATCAACATTCACTTCTGTTGCTGAAAAGACTAACAACATCAGCTATGACATAACATACAACATTATACATTAGATCATCCATGACATTACTGATTACATAACATTATACTCCTATGACATCACTTATGAAAGCACGTAAGTTCAGAGTTTAAATTAGTGAGATTAGATATAAAGAAGAACTGAGGAGACTGCTTGATTAACTATGGTGTAGTGAAGAATTGCTCCTACAAATCATTTGATAATTTGACAGATCAAGATATCCTAGTTACCCCCTAAATACAGAGTGGGGGCCCACAATGACCAGAACTCTGTTGAGTACAGGAACGGTTGCCAACTCCAAGAAGACAAACACACTCGACTCTCCAGGTTCTTTACTCAACTCTCTCCACAACATTAGATCAGGGAATACTGACACTCAACGGTTATGATCTAAGGACCAGATCCATATTCAGAGGAGCCATCCAGTGTAGCAAATGCTGACAAAGAGATCAAGATTTTAAGTGCCACATGAACAGGATCTATTTTGTGATGGAGTATCAAGTGAGGACTAAGCATGCTAGAAGGAGGGGAAGATGTCAAGCTGCCTACAAGAATGAAGAATGGCATAAAATGTATTTTAAAGCTTAATTATGTCTCCTAGTCTGCTGAACAATGTCATATATGTATTGTTGATTCTCTATATGATAATTCAACAGAAGTCATAATTACTACCACAATTACTAAAAGCAACCTGTGTCGTCATTTATGTTGTGTAAGATCCCCCTTATATTATCTTCAATGATCACTTATACAATGCTTTCATTTTTATATTCTGAAATTAACTTTTCATTTCTTCTTCACTTTCCCAAAATTGTCTTTTTTCTAGTTCTGGGTGTTTGGTTCATTTCTGTAGCACAAATTCCTTCTTCAACTTTCTTCCTTTGCAAATCCAGTTGACATACTTACAGCAATGTAAAATCTTAGTGACATTGCGCCGTCACACTTGCAAGATGAGCGTCAAAGGCGCTCATCTGCGAGCCTCGCGAAGCAGGCAGAGCATAACTCCAAAAACACCAAAAACAAGAGAAATAATAAAAAATAAATAAAAACACACCCACACACAGCAGAAGGGGGGGGGGGGGGGGGGTTGAGCCAGATAGCCTGGTAGTAAGGTTGCAAGAGATTTTGAGCCTTATTTGCCATTTTTCGTCACTCTAAAATCAGCTAAGTGACAAACAAATGGCGGAGTAAAAACTTAAAAAATCTGAAACAAGATGAAAATGAGGCTCTGCAATGCCAAGCGTGCAGAACTTAGAAAATACACAACTGCGCAAACAGTAACACTTACACTAACCACATCAGGAACGTAGGACTTTGAAAATACAACCAACGAGGACCAAAAGCCTCACATTGTATGCCAACCAGCATTGCCAGCCTTACAATTTCATTGCAGGTACTAACACTTAATACAAGGCAGTAGGGCCCTAAACTACACAGGCATATAAAGTACACAGGGAGAGTGGCTCGCAATGAGTGCTGAAGGCACTCATTGCGAGACACGAGATGAGCGCCCAAGGCGCTCAAAGGGCCCATAGCCTTGCATTGTGTGGCAAACAGCATTGCCTGGCTTACAATTTTATTGCTGTCATTTTTTGACAAACAATTTGCTAGTATACATATATATATCGTCAAAAATGACGGGAATAAAATGTTAAGGCTGGCAATGCTGTTTGCCACATCGCGAGCCCTGCGCTGAGCACCTTCCTAAGTGTTGCGCTGCTCCTTCGCCTCGCTTTGCGAGGCTCGGATGTGTGACAGCGCCGCTGGCTGCACTGAGCTGGCTGCAACAAGCGTGACGACAAATCACAGTTTGACAACTATTAGTGATATCAAATTGAGTTAAAAATGGCAATAAAACAAGGGTAATTGGGGTAAACAGGAGTTGAAATATAAAATACCTCCACTTACCTGCATTATCTATGGAATCTATTTGTCAAGGTGGAATAAAGTTTAATTCTGATGAAAAAGCTCATTGATTAATATACCCCAGACGGAGATATTTTTTTTTCAAACTCATGGACAGTACTTTATGTGAGATAGAGCAGTAGAATGCCCTACAAAACTACAGACATGAATTGGCCAAGCTACACATACAGGATCAACTGGAATTATCATAAATTGGTGTTTCTTTATCACAGTGTGTTACATGTAGAGGTGCAACTGGAATAACTATACTGGTGTGCTTGTTTATCAAGTTGTATTACACATAAAGGATCAACTGTGTGCAAGGAGGATAACATACAAGCGTACTTCTTAGGAATACTGAAATTGTATATTTACTATTTGTTGTTTTGAATAAGTAAACAGCATAATGTGCACAAGGTTTCACGAAAGTAAAATACATGCAGTGTTTCATTTAATAACTATGATAAGCAATTCTACTGTGGCAAGTGGACTCCATCACTGTGTCTGATTATTTGATTTAACAATTGAAATGGGTCCTATTCATTGCTGGTATGGGTGCACCAGTTGGTTTCCAGGAGATCTCACAATAACAAGAAATCACACCAAGAAATCCAAATATCACAGATAAGGGGGAGGCTTCATATGTTGATTGGTTGATTGTCACATTGTTATACATTGTGGGTAGATTATTAGATCAGGTTAGGATGACTCCTAGAAATGTGGATCCATCATAATTAACAGACTACTCATGCCAAATATGGAAACTTTCTATGCAAACTTTATCACTCATAAACAAGTTGTGCAAATTGTAAATGAATGGAGTGCAGTTGAGTTATTTTTCTCACAGCTTCTATTTTATGTCGCTGTTCCTGAATTTGTTTCTCTTAGTAGGCAACGACATTGATTGTTTGGCCTATCAGAGGTTCTCCGACAGATGGGCTGTAAAATATTGCAAGAGGAATACCAGGTACTGTTGAGTTAAATAAATAGTTGAACTGAGCTGTTGTGAGAGAAGGAGAAAGGCTGGATTGAACTAAGGAAGTACACTGTTACACACAGAAACAAACACATGCAGAAACAATGTTACATACAAGGTGGTGTAAGACGCCATACAAACATATTTACATACAGAGCACACATACCGTTACATACGGACACAGTTCTTCCCAGGAACCATGGGCCACAAACAGCTGTCCTTGAAGTTGCGGCCCATACTGCCTGTCCCGCAGGATGTAGGGACGAGCGACTATGTCGCTCATCTCCACCAGCGTAAGGAGCGCCTTTGGCGCTCTTTGCCAGCATCTGGTCTTTATAGACCCCTATTGGACTGAGGGGGTTTATGTTAGTCTTATGTGGCACTGTACAGAGCCCCATGAGTTATAGGGTTAATCAAGGGCATATGGGGGGGGGGGGGTGTATTGACCCGCATGAGTGACAGGGTTAATTAAGGGCTCATGGGGCTCTGTATAGAGCCCCATGAGTTATAGGGCTAATTGAGGGCTCATGGGGCTCTGTATAGAGCCCCTTGAGTGACAGGGTTAAATAAGGGCTTATGGGGGTCTGTGTTGACCCCCATGAGTTATAGGGTAAATTGAGGGCTCATGGGGCTCTGTATAGAGCCCCATGAGTTATAGGGTTATTTAAGGGCTCTGTATAGAGCTCAACGAGTCACAGGTTTTTTTAAGGGCTCATGGGGCTCTGTATAGAGCTCCATGAGTGATAAGGTTAATTTTAGGTGCCTGGGGGAAGGGGTACTTATAGTACCCCCGTGGCAGGGGTTAATATTTTTTTAGCGCATGTCCTTTCAGGACATTTACGGTCCTTTAAGAACCCGCGAAGGCAGGAAATTTGAATTTCTTTAATGCAGCAGGGTCACGATCGATGCCGATCGTGACCCCCGCTGCAGGGATTAATATGGGGACATTTTGGGGGTCCTGATGGGGACCCCTGGCATAGAGGGTGTTCGTTTTAGGTGCTGCTGGGGTACTTACAGTACCCCCGCAGACAGAATTGTCCAATGGTGTGCTGTGGGCCCTTTAAGGAGCCACGGCGGGCAATTGGAATTTTTAAAATGCAGCAGGGGGTCTGATTGATGCCGATAGGGGACCCCCGCTGCAAGGGGTTAATGTGGGGTCATTTAGGGGGTCTCGATGGGGACCTCCAGCATAGAGGGGGGGGTTAATTTTAGTTTCCGGGGGGGTATTTGGAGTACCCCCCATGGCAGGGCTTGTATGTAGATCTGCCGCGGAGGTCCCAATGAGGGACCTCCGCAGGCTGCCACTCCCATCTCACAGGCTGTCACTCCTCCTGCACTGTTTCTTCGTGTTTGACGGCCCTGCTGCATAGCTCACACGTTGCTCGCAGCAGGGTTAATTTAATAGCGTCGTAACCTTTCAAAATTTGCAGCACGTAGGGCTTAAGTTCTAAACTCATATCTACGAGGCTGGAATTTAATATGGCTGTAGATGTATACCTCTAGACAATTACCTGAAACTCAACAATAAAGGTGCATCATATAACAAACAAAATGGTGGAAGTAGTACTTATCTACCCCTTTGGAAAAGGTCCTCTTTGGTACTCGGAAGAATATCATTTGATTGAAGAATCAAATGCTAGGAATTATTATTGTGCTGCCAACCAGTGTCATCCTGATCCAAATGGGATCACAATATTCCCCCCAAAAACTAGAAAGCAGCAAAAGGAGAGTGCATAGAATTATCCTGTACTTCCTGATTTTCTCTTTTTGGCATGGAATCCTTTTGGAAAGGAATGACTTGTTGTCTTATGATCCTTGCACATGTAAACTGTTCATAAGTGGTAGTATTTCAGCAACTTTTGGAAAGTGATTTGTTTTCCTGCAAAGATTATGTAGCATACAAAGTCTTTCCATGAGCCTAGAAGATTTGTTACCCTTATATGTTCAGCCGGGACGCATAAGGGTAACTATAGAACTTCAGAGCAGACTGCAGGAAAATATCCTCCTTACAATAACTCTTACATCTTTCCACATTTTCAGTCTTGCTGAGTATAAGATCTTTATGTTTGAGGGTGTAAAGAACCTGTGGTGATTAAAATGTTTAATACCATAGAATCTAGTCAATAGAAAACAATCCTGTCAGAATTATCATTTTATTAATGTTTTAGAAACACTTTTAATGCACAAAATATTTTCTTAACACCTTTTAATATTGTGCTTTGATTAACTTTTTTGTTTTTAATTCTTCTTTAGAAACATCCAATAACTTTACATAGCAAAATGGACAAATACGTAAGCTATATTATAAACTAGAATTTAACTACCGTATATACCAGAGTATAAGCAGAGTTTTTCAGCCCTTTTTTTAAGGCAAAAAAGGGACCCCTCCGCTTATACTCGAGTCACTCTCCCCCCCCTCGTGTCTCTCTAACCCCCCCCCCCGTGTCTCTCTAACCCCCCTGTGTCTTTCTAGCCCCCCCCCCCGTGTGTCTCTCTAACCCCCCCATGTGTCTCTAACCCCCCCGTGTGCCTCTAACCCCCGTGTGTCTCTCTACCCCCGTGTCTCTTTCCCTCCCCCCTCCTCAACCTAAACCCCCCTCAACCCCACTACTCCACCTAAACCCCTTAAATACCTCTCCCCTCACTTACCTGCTTGTGCTCCGGCCTCCGCTCTTTGCCCCGGCGGGCATGTGACGTCACATGCGTGCCGCATCATTAGCATATACCGGGTGCCGGCACCCGGTATATGTTAATGACGCGGCACGCATGTGACGTCACATGCGCGCCGGGTCAAGGAGCGGAGGCCAAAGCACAAGCAGGTAAGTGAGGGGAGAGGGGGGAGGTATTTAGGGGGATTTAGGTGGAGGAGGGGGGTTGAGGAGGGGGGTTGGGGTTGAGGGGGATTGAGGGGGGAGGTTAAGGTTGAGGAGGTTTGTTGAGGATGGGGGGTTGAGGATGAGGATGGGGGGTGAGGAGGGGGTTGAGGATGGGGAGGTAGAGGAGGAAGGTTGAGGATGGGGGGTTGAGGAGGGAGGTTGAGGAGGGGGGTTGAGGAGAGAGGTTGAGGATGAGGAGGGAGGATGAGGAGGGAGGTTAAGGATGAGGAGGGAGGTTGAGGAGGGAGGTTGAGGATGAGGAGGAGGGTTTGAGGAGGGGGGTTGAGGATGGGGGGTTGAGGAGAGAGGATGAGGATGGGGGGTTGAGGATGGGGGGATTGAGGAGGGAGGTTGAGGAGGGGGGGTTGGGGTTGAGGGGGGTTGAGGTTGAGGAGGGTTGAGGTTGAGGAGGGTTGAGGTTGAGGAGGAGGAGGGGGGGTTGAGGAGGGAGGATGAGGATGGGGCTTGAGGAGGGGGTTGAGGATGGGGGGTTGAGGAGGGAGGTTGAGAAAGCGGTTGAGGATGGGGGGGTTGAGGAGGAAGGTTGAGGATGAGGAGGGGGGTTGAGGAGGGGGGTTGAGGTTGAGGAGGGGGGTTGAGGATGGGGTGTTGAGGAGAGAGGATGAGGATGGGGGGTTGAGGATGGGGGGGTTGAGGAGGGAGGATGAGGAGGGAGGTTGAGGAGGGGGTTGAGGATGAGGAGGGAGGTTGAGGAGGGGGTTGAGGATGAGGAGGGAGGTTGAGGATGAGGATGGAGGTTGCAGATGAGGAGGGAGGTTGCGGATGACGAGGGAGGTTGAGCAGGGAGGTTGAGGATGAGGAGGGAGGTTGAGGATGAGGAGGGAGGTTGAGACTGAGGAGGGAGGTCGAGGATGAGGAGGGAGGTTAAGGATGAGGAGGGAGATTGAGGAGTGGGGTTGAGGAGGGTGATAAGGGAGGGGGGAAGAGACACAGGGAAGGGAGAGGTTGGAAGAGACACAGGGAAGGGAGAGGGGAGAAGAGACACAGAGAGAGAGGGGGACACAGAGGGCACAAGAGGGACACAGGGGGCAGCACATTTCCCACCCTCGGCTTATACTCGAGTCACTCATTTTACCCAGTATTTTGTGGTAAAATGGGTGCCTCTGCTTATACTCGGGTCGGCTTATACTCGAGTATATACGGTAACTTCTCTTTACAAAGTTACAATGATATAAAAAAAATGTCTATAGACGTCTTGATCAAAAAGAAACTGTATTATTGCAAAAAACAGGATATAAGCTTATAGAGGAACTTGTAATTTATGGTTTAGCACCTGAGAGATATGCAGCCTTATTAAATTGCGATTCGTCAAATTTAAAAGGGCTCTATTTAAGCACATATTTTTTTTATAGACGTCTTTAGTTAGTGAACTTCTATCCAAAAGCAAGGTCTTCACTAACTAAAAACTTCTGTAAAAAAAATATGCTATGTGCTTTAATAGAGCCCTATTCAGTTGTCCGAATCACAATTTAAAAAGGCTGTTAGTCTTTTTCTGATTGACAGTCTCATAGGCTCAATATTTTAGTTGTTGCTGAAGATGTGGACAATCCAACAAGGTAAGTAGATACATTGAGATATAAAGAAGCATTAAAAAGGTAAAACATGAACATTTAAAACAATTATAAATCAACTTAAAAATCATCAATTTTAAAATTGGAGCATGCTTCTACATTTGGTTTTGAGCACTACACATAATGGTGCAAAAATTAAGTTCAGGATGTCTAAAAATGTTGTGTTAGCAGCAGAATATATCTTTTAAATTCAAGCACAAACCAGATGTAACTATTGTGTAAAATAGAGCTGACAGGATGAAGTTGTTTATTTAAGTGGTTAGCCATTGTGCAGTTTGAGGAAACCCATATACTGTGTCAACTGTTTACTGATAGACAGTGTTAATTTGTCTACTTGTATTTCACAGTTTGATATTTATGTAAATCCCAGTCTTTCCCTTAATAACATGTAGTGCAAGGAACCAGAGAGTTTGAAAGGTCTCCATCTAGATACAGTTTCTAATGATTATTTGTTGTATGGAGCAGTTGGAATGTAGCAAACTGGAACATGGTAGGCCAGTAGATCTCCAGAGATGCTCTAACCACCTCATGGATAGGATTGCCTTGACATATCCTTAAATGTAGCATCTAAATGAATAAAACGACATCAGTAAATTACAAGTATAAGTATATGTATAAGCTAAAAGTATTAAATATAAACAAAAAACTAGAAATAGATGATTGCAAAAAATAATGTGCAGGTTATTGATGTCAAAAGGTATTCTGTTCTTGTATAGACCACTTACTTAGATGTAACCATTGCATATTGATCACATACTAGATTTATTGGTTCTGACCAGAAAAAGGCAGATAAGGAGAACCAATGGCTGGAACAATGCAGAAAAATAGGGCTACACTATCTTCACAAGTAATTGGTTAATGCAGAAAGAAATCCAAAAGAGGCTGAAAAAAATTAAAGGTTAATAAAGAATTAGGTCCTGATGGAATACATCCAAGGGTACTGCGTATGCTGACTCCTGTAATAGCAAAATATCTAATTGTTCAAGACTCCCTTCACAGTTGTGGTACCAGATGACTGTAGAAAAGCAGATGTGATATCTATATTTAAGGGAACTAAAGAGCTAAAAGCCTCACTTCTGTAGTGAAGAAGCTTTTAGAAGTTAATAATGGACAATATACAGGAACAAGATACAAGATGATAAATAAGAATGAACACAAACAAATCTAATTCATTTATATCGATCAAGGCAACACAGTGGGGGTCTCTGCTTTTTCAATTGTTATCCTTTTGGAACCCATGGCACTAAAAATAACTACCTATTACTCATGGTAAAGCTCCATGGAAGGTCCCTATGGACCCCATGGTAACATAACCTATATTCATGAGGGTTTCTATAAACCAATAAAGCCTCTGAACTACTACCATACGTCCTTATCAACCCCTATGGATCCTAATATTAAATCCTTTCACAAGTGGTTTTTATGGACCCCCATAGGGTCCTTATGGTCTCCTACGGCATCTAACAATAAAACTCTTACCATGGGCATTCCTTTGAACCCTTATGCTAATCTGACCTATCTATGGCACCCTAACTTCTATTATTGGGATCCCTGTTGACACCAAGTGGCATCCTAACTATTACCATAGGGGTTTCATGAAACTCCATTGACCCTATCGCCAAATGGGGGTTCACAAGAACACCATAATCTCTTCCACTACCCACCAAATTCTATAAACTAAACTAAATACCAAAAATAAAAATACCTAAAATAACAAATTCAAATTTAGAAAAAAATGCAATTGAATTAAAAACATGATACTACTAAAATAAAATTCCCATCAGACTCCTTCCCCTTCAAAGATCTAGAATCATGCTTCCAGGATCCAGCAGTAGTTTCAAAACATTTTTTTTTATTAACTATTAGCACTATGACTTGGCTCCACCTAATTATACTCATAGTCAAACAAAGTTTTCTATGCATTCATTTTACTTGTACAGTGGTTCCTTAAAGGCATATTTAAGTTTCCTGGATTATGAGTGCATCTGATAGAGGAGAATCAAACCCAGGCTAAATTAGCATAAAATTCTAAAACTGTTTTGGCCAATCAGGAGAAAATCAGAGGCTAAAATATTTGTATCACAATCTGGGGTTGCTATCTGTGCTGCAAAGCAGCCTGGAAAATGTAGTCTGGCACATGTTAGAAAGTGCTATGTATTTTCACATAAAATAGTCTATATGTGCAACACATTCAAACTAGATTACAACCCTGCAGGTTGTCTGCTCCCTGTATCAACTACTACTACTGCTGCTGGTGTTTTATTTTCTCTCTGTCCCTGTCTCCTTGTGGAAAAATTCAGTAGACTGGCGACCTGGTTCTGACATCTCCTGCTTCACAATTCATGCCTGTCTCACTTGTAGCATTGATTGCAGATGTCCCCTTTTCAATTCCAAGACCTATGTCACTGCCTTTGTGTGTGTGACCAGGGAACACCTCATGCCTTACACCTATCTATACATCTGTGGGCAGACACTGAATAGTTGTCACTCCTGGCTTATTGGAAAACTTGCGGACAGTCAGTCCTCAGAACTGTGAGTTAATTCTGTAGTGTCAAAAGTGGGGCAAGCCTCTGACTTGAGGAGGCAGCTCTAACATAATTGAGAAAGCACAGGATATTTGGGGATTGTGTACTTCACCCATGTGGCATGGCACTTGCTTCCAAATATGATAATTTTGATATAATGCTGTGGGAAACAGGTCAACAGGTCTCCTGGCCTGCTCTGTGCTTGTTTTTGTGCATACATTTTGTTTGTTCCATACTGTATATACCGTTGAGGGTATTCAAATAAAAATTTTTATCCACATAAATATTTACTTTTACTATCTGATTTGTATTTAGGACACATTCACATGACTTTTGGTCAAGTGTCCAGATATCGCCCCAGCTCAGTATGTTGAAAGTGTGATTGATATAATTCTACTTTGTACTGCTGGAGTTTCTACACAGAGTGGGCTATCATGTCCATAGAACTAACCTATTAAGGTTAGTTCATTCTCTGATTGAGCACCTCAAACTTTGTTTTTTGTTTATGCAAATGATCCTTAGGGATTAGTCTCCCTAAGGTGATGGGGGACTCCAGATGTGGACCTCCTTGCTCACTGTGCCATAGGGAGTTCAAGTACACCTCACTGACGAGGCCCAATGAAGGCCGAAACATACATCTGGGGTTTGCTGTTTCTCCTGTTCAGGGTAGAATTGCCTGGTATTTCGGGGCTGGGTCACTCTAGTGAACGGCACCAGACTGATATACTACAGGATATTTCTCCCTGGGAAGGGCAGGAGTGGCTAAAAGAGGTTGCTTTCAGAGTGGGTTATCATGTCCATAGAACTAATCTATTAAGGTTAGTTCATTCTCTGATTGAGCACCTCTAACTTTGTTTTTTGTTTATGCAAATTAACCTTAGGGGATTAGTCTCTCTAAGGGTGATGGGGGACTCCAGACATGGATCCCTTGCTCACTGGGCCTTGGGGAGTTCAGCTACACATCACTGACGAGGCCCAATGGAGGCAGAAATGTACATCTGGGGTTTGCTGTTTCTCCTGTTCAGTGTAGAATTGCCTGGTATTTCGGGGCTGGGTCATTCTAGTGGATGGGACCAGACTGATATACTACAGGATATTTCTCCCTGTGAAAGGCACAAGTGAGCTAAAAGAGGCTGCTCTCAGAGTGGGTTATCATGTCCATAGAGCTAGTTCGTTCTCTGATTGAGCACCTCTGACGTTGTTTTTAGTTTCTACACAGTAGGCAGATCTATTCAGAATGGTTTAGAGGTTTGTTTAATTATTACAGAAAAAAATAGCACAATTAACTAAAACACTTTTTTTTCCTCTGCTATTTACTGGAAAGCTTCACATTTATTTGAAATAAAAATTGCCAGCTTTCTTATTTCCTAAGATCAGAATTTGCTTTCACTTTCAGCTTTAGACAGAAGAGTTTCAGTTGTTCATCTATCCTCTGAGGTCAGGCAGTGCTGTTTCAATAAGACAGCTCACCTCTGATTAACTAGTAAGTCTCTCTCTCTCTCTCTCTCTCTCACTATCTCTGCCCTGCTTCTCTTTCTCTTCTCTCTCTCCTCTTTCACTTTTTGTCTCTCTCTCCTCTCTGTCCTTTCTCTCTCTCTCCTTTCTCTTTCTCCTTAAGTTTGTTATAAACATATGTATGTTTTAATAGTATCTGTCAGATTGGTTCAAATAGTGATAATTACAGTGTGTGTATGTGGATTTGAGAGTGTGTGCTTGCAGCTTATGTCAGCATGTCTATGTGTTTTAGTACATGCTTATGTTTGTGTGTCAAACACTCTCTCTCTCTCCTCTCTTTATCAGACTCTCCTCTTTCACTATCTGGTCTCTCTCTCCTCTCTCTCTCTCTCTATCAGACTCTCCTCTTTCTCTATCTGGTCTCTCCTCTCTCTCTCTCACTATCAGACTCTCCTCTTTTTCTGTCTGGTCTCTCTTTCCTCTCTCTCTCTCTCTCAGCATCTGACCAAGCAACACACATATACATAAACCAAAAAAAATATGCATTCAAATTTAACTTTTTAAGCTTAGCTTTAGTTTATATTTGCTCTAAATATAGTGTGATGCACTAAACTTCTGCAGAAATTGTTCATATACATAAACACACAGACATATCTTTAGTCATTGTTTGATTTCTCTGATATTTGCTGTTCAATCAAACGAAACATGACTTGTGTCGTGATTATATTTTGATGCTATTAAAGTAGATTTTTTTTAAATTGCGTTAAAGGAAAAATTATATCAACAGATTACAAAGACAATTTATGTACAACAGAAAATTTAATTCTGGGTAATTTTAAATGATGACTGTACATCGCCACAAACTATTAATTCAATTGTAACTTGTTAAAAAGAACATTATTTTTCCTTCATAATGTTTTTTTTAATGGAATAAAATTTGAATTTTGGATAACTGGGAATAAGGGTTACATTTTCTTTAGAAAGATTCAATTTAAATCTACATGTAGATCATGCAGATCTAGATAAAGAAAGTTTAGTGCATGGATAATTATAAATAGATTTAAGATATTTCTTTTTTTCCCACCAACAAGATGTGAGATAAGGTTTTTGGATCCAACATGGTTTACATTAATTAGCATGCCATAAAGTTAATTGTGATAATTGTGCAGCTATATATTAACAGCCTTATTAAATTGCGATTCAGTAAATTTAAAAGGGCTCTATATAAGCACATAGCATATTTTTTTTTACAGAAGTTTTTAGTTATTAAAGTTCTATCCAAAAGCAAGGTCTTCACTAACTAAAAACTTCTGTTAATAAAATATGCTGTGTGCTTATATAGAGCCCTTTTAAATTTACCGATTTGCAATTTAATAAGGCTGTAATTGAATAAATGAGGAGCATAGTTTTACATTTATACATTACAGTTTTTTTAATTCTATATGTATTGTTCCATATAAATCTAAGAAATGAAAGTTGTGAAGAATATCTAATTGATTTATTGGAACTGAAAGACATTTAAAAAATGAATATGACCCAACCAAGAAATATGGTATTTGGGCCAAGACGAAATATATATATATATATTTTTTTTTATAATCATAGAAAATAACTTTATACCGCATTGGTCCGAATATAAGCCGCACCTTTTTTCGTTTTTTTGAATTTGCGAGTTACGGGTGCGGCTTCTATTCGCAAACGTAAAATTACTGCCAATTTGCGAGATAAGGGTGCCGATTTGCGTGCTTGAGACTGCGGTATGTAGCAATTGAATAGCGATTTACGGTTTTAGTGATTCTAATATCCTGTAAGGCTTGTAACCTGCAAAAAAAGTTACAGTACTGATTAGAAAGCCTGTTTCTTGCAATGGCTGATCACTTGGAGAGAGTCTTTTTCTACAATTTTAAGGGTGTGGCTTATATTTGAGTACAATCTTTTTTCTATTTTTCCCCCTTGAATTTTACAGGTGCGGCTTATATTCAGACCAATACGGTACATAATATTAGATGTTGCAGAAATATTTATACCTAAATATTTGAATTTGTCTTCTTTGCACTTAAAGTTAAAATTGAGTTGTAAAATGTTTTGTTCAGATGGAAAGATGCAAATGTTTAAAGCTTCAGATTTATCATAATTAGTTAATAAAACAGAACATTTACTAAATAATAATAAGGTATTACATTAATTTGGAAGAGATATTTGTGGTTTGTTATAAGATTGTACACATCTAATTGTATTGTATACTGAATAAATTAAATTATATCATGTCACATTATATATTAAATACTCTTACTTGTTTTGTTCTTTATTGTATGTTGGAAGAACTATATTTTTCACCCTTCTAAGTATTTGGCCTGAGAAACAATGGAATCAGATATTCAGATGGGAAGCCCGGTCTGTCTGATACAAAACACCTCAGATGGACATTTACAGGTGAACCCAGCTGCACAAAAGATACTTTCCAGCATCTCTCAGCCCGTTGTGGTGGTATCAATTGTTGGCTCATATCGAACAGGAAAATCCTACCTCATGAACAGGCTGGCAGGAGTAAGAAAAGGTAAGACGGCAGGGAAGTCTAATTTAGTTAGAAACACATAACCACTCTGTCTGGGGCATCTATTTTTTTATGTCTTCTATTATCCTCAGGCTTTGATCTAGGTGCCACCATACAAGCTCAAACCAAAGGCATCTGGATGTGGTGTGTTCCTCATCCCTCTAAAGAAAACCATACTCTGGTGCTGCTGGACACTGAAAGTCTGGGAGATGTTGAGAAGGTGAGAGTATTATGGCCTGGGTTTAGGAATTGCACATAAACTGGAGCATTTCAATTTGCCCTTTATATATATATTTATGTTGGGGGGAGCTTTACATAGAAGTAAGTGGGAATATAGCTTGGCTTTTGCATTTGATGTAATTGAAATACATTCCGTTTAGTTAATGCATAATATCACAGTCTAAAGGAATATTTGAGATGTTCAGGGACACATGTTTAGATTAATAGAATTTCTTGTAACATTAAATATCATAATCTAGAAAACATAGAAAGTAAGTTTTCATGCATCATCAACAAAAAAACTCACGTTTTTCTACGTTATTACATCATAGTGTAATAGGCAGCTGGTTTGAACTGAACTTAATTTAAAAATAAAAATACAAAATACGAAGAACACATGTAAATCCAACTTTGTTTCTGCAGGTCTCTCAGTCTTGCCATCCAAATATGTAATGATATAATAAAACTTTGGTTAAAGGGCTTTTCAATTAATTTTGAGGATATATTTGGGGTTAATCAGTGATTATAGATTGATAACAGAATAAGTACAAATAATAGAAGTTGACAATTTAATATAAATTCTTTAAAAAACATTATAAATACAAAAAAATTACACCTTAAAACTTGTCATACAGCAGACACATTATTCCTGGGATGGTAAGATGTTAATCCTTGTGAAAGGATAGAAGGACAGCCAACGTTCCAAAATTCTGATCTAAAACAATATCCAGAGGAAGCCTTCAAATGTGCAAGTTGTATACAGTCACACCATGCAATTGATGACTGTTCGGACCATGCTCTCCTGGATTACTCCTTTTTTTTATTTATTATTTATTTATAAATTTTGTTACATTGAGCAAAGGAAAACACATATTCCACATATAAAAGCCTGACACACAGGTCAGCAAATGTCTGTAAAACATAAAAAAACAAAACAAAACAAACATCACATAAACAAATCATATACCTCCAGTATGAGGAAAGGGCTCCGCAGAGAGAAGAGAGAAGAAAGGAGAGACATCCTATTAAACTTAAACCTTCGTTATTGATGAGAAGTTTTTTTTCCCATAGGGCCCATTTAGCTCTTATCTTTGGGCTTATCTCTATATTACTAAAACCACATTCTAAAAGATGAACATATTCCAATCTTTCTGATAGTTCTATCCTTGATGGGCATGCTTTATTTTTCCGTCTAGAAACTACAAGTTTTTTTGATTCCATAAGGAAAAGCAAAGCCATTCATTTAACTGACTTTGAAACACCTTCTGGAAAAAAATGTAGAATCACCAATTCTGGAGCCGGAGTTATTACCGTTTCACAGATCTTTGATAAGTATTTAAAATTCTCAAACCAAAAATTCTGTATTAGCGGGCAACTCCACCACATGTGAAAATGCAAACCACTCTTCCCACAACCTCTCCAACAGTTCTTTTGTTCTTCTGAATTGTTTAACTGTCCCAATTTCATTGGAGTTATATACCATCTGTTAATAATTTTAAACTGAATGAATTTCTTTATATATTACATTTTTAATAAATATGGCCATTAAGGAAAAAGGTGAGTGCCATTTTTCCGTAGACCAAGAGTAACCTATATCATTTTCCAATAACCTCCAATTAAACGGTTTCTCAAGTTGATATTGTTTCTTGATAATTTTATAGCATTTAGACACAAGGTGCTCTTTATCTTTAAAAAAGATTAATATTTCAAAGTCCGTCAGTCCCCTCGTCTCCTCCATTTAAAAGGGTGATGAAACCAGTCATTTTTTTAGTTTAATATATTCTAACCAATTATTTGTAGAAATTGAGTAAATATTAATAAGTTCTTGAAACTCCATTAATTTTTTTTGTCCCCATATATATCTTTCAGATAGAGGGCACCCTTTCTCACTAACATCCTAAGTAAACTTGAATCAAATAATTTGGCCAATGAGGCCAAAGGTATAATAGGACTAGGTAGGGGAATTAGAGAGAAGCGAACGTTCAATTTACCCCACCACCTATGATTCTTTAATGTAAGGCTTCCTTGTAATCTCTATCCTTAAACTCCCCCTCTGTAAGAAACAATAAAAGGTTTAAATCCCTAAATTCCAAATCAAAATTCTCAATTTGAGACCAATTAAATAAATCAGATGTCCATAATATTAATTGAGACATATGTATGGCTTGTTGGTAGTTTTTAATCATCGGATATCCGACCCCTTCCTTTTCAAAATTGCATATCATATAAACTTTCTTTATCCCAATTTTTTTTATAGTTATGAATATATGTATCAATTAAGTTCTGAAATGTATTGATAATATATGCTGGAACCCACAACGGAAAACTACATAGCAAATAAGTGATTTTTGGAAGAATGCCCATCTTTACCACCTCTACACGCCCAGACCAAGACCTAATATTGTTTCCCCAATCTTGTAGAGTTTTTTTATCTTTGTATAAAGTTGTTTAAAGTTTTGCACTATAACTTGTTTTAAATTAACAAAGAAATCAATATCCAAATGCTGAATCTTATTCTGCCATTTATAATGGTATTTACCCTTCAAATCCTCTATTTCAGCCAAAGATAAATTGATAGGCAATGCTTCAGATTTCAGGATATTGATTTTATAATTAGATATTACACTAAAATCTTCAATGGTTTTGTGGAGGAAATCCAAGGAACTAAACGGGTTCTCCACTGCTATTACCATATCGCCTGCAAAGAGAGATGTTTTATGTATACTTGAGCCTATCTGAATACCTTTGATATTTTCTGAACTTCTAATTGATTGAACCAATGGTTCAATTAATAGGGCGAATAAAACTGGGGAGAGCGGACATCCTTGTCGAGTTCCATTTGAAATGGCTAATTTCTCTGAAAGAAAACCTAAGCCGGATGGAGACCCATATAATGCACCAATTGCTTTGAGGCCAAAATCTGCCAGGCCAAACTTTTCCAACGTTAACTCCATGTATCTCCACCCGACTCTGTCGAAAGCTTTCTCTGCGTCCAATGAGACAAACACTGCTGGAGTACCCTTCTTATTAAGATATTTGAAATTCCCTGTCTCTCAACTATAAAACCCGTTTGGTCTGTTTCAATTAGTAAGTTACTTTTTTTATTCAACCTCAGAGCTAAGTTCTTTGAATAGATTTTTATATCATTATTCAATAAAGATATAAGTCTAAAATGTTTACATTCTAATATTTCAGAATTTATCTTTGGGATATTCACTATAACAGCTTCTAGCATTTCGCGAGGAGCTCTGCCTTCATTTTTTATCTCATTGAACATATTCACCAATTCCCTCACTATTTCTCTATGGAACATTTTATAGTAATGATTATTAAAACCATCCGGGCCAGGTGAAGAGTCAGTCTTCAGATCGCTGATAACCCTATCAACTTCCTCTTCAGTTATTTTCCTATTTAACAAATCTAAATTTTCTTTAGATACTTTTGGAAGATTAATTTGTGCTAGGAAAATTTTTCCTCCTGAGTCACTCTTTCTTCATTATTCACTTCTAAATTGTATAATGCAGAATAATATTCTTTAAAGGTTTGTACTATACTCTCTGGATTTGAAATTATTTTATCCCCAAGTTTAATTTTATCCAGACGTTTATTTATACCACTCGGCTTAATCCTATATGCTAAATCTTTGCCTGCTTTATTCCCCCAAAAATAAGATCTCTGCAAAAAATTAAATCTTGCGTCATCCACTTTTTTCTGTAAAATTTTTTTGATTGAGGACTGTATACACTTCATTTCCTCCAGAATGTTTTTTATCAAGATTATACTTATGTTTTCTATCCAATTTAGCCAGATCTATATACATCTCCCTCAGTGTTCTCCCTCTATCTTTTAGCAAATGTGATTTTGCTTTTATGAAAATCCCTCTAATGTAGGCTTTATGAGCCAGCCAAAGGGTTACGCTGGAATTAACTGAGTATCTGTTCTCTTCAAAGAACTGATGAATTTATTTTTTAATGTTATTACTTAAATGTTCAACTTTTAGAATATGAGGATCCAATCTCCATGGGGAATTATTCTTACTTCCAAAATCTCCTTTCCAGCTGATCGATACCATTCCATGGTCTGATCTTAAGATCGGTTTAATATCTGCTAAGTCTAGGTATTTAAAACTCAATTCATTGGAGAAAACATAATCCAACCTGGCGTAGGAAGCAAATCTATGTGAATAGTGTGTATAATCCCTTTCTCCCGGATGTAAGGTCCTCCATGTGTCAAAAAGATTATACTTACTAATAAGTTCATAAAATTGATTAGCTTTATGGGAAAGGGCAGGATCTATACAAGAGCCCTTGGGGAGTTTCTTGTTTTCCACTGGGTTCAAACACATATTAAAATCCCCACAAACAGTGAGTAAGCAGGAAAAATATTTTCTCAGCTTCATTAGCGTCTTTTTTAAAAATGTCACTTGTTTTTTATTGGGCGCATATATATTCAATATGGTATATTTTACGCTATTGATCCAGCCTGACCATAATGTATATCTACCTTCACTATCTAAATCCAAAAATTCTTCTTTCAAATTTAATTTTTTATTTAAAAAAAATTGCTGTTCCTCTAGTTTTCCTTCTGAGCATGGAAGATCCACCACATAGGTAGTGCTTGTCGTTAAATAGCGGTACCTTATCCCTAGCCCAATGGGTCTCCTGTATACATATAATATGTGCTTTTTCAGCTTTAAACATCTTAGAAAAGGCGCGTCTTTTCCCTTGGGCATTCAGGCGCTGGGCATTTTGACTAATCAATTTGAGCATATCCATCTTCTAACCAATGTCCAAATTCCCTGCAAAGTTGCTCTCCTCTCAACTCTCCCCAACTCTCCCCATGCTGGTTACAAACAAAGAAAAAAGACAAAAAACACCCAAAACCACCCTCTTTGCCTAGCCTGTCCAACTTAGACAACATGCCTAGCTATAAGGGTGCAAACTTTTCCCTTTAAAAAATAACAAAAAAAAAAGTTCCAAAATGGACATGGGGAAAATCCAACAGAGATTATTAATCCTTTTTTTTTTTTTTTTCTTTCTATGATATATCGTTTGGGTATTTAAATATTAGTGTACATTAAAACTCTTGTTCCCAAATATAAGATTGCAATATGTACAGGGCTTTGTAATGCATTACTAAGATGTCCCTTAGTAACCCTACCCCCATCTCCAAATAGGAGGGAACTACACAAGAAAAAAAGAGAGAAGAGGAAAAAAAAATCTTTAAAAAAAACAACAACAAAAAAACACTTTCACACCCACATCACATCCCAAATGTTATATGAACCAAATTGGACATTGCCATAACTACATAAATTCCTACCTTTAGACTTTTGCAATTTGTAGTACATATCCAATTTATTAGGTGTAACTACTAGAATAATTATAAAATACTTCTAAAGTGTAATATGGATAAGAGGTCTATTGACTCAGTCTCGTTATTATCATAATAATATTGTCAACTAAATTGTAAACAATTCCTTCCATAATATTGTGTAAACGTGAAAAAGAGAAGTGCATTGTGCCTCAAAGTGCAATTTTAATTTCCAATTAATTAATTGTTATAGCTAAACTAACTACACAGTGCAACAAAAATGCACTGTGGAGTAAAAGTCTGTCACATCAATTTCATAATTTTTCATATTGTAAATACTCACTAAAACGTGTTAAGCTCCATCCATAATATATAACAAAGTGCAATGTGCAACCAAGTGCATTTCATGATTAAATAATTAATATAACTGAACTAACTTGAAATTAGGAATGTTATGTGGAGTAAAAGTCTTTCCTCTCACTAAGATGCATTAAACTCCATCCATATTCTTAAGTGTATATAACAAAGTGCAGTGTGCAACAAAATACGTTTCTTAATTCAAATGACAATATACCACCAAACTTGTCCTCCCCCTTCCCTTTTCTCTCTCCCTTCTATTTTAGTCCTTTCGAGTCTGGTCCAATCCTCCCTATAAGAGACCCAGATCTTTTATAAAAGGTTCCCCTTCCAAGGGTGTAGTAATGGGAGTTTTTTTACCATATTTTGAGATTATTAATTTTGTTGGGAATCCCCATCTATATGTGAGATTCCTTGCTCTTAACTCTTTTGTAATTTCTAAAAAACTTTTTTCTTTTAGCCAAGGTTTCCATAGACAGATCTGCAAATATCTTTAAGCTATCATAAGGAGGATTGAAAACTTTTAACTCATAAGACTTTCTCAACAGTGCTTCCTTATAAGCAAAGTAATGGAGTTTAACTATTACATCCCTTGGTAATTCTCTCTCCATATTTGAGATAACTGAAACTCTATGAATTCTATCAGTCATATACTCTTTCTGGAATTAAAAGGGAACTAGGTAAGAGAAGAAGGAGGTTATATACTCAGGCAGCTCTTTATAGCCATTTTTTTCATATCCCCTTTACTCTTACATTACACCTTCTCAAGTTATCCTCTAAGATGTTTAATTTAAGTTTACCTAAACTGGACTCCTCCTTCAATTTTTTTAAATTTCATATAGTATTTTTTGTTGCACTTCTTCAAAAGTTGTTAATTTATTTTCCATAATTTCATTTTTTTCCCTAAGCTCAGTAATAGCAGATGTATTCTTTGATATTTCTGTCATAGGGTCTGAAATCAGATTAATTCTAAAGTCTGTTAAGAGTTTTTTCATGGTTTTAGCTGTTAGGGGGTCTTCCTCAGTTGAATCAGAGGCTATGGTATTGTAACAGAAACCCATCACTGTTATTATACCAAGGACATTGCATCCTTGTCCAGGACATTATACCAGGCCAGGGAAGGGTTAACTGGTAGTGAAGGGTTAACTGGACTATACGAGGGCCAAGGGTTAATCTTGGCTTTCCATCCTCTTGTTTAGAAATGGGAGTCTGCAAGGGACAGGAAGAGCTAACCAGATTATCCTATTTAGGGGCCCTACTAAGTCTATGGCCACCAGGCTAAATGGTTCTTCTACCATTGGCAGGGGGCGAAGTTTGGCTTTCTGGTGGTCTCCCCGTTTACCCACCCTCTGGCATGTGTCACAGGTCCTACAATACTGCCGGATATCCTTGGATATCCCTGGCCAGAAAAAGTTCTGGGTTAGCTGGTATTTAGTCCGACTAACCCCTAAGTGTCCAGATAGAGGGATATTGTGGGGAATCCGGAGCAATTCCTGCCTATATTTCTGGGGCACTACCAACTGCTTAGTGAATATCGGTATGGGCCCAGCCCCTACCCTCTCTGTATTCCTATACAGTAATCCCTTGTCCCATGAGTACTGCTCCCCCTCTAACCCTGCCTGACTGGAGATGACCCAATCTTTATACACTTGTAACGAGGGGTCTATGGCTACCTCCTTCCCAAATTCTAGGGGGCTATCCCAGTGCAGATTCTCTAGGGGTGGGTACTGGTTGCCTTCCTGAGCCTCAGAGTGTGTGGGCTGATCCGAGTTGCGAGCTTGCTGCTGGGTGGTTACGGGGTGAACGTCTTGGATGGTGGGTTGGGGCAAAAAGGTTGAAGTGAGCGGGCCCAAATCATTCCCCAGAAATACATCCGTGGGCAGTTTTTGCATCAACCCCACTGTTACAACTCCCGATCCCACACCCCAGTTCAGATGCACCTTGGCAGTGGGTAAGCGGAGTACTGCTCCCCCTGCTACCCTTACGGCCACTGATCTACCGGTACGGGCTTGGTCTGGGACCAAATGGGTCTGAACGAGGGTTAGTGTGGTTCCGGTGTCCCGTAATCCTTGAACATTCTTTCCCTCTAGCCACACTGGTTGTTGGTGGTGACGTCGGTTGTCCGAGGCTGCCTGAACGGGGTTTACTTCGTGTAACACCCCTAGCTGTTCCTCTGAGGAGTAGTGGTTGGCATCGTGGTCACTGGGCTCCGTGTGGTAGCAATGGGCTGCGGCTCTGCTTGGCGGTGGCAGACCCGGATGCACCCCAGGGGTACGGGTCCTGTTCTGGGGGCATTCCCACTGCATATGGCCCGTCTGCTGGCATTGGTAACACCGGATCGGGGGACGAGGAGGGTACCTGGGAGCGGATGGGTTGGTTCCCCTGGCGTGACTTTAGATTGCTCCGGCCACAGTGGCGTTGGTCAGCACTGTGGATCGGGAGGTGGTGGTTGGGGCTGGCAGCGTGCGTCAAAGTGCGGCTTCGTGGAGGGTACAGAGGTTATGGTCCCTTACCCAAACTTGTACTTCTGTGGTTAGTCCGCTGAAGAACTGCTCCAGTAACAACAACTCTAGCAGCTCCTCTAGGGTGTTGACTTGGTTTGCCTGAACCCATCCCATGGCCGCTCGGTGTAGGCGACAAGCCCACTCTGCATAGGAGTCCTTCTCTTGTTTGCGGAGCTTCCGAAATCGGCGTCGGTAGGCCTCTGGGGTGATCGCATACCGGGTAAGGATAGCTTGCTTCACCCGGTAGTAGTATCGGCTGTCCTCGTCAGGTACAGTCCTGTGCGCCTCTGCGGCACAGCCAGACAATTTGCCTTCCAACATGGGTACACAGTCTTTTTGCTCAACACCATGTAGATGGCACAGTCTTTCAAAGTCCTGCAAGTATCCATCTATATCGTCGTCCGTATCTGTGATGGCTTTGAAGGCATTATATGGGTGCTTGGCTTTGTCTTGCGTGGGTCCCGACAATAATCCCACCTTTGGCCATACAAAGACTTAATTAGCAACTGGATTATAATCTTATCACATCATCAAGGGAGCCGACTGGTTCCATACACAATAGAGCTACAAACAAAGCAGATGGATAATTGTAGGACTTGTAGGACCGGGCTGCGCTATACTTGGCGATATTTCTTATTTATTAGCGGAGATATTGACCTCTGATGTCACAGCTCCGTTACAGGTATTATCTGACCTAGAAACCTCTCTAAATTCTGATGAAGAAACTGACGTTTCCAAAGGATTATTTATATTTTCTTCCATAAGGCCTATTTTGTCAAGGCCTAATTTAGGAAGAAAAAAATCACTTTTTAAATTACCATTTCTCTATTTCTTCCCTTTGAGTTTAGATTTTGAGGAAATACCTGCTTTTTCATCTTGTTAATACAGTTTTAAACCTTTTTTATATTCTATATTTGTTTATTAATACAACTTTTATAAAACTGATCCCAGTGCACATAGATCTAAGATAGGATAACACCCCGATATATTTGATCTTGGGAGCACATATCTATTACATTACACAATACCCCCAGAAATAACAAGAATGCAACACATTTTTAAGGAGTCAATACTCTGTCCCTTATCAATTCCTCCTTTCAGAGGAAATTACAAGATATTTCTTAAATGTCTCTTGTCTTGTTAGAGAGAGTTTCAGTTTCCAGCATAAGTTAAGAAGGTCTTCGATTGCATATTCGAGAACTTTATATTAAGACCAGATAAACCACGATTTTAGGCATTATTATATCTTGGTAGTCTTCCTTTTATACAGTACATTACCGTCTGATGCCTCTGATAACTTAAGCGAGGGTCTCCAGCTTATGCTTCCCATAACCGCATCATGCTTGGGACACAATCTCGCTCAATGCCGTAGGATTCTCAGGGATTTCTCCCAGTGTCTCAATGCAAATTCCTCCTTCCCCACTTTAGCAAAAACTTGGTGGAGTCTGCACCCAGACTCTACTGAGCGGTTGTTGAAAATAAATAAACTAAGAGATTATACCTTCGCATCATAAAGTATGTTTATCCATATGTTTGCATGAATACTGAGAGTTGTCTTTTAATTGATTATAGCAGCAGTTTTTCTTTTCCTTTCCTCTCTTCCTCTGCCTTCCTCCCTCTCAAGAAAAATATCAGAAAGGGTTTCTAGGCCTTATATAAGCCTACTTGCAAAAAAAGATAATAATTGCTTTATAGATAGGTTCTCTAATAATTTTAGTAGAGACCATTTAGTAGCAAGCTTCTTATATTTTATAGTGGCTTAAAGAATGATACTGGCAGGTGCACAGCCATTCGTGGACAAAGATAAGCAAACCTGGGCAATACTCCAGAATATTTCTTTAGCAGGAGGCCCACTTGAGAGATAAGTATAATGTGCACATTGTGCTGCCCTTCATAAGGGAATGTAAATCCTCTTATTAAATCAACATGCTTGTTGGCATAGCTCCAAATAATAGCTCCAATATTTTGGCTTTGTAAGGGAGGACCACTGGGCCCAGCAGATGGTGCTTGCAGGCCAGGCCAATCTTCTCCGCCCCGGGTGCCGATAGTGTAGTGTACTAGACCAAGACACTTCCCTCTCAGGCTCTCACAGTGTCTCCAGCTATTCAGCGCCTCTCCAACAGCGCAGCCATATATACAGCATCTCTGCAGAGTCTCTGCAGCGTCTCCAGTCCAACACACACTTTCCTCACCTTCAATGCGCCACCCATACATCTCCGCAGGAGCATTGCCATAGAGCACCTCGCAGCACAGCAACTCAAGCTTCCAGGCTGCCTCCTCTAGAGCTCTTCGGACCAGGTATCTCCACTTTACAAAGTACTAGGAGAAGGGGAGCCGATTAGTCAGCTGCCTCTCTGTCAGATTCGCTCCATTGCCACTGCCCTGCTAGCTGCGCATGCTAGTGTTTCCTGGACGTGTCCTCCTCCATCATCTCCTGGATTACTCCTGTTATTCGCAAGAATCATAATATGGCTTATTCCTAAAAAACTTAACATAATTATTTGTATTTTCATTCATGCTCATGTAATACAGTTTGTCAATTGCAGGGTGATAAGAAAAATGACATCTGGATCTTCTGCCTGGCTGTACTACTAAGCAGTGCCCTGGTATATAACAGCATTGGAACCATTGATCAAGATGCAATTGAAAAGCTTCAGTATCCTTTAAAAATGTCTAACAAACAGACAAGTAGGTTCTCAGAGTCTGAAAAGTCAACATTCTCCAGAAAAAAATAGAGACTGCAGATTGTGCTTCACATCCCTCACAAACCTTAGTGAATGTAGGGGAACATTAGTTGTGCGTATTATGGGATTATCCAGCTAAAACTTAGAGGAAATAATAGATTAAATAATTATTACATACAAATGACACCCCGGCCGAGGTAAGCATTTGAGATTGTACTCAATCTACAGTGGTCCATTATTTGAAACATTTTGAGACTGGACGTGTTTATCTTTTATCACTCAACAACATATGAAAGAAGTTTCAGTGCAGGTTTTGTTAAGAGCTTTCCTATTGGCACGAAACTGAACTTGAGAGAAAAGTAACTGATGCATTAACACTCAGGCTTTCACTTTTCATTACTCTGTCAAAATGGCCCTAATTGGAGCTAAAAGACAGTGTTTTAGGCGTGTTTATTTTTTTCAGTTTAATTGTGTACATTTAATTTAACTATTATTTGTTGATACAATATTTCTATGTGTCTAACACTTTAAAATATTATGTTAAATACTGAGGCTGGTTGGTGCCAGTGGGTATAGTTAGCGCTAAAGAATGGCCTGATGTAGTAGTGGCTCACTTGAAGGTTCTCAACTCTTGCAAGAACAATTTTTCTATTAATTGTTAAAAAGTGTCTTACATGCAGGGGCTGTGCTGCTTCCTCAATTGACACACCGTTCACATTGGTGTCTAGAATATGCATAAAAACAAGAGGGAAGGGAGAGAGAGGGCGCACAAACTCCTAGCACAGATCAATAGCATGCTGTTTTAGTCCTACAGACAACAGACTGAGCAGTCATTTGAGCAACCAAGGATATTTCTAACTGAAGAAGCTGCATCAGGAGTAGCGAAATGCGTTTTAGTATTTACATTTCTCCTTTTTATATCAACATTGTATTATTTATATTTATCCTTTGTTTTACAGATATCATTATTAATTGATATCAGTACATATCATACAATTTGTAGTTTTTTTCGACCATATTAAGCCTCAAGTGGAGTTACTGTGTAATACACCATATACACAGAACTGACATTGTCAGATCCTCTAGGCTATTTATCGTACCCATCCCATTATTAATTTATAGATATGCTTTACCACATTACGTTATACTGCATTTTTATGTATAGTGTATACACTATAATTAATGTACACTAGCAATAAGGAGATTGGGATCTATTTGCTGGAGGTGAAGAAGATTGACATTTCACGTGAAGATTATACTGAATGCTGTCTCTCCAGGTGAGAGTCACAAACAGTTGAAAATAAAAACCACAGCAGTTTTTTCATTGATCTGCACTAGGAGTTTGTGAGCCCTCTTTAAAACATTAGGTATACATTGAATACAGATTGTTAAAAGATTCATAGCTGCTTCTCACATCATTTCCACTTTAATTTGTGTTGTACTGCATGTATTTCTTGTCAATTGTATGGGATGTAAAAAATATATTTTCAATAATTCTATGGATTTGGTGTAGCTAATTCTGTTTTTAACCAGTGTGTTATCTCATAATGGTAACATATCTATTAACTTGAATGGACAGGGAATCAGAATGTGTTTTCTTAACCCAGTAACATCATGATGAAGAATACAGTTAAGCCAATCTACATATGCCCCAGGCAGGGCAGAAAACCTGTTACCCACAGAATAGATCTTGAATCCTGTTTACACTGCCCTTGACAATTCTGGATGGTGACATGCAAAAAGGATTCATCAAAATGAAAAGTTTATAACTTGTCATTAATTACACAAAACTTATGATATGATATTTAAAAACAGCTGAGCTTTCTCATGGACATCCATCCCAGGTCACTGTCAATATATATATATATATATATATATATATATATATATATATATAAAACCGTTATTTTAGTTTATTGTGAGACAAATGTTTTTTTTGCCAAGGTAGAAGAGTTCTAAGACATAGCTTGCTGTTGGAAATTATATACAAAAAATAAATCTGTAATGTGGGAGGTGTAACAATATTTTCATGTTTGTGTATTGAATTCTTAACTTGCTCTCTCTAGTTATGTGAAGGAATTAACAGACCTAATCAAGGTGAAATCTTCAGACGATGATGATGATGATGAGGTAGAGTTTTCTAAACACTTTCCAATATTCATTTGGACAGTAAGGGACTTCAACCTAAAAGTGGAAATAAATGGAAAGCCAGTTACAGAGGATGAATACCTGGAACATGCTCTGAAGCTCAAGGAACGTAAGTTAACACAGTTCACCATCAGTACACTTGAAAATGATAACATGTATTATGCAATAGCAGCAAAATACTAAATACTAGATGGGTGTAGCATGTGGATGGCGCTTAATAATATGTGGAAGAATGAAGAGGCAGGGGTGCATGAATAAATAAATGAATGAATGAATGAGGCAAACGCCCAGTGAAAAATATAATTGATTTTTGTCTACCCATAACAGCTGAAAAGACACTCAAAGATCGGAACTTCAACCTCCCGAAGAAGTGCATCCGCATGTATTTTGGAAGACGTAAATGTTTCGTATTTGATCCCCCTGCTGGCAAAGATACCCTTCAGAGGATTGAGGAAGTGTCTGATAGTGACCTCAGCCCTGATTTTGTTGCTCAGACAAAGAAGTTCTGTGAATTTATATTCAATAACGCTGAAGCAAAGCAATTGGATAGAATACAGACAGTTACAGGAACCAGTGAGTTCAACGTTCTTCATTTTCATTTGAATCTTGCAACAGAAAACCTTAAAAGCTAACTTTCATTTTTATTGCAATGTAATCGGCAACTCCACTGCAGTGATAAGATGTTTATTAATCCCTGTAAGAAAATACAAAGCACAGAGAGTAGGTTTTAACCCCCACACACGGGATTAAGAAATAAAATACTCCATATATTGCCCAAAGTTTATATTGAATAGCCACATTTTCCACTTTAAGTTGACATCATCTTGTAGACACACAGAGGCAAGACTTAAATAAATCATTTAGTTTTTTTCTTCCCAACAATGCATAGTGATACTATTTTATCAAGACAAAGGTTATAACTTGAATTGGTGACATTGTCCTTAAACTGACATCGAAATATATCATTTAAAAATGTATGTTGTACCAAATGGTTAATTGATTTAATGCTACAAAAATATAATGTATTTTGTTACAGCTAACTCTGTGCTGTTCTCACCCTTAAATCTGCATCTTACCTTTGTGGTATCCCTTGTGTATTAGTCCATGGAAGTCTGATTCTCAGCCACAAAATAGAAAATATCAGATTTACGGCAAAAAAAAAATGCCTAACCAAAAGGTCCATCTTAACTGCTAATTTTATTTACTTTAAAAGCTTAGATTTTTTTATGGTGGCCTTATGCTTTATCCAAGCATGGCTGACTTCCTTTACAGTATATTTTTTCCTAAATATTCTCAGCTTTTTTTGTTGTTCTGCTTCCAGTTCTTGGAAATTTGGCAAAAACATACACAGAAGCCATAAGCCGTGGAGATGCTCCTTGCATGGAAAATGCTGTACTCACCCTGAGTGAAATTGAAAACAAGGCAGCTGTCGAGGAAGCAACTCAATACTATAAAAATCAGATGAGGAAGAAAGTTAGCTTTCCAACAGAGAACATGGAACAGTTCATGAATCTGAGTATAGAATGTGAGAAAGAGGCTATTCAGATATTCATGAAAAAGTCCTTCAAGGATAAGGACCATTACTTCCAGGGAAAATTAATGGTTAGTGTTTATTTAAAATACTAGCGACTTGCCCTTCAAAAAATGACGGCAATAAAATTGTAAGGCAGGTAATGCTGTTTGCCATAGAGAGTAAGTGTTTTGGTGGTCTGAGATTTTTGTGCGGTCATTGCGAGGCTGGCGCTGAGCGCCTTTGGGTTGGTGTATTTATTGTTATTATAGGCACTTTTGCGCTTATTGTAAGGTCCGCAGTGATCTCGTTTTGTTGCTTATTGCAAGGCTCTCCGCTGGTGTAGATTGTGTCCTATGACCACCGTTGGCGCTCCTTGTGGGTGGCGCGGTGAAGGTGTTTGTGATTGTTTGCGATAGTGTGGTGTTAATTGTTTTTTGTTTTGTGTGAATTTTTTTTTAATGCTAATTAATTAATTAATTTGTAAACTTTTTAAATTTGACCAAAATCAAGCTTTAATCTGTGTTGCAGAGGGGCTGGGTGCCTCCCCCCTTGCTGTGGGTATATTTTATTTTTGTGTGTATTTTTGTGTTTTTTAATGTTATTAATTAAGTCCCACTAACTCAGAATTTTATATGTGTATGTCCGCGATTTTTTATTTTCTAACTCTTGCTCGTATTTTTTTGTGTAAGTCCGTAGTTAGTCTTTGGGTGTTTGTTTATTTTTTTCAAAGTCACACTTGTGTGGTCGTTTTTAACCGGTTGTGAGGCGACGCTTTGGCTCATTGCACCCGACGTGGGAGCCTCCACCTCTGCAAATGCGGCCCCTCGCTTCACGAGGGTCCGCATTTGCGATCCGAAAGTTGTAGGGGGTTCGTAGGGATGAGCACGTATGACGCTCATCTCCACCAGTGCAAGGATAGCTCCTTGCCAGCAACTGCGGCCCACGCTTCGCGAGGTCCGCAGTTGCGGCAGGCTCGTTATGCGTTAGCAACAACCCGTATTGCTGAGAACTATATATGTGATAGTTATAATGCATTAGTGAAGACCTAATCTGTGACGAGATCAGTCTCGTCAATGCGAATTGGAGAAGCTTAAAGGCCCACATTCTGCCTTTTGACTACGGCCCACGTTGACTTTCCACCTACAAAGACATACAAAGCCATGCTCCATTTTGTCAGAAAGGACTGTGATCTAACTTTTGAACCACTGGACCAATTTGTATCATTTTCACACATGTTTGTATTTGGAGTATGCTGATTCTGAAAATGTATGTTTTATGTGAATGTGATGCATACTTTTAAAGTTATGAAAAATGTGTAGATATGTGCTACAGATTCTGACCATCCCCCATTAGGTAAACACAGGGTGTCGCCAGGACTTGAACAAAGGGCCAGTATGGGGTTTCCCAGGGGCATAGACAAGGAAGCAAACAGGAAGTGTCCATGAGGACAGTCTGGGTGAGAAT
Source organism: Discoglossus pictus (assembly GCA_027410445.1). NCBI lineage: Eukaryota > Metazoa > Chordata > Amphibia > Anura > Alytidae > Discoglossus > Discoglossus pictus. The sequence goes on along the minus strand of CM050169.1, from coordinate 17,026,793 downwards.
GAGCATGGTAGCCATGCCTGGGGGGTGGCACATGGGAGGAGTCTCATGGTTCCTACCCTGTCTGATTGGCCATAGGTAATTAGGGGTTGACCAAAGGTAGTCACTGCCCCTATGGTGTATGTGGAAATGGTTTGTTTTATATATGTCTTGGTTTTTAATAAAGAAGAGAGTTCTCTGCTTGACCCTCAACCACAGAGCGTGTGTCTCGTGCTTGGGGGAATGGGTGTCCTGCAGTAGCTGTCCCTATAGCACTGGACGGGCGGATCGGCTAAAAAGGCCTGGGCGCCCCCTTCTTTGTGTGGGGGTACCGTTACACTGGTGGCAAGCGGCGGAATTGTTCCCACAGCCAGAAGGACAGCTACAGGAGACACCATTCTGTGGATTTACAAGTTGGGGGCAACGCATGTCCCAGCACAGCGACCCTAAAAGCAGCAGAATGGAACCAGCAGTGCTATACGAGGATGAGGACCTGGATGGCCGGGATGCATTAAGGAAAGGCATCTGGTACCAGGCCCTGGATAATGTACAATACCAGCGGGGTGAGAGTCTCCCCAGTGAAGAGCAGCGGTTGCAGAAGCAAGTGGCCCTGCGCATGCCCTTCCTGGGAGAGCAGCCCCTTGAGGAATGGGTGGAGGAACTCAAGCTCCGTGCATGGCAGGAGCTATGGCTGGAGGATGCCTACCAGGCGCTCTGGTGGTATATGGCACAGTATATACCCTGGACAGCCGAGCATGACAAGCCAGAGGGAGAGGAGTTTGGTGGTCCTGGGTTGTTATGGGAGTCATTTGCAGAGCCTGACTTCGGGAGCCCTGCGCAGACCAGACTTGAGGATATTTTCTATGAGAGGGAGGCTAGGCATGACTGGGATGACCCCCATGAGGTAGAGCAAGACCTTGTTCACCTAGCAACCCTGGAGTGGGAACTGGAGAGGGACTACCGAGATCTCTTCCACTCCATTGGGAAGGCTCAGCATTACAACCAGGTGAGAGACCCAGATCCAGACCCCTTCAGCTGGGAAGAGGTTGTAGAGATTTATTGGGAGGAATCCCAGGCGGGAGGTGGAGATGGGACCGAGGTCTCTCCACCGGCCCTACAGGGATGCTGGGTGGCTAGCCCAGATCCCCAGCGCCAGTGTGAAGTGCAGGGAGTGGAGAGCATTGTCTCCCCTCCCCAGCGGAAGTGTACCTTGCAAGGAGAGGAGAGCAGCGTCCTCCCTCCCCAGCGTCAGGGTGAGCTGCAGGGAATTGAGAGCTCAGACTCCATTCCCCATCGACAGAGTGATATGCATGGAATTGGGAGCCCCGTCTCCATTCCCCAGCGTCAGGGTGAGCTGCAGGGAATTGAGAGCTCAGACTCCATTCTCCAGCAACAGGCTGAGCTACCAGGGGCAGAGACGGTCGGTCCTGTCCCCCAGCAACAGGGCTGTTTAGCCAAAGGGGAGACCGTCGGTCTCCCCACCCTACAACCAGGCCCCAAACAGGCAGCTTCCGTGGTAGCGCTGGAACCAGGGCAGAGCACCGCTGGTCTCTGCCCACTCAGCAACCCACCAAGGCAGCTTACCAGTGCCCAGCACAGCCGTGGTGAGGCACCTAGACATGGACAAGTTTCTCCTCTACCCAGGTGTAGTAACCAGTTATTGTGGGTGGGCTGTACTGCTGATTGTGTTTTGTGGTTGGCCTTCCAGACTAACCCGGAATCTGGCCGGCAGGAGGTCAGATATCCGGTTAGTCTTTTTGGAAAGGGGGAGAGATGTGACGAGATCAGTCTCGTCAATGCGAATTGGAGAAGCTTAAAGGCCCACATTCTGCCTTTTGACTACGGCCCACGTTGACTTTCCACCTACAAAGACATACAAAGCCATGCTCCATTTTGTCAGAAAGGACTGTGATCTAACTTTTGAACCACTGGACCAATTTGTATCATTTTCACACATGTTTGTATTTGGAGTATGCTGATTCTGAAAATGTATGTTTTATGTGAATGTGATGCATACTTTTAAAGTTATGAAAAATGTGTAGATATGTGCTACAGATTCTGACCATCCCCCATTAGGTAAACACAGGGTGTCGCCAGGACTTGAACAAAGGGCCAGTATGGGGTTTCCCAGGGGCATAGACAAGGAAGCAAACAGGAAGTGTCCATGAGGACAGTCTGGGTGAGAATGAGCATGGTAGCCATGCCTGGGGGGTGGCACATGGGAGGAGTCTCATGGTTCCTACCCTGTCTGATTGGCCATAGGTAATTAGGGGTTGACCAAAGGTAGTCACTGCCCCTATGGTGTATGTGGAAATGGTTTGTTTTATATATGTCTTGGTTTTTAATAAAGAAGAGAGTTCTCTGCTTGACCCTCAACCACAGAGCGTGTGTCTCGTGCTTGGGGGAATGGGTGTCCTGCAGTAGCTGTCCCTATAGCACTGGACGGGCGGATCGGCTAAAAAGGCCTGGGCGCCCCCTTCTTTGTGTGGGGGTACCGTTACATAATCATAATATAAAAAAAAAACAGAAAGAGAAAAAATAAACCTGGAATGTATAGTCGGCAACCTTGATTTACAGATACTGTATGTGTATATCTATGAAACATGAGCGCTATCTGTAATATGTTTATTTACTTTCCATCAGGAAAACATACAAGAGACAAAAAGTAGATTCTCCAAACAAAATGAGACAGAGTCTCGTGAACAATGTAAGATGCTAATTAAAAATCTCTCTGAGGATCTTGAGAAAGGTATAAGCGGAGGTTCGTACTGTATCCCTGGAGGGCACCAGAAATTTAAGAAGGCAATACAAATGATAAAAGAAAAGTACAATAAGGAACCTAGAAAGGGTATTCAGGTAAAAGTTCTAAGCTAAAATGTCTACTAATATATGGTATCTACAGTATCTCACAAAAGTGAATACACCCCTCACATTTTTGTAAATATTTTATTATGTCTTTTCATGTGACAACACTAAAGAAATGACATTCTGCTACAATGTAAAGTAGTAAGTGTACAGCCTTATAACAGTGTAAATTTGCTGTCCCCTCAAAATAACTCAACCATTGGCAACAAAAGTAAGTTCACCCCTAAGTGGAAATGCCCAAATTGGACCCAAAGTGTCAATATTTTGTGTGGCCACCATTATTTTCCATCACTGCCTTAACCCTCATGGTCATGGAGTTCACCAGAGCTTCACAGGTTGCCACTGGAGTACTCTTCCACTCCCTAATGATGGCATCACAGAGCTGGTGGATGTTACAGACCTTGCACTCCCCCACCTTCCATTCGAGGATGCCCCACAGATGCTCAAAAGGATTTAGGTCTGGAGACATGCTTGGCCAGTCCATCACCTTTACCCTCAGCTTCTTTAGCAAGGCACTGATCGTCTTGGTGGTGTGTTTGGGGTTGTTATCATGTTGGAATACTGCCCTGTGGCCCAGTCTCTGAAGGGAGGGGATCATTCTCTGCTTCAGTATGTCACAGTACATGTTGGCATTCATGGTTCCCTCAATGAACTATAGCTACCCAGTGCCGGCAGCACTCATGCAGGCCCAGACCATGACACTCCTACCACCATGCTTGACTGTAGGCAAGACACACTTGTCTTTGTACTCCTCACCTGGTTGCCACCACATATGCTTGACACCATCTGAACCAAATAAGTTTATCTTTCTCTCATCGAACCACAGGACATGGTTTCAGTAATCCATGTCCTTAGGCTGCTTGTCTTCAGCAAACTGTTTGCAGGCTTTCTTGTGCATCATCTTTAGAAGATTTCCTTCTGGGACGACAGCCATGCAGACCAATTTGATGAAGTGTGCGGCGTATGGTCTGAGCACTGATAGGATGTCCGCCGACCCCCTTAACCTCGGCAGCAATGCTGGTAGCACTTATACGTTTATTTCCCAAAGACAACCTCCGGATATGACGCTGAGCATGTGTACTCAACTTCTTTGGTCGACCATGGCGAGGCCTGTTTCTGAGTGGAACCTGTTCTGTGAAACCGCTGTATGATCTTGCTACCAGGCTGCAGCTCAGTTCAGGGTCTTGGCAATCTTCTTATAGCCTATGCAATCTTTATGTAGAGCAACAATTCTTTTTTTCAAATCAGAGGGTTCTTTGCCATGAGGTACCATGTGGAACTTCCAGTGACTAGTATGAGAGAGTGTGAGAGCGATAACACCAAATTTAATATACCTGCTCCCCATTTACACCTGAGTCCTTGTAACACTAACGAGTCACATGACACTGGGGAGGGAAAATGGCTAATTGGGCCTAATTTGGACATTTCCACTTAGGGGTCTCAACCGTTTAGACATTAATGGCTGTGTGTTGAGCTATTTTGAGGGGACAGAACATTTACACTGTTATACAGACTGTACACTTACTACTTAACATTGTAGTAGAGTGTCATTTCTTCAGTGTTGTCACATGAAAAGAAATAATAAAATATTTACACAAATGTGAGGAGTGAACTCACTTTTGTGAGATACTGTACATCTCCATAACAAATTAGAATGTAATGTGACTCATAAATACATTCTCCATATTTCCATGGTTTAACTGTTTTTCTACCGCTTCCTTCCATCAAAATGGCCACATCTCTTAGGCAGAGGATGTTCTCCAGAAGTTCCTAAAGTCCAAGCAGTCTACTGAAATGACCATTCTGAAAAGTGACAATGCACTGGCAGAAAAGGAGAAAGTAATTGAAGGTGCTCCAGTGTCTCGAGGGACTCGATAGTCTGTTATTTCAATGTATTCTATTCAGTCTATATGTCATGGGTCTAATATGATTCATTTATGTATTTCAGCTAGAAATGATTAAATGGATCTTTATTTCTCTATAAGATGTATATTTTTTCCCCATGATGTTTCTCACTGAATTGGTGTGACTCAAAGGCTATTTAGTTATTTATGTTTTACTGTAGTGTAGTGTGCAATTATAAACTATAGAGTCTCAAATTCAGACACTTTTCTATTATTTTGTTATGTAATATAATTAATTGTATTAAATATAGGTAGAATTTGCTTGTAAACCAAATAGTTTTGTAGACCATCTGTATGGAACTCATTGACTATTGGTAAAATGCAGAGCACAGTCTGTACTCTAAAATATGCATAGTGCGCCTTAGTGATTAATTATCATGCTGATATATTATATTGACTAGCTATAAATTAATATATTATCCGTCTCGATGCAGCCCAGCTGTGCAACATCTGGAACACTCACTTAGATTTTTCAAAAAGTAGTCATCCAATCAGAAACCAATCAAAAGGTATGTTCTGAATGACATGTAGGAAATTCAGATGAACAGAGTTCTTGGTTGACACATATAACATATAAAATGAGAGTGGTATTAAACTTGTTTTATGAATCACAGACTAAATCAATTTACATAAACACCTCCTCTCTATCAACTAGTGTAGATTTCATTGAAATGTCATTGTCTAAAAAACTACATTCATCTCTTTGCACACATTGGGCTTTGAAACTGATATGTTGTTCTTTTTTTTTATTGGATTACAGAAGAGAAAGCCAAGGCAGAAGCTAGAGAGATGGAGAAAAAAGTGTTTGAGGAATATAAATCTCAGGAAAACCAGAGGCTTCAGGATCAAAAGAGAGTCTTAGAGGAAAATGCAAAACAATTACTGGAAAAGATGGAGATGGAGAGAAAGAAAATGATTGATGATATGAGTCGCATTATAAATGAAAAGAGGAGGGTAAGTGTCAAATAAAGATTGTGTACAATATTATTAATCGTTTCCCTTGTTTTTATTTAGCATGGACATTTGTATTTGTTAGACTACATAATAGTTATACTATAAAATGTTCATTCACAAAGATCAGTAAAAAGAATATTGTAAGTACCATGCTTGGACCATTAATGGTTTATCAAAAGTAAAATTGATGGAAAAGCCCTTTAAGATCCGTCATCAAGAAGGAACTAGTGGTAAGATTTATGAGGCCCATATAGGAACTAGTGGTAAGATTTATGAGGCCCATATAGAAGAGGGCACTGGAAGCTCCAGATTTTCTGCACACCTACGTAACCTCAAACATTCTCAACTCTTACATATGTATATAGGCATGGTGGCAATTCCAAGCTTTCTCTTCCATAATAATCCTGTATTAAGCAACATGAACTGTAGTACTTCCCACACAGGATGGAAGATGAGAAAAAAAACATATGCTTCAAAAAAGTTTGAAAACGGAAGAGTGTTGTGGCTGCTGACTTTGCTTGAGAGTTGTTGGCTATTACATGTGTATTAGGTCCCAAGATTTATCAGAATGCCCCAAGTCCTTTTGGGTAAACCTCTTGATACTTTCCAGAGCAATAAGATTGAAACCTAAGATGAGTGAGATAACGTTCTCTCTTGTCTTGCTGTGATAACATAATAACCATTATAACTAACCAACTTTGCTGTTTGCTCAGGAAGAAGAGTCCTATAGACAGCAGGAGAGTATTGGCCAAGTCAGAATGTACCAAGCACAGATTGAAGATCTAGAGAAAGAGAAAAATAAAATCAATGAACATGCCTGGTATAAGCTCATATTTAAAGGTTTGAAGAATCTGGCCAAGATTGTTCTTCCTACTGTGATCAATGTGTGTGGAGATATTTTGCATCAACAAATGAAAAAGTATACAAAATAAAAAATCTGAATCAGAAGACTCCAGTGCTAAGAATGAAAAGAAATAGATCTCCTTTGTTTAAACTGTCAGATATTATGGAATAGTTTCAAGCATATCAAAGTAAAATTCATGATAATTATTGCAAATAGCAATCATCTACATTTTTGTATAGATATGGTAATAAAGTATATTGTATCTACTCTGTATGGTGTATTTTTATTTTTTCAGAAATTAACCAAGACATATATATGTTATTCCTACTTTATTCATGCCTTTTTTTTTTTATTTACTTAATTGGCCACAGCGGTTCCAAACATAGTAGAATAGTAAATTTACAAAAAATAAATATTAATTAATGAAAGTTATTGAAGATTTAATTTACTAAAACAGCTTTGGATTTACTAAATGTCTGCTAATCTTAAGATATCCTGAGCTTGTTTTCTGCATCCTATTAGTGGTTTAATTACTTCCTTGTGCATTTTACTGCTATCAAATCAATAAAGACTGACTGTGCAAAGACTGACACCATATGCAAAAGAAAGCCATTAATCAGGGAATTATTCATCAATAATCCACAAAATGATCTATTGGTAAGAAAGCCAGTCTGATGGGAGGACATTTTTAATACTTTTTCCAAAGTTATGATTCCTGTTTTATGAGTACCTTACAATCCTACTATAACTGGGAGGGATTACAGCACAAACTTTGGGGATCCTGTAACCCCTTTGTCTGGCAAACTACACTCTATCACTGTATCACCCTATTACCTATAATAAGTTATAACATCCGCAAAATGTGAACAATTAGAAAAAAACAGTAATACATTATCATAAATATTAAGCTAAATGAAGAAATGTGGGCTTCAAAGGTTTATCCTGAGATCAAATCCTAGCGAATTGCACATACTTATCAGTTGCTTTACTGGTGAAGTTTTTCATTGTAAAGACCACATAATTGCATTGCACACCACTTACATTATTTTAAAAACGCATAAAAAAGAGGAGAATATAAAGTTTAAAAGACATATGCTTAGTTATCACAATGTTCTCTCAAATCTAACTAAGGTCCAAACACTCCCCAAACTTACTTCATGCTCCAAAACCACACTGTAAATGGGATTCTAAATAAAGGAACATGGCATTTACTGTATTAATACTGTTTATGCATATTTCATTATTGTATAATAGCTTTTATATAACCCACTTCATTCTAAAACAGTTCTAGCTAACAGCAGTGTGTCAACTTTCTTTAACTCAGACATTTCTGTAAGGACCAAAAACATACACGCCATGCAAATGGCAATATACTGTGGACCTATGCTAATTGGATAAGTAACTATGCAAAATGGCTCTCAGTAGGAGCTTTTGTAGTGCTATTTATGTATCCATCAAAATCATAGCTATACATAGTTTAAACACAAAGCCATGTCATGTCATACATGGCCAGGTTGATCATTTGGATTTCAGCAACATCTATATGCAGATGACACTCAAAACTACCACCCAGCACCAGATGTCTGCCCACCACCTCAAACTCAACATGTCTAAGACCGGACTCCTAATCTTCCCACCCTCTACTTCAGCTTCAATCCCTCACATCTCTCTCACTATCGACAATGCCATCATCACTCCCACCTCCCAAGCCTGTTGTCTTTGGGTTCTACTGGACTTCATCTAAAAAACATTTCCAAAATATATCACTACCTCATGTCATTCACACATGTGCTCCTCCTGGCCACCAAGAGGACGGAGAGCACATGCGTCCATCACTATGTTTAACATCAATGTCTGACGCCTGCGCAGTAAGCACTGTGCAGACGTTACAGACTTTTTGTCAAATATTATAGTGGATATGAGTTTTATGTTATTAGAGGGAGCCTAATTTTTTTTTGGGGTGTTAGCCTCCCTACGGTGTAAATCCATATATACATACACACACATATATATATATATATATATATATATATATATATATATATATATATATATATAAGCTCATTACACACACATACATATATATATATATATATATATATATATATATATATATATATATATATAGTATATAAATAGCACATTTGTGTTCACAGTTGAATGTTCAAAAACTTGTTTCCTGCTCAGAATTCTGAGAAATATAGTTATTACACTGCACTCTGGGAAGCCGAGCAGGGGTGCATGCAAATGTGCCCACAAATGCTTAGTTCTTCAATCTATGACTATTTTAAACACACATACAGTATATATAAATATATATACACACACACACACATATATATATATATATATATATATATATATATATATACATATATATATATTTCTATATCACAGGGCAGAGGGAGAGCAGCTCTTACTTGCTGAGGGGAGTGGCCCATCCTAGAGGTGGCCTGTCAGGGAGAGTTCCTGTCAGTGTTGGGGGTGTCTTGAGAGAGCTGTGCTGTGAGGAGGCTCCGGATCCTGTCAGCTCCATGCAGGGATGTTCTGTTCCTGTGCCTGCTGCATATGGGGGAGGTCCTACTGCTGTCAGCATGGAATGGGAGTGCAGGAGGAGGGCCCTGGCTTGGCTGTGTCTCACCCCTGCTTCCATAGCTCCGCGTGAGGACTCTTCTTGACCACTCCTGGCCCCCATCCCTTTTCCAGGGAGGGGCCGGGAGGTTATAGTAAGTGGGAAGGAGTGTAGGTCTGTATACTATAGATAATTAGGCTGCACTGGAGCCCCTGCCCTGGAGATACCCCGGTGCTTTGCATCGCTCGCACCGGCGGTAGCTCCGCCAGTGTTATGATGCTAGGTCACCGCCTTTATCATTGCATCTACTATCACTCTTATGAAATGATTATTGCCTCAGATTGATTCCCAAGGCTACCATATGCTGTTTGTTTCAAGGATAAAAAGGAAGACTTGAACTCAGATTTATACCGTAAGCCAATGGCAACCAACAGCACCCTTCACAGCACTAGCTTTCAACTTCCTGCTACTTAAAGAGCGATACCGCTGGGACAGCTTCTTCAAATTTGAAGAAACTGTTAGGATTTGACCACTTTTAAAGCTATGAGTAATGTTTTGAGACAAAGATTAAGACTGAGTGGGTATAACAACACCCTCACAAAACATGAGTATCACGGGGCACTACATACCCTACGTGAAACATTACTGGCGCCTTAAAAGTATGCAAAATCTGAAAATAGCATTTGCTTTTCTGTACTTTCAGTACACAATAGCAAGCCATTGAGAGATTACTGAAAAGATATTTAGACATTTTAAGTACTGACGAACACATCAGTGTGAGTATGAGAGGGAGGAGAAGATTGTCTACAATATGTAATACCATTGTCATAAAAAATTTAAATTTCCCGCCACGGGTCCTGAAAGGACCTGCGCTAAATAAAAAAAATTAACCTCTGCCCTGGGGTACTGTAAGCACCCCCCGGCACCTAAAATTGACCCCACCCCTCATGGGGGTCAATATAGACCCTCATGAGACTAATATTGCTCAGTCTAATAGGGGTATATATAGACCCCTATAGGACACGATTACCCCCTATATTAACACTATAAGTGCCATGAGTGCCCTCCAGGACCCTCATGACTAAAAAGTCCAAGCACCACACTACACTATTAACCCTAACTATACCCCATTAATCCTAACTAAGCCCCATTAACCCTAACTATACCCCATTAACATAACTAAACCCCATTAACCCTAACTATACTCCATTAACCCTAACTAAACCCCATTAACCCTAACTATACCCCATTAACCCTAACTAAACCCCATTAACCCTTACTATACCCTATTAACCCACTACCTCACATTAGTAACCCCAATCCTACCATATACCATTCAATTAACCCCCTTTAACTAATTAACCCTCCTCTAACTAATTAACCCCATTTAACCCTCACCATACCTAATTAACCCTATCACTAGCCACTTAACCCCATCTAGACTTAATTAACCTTATCTAGTCCTATTTAACCATAACTGGGCCTATTTCACCATATCTAGTCCTATTTAACCCTAACTGAGCCTATGCAACCCTACCTGGTCCTATTTAACCCTAACTGGGCTTATTTAACCCTATCTAGTCCTATGTAATCCTAACTAGGCCTATTTAAGCCCCAAATGTACCCAGTAAACCCCTATCCTATAAATCACCCCCCTACCCTACCATATTAACCCTTACACTTCCCACCTAACTCCCTAATAATATCCCTTTTGCCCCACTAATTACACAAAATAAAAAAAAACTAGAATTACAAAAAATAAAAAAGATAACTTACAGAAAATAAAAAAATCTTCTTACCACAATGGGCGGAGACCAGAAGTGATGTAGTTTGCCGCGAATAGCGGCTGGAGGTGAATGGAGGCAGCTACTCTCCTGCCTGAGGTAACAGGCGCCTGGGAGAGAGGAATTATAAAGTCCCCTTAGCCCTTTCAGCCTCAGGCGAAATTGCATAGCCCCCACTCACCACTCAGGAGCAGGAGCATTAAACGAAGGGGGCTAATATAGCCCAGAATACCATCACAGTGAATCTGCAGGTCTGGGAGAAAGAGGAGCTGAGATCTCCAGTGTGCAACATCTAATAGCGCTATCAAGTGGAGCAACAAACTCTGGAGACTCAGGACTCACACTGTGAGACATCAGATGGCTGGCAGGCTGAGGAAGGCAGCGGGGGGTGAGTGATGGGATTGATATTAGTCCCTGGGGCACTCCCATTATAACAAAATACGCTGTATATATCTTATGGCTGAACACATATCATAAAGGGAACTCCTGTATCTTAAAAAATATATCCAGACATAAGCAAGAAACTGTAGAAGGAAAGGACTATAATGGTGAGTGAGTGGCTTTTTATTTTCTGGGATATTTCACATGGCTGACTGAAATGCTGACTGATTTGGTAACAGCTTTCTTAAAGAAACAGAGCCAGATAAAAAAAAAGCAACGTTACTTGAGAGGACTTTCAGCCTCAGGTGAAATTGTATAGCCCCCGCTCACCACTCAGGAGCAGGAGTACTAAACGAAGGGGGCTAATATAGCCCAGAATACCATCTCAGTGAATCTGCAGGTCTGGGAGAAAGAGGAGCTGGGATCTCCAGTGTGCAACATCTAATAGCACTATCAAGTGGAGCAACAAACTCTAGAGACTCAGGACTCACACTGTGAGACATCAGGTGGCTGGCAGGCTGAGGAAGGCAGCGGGGGGTGAGTGATGGGATTGATATTAGCCCCTGGGGCACTCCCATTATAACAAAATACGCTGTATATGATATTTTATGCCTGAACACATATCATAAAGGGAACTCCTGTATCTTAAAAATATATCCAGACATAAGCAAGAAACTGTAGAAGGAAAGGAATATAATGGTGAGTGGGTGGCTTTTTATTTTTTGGGATATTTCCCAAGGCTGACTGAAATGCTGACTGATATGGTAACAGCTTTCTTAAAGGAACAGAGCCAGATAAAAAAAAAAAAAAAAGGCAACGCTATATGTCTTGTATAGTTACTGACGGTAATACAAAGAATCAGAATCAATGTTATCAGAGACATTTGCATTTTTTGTATATCTCTCTTTACTGTTAGTATAGTTACTGAGCACGTTTATTGGCCTTATCTGGAAACAAAACGGAAGAGGGAAAGAAAAGAGAGGAAAAGCAAGCTTATATAAGGGTATCTGTGTCAAAGTGCTGGAATAAATATACATTGCATCTACAACTCAGGATGAGGAACTCTAAAAAGAAAGATAAGAAAGAGAAGAAACTTCAAAAAATTGATAATATGTTTTTGCCGAAACTAGAATCAAATGGAAAAGGGAAAGGGGGAATGGAGTCATCTGAGACAGATCAAATTCCAGATTTGACCCCGAACCAAAGTCTGGGCAGTATAGAAGATAACACTGAGATAAGAGAAAAATCACCAGAGGTGGAAGAGCTACTGACGGTGACTAGAATGAAAACCTTATTAGAGGAGTTCCAGCTTAACTTTCTGGCAGAAATTAAAGAACAAATAATTTCTAATACTAAGGCCATTAAGGACTGCGTCACTAAAGTCACGGCCATAGAAATAGTAATGGACAAACAAATAATGGAAAATAACACGCTTCAGACACAGAATAAAAAACTAGAAGAAAAAATACAAGATTTAACAAATAAGATTTCCAGCCTGGAAGATAGATCTAAAAGGAATAATATACGAATAAAAGGAATTTCAGAAGATCTTAAAGACACAGATTTGACAAAATATATAATAAAGCTCCTCTCCTCGCTAGTTCCAGATTTTGAGACAGTACCAAACAAATTTGATCTATTGCATAGAATTCAGACATCAGGAAATAAAGAGAATTGAAGACCTAGAGATGTCATGGTCAAAGTGCATTTGTTAAATTATTAAGAAGACATTATGCGTGCAAGCTATAGAGAGAAGATCTTGAAACCACCATACCAGAATATCCAAATATTTGGGGATATATCAGCATGCACGTTAAATAAACGTAAAGAATATTTTAGAATAACTTTGGCGCGGAGAAAAGAAAATATACGCTATAAATGGATATTTCCACAGGGTCTTGCAGTAATTAAAGATGCCAGATGGTATAGAATTCACTCAGTCAAAGAGGGAATAGATTGCCTGAGGAATTGGAAGATCTATCTAGAAGAGTGACACCTGATCCTCACGACAGAGGATAATTGCAGCTTCTGATAATTGGATTTTAAAATGTTTTTTTTATTTTTTTTTTAGATCACTCCTTTTCATCTTTCCTTTATATGGTGTTCTCTCCCCCTACATCCGCCCCCTCCGCCCCTCCAATGTGTCATAAAAATGTAAGGAGGGAAGAGAAGTAGATCTCTTGGATGAGAGCTTAGGTACTTTTATAATAATGGTAAAAATCTATGCACTTTTAGATTAATTAACCTTTAAAGGTTTTAATAAATCTTTTGCCTTTACAATAGGTAGGGGTCATAAAATTTCACATATAGCCTTAAAGGATGGGGGTTAGAATGGATAGGATATTAAGTAGTGACATATGGAGGGCAGATAGGGGATGGGGAGGTTGGGGGAGAGAAAACTGAGAAAAAGGTGAAAGAGGGGATTGAAATGTGCATATATTGGATTTGTCCTTTTTTTATTTTTTATTTTTTATTTTTATTTACATTGGTGGTAGAGAAATAGCCTTCTATTAAAGAAGGGAAATATACATAGAGGATAATGTAAGGTCTTAGATACAATGTTAGCACAGGTCACTTTAATTAAGAGGGTAAAAGTTACATAGCTATGTTTATAGATAAGGATTTGGCACTGTCATATTTAATGATAAAAATGTAGTTATAAGGATGACACAGTTAATAAATATAACTTAAGAAATCTCAATAAATGAAGCGTTGGCACCTGACTATAGGAAATTTACACAGAGTTAGAATTGGGCAATAGAGGCCATCTATATATATATATATATATATATATAGGATGAGACGGGCTTGATAATACATTGCCCTTTTCCGTTTTTGGGTTTGTGTCTCTTTTTTTTTTTTTTGTTCCCTCAAATTCTGACGTAAAGATTCTGTCAGAAATGCTTTAATAATCCTGCATAGATAGATGCTTATAGGTTTTTAAGAGACTGGGAGGTAGCTGCCTCCATTAGAAAGGTTCACCTACCACTTCTAAACATTGGCTAATTAGCCCGTAGGAATTCGACCCAACATGAGAGATAGGATGGGTCATATTCGGTATGCTTGTAGTCAGTATGTATGTTTAAAGGAACAGAGAAGCACAAATGTAAATAGTGAGGATAGGAAGGGGAAACATAGGTTAAGAAGAATTAAGTCAATAAAGAAACTATGTCATTAAGGATAATATCACATAACACCAATGGATTGAATATGCCCATTAAAAGAAAAATTGCATTTTCACAATATAATAAATCAGGTGCAGAAATAATCTGCCTACAAGAAACACATCTGAAAATGAAGTATAGCCATCTATTAAATAATAAATCTTTTTTGAAGAGAGTAGATGCTAATTATACTAGTAAAAAGAGGGGAGTCTCAATATTATTTAAAGCTAACTTAGTGGTGGAGGAAGAGTTTAAAAATATTGATATAGAGGGAAGATATATATATTGTGGGTAGGAGAAATAAATAAAAGCATCTATACAATTGTAAATATATATGCCCCAAATAAGAATCAAGAGAGATTTCTTATAAAAAATATTGAAGTTAGTTCATAAATATAAAAAAGGAAAAGTTATTATATGTGGAGACTTAAATTTAGCAATGGATCCAGTTCAGGATAGATCAAAATCTAAATATAAGAAAAATAATAATACTTTGAGTTATTTAAGATTAAGAATTAAAAAACTAATGATAGAGCTTGATCTCTTTGATATTTGGAGAACATTTAATCCAGAAAAGATAGAGTTTACATATCACTCAAATAAATATAATGTATACTCTAGAATAGATTATTTCTTGGGGGATCCTTCAGTGGTATATGATACAAAAAAAATAACTATATTATCTACTGCATTATCAGATCACTTTGCACTGATGTTGGAACTAAAAGGGGTTGAAACCTATGGTAAAATAAGAAATTGGAGAATAGAACCTCTGATTTTAAAAGATAAGATATATATAGAAGAAATAAGAACAGCTATCAGAGAATTTATGAATATAGATTCAGTATCATCTCCTTCACTCATATGGTGTACACTAAAAGCATTTGTTAGTGGCATTCTAATAGAAAAAGAAGTGCGAATGAAGAGAGCTAGGGGAACAACCCTAAGAAATCTTTATATTCAGTTAGATATATTACAGAATAGCAATAACAATCTTCCATCCATGCAAAAGATGGAAACAATTAAAGATATTAATTTACAAATTAAAAAGATCTTTCAGTTAATTCAAGATAGAATGGTTTGGAAAGCACAACACAGCAATTACCTCATGGGAGGAAAAATGGGGAAATATTTGGCCAATAAAGTTAGGAATCAAAAAATTCAAAACCATATCCAGGGACTCAGGGGAGAAGATAATCAGCTATATAACCATCCAGAAAAATTTGGCAACATATTTTTCCAATACTACTCAGAATTATACAATATTGAGAAGCAGAAAGATTTTCAGAAACCTAGTTTGAGTGAGATAAAGAACTTTTTGAAGGATATTAAATTCCCTAAGATATCAGAGGAAGAACTAATATATCTAAATGAACCAATAACGGAGAAAGAGATAATAAAGGTTATTAATGAAACAAAAAAATATAAGGCTCCTGGTATTGATGGCCTAGATAAACTATTCTATACAACGTTTAAAGACCAGCTGGCCCCTTTATTGGCCAGTATGTTTAATGAGATTAAGAACAGCGGCATTATTAGAGAGGAGTTAACTGAAGCAAAAATTATAAATATACTAAAAGAAGGAAAAGACCCGGAAGATAGGAAGAGCTATAGACCTATCTCTCTTATTAATTACGATCTAAAAATATATTCGAAGGTGTTAACTAATCGTTTGATCCCTTTAATCCCGCAGTTGATTAATTCAGAGCAGACAGGATTTGTTAAGTCCCGACAAGGAGGGGATAATATAAGAACATTGATAGATATTCTCTCTATAGGGAGGAGTGATGGGGGCCCCAGTTTGGCTCTGTCGTTAGATGCAGAGAAAGCCTTCGACAGAGTCAGCTGGGACTTCCTTAAAATGGCCTTGGAAAGTTATGGACGAGAGGAATTTGCTTCTAAAGCAATTATGGCTCTTTATATTAACCCTACAGCTAAGATTAGTGGGCCTAATTATGAAACATCTTTTTTTCCCATAAAAAATGGAACTAGGCAGGGCTGTCCCTTGTCTCCCATATTATGTAATCTTTATGTGGAGCCTCTTTTATTGAAAATAAGGGAAGCAAAGGATATTGAGGGAGTAAAAGTTGGTCTTAAAGAGTATAAAATTGCTATATATGCAGATGATCTGATAGTTATTTTGAAGAACCCTATCCAATCTTTGGGAGCTCTTGATATCATCTTTGAAGAATTTGGAAGACTTTCTTATTATAAGGTCAACCATGTGAAATCAGATATTATATGGAGAGATCTCTCTTTTGAAGAAATTACAAGTTTAAAAAGCTCATTTAATTTTAAATGGAACTCTAATAAAATAAGCCATCTGGGTATAGACCTATCATTCAAGGTTAATAAGATTTTGAAAGCTAATCTAGAAAAGATATGGAAACAGATTCAGAAAATCCTCTTAGAGTGGAAAAATGTAAAATTTTCATGGTCAGCTAGAATCACAATTAGTAAGATGATATTGATCCCTAAAATCACTTATATCCTTAGAACAATTCCGGAAGTTCCGCCAAAATATTGGATTGTTAAACTGCAAAGAAGTATAGATGCATTTATTTTGGGTGGTAAAAGAACTAGAATCCCTCTCTCAAAAGACCCATGCTTAAGGGTGGATTGGCATCACCCTCTATAAGAGATATATATAATGCTTTTGTCCTCTCTCAAATTATTATATGGAGTACTCCTGCCATTAATCCAGGTTGGAAGTTCTTAGAATATGATATATTAAAAATAGACACTCCTAATACATTGCTGTGGATTGATGGGTTAAATGATGTCAAGAGTGAACGGCTACCCAGAGGAGAAAGAACATTGTTAAAATTCTGGGTGACAAATAGAGATAAATTGAATCTTTCGAGGTATCCTTCGTTAGGTGCCCCTATAGAGTGTCTCTTATCACCGTTCAATGTTGACTTAATAGGTGGATGGAAATTGCAGGGAATATCCCTTATAGATGATCTCTATGCATCTGGTGTCCAACTATCCTGTTCTAACTTGAAACAAAAATATAAACTTAAGAACAACCAATGGTTGGCATTTAGATCTTTACAATCCTTGGTGAAAGCAAAGGGATATGGTAAAAAGATTAGCTATTTGATGACTGACTTTGAAAGTATGCTATATCAGAAGGCGTTTCAAGATGTCATAAGATTCTAATGCCACAGGATAAAGTAAATCCAACAAAAGGTATGTTAAAGTGGCAGAAAGATCTACACATATTAATGGACGGAGATAAATGGGAGAAGGCTCTAAAAATCGTAAAAATCTCCTTCTGCTCTAGTAACTATATTGAATTATATTTCAAGTTGATCAATAGATGGTATTGGACACCAGATGCGATTAATAAATTTGCAGAGAACAAAGGGAATACATGTTGGAAGGGTTGCGGTATAAACAGTGATTCACTCCATGCTTGGTGGCACTGTACAAAAATAAAGCCTTTTTGGAGAGCTTGTACATATCTGATTGAGGACATATGTGAGGTAGAGGTTCCTTTTGTTCCAGAGCTGCTCCTATTACATATAAACATAATGGAGACTTTTCCAAAAGTCTACTTCCTGGTTTCTCATATTCTTTTGGTTATTAAAATGTATATTGTGAAATATTGGAAATCTGCCCATCTCTTCAAGAAATTATAAATTGTGTTATAAGAAATAGAAAGTTTGAAGCCCAAGGAGAGAGCTCGGTCAAGCGAACTGGAAGAAAAGGACTAGACAGATGGTCTGTTTGGGATAGATATTGCAATAGAAAGGTTAATATATGAGAAATTATGTTTGATAATTGGTTATTATTGGTGTTATATGCCTTTGCTGTTAAATCAGATTTTCTCTTTCCCTTTGCTTTTCTCCGTCTCTCTTTCTCCCTTCCTTTTCTTTTCTTTTCTTTTCTCTTCTCTGCTCCTATTGGAGTGGGGGAGGGGGAGGGAGGTGGTGAGGGGAGGGGGAGGGAGGGTTTGAGGGGAAGGGAAGAGGAAAGATTTTTTGTTTTTTTGTTTTTTCTTTTCCTTTTTCACCCGAGTCTCCCCAGAAGCACATGATTTCTGTGCTAAACTGTTAACTATATTGAGAGTAGTGCCGGTTTCTTTGTATGCTTGTTGGAGGTATCAAGTTAAGTGACCTTGCTATTAGGGAATTGCCTTCCCATCAGGAGTACAAGATATTACAAAAAAATTGGTATTCAAAGAGATGAGAGGGAGGAGATTTTAACAGTGTATTTATACATATGCAATTGCTAAACTGTTGAATTATTGATACCTCTGGAATGTATGATTGTTTTGTTTTGTTATGTTTTTGATGTTTGTTAAAGAAAAACGAGAAATAATAAAGTATTAAAAAAACAAAAAAAAAAACTAATTTACAGAAAATAAAAAACTTAACCTACAGAAAATATAAAAACCTAGAATTACAGAACATAAAAAGGCCTACATTACAGGGAGGAGCTCCGTTAGAATTTTTTATTTTTTGGACCGGCAGGATTTTTTTGCAGGGGCCCTGCCTGCGTAGACTTCTAGGAAGACAGGGGCATCGCTGGATGAGCATTTTTGAATATTAAGTGTACTATTTAGAATATATTGTTTTATATGTTGTATTTATTTACTTCTTAATTGTAATGTTTCTTCTTTCCTAGGTGTGCTGGACCTGGGGACATTTATGGAGGTCCCGTGTCTGGGACGAAGCACAGAAGATCATCGTCGCTGGAGAGGCAATTGGGCAAGGTAAGTTGTCCTATTTACCCTATTTTAGTTTTAGTAAGAGGGTTGTTTTAGGTTTAATTATAGCATTTTTTAGTAATTATAGGGTGTTTTATTTTCTGTAAGTTATGTTTTTTATTTGCTGTAATGTAGTTTTTTTAAATGTTATATAAGTTATGTTTTTATTTTCTGTAATTCTAGTTTTTTTGTTTTGTGTAATTAGTGGAGTAATATGGTTTTTATTAGGGTGGGTAGTGTAGGGGTTAAAAGGGTAGCGGGGGAATAGTGTAGAGGGGGGTTGATAGTGTAGAGGGGGTGTTAATAGGGTAGAGGGGGGTTAATAGTTTAGAGGGGGTTAATAGGGTAGAGGTGGGTTAATAGTGTAGAGGGGGTTATTAGGGTAAAGGTGGTTAATAGTGTAGAGGGGGGATAATAGGGTAGAGGAGGGTTAATAGTGTAAGGGGTTAATAGGGAAAAAGGGGTTAGAGGGGTTAAAGGAGTAGAGGGGGGTTCAAAGGGTAGAGGGGGAGGTTAATGGGGTAGAGGGGGTTAATAGGGTAAAGGGGGGTTAAGAGGGTAAAGGGGGGTTAAGAGGGTAGAGGGGGGTTATTAGAATGGGATATAGTAGGAAAGGGTTAATAGTATAGTGTATAGACTTTGTGTCATGAGGGTCCTGGAGGACTTTCATGGCACTTATAGTGTTAGACCCTTATGGGACTGATTAATTAGAAGCTCATGAGGGTCTATATAGACCCCAATGAGTGATGGGGACCATTTTAGATGCCGGGGGGGGGGGGGGTACTTATGGTACCCTCACGGAAGGGGTTACATTTTTAGTTATCACGGGTCCTTTGAAAAACCTTATGGTCCTTTCAGGACCTGCGGCGTGAAATGTAATTTTTTAAATTCAGCGGGGGTCGCTGCAAGAGTTAATGTGGGGACCCTCCGGCTAAGATAGCGCAATAGTGTACCGCTGGCCCTTTAATGACCGGGTAATTTGAAATTTCAGATGCAGCGGACAACCACTGCACGGGTTAATATGGGGACACTGCGGGGGTCCCAATGGGGACCCAAAGCACACTGGGGCTAATTGAAGTACCTTTTCTCGGCAGGGGTTAATATTGGGAGCAGCATGGGGATTAGTCTGGGGACCAGGGGGGAGCTTGAGGGGGCAGAGAGAGGTTTGAGGCTTTTAGAGTCTTTGCAAGTCCCCCCCAGCACTCGTTTGGCTTCCGGCTCCATTTGCATGTTATGGGCTAGCTCAAGTGGGATTTTGTTGTAATTTAATAGCAATATTGCAACATAAGGCTTTACGGGCTTGACAAATCAAAGCGTTTGTGGGCTGCGAAGTTGCATGTTCCTCATCATGTAGGCATTTTTCGGCCGTCCTGCATTTTCACACGCTGGTCGTCTGCGGGCCACTTTACGAGGCTAATTTAATAGCCTTCAGCCCTACTTTTTTCACTATGGGCTACTTTTTCAAACGTAGTCCGAATTTATTGAGGCTGATAGTAACTACAATTTGGGCAATTTAATAGGGGCCTGATACTCATAAATCAAGATATTTAAGAGCTACAATATAGCAAGAATGCAAAGCTATTAATGGTTATGTTTCAAATTACAGTATTCCACTGAATTTAGAAATCTATACTTAACTTGTGTGTGTCAATTTATGACATAAAACTCATACATAATAATGGTTAATAGCAACCCAGATATAATAATAATCTGAGGGTGCTAGCTATTGGATATATACTTATGAATAAGTGAATATTATTAACTATGATCTATGTCAAAATGTACTCCCCCTTTAGCCTAAGAGAAATAATAAGAGGGATATTTTACTTATAACTAAGGGCCATATTAAATTCCAAGCCCGTAGCTGCAACGGTACACCCACAAAGCCTGTGGGCTTGAAATTCTGCGTAGTTACAGAGCTATTACATTCAACCATGCTTTGACCAACGGACCGTAGACGCATACATCAAAAACAACAAATAAATAAAATATAAACATTATAAATTGAAAACGTCCCTGTCCCAGATGTCCCCGGCCTTCTTCTCTTCTACCCCTGCTGGGCAGTTGCTAAATCCGCACTCGCAGAGTTGCCCAGCGCTAATTAGGTCTCCAGAGCCTCCGGTAGGAAATTGGCCCTGGCGCCTTTCGATTAGCTGAAAAGGCTGTCAATCACATTTCATCCAATCAGAAGGCGCCAAGTTGTGAGCCAACCAGGATGGGATACACCCCTATATCCCATTCTGATTTGCTGACGGGAACTGGCAGTCTTTTTTAAACCAATCAGAAGGCACTGAGCCTTCTGAATGACTGTTTTCACTGTCAATCAGACTGCAGCCAATCAGAAGGCGCAGGCCTCATTAGCGTCGGGGAGCTCCGCAAGCTCCGTTAGTTTTTTTTAGAGCGCGGATTCAGCAAGGGCCCAGCTGGCGCAGAAGAGAAGAAGGCCGGGGACATGGGGGACAGGTACGTTTTCAATTTATAATGTTTATATTTTACTAGCAACTTGCCCGTCAAAAATGACGGCAAAAAAATGTGAATCTTGGCAATGCTGTTCGCCAAACAATGGGAGCCTCTTCCCCTCTACTTTACTGGCCTCTCGATGAGCGCCTTCGGGCCTTGCAATGAGCGCCGAAGTTTCTCCCTCTGTCTACTTCCTCCCTTGTGTCTCTTTTCCCCCCTCCTCTCCCTCCCTTGTGCCCCCTCCTGTGTTTTTACCCCTTTCCCCTGTGTCTTTCCCCTCTATCCCCCTCGTGCCTCTTTCCCCACCTCTCCCTCCCCTGTGTCTCTTGCCCCCTCTCCCTTCCCTGTGTCTCTTGCCCCCTCTCCCTCCCCTGTCTCTTTCTCTCATGTCTCTTCCCCCTCCCTCATGTCTGTTCCCCCTATTTCCCTCCCCTGTGTCTCTTCCCCCTCCCGTGTCTCTTGACCCCTCTCCCTCCCGTGTCTTTTCCCCCCATGTCTCTTCCCCCCTCCCTAGTTTCTGTTCCTACCCTTTCCCTCCCCTGTGTCTCTTCCCCCTCCTCTCCCTCCCTTGTGTGTCTACCCCCTCCTCTCCCACCCCTATGTGGCTCCCCCCCCCCTTTGTCCCTTCCCCCTCCTCTCCCACCCAAATGTGGCTCCCCCCTCCCCTTTGTCTCTTCCCCCTTCTCTCCCTCCCCTGTGTGTCTCCCCCCTCCTCCTCTGTGTCTCTTCCCCCTCCTCTCACTCCCCTATGTCTCTCCCCTCCCCTATGTCTCTTCCCCCTCCTCTCCCCTGTGTCTCTCCCCCCTCCTCTCACCCCTTTGAGTCTCCCCCCCTCCTCTCTCTCCTGTGCCTCTTTCTCACCCTCACTCCCCTGTATCTGTTCCCCCTCCTCTCACTCCCATGTCTCTCCCCCTCCTCTGTGTTTCTCCTCCCCCCTCTGTGTCTCTCCCCCTCTCAATCCCCTGTGCCTCTTCCCCCTTTCACTCCTATGTCTCTTCCTCCTCCTCTCACTCCCCTGTCTCCCTCTTCCTCTGTGTCTCTCTCCCCTCTCATTCCTGTGTCTCCCCCCTCTGTGTCTCTATACCCTCTCATTCCCCTGTGTCTCTCCCCCCTCCTCTCACTCCCCTGTGTCGCTTTCCCTTCCTGTTTCTCTCCCCCTCGTCTCCCTTCCCTGTGTCACTCCCCCTCACTCCTTTGTGTCTCTCCCCCCTAATCTCACTCCCCTGTGTCTCCCCTACTCCTCTCACTCCTTTATGTCTCTCCTCCCCTCCTCCATTTACTCCCCTGTGTCTCTCCCCCCTCTCATTCCCGTGTCTCCCCCCCCTCCTCTGTGTCTCTTCCCCCCCTCCTCTCCCTGCCCTGTGTTTGTCCCCACTCCACCCTGTGTCTCTCCCCTCTGTTCCCCCTCCTTCCCTGTGTTTCTCCCCTCTTCGTCTTTTCATGTGACAACACTGAAGAAATGACACTTTGCTACAATGTAAAGTAGTAAGTGTACAGTACCAAATTATTGTCCTGTGGATCCTATTTAGGAATCCTTGAACAAACAACCCAGGTTGTACAGAAACACCTTTTATGCAGCCTTTATTTTAATTATTATTGCCACATACTAATTTAAAAAAATCCCAATCTTTATTTGTACATTTAAAATGTTGTTAAAAATGCAACGATTAAAAAGTTCATGTTAAACCCAAGGTCTTTAATCCTTTGGGCTTTTTGACGTCCAGCAAATTATTAAAAGTTTATTTAAGTTTTATTTTTGTTATTATATTCTTTGCTTTGATCACAGCTTTTTTATTTAATTACTTTATTATGCTCAAGTCAATACAAGATTTGGTTTTTCAATTCAACTGTAATTGTGTTTTTTTGGTTATGTTTCCTTAGTCAAATCCTTATCAGGTACCCTGGATTTTAATTTACATAAGATTAAGATTTTTACATAAGATTAAGATAAGGTTTTATAATCCTTTTATCTATTTATAGTTTTGTTTATTCATACAGCACTTCACTTGAGTATATGCTTTAAGTGCCTTTGTGTTTCTTTTGTGTTAATCTTTTATCCTGTTTATTTATGTTAATTTGTAATTCTATTACTTAAAGTGCATTATAATTCAAATTGTGTTATTCAAAACTTCTTATCTTAAAGGGCTTGTGCTATTGTGACTATGTGCTAATTTCCTTTTATATTGTTGAATTACCGTTTTACCTCGTGACTGTTAGTCTGTCACAGTCACTACTTTACCTTATTCATTTATAGTGCTAATGCTGTGCTATTTTTTAAAAATGTATACACTCCTGATTTTATGCTGTTTCTTAAACTATATGTTTCATTAATGCTTCTGTCTATTGTTTTTTTAGAAGGTGGTTGTGTCCTCCTTTTTTTTGCTTTAATTATGCTTTTACTCCTTTTTCCTTTTTCTTGCTTTTCTATTTTCTTATTCTTGTATATTACTCTATTGTTACTATATTGTGACTTTGTGGTGAAGGAATTGGCTTCCTATCTTTCTTTTAAGTTAGTAGTGGACCTGGAGCTATAGAGCTGTATCTATCATGCTCCACGCTATGCTGGCGTGGTCTGCACTGTGATTGCGCTTACTGATGACGTCACAATCTCACGACGCGCTTTTCATGAGGCTCTATCAGTCTCTCACTCATCAGTTGAATTGAAAAAACAAATCTTTTATTGACTTGAGCATAATAAAGTAATTAAATAAAAAAGATGTGATCAAAGCAAAGAATATAATAACACAAATAAAACTTAAATAAACCTTTAATAATTTGCTGGACGTCAAAAAGCACAAAGGATTAAACACCTTGGGTTTAACATGAACTTTTTAATCGTTGCATTTTTAACAACATTTTAAATGTACAAATAAAGATTGGATTTTTTTAAAATTAGTATGTGGCAATAATAATAAACATAAAGGTTGCATAAAAGGTGTTTCTGTACAACCTGGGTTGGTTGTTCAAGGATTCCTAAATAGGATCCACAGGACAATATTTTGGTACGCATTTAAGTAATAACACCTAGGCCTAAAAAACAAACTAAGATAATTTTTTGAGTATTATAGTAAGTGTACAGCCTGTATAACAGTGTAAATTTGCTGCCCCTCAAAATAACTCAACCAACAGGCATTAATGTCTAAACCGTTGACAACAAACGTGAGTACACTCCTAAGTGGACATGTCCAAATTGGGCCCAAAGTGAGAATATTTTGTGTGGCTACCATTATTTCCCAGCATTGCCTTAACCCTCATGGGCATGGAGTTCACCAGAGCTTCACAGGTTGCCACTGGAGTCCTCTTCCACTCCTCCATGATGACATCATAGAGCTGGTGGATGTTAGCGACCTTGCACTCCACCACCTTTCATTTGATGATACCCCACAGGTGCTCCATAGGGTTTAGGTCTGGAGACATGCTTGAGTAGTCCATCGCTTTTACTTTCAGCTTCTTTAGCAAGACAGTGGTCGTCTTGGAGGTGTGTTTGAGGTCCTTATCATGTTGGAATACTGCCCTGCGGCCCAGTCTCTGAAGGGAGGGGACCATGCTCTGCTTCAGTATGTCACAGTACATGTTGGCATTCATGGTTCCCTAAATGAAGTGTATCTCCCCAGCACTGGCAGCACTCATGCAGGCCCAGACCAAACATTTATACACATAAGTTTTCTATAATATTTTGTGTTGATTTCCCCTGTATGCATTTACCTGATGATGTCAGATGCTGCCTCCACTCTCTATGCATCGCTGTTTACATAGAGATGTATACTTTTGGTGTTGGGAGTGTCATGGTCTGGGCCTGCATCAGTGCTGCCGGCACTGGGGAGCTACGGTTTATTGAGGGAACCATGAATGCCAACATGAACTGTAACATACTGAGGCAGAGCATGATCCCCTCTCTTCGGAGACTGGGCCGCAGGGCAGTATTCCAACATGATAACGACCCCAAACACACCTCCAAGATGACCACTGCCTTGCTAAAGAAGCTGAAGATAAAGGTGATGGACTGGCCAAGCATGTCTCCAGACCTAAACCCTATTGAGCATCTGTGTGGCATCATCAAATGGAAGGTGGGGAAATGCAAGGTCTCTAACATCCACCAGCTCTGTGATGTCATCATGGAGGTGTGGAAGAGGACTCTAGTAGCAACCTGTAAAGCTCTGGTGAACTCCATGCCCACACAAAATATTGACACTTTGGGTCCAATTTGGACCTTTCTACTTAGGGGTGTACTCACTTTTGTTGTCAACCGTTTAGACATTAATGGCTGTGTGTTGAGTTATTTTGAGGGGACAGCAAATTTACACTGTTAGACAGGCTGTACACTTACTATTTTACATTGTAGCAGAGTGTAATTTCTTCAGTGCTGTCACATGAAAAGATGTAATAAAATGTTTACAAAAATGTGAAGGGTGTACTCACTTTTGTGAGATACTGTCTAATGCACCCCATACAGTTTGTTTTTGAATAGTTTGTGAAACCATCTGATGTAAATACTTTATCTATCATTTCTACCCCCCCCCCCCCCTTTTGAGACATGTTTTTTACCGTAGCTCAATATCGCTGCATATCTATCTAGGTTGTGGGGGGAGGAAAGTTTTTCCTAGAAGACATATGTAGACCCTTTGTTTGCTTTGCTTAACCCCTTTTGTAAGCTAGTATGCTTTTTTGGATTCTAGTGAGGTTCTTGCATTTGTTTAAGGATGTCGTGGTCTATGTGTGTTTGTTTGTCTTGAGACAGACACACAGTGGAAACAGCTATTTTTGGTTTCTGAGCTACCTTCTTGCTTCCTCATCTGCTTTTCTGTTTCCTTTTGAAATGGGATCAGTGCCTGTGGTAACCATTACTCTATTTTTTCACAACTGAGCCAACACATGGACGGTTGAAAATGCATATTGACTGTCAGTATATATATTCACAGTTTTCCCTTCAGATATTATACATGCTTCTGTAAGTGCTATTAGCTCGGCTGTCTGTGCTGACAGGTGTGAAGGCAGCTTCTGGGCTTTTAATACTTCATTTTTGGCTGCCTGTGCTGAGAGGTGTGAAGGCAGCATCTCTGCTTTTAATACTTCATTTTCTGTCACGACAGCAAACCCTGATGCATTTGTACCATCTGGGTACTATTTACAGCACCTGTCTACAAATATAGTGATATCTGGGTTGTCATATGGAATATCTTTAAGACCAAGTCTAATTGCCTCCATGCAACTATGCTCTGTGCCTTCTCCAGGAATGGGGATTAATGTGGAGGGGTTCAGAGTAGTGCAGCATATCCAAGAGAGAAAAGCATTTGAAATAAAGATGATCACATTCTTCAACACTAAAAATACAGGACTTAATATGGACCTGGGTTTTCTAACACATTATCAGAATTTCATGTGATTTTTTTTCTTCTTATACTATAACAGGCTTAGCACTCTTAGTGAGATGTTTGTCCAACAGGAAAGATATCACTGTGGACTACAGTGCTCTGTTTTCTCATGTATATATTGATGTATATATGTATATAGTATGTGTATATAGGTTTCCTTTGCTATGTTGTGTTTATTCATGTCAGTATTGCTTCAGACTTGATAAAGAGAGGTTGAACTTTTGGAAAGCTTGTCATTATAAAAGGGATGTTAGTCCAATACAAAAGGTATCAAATTATACTACAATACTCATTATTAATATACTAGCGAATTGCCCGTCAAAAAATGACGGCAATGAAATTGTAAGGTAGCTAATGCTGTTTGGTGTATAATAATGAAATATATAATACATTAATAAATGAATATACTTTACCTATTTTGAAGCATTGTGTTGAAGAGCTGGCAATCTGTTTTGATGTTGCTGGAGCATTAGTGGTGTGGATGTGCTGTGTAAGCGTGCTGAATGTGTGCAGTGTAATAGTGTGCGTGCACGAGACCAAACCGTTAGCGTAGTTGTGTACTTCCGCATTGGGGTAAAATGGCAGGCAATGTGTGGTATGAATATCCGTAGGTCGTTTGTGGCGTTTTGCGAGTTTCTTGTGGTGTTTTGCGAGTTTAGAGTGCTGTAGCCTCGTTTTCGTTTTGTTCGGCGGCCATTTTTTCTGTCGCTTACAGTTTTTTTTAGTGTCTAAACTCTTTTATTTTGATTTAAATGAAGGTGTAAGTTGTTTTTTTGAGGTGCTGGATGCTTCCTCTTGCTGTAGGTAAGCTTTTTATGTATGTGCTGTGTGTATTTATTGTGTTTTAAATTTTGTAATGTTCGCGAGTTGCGTCCGAGTGTTGCAAGGTCGTAATGTGTGCTAACGTGTCTCGTATGGTGTTTGCGTGTGTAGCCTCTTTTCGTTTTGTTCGTCGGCCATTTTTTGTGTCGCTTAGCAAATTGTTTACTGTCTAAACTCTTTTATTTTGAGTAAAATGAAGGTGTAAGTTGCATTTTTGAGGTCCTGGATGCTTCCTGTTTCTGTAGGTAAGGTTTTTATGTATGTGCTGTGTGTATGTATTGTGTTTTTAATTTTGTAATGTTCGCGAGTTGCATCCGAGTGTTGCGAGGCCGTAATGTGTGTGAACGTGTGTCGTATGTTGTTTGCGAGTGTCGTAATGTGTGTGTCGTGCTCTTTGGGTAGCGACGTGAAGTTTGCGAGGGTCGCAGTTGCTGGCATGGAGCGCCTTCGGCGCTCCATGCCAGCAACTGAGACCCTTGCCCAGTGCCCTCGCTATGCGAGGGCCGCGGGCTCGCTATGCGAGCCCGCAGCGTTAGCAACAACTCGTACGCTCACAACTATATGTGTGATATATACTAGCGAATTGCCTTCTAAAAAATGACGGCAATAGAATTGTAAGTCAAGTAATGGTGTTTGGCACAGATATTATTTTTTGTGGTGGTCTGAGATCTCGGCGGTCATTGCGAGACTCTTGGTTGTTGTATTTTTTGTTATCAGAGTCGCTTTTGCTGTCATTGTAAGGTTAGCGCTGATCTCCTTTTTGCGTTTATTGCAAGGCTGTCCTCTGGTGTAGTTTATATGCTATGAGCAGCGCTAGCGCTCATTGTGAGCTGCACAGTGAATGTCTTTTGCGTTTATTGCGATAGTGTTTTTTTTTTGTGTATATGTATTTTGTGATGCTAATAAAATAAGTAGTAAATTAATAAATGAATAAACTTTACCTATTTGTAAGTAATACATGCAGGAAGCATTGTGCTGAAGAGCTGACAATCTCTTTTGATGTTCCTGCAGCATACAATGTAGGTTTGCACTGTTGTGGAGCTGTGGTGTAAGTGTCAGCAATGTGTGCAGTGTGTAGTGTTAATAGGGTGTGTGCGCAAAGGAAAGCCGTTAGGGTAGCTGTGTACTTCTGCATTGTGTAAATTAGTTTTGTAAAATGGCGCCTAACATGTATGCGGTACGCAGCAGTGTATGATGTAGCGTCCTTGTTAAGAGTGTATCTTGCACCTCGTACGGCTTTTTTGAAAATTTGCACGTGCTTGATGGTGTTTTGCGTGTTTAGGGTCCTGTAGCCTCGTTTTCGTTTTTTTCTGCAGCCATTTATTCTCTCGCCTAGGGGATTTTCGGGTGTGTAACTCATGAATTTGGACTTAAATTGAGGTGTAACTTTCTTTGCAGAGGTCCTGGGTACCCCCCCCCCCTTGCTGTGGGTAAGCATTTTATGTATTTTTTGTGTGAATTTATTATGTTTTTAATGTTTTCATGTGCTCGCGGTTCGGGCGTTAAGGTCGTATTTTTGCAAGGTGGTAATGTCCCTCGTGTCGTATTTTTTGATGGTAAGTCCGTAAATTTTCTGTTGGAAGTCCTGCGTTTCGTATTTTTTTGTGTAAGTCCGTATATAGTGACTGCATGTTAGATGTAGATGTAGTTTGGTAAAGTTCCGCTTGTGTGGGTGTTTTTAACCGTGTGTGAGGCGCTGTAGAGCCTCCACCTCCGCAAATGCTGCCCCTCGCTTTGCGAGGGTCCGCATTTGCGGTCCGAAAGTCATAGGGGGTCATAGGGATGAGCGCCTATGGCGCTCATCTCCACCATCGCAAAGATCGCCTTCTGCGCTCCTCGCCAGCAACTGTGGCCCTCGCTTTGCGAGGGCCGTAGTTGCAGCGGGCTCGCTATGTGAGCCCGCAAGCATTAGCAACAACCCGCATGCTCACAACTATATATGTGATATATATATATATATATAAATATACATATATATATATATATATATATATATATATATATATATATATATATATCAATAATTACTAAATTACTAGATTACTGGACATTCATGGCTGTTTTACTCTGCAATTATATATATATATATACTAGCGAATTGCCCGTCAAAAAAGGACGGCAATCAAATCGTAAGGTAGCTAATGCTGTTTGGTGTGTAATACTAAAATATATAATATATTAATAAATGAATATACTTTACCTATTTTGAAGCATTGTGTTGAAGAGCTGACAATCTGTTTTCATGTTGCTGCAGCATTAGTGGTGTGGAGCTGCTGTGTAAGCGTGGTGAATGTGTGCAGTGTAATAGTGTGCGTGCGCCAGACGAAACCGTTAGCGTAGTGGTGTACTTCCGCATTGGCGTAAAATGGCGGGTTATTTGTGTTATGCGTCTTTGCAGATTATCCGTCGGTGCTTTGTGGTGTTTTTCGAGTTTCGTGTGTTGTTTTGCGAGTGTGTTGTGGTGTTTTACGTGTTGAGAGTGCTGTAGCCTCGTTTTCGTTTTTTTCGTCGGCCCTTTTTTCTCTTGCTTAGCGATTTCATTAGTGTCTAAAGTGTTTTATTTTTATTTAAATGAATGTGTAACTTGTTTTTTTGAGGTGCTGGATGGTTCCTCTTGCTGTAGGTAAGTTTTTTATGTGTGTGTATTTATTGTGTTTGAAATGTTTGTATGTCGGCGTGTTGCGTCAGATTTTTGCGAGTTCGTAATGTCTGGTAACGTGTCTCGTATGGTGTTTGCGTGTGTAGCCTCGTTTTCGTTTTGTTCGGCGGCCATTTTTTCTGTCGCTTATCAAATTATTTATTGTCCAAACTCTTTTATTTTGAGTAAAATCAAGGTGTAAGTTGCATTTTTGAGGTCCTGGCTGCTCCCTGTTGCTGTAGGTAAGCTTTTTATGTATGTGCTGTGTGTATGTATTGTGTTTTTAATTTTGTCATGTTTGCGAGTTGCGTCCGAGTGTTGCGAGGCCGTAATGTGTGTGAACGTGTGGCGTATGTTGTTTGCGTTGCTCGTAAAATGTAGCGAGTGTCGTAATGTGTGTGTCGTGTTATTTGCGTTGCGACGTGAAGTTCGCGAGGGTCCTCGGTTGCTGGCAAGGAGCACCTTTGGCGCTCCATGCCAGCAACTGAGGCCCTCGCCCGGTCTCGCTGCGCGAGCCCGCAAGCGTTAGCAACAACTCGCATGCTCACAACTATATATGTGATATATATATATATATATGTATATATATATCACATATAATAGTTGTCAAACTGCGATTTGTTGTCATGCTTGCGACAAATCGCAGTTTGACAACTATGGTCGATCGCATCACCCTCGGGCATGCGCATTACGTGGGAGGCGCGTACATGAGTGCGCGGCCGTGTGAGCACCCGGATGACACAGGAGGAAGAGACACGGGTGGCAGAGAAGGGAGGAAGAGACACAGGGGAGGAGGAGTAAGAGACACAGGGGAGGAGGGGGAGGAGACACAGGAAAGGAGGAAGAGACACAGAGACACAAACCTCACAATGAGTGCCTTCGGCGGTCATCACGGGCCTTGAAACGAGCGCTCATTGTGAGCTTCTCTACACCTCTACTTTGTGGGCATTGCAATGAGCGCCTTTGTCATTCATTGCGGACACAGCAATGAGTGGCTTTGCCAATCATCGCAGGCCTTGGCATGCACTGCGCTCATGCGCAAGCCCATGACTTTTCAAGCATTACAAATGCTCTCACCCCTGTGTCTCTTTCCCCACTCTTCCACCCCGTGTCTCTTTTCCATTCTCTCTCCCTCCCCTGTGTCTTTTTCCCCCCACTCCCTCCCGTGTCTCTTTGCCCCAGTCTCCCTGGCCTTTTTCTCCCTTATCTCCCTCCAATGTGTCTCTTCCCTCTCTCTCCCTCCCCCATGTCTCTTTCCCTCCTCTCCCTCCCCTGTGTCTCTTTGCCCTGCTCTCTCACCCCTATGTCTCTTTCCCCCACTCCCTCCTCTGTGTCTCTTTCCCCCGCCACTCCCTCCCCTGTGTCTCTTTCCCCCCTCTCCCCCCTCATCCTGCCCTTTGTCTTTCTCCCCCCTCTCCCTTACCTGTGCGCCATTTACAGGTGTAAAAACATTTGCAGGCTTGGGGAAATTGATCAATTTCCCCAAGCCTGCAAAGTGCTTCTGAGTTAAGGCCTTGAAAAAAGTAACATTTTTAACGGCCGGCATTTTTTTCCAAACCTGTAATTTGGAATTCGTTGGAAGGCTGCCAAAAATGCCAATTGAATATCAAATTAGAGTTCAACCTCACTTATGGACTCCCTGCGTCAGGGGGAGGCAGGGAGCCCATAAGTAAGGTTGCAAGCTAATTTCCTATTCAATTGGCATATTTTGGCAGCCTCCCAATGGCTTCCGAGTTACGGTCTTGAAAAAAAAGGTGGGGGTTAAATCCGAGTTACGGGCTTCAAGCCCGTGACCCGAAAGCTACTATTTGGAGCCTCTCCCCCCCTACCTTGCGAGCTTCGCGATGAGAACCTATGTCGCTAATCGCTGGCCTCGCAAAGAATGCCTTCGGAGCTCATTGCGAGCCTGTCCCCCCCTCTACTTTACTGGCCACCACTTCAACCGGAATCTGGTGAAAAAAAGAATCAATACACCATTGTCATGTTTATATACATATCCTAGACCTTCTTGCCCCTTGTTTTTTACTATGTAGTTCATTTCTGTCATCTCCGTAATTTTTCTTGACCTTAAGGGGGAATATATATGGCGATATGCAAGCTTAATTGCTGCCTCAAAACTAACTTCTGCTTATTCCATGTTGCCTAGGCGACAGCTCCCTACAAATAGCTCCTTGAGACAGCGTTATACAATTTTCCTTTGACAAAGACGTTGTACGTCGAAACGCGTCAGGCTCCTAGCAACGACGCTGCGTACGTCATCACTTTAGACGTGCGCATGCGCATTGCAACCCGGCGGTCGAGCCTGGCTGGAACCGCAAACTTGTTACAGTCACGGCCTAGTTTAATGCCCCATGCACCCCAATTATAGTGTACTATACCTGCAAGTACCCTCTATTGTCTATGACAACCCTGGTTATTTGTACCATTGACTCTATTTCTTCTGTAAACCTTAGGTACAGACTGTGTTGTACCTGAGTCAGATGCAAGTAAACGGATAGAGACCCAGCTTGGTTTCCATGCTGTTAGTTTATAGCTGTGATTGGGACTTTTCTCAAACTTAGGAATAGTCTCCTTAAGTTATATATGAAATAGGCACTGCATTTATGTACCTCCACTAATGGGTTATAGGCTCTGATGTATGATAAACAGTGGCTTGTACTGCCTTTTCATACAAGTACATTGTCATGTAAACGAGTCCTCTGGATTACTGGAGGATGTTTTGTATAAGCCTGAGGGTGTCTTATATCTATATTTAAACTGATGAGAAGACTTGGCTATCTTGCCCTTATATCTCATTATATTACTTTGGCTCACCTGCCGGTGTGAATAGCAATACCCACTCACTTAAGAGATATATACTGCACAATACCAGTGCCATAGGGTTTTTTTTGCTTTTCCTTACATTTGCCCCTTTTTAATTCCCCTTGACTTTTTTTAATACTTCCTTGTTTTTAATACGTCGCTGTCATTTAATAAAATTATCTTTGTATTGATTATTTTAGTCCCACTATTTTGTACACTGAGTATTAGGGTGGAAAACACCCATGGAAACTACAAATCCTACTTTTCTTCTATATATAGTGATTAGTGGTTTAATCCACAAAGAGGAAGCTCTCAATTATTACCTTGCAGAATTTTTAAACTTTATCAAAGGGACCTAGAGTCCTTTTTGATTTAATTACTGAACTTATTGTTGGGAGAGAGTGGATAGTGTTAAGTCTCTTTTAATATGGCCAATCCTACTATCAACAATATAGATGTTGACTCGTTTCAAAAAGAAGCTGATGAGAGTTTTGGGTCTAAGGCCCAGACCACTACAGTTAATGAGAGAAACATCAAAGATCAATTTGGAAAACTGTTAAAAACTGCTAAAAAACAACTAAGATCTATATGGGAAATTAGTAGCCTGCAAAATTACCTAAAAAATCTAATTGTCCCCAGAGGACTTTGAATAAATATAAGTCCAGCAAGTAACCTGTCAAACAAAGCATTCAGAAAAAAGTGGCAAGAAATACTGTTGAAGTGCTCATCTGAGCTTATGTCTCTTATAATTGAGACCGAACAGCAAAATGTTGAAATTATCAAACCCAAGCTGGCATTATACCAACAAGAGTTTGGGATATTCAGTGAAGCATCTGAATATAATGTATTCTGCACAAGGTTGAATGAGAATATAGACAGATTCAAGAAAGAGATTAAGGAACGCAAACAAAAGAAATTCTGGAGGGATCAAACTGATTTCAAAACTGGCAGGGTATTTAGGAAATTCCCAAGATTGAATGATAAACAAAGAGGCTCTGATATCAGTTCCTCAGAATTTGAGAATACTGATAATGATGATTTTCACCCATATAACACCACCATATAACACCAAGACGAGGAAATTATCCTCAGAAAAGAGAGAATTACAAACAAAGAGCAAATTTACAAACTAGAGAGAATCCTAGACCTAATGAACAACAACAACATTTTTTAGAGAGAGCCTGGATCCCAGTGAAGGGACCAGAGAGGACGCTCAGATCCAAAGGAAACAGGAATTTCTAACAATCAGTCCCTCTAACCCCCAAGCTATGAATTCACAGATAGTCAATCTATACAATTTTCCCTTAAATACACATCATATCTCAGTGTTACAAAAAGGTTTAACATTTGTCCCAACATCCAGACCTGATACATTCACACATATAAAAGATTTAAACCTCTTTGCTCGCAAGCTAGAATTGCACACATTTTATAAATTGAAGGGGGAGAGGGAATATATGAATCTGGGTGTGGGAAAGGTAGACATAGAGACCTTACAATCTCTGTTGTCCTTACTTAAAGAAAATAATCCAGTTGAACCTATGAATAAAGTCAAATCCAAAACCTGGAGAAATAAGAGCACTTTCACGCCAGGAATGAAAGACTATGCCAACATCTGGGTTTTTTGCAGCAGACTACACTAGAGATTGAGAATATGGACTATTACAAATTGAAAAGGGAATTCAATCTGACTAGGATAGAATTTATAGCATTGAAATAATTGGAACAGTGCAAGGAGATACAAATCAAGCCTGCCGATATGGGAGGCAACATTGTTATCATGAATAATGATGAATATAGAGATATGTGTAATAAAATCCTGGGTGACATTAGCACATATAAGGCTATCCAAAAAAATCCAACTAATGAGTGTAGAATACTTCTGAAAACTATTTTGGACAATGCAATAAAAGAGGGCCTTATTGATGAGCAAACCTATAGGTTTCTATACCCCAAATTTCCCACTATCTCTATTTTTTATTCCCTCCCTAAGATACACAAAAATCGGGCACCAATAACCTGTCCCATAATGTCAGTATGTTTATTGACTGCTATCTGAGGGAGTTGGTAGAGAGTCTACCATCCTATGTCAAAGACACCAATGACATCTTAAAGCAGCTGGAGGATCTCTATATACCTAATTCCTCTTGGCTAGCCTCTATTGATGTAGAGGCCTTATACAGCAGTATACCCCATGAATACGGTATAGAGGCCCTTGGTTATTTTTTAAGTATGAAAGGTGCTACTCACACCAAATTCAATGGGTTTTTACTGGAGCTGATGGAATATGTGTTGAAGCATAACTATTTCACGCATAACAACAAATGGTACCACCAGCTAAAAGGAACAGCCATGGGGACACTGTGTGCTCCTGGTTATGCCAATTTGTTCTTAGGCTGGTGGGAGGAGAAATTTGTCTTCCAGGAATCTGTATCCTCACTCTCTGAGCATGCATTAATATTGTGGCGCTATATTGATGATGTGCTAGTAGTCTGGACAGGCACCAAATCTGAATTTGAACAATTCATACTTGATTTAAACACCAATAGTTTGGGTCTAAAATTCACCTATGAGTTAAGCCTGTCCGCGATTACATTCTTAGACCTGTTAATAACAAAAGATGAGGAGGGTAAGATATCAACCACTACTTATAGGAAAGATATGGCCACCAATTCTTTATTGACCTGGGACAGCCAGCATTTTGAACCCCTTAAAAGGGGGATACCAAGAGGTCGATACCTTCGAATAAGAAGGAATTGTAGTTCTGATGCTGAGTTCCAACTAGAGGCAGACAAACTGGGAAGTAGATTTTGGGACAGGGGCTATTCTAATAAGTGCCTCAAATCTGCCTTTAATTATGAATCTAACTGCAACAGATCAGAACTTCTGAATGGCCTGAACAAGCAACACCAAACTACAAAAAAGCATAATGACTTTTGGTTATGACTCTGAGGTTGTCAGAGACATTTTATCAAAACATTGGCACCTTTTGAGGAGTGATGAAGACTTAAAAGATGTTCTAAAACCTAAGGCCTCTATTACATATCGCAGAGGCAAAAACCTGAGAGACAGATTGGTCCATAGTTTTTTTAAAGAACAGAAACCTGGGACCCGGTTGAAACCTTTAACAGGATGCTTTAAATGCAGCAAATGTAAATTCTGCAGATATATTACACCTTTAAAAGTATATGAACATCCCATTACTGGGGAAAAATGTAAAATCAAAGACTTCTTGAATTGTTGTTCTACAGCGGTAATCTATGTGTCCACCTGCGTTTGCAGGAAGATCTATGTAGGAAAAACGAAGCGCCAGTTGCGCCACAGGATTGGTGAACACATATACAGTATTAAGAATGCACTGGATACACCTATTGCCCGCCATGTGAAATACTGTCACAACAATAAAAGTGAAGTCTTATCTTTCTGTGCAATCGACCAGGTCCAAATAGGACCAAGACAGGGAGATTTAGAGAAGAAATTATTACAATGTGAGGCACGTTGGATATACAAATTGAAGGCCCAAGTACCAAATGGTCTAAATGAATGAGGGACTCCTTTCATTTAGTATTCTCCCTCTGTTTCCTGTGATAGATATATATATATACACATGTCACCTAAGTCCACTTCTGTATAAATTTTCTTTGTGACAGATATATATATAATATGTCACTTTAACCCACCTTTATCACATTTTTAGTCATATCTTTCCATACTCAGACTTTGACTAATAGTGATATCCACTTGTTCTTCATATTCACACATGTATTCACTTATAGGAGAATAGGAAGCCTATTATAAGCTTCTTACATTTGTGTTTGTTTCTATTTGGTTGGTCAATACCTTAGTTCTAAAGTACTGGTTATTCACATTCACATTTTGATTCAATGGTGAATATGAGGCTTATTACAGGCCCTAGTCACTTTCACTCTTTTGTTCACTCATGGACTTCATTTGGGATATCCCAGTCCACAAGCACTGTCTTTTGTATGTTGTGACTTGTATTCATAAGAGTATGATCTTTACAGATTACTGCTCTATATACATTTGTCACTCTGTTCGCACCTCCTAGTTGTTTAATAGGGCTTGTCCCCTCTTATATCACAGTATTATACAAGGCATTTCATCTTTACATATTGCCTTATCTGGTATTTCTCCACTATTTGTTTTTCTAGTGGTCCCTATTTAATACATATATCTATGCACTTATGAGTATTCTCTGATAGCCTACCATTTGATATATAAGTCCTTCTATATGGATATGGCTTTACTTATACCAATACACCATTGTCATGTTTATATACATATCCTAGACCTTCTTGCCCCTTGTTTTTTACTATGTAGTCCATTTCGGTCATCTCCGTTATTTTTCTTGCCCTTAAGGGACAATATATATGGCGATATGCAAGCTTAATTGCTGCCTCGAAACTAACTTCTGCTTATTCCATGTTGCCTAGGCGACAGCTCCCTACAAATAACTCCTTGAGACAGCGTTATACAATTTTCCTTTGACAAAGATGTTGTATGTTGAAACGCGTCAGGCTCCTAGCAACGACGCTGCGTACATCATCACGTTAGGTGCTTTGCTGGAACCGTGAACTCGTTACAGCCACGGCCTAGTTTAATGCCCCATGCACCCCAATTTTAGTTTACTATACCTGCAAGTACCTTCTATTGCCTATGACAACCCTGGTTATTTGTACCATTGACTCTATTTCTTCTGTAAACCTTAGGTACAGACTGTGTTGTACCTGAGTCAGATGCAAGTAAACGGATAGAGACCCAGCTTGGTTTCCATGCTGTTAGTTTATAGCTGTGATTGGGACTTTTCTCAAACTTAGGAATAGTCTCCTTACGTTATATACGAAATAGGCACTGCATTTATGTACCTCCACTAATGCATTATAGGCTCTGAAGTATGATAAACAGTGGCTTGTACTGCCTTTTCATACAAGTACATTGTCATGTAAACGAGTCCTCTGGATTTCTGGAGGACGTTTTGTATAAGCATGAGGGTGTCTTATATCTATATTTAAACTGATGAGAAGACTTGGCTATCTTGCCCTTATATCTCATTATATTACTTTGGCTCGCCTGCCGGTGTGAATAGCAATACCCACTCACTTAAGAGATATAGACTGCACAATACCAGTGCCATAGGGTTTTTTTGCTATTCCTTACATTTGCACCTTTTTAATTCCCCTTGTCTTTTTTTAATACTTCCTTGTTTTTAATACGTCGCTGTCATTTAATAAAATTATCTTTGTATTGATTATATTAGTCCCACTATTTTGTACACTGAAAAAAAGGATCATCAGAAATCACTCCATTTAATTGAAGAAACCAGTCATGTGCTTAACAAATAACTTGTCTATATCTGCTCAATTAAACAGATCAACATAATCATAGATAATGTCATACAGATCTATTAAACACACAGTCTGTTTTTAGATATTAAGGAATAATCAGAAATCTATGGGCAAAATTTGTGACACAGAAAGAGGAGGTTGAGGAACATGCCTCCATGGTCGTGAGAGAGCTATTGAGACCTACAGAGACAAGTACAAGAGTCAAGAACAAGATATCAATCAGACCACTATTTGGATTAACTGCAGCATCTCATCTCAACGGCAATACACATTGAACATCAGTTGCAGAAATATTCAACATAACCATAGATGTACACACTCTGTAGCCAGACAATAGTATGTCAACATTAATACAAAATAATATTCATTTATGAGTGTGGATGAGGAGGACTTAGGTCAGTGGTTCTCAATCCTCTCCTCAGGAGCCATCAAACAGGCCATGATTTAGGTGAAACTCGGGACCTGAACGTGAAGCAACTAGTATTCAACATGTGGTGGTACCTCAAATTGCTTCACGTGTGTATTCACATAGTGTTTCACCTAAATCATGGTCCTGGGGAGAGGTTTGACAACCACTGACCTAGGGGACTTTCTCACCTACTTCCTCTTTCTAGGCACTGGGCCTTCCGTGTCCGCACGCTTCCTCCTCTACCATGGCGCGGATGTGTTGGAGTGAGGGGTGCGTCCAACTGAAATGGCTGCGTAGCAGCTGGCAGTGGTGGCAAGGGGTGAGATGAGAATGCTGCAGGCTCTGATTGTGGTGGAGCCTGAGGAACCAAAGGCTGGAGAGTGTTGCGGTGGGTTTCCACCAACTGCACTACCGTGCCAAGTGATGTGCCTGGGCTTGTCTGTCCATATGAGCCATTTGCTCATAACTCTCTGCCCTTTGATTATGCCGCCTCATCTCACCATAAATTGCTCTGATGCTGTCGACCTGCTTGGTACCAATATAGTTTTGCCTTTGAAGCTCAGCTGTTGCATTACTATATTGTCATGCTCATCATGATGTGCCACAAGATGTCCCTTAAGGTGCCTTGTAAGACCAAGTTGGACTGTGTATGTGCTGTAGTGAGGTCAGAGGTGTTGCCCGTTGGGATGGTGTTGCCCATAGGGATGGTGTTGCAATTGGCGATGGTATTGCAATTGGTGATAGTGTTGCCATTGGCGATGGTGTTGCCCGTTTGGATGTTGTTGGCTCGGTCTGTTGGAAATTAATCGGGCTCCTGGTTCTGAGATCTCCTGCTTCACAATTCATGCCTGTCTCACTTTTAGCATTGATTGCTGATGTTGCCTTTTCAATGTCAGGACATGTGTCACTGCCAGGTGGTGGATGGTGTAACAGAAACCGATCACTGTTATTATACCAAGGACATTATACCAGGCCAGGGAAGGGTTAACTGGACTATACGAGGCCCAAGGGTTAATCTTGACTTTCCATCCTCTTTGTTTAGAAATGGGAGTCTGCTAAGAGCTAACCCAATTATCCAGATGCTTTGTTTGTAAAGGTCTATTGTGTAGGGAACCAGTCGGCTCCCGTGATGATGTGATAAGATTATAATCCAGTTGCTAATTAAGTCTTTGCATGGCCAAAGGTGGGAGTAGTCCATTGTCTCTGTGGAGACTATCACCCCCTTCTGACTGTATATATATGTGTGTAAAAGAATTAAAAGTTATTCCTGTTCTGAAAATCCACGGTGTGTATCGTCCATTGTGGAGAGAGGGACTTGTGGGACCGGGCTGCTCTATACTTGGCTATATTCGTTATTTATTAGTGGAGATATTGACCTCTGATGTCACAGCTCCTTTACATTTGGTGGCAGTGGTGGGATAGAAGCCAAGCCTCACAACGAAGCAGCAGCAGCGGTTCGCATGGAGATGAACTA
Source organism: Discoglossus pictus (assembly GCA_027410445.1). Classification (NCBI taxonomy): domain Eukaryota; kingdom Metazoa; phylum Chordata; class Amphibia; order Anura; family Alytidae; genus Discoglossus; species Discoglossus pictus. The sequence continues at coordinate 16,986,292 of CM050169.1, read as the reverse complement.
TGCAGCCCTAAAAAGAGCAACGTTAAAAGATCTGCTGGAAGCCAGGGGCCAAATATCCAGCAACAAGGTGAAAGACGTCCTAATTGCTGAACTGATGGAGGGAGACCGAGCCAGCAGTGCTGTACCGAGACCAGAGATGGAGGAGAGCGCAGTCGCTAAAGAGCTAAGGGTAAGGTTGGCCTTTTACCAAAACTCCCCATCAGAAGAGACTATCACCAGAGTGATGGTGGAGGTACAGAACTATGTTTTGGCCAACCAGCAACAGACCTTACAGCTGCAACTAGCGGGCCAGCGATCCAGAGAGGGGACACCCGAAGTACAAGTTTGGTTAAGGGACCGTAACCCCCGTACCCTCCACGAAGCTGCCCGGCTGTCCGACAAGCACTTTGACGCACGCCGCCACCCCAACCACCACCTCCCGATCCACAGTGCTGACCAACGTCACTGTGACTGGAGCAACCTCAAGTCACACCAGGGGAACCAACTCATCCGCTCCCAGGTACCCTCCTCGTACCCCGATCCGGTGTTACCAATACCAGCAGACGTGCCATATGCAGTGGGAATGCCCCCAGAACAGGACCCGTAGCCCCGGGGTGCGTCCGGGTCCGCCACCGCCAAGCAGAGCCCCAGCCCATTGCTACCACATGGAGCCCAGTGACCACGATGCCAACCACTACTCCTCAGAGGAACAGCTAGGGGTGTTACACAAAGTAAACCCTGTTCAGGCAGCGTCGGACAACCGACGTCACCACCAACAACCAGTGTGGCTAGAGGGAAAGAATGTTTAAGGATTACGGGACACCGGAGCCACACTAACCCTCGTTCAGACCCATTTGGTCCCAGACCAAGCCCGTACCGGTAGATCAGTAGCCGTAAGGGTAGAAGGGGGAGCAGTACTCCGCTTACCCACTGCCAAGGTGCATCTGAACTGGGGTGCGGGATCGGGAGTTGTAACAGTGAGGTTGATGCAAAAACTGCCCACAGATGTACTTCTGGGGAATGATTTGGGCCCGCTCACTTCAACCTTTTTGCCCCAACCCACCATCCAAGACGTTCACCCCGTAACCACCCGGCAGCAAGCTCGCAACTCGGATCAGCCCACACAGTCTGAGGCTCAGGTAAGCAGCCAGTACCCACCCCTAGAGAATGTGCCCTGGGATAGCCCCCTAGAATTTGGGAAGGAGGTAGCCATAGACCCCTCGTTACAGGTATATAAAGATCGGGTCATCTCCAGTCAGGCAGGGTTAGAGGGGGAGCAGTACTCATGGGACAAGGGATTACTGTATAGGAATACAGAGAGGGTAGGGGCTGGGTCCATACCGATATTCACTAAGCAGTTGGTAGTGCCCCAGAAATATAGGCAGGAATTGGCCTGGATTGCCCACGATATCCCTCTATCTGGACACTTAGGGGTTAGTCGGACTAAATACCGGCTAACCCAGAACTTTTCTTGCCAGGGATATCCAAGGATATCCGGCAGTATTGTAGGACCTGTGACACATGCCAGAGGGTGGGTAAACGGGGAGACCGCCAGAAAGCCAAACTTCGCTCCCTGCCAATGGTAGAAGAACCATTTAGACTGGTGGCCGTAGACTTAGTAGGGCCCCTAAATAGGCCAAGCCAGTCGGGCAAGAAATATATCTTGACCATTGTAGATTATGCCACTAGGTATCCAGAGGCGGTGGCACAGACCAATATCCACGCTGAGACGGTCGCGGATGCACTGATGCGAATTTTCTCTCGCATGCGATTTCCCCGTGAGATTATTTTGGATCAGGCCACCCAATTCACAGCTGAAGTCACCCACCAACTCTGGAGACTCTGCGGCATTAAGCCCATAGTGAACTCCGCTTACCACCCCCAGTCTAATGGCCTATGTGAACGCTTTAATGGGACGCTGAAACAGATGCTCCGGGCGTTCACGGACACTAGAAAGGACTGGGAAAGATTTCTGCCCCATTTGTTATTTGCATATAGGGAAGTACCCCAAGAATCCACCGGATTCTGCCCGTTTGAACTATTGTTCGGGAGACGGGTGAGAGGCCCCCTAGATTTAAGAAGAGAACAGTGGGAAGGAGAGACCAGTGTAGACAGTACCCCTATCGTCCCATATGTGTTGAAGTTTAGGGACCGCTTGGAGGAGTTAACCCAGATTGTACACTCCAACCTCCAGGCGGCCCAACAACGCCAGCGCTGGTGGTACGATAGGTGAGCCAGGGACCGCAGCTTTCAAGTGGGACGGAAAGTTTTAATGTTAAAACCTGTCCGCACTGACAAACTGCAGGCCGCCATTTATAGTGACCACTGGGAGGAACACCTGACCCACGTAGGACTAGTGTTAAACCGCATTAGGGCAGCAGGGTTGACTCTCAAACCAAGCAAGTGCCACCTAGGGATGGCAGAGGTACAATACCTTGGCCATAGGGTAGGTAGCGGGCAGCAGAAACCCGAACCCGCCAAGATAGAGGCAGTAGCCCAGTGGCCCACTCCCCGGACCAAGACCCAGGTCCTAGCGTTCCTGGGGACAGCAGGGTACTATCGCAAATTTGTGCCCAACTATAGTGCTCTAGCCAAGCCCCTTACTGATTTGACCCGTAAGAACCTTCCTAGGAAGGTAGTATGGGCCCCAGAGTGTGAACAGGCATTCCAGCAATTGAAAATGGCTCTGATCCAGGCCCCTGTGTTGGCTGCTCCTGATCCAACCAAACGTTTTCTTGTCCACACCGACGCTTCTATGTTTGGATTGGGAGCCGTATTGAGCCAAGTTGGACCTGATGGCGGCGAACACCCGGTGGCTTATTTGAGTCGCAAGTTGCTACTCCGGGAAGTAAGCTAGGCGCTATCGAGAAGGAATGCCTGGCTGTGGTATGGGCACTCAAAAACTTACAGCCATATTTGTATGGACAACCCTTTACCCTGTTTACTGACCACAACCTGTTGGTGTGGCTCAACCGGGTGTCTGGAGACAATGCCCGACTCTTGCACTGGAGTCTAGCGCTGCAACCCTTTGACTGCACAATCCAGTATCGCCCGGGCAAGCACAACAGTAATGCTGATGGGTTATCTAGGCAAACGGAACTAGAAAAGTGACCAACAAAAAGTTTTGTCAGGACCTCACAAGGCCGATCCATTGGGACCAGACCGTGTATGCATGCTTATGGTCACGGGGGAGCAGTGTAACAGAAACCCATCACTGTTATTATACCAAGGACATTATACCAGGCCAGGGAAGGGTTAACTGGACTATACGAGGCCCAAGGGTTAATCTTGGCTTTCCATCCTCTTTGTTTAGAAATGGGAGTCTGCAAGGGACAGGAAGAGCTAACCCAATTATCCAGATGCTTTCTTTGTAAAAGCTCTATTGTGTAGGGAACCAGTCGGCTCCCGTGATGATGTGATAAGATTATAATCTAGTTGCTGAAGGGGTTAACATATTCTGCCAATGAAGGGGTTAACATATTTTGCTGACACATAGCCTAACCATAATATCATGTGCCTATCCTTGAGATGTTTGTCGACCTTACTAAAACACAAAACATTTCTAGTTGTTCTAAGAAACAGAAAACACCTGATTATATGTCCTTGTACCGACTAACGTGAACTGTGAAAATCGCTCTAATATCCGCCTTCTTTTGCAAGTATAAAGTCTATGCAATGACGTAGCAATAAACGGAATTAGTACTGAGACTGATTGTGTGTGTGTTACATCCAGTACGAGTTCTACAGAATTCTGGTTGGGCCTGTGTTTCCAAGCTGCCAACTACTGATTAGGAAGCCCCAACAAACTGGTGTCAGACGAGTGGGATACAGAGATCGAAGTACGACGGAGTGGGTGAGTAGAGTGAATTGTGTCTATTTGCACCTTCCTTTGCTCCCACTCTCGTCGTCCTTTGTAAACTGTATATAAGTATATAAGTTGGGCACACACTCCCTGTGGTAGGGAGAACTAAGAATTAAGTCTTTGGTAGACTGTAGGTATAATCCCTAAAGGTAGGGAGACTCTCTAAGGAAGAGAGTGTAAAATTAGGCCTCTGGAAGGCCATATATATATCAAGGATATATAGATATATATATATATATTATTCCTAAAGTGGGAATAGAAAGGATAAAATTGATATAAATATATACTTGACGGCTTGGTTTACAGTGCCCAAAATCCGCTTTTGCTTGCTTATTAATTTTGCTGTATTGCTATGCTGTTTAAGATAAGAAATGTTTTTTTATTCTGTGTAAAAACCAGGAAGTAAGTAAGGTCTCTGGACACTGTAAGACGCACTGTCTCTGTGTCTAGGGGCAACCTGTTAACTCGAGAATATCTTTTGGAACTGTCCGAGCTATTTCAGCTCAGTACAGACGAATCCTGTTCTCGGATTAAAAAAACGTGATAGCAAATAAGGTTACGTTGTCTATTGAGACAACCACCTAAAGTTTTTTTTAGAAGGATAGTTGTAAATGGTTACTTCCCAGTCTAAACCTCCCAAAGCTGTCATATGTAATTATATACACAGCGTAACATCAGGTCCCGTGAAAGAGCAAATGAGATAAGAACACAGAAATATTAAGGAACTTTTTCTTTTTTTTTTACATACATTTATATAATATTCTGATTGCTTTTGTTTATAAAGTAGATGGATTGTCTTGTGTTTTGCTGCAAATAAATTTGTGAGTGTTAGCTGTACTTTCTTTTCTTTGCAATACAATTGAGAAATGCAGGTTAGAGAATTTTTGTCTGTGTCTTTAAGGCTGTGTCCACCACTGAAATATATTTCTAAAGCCGGCATATATGTAAAAAAAGGAAATCTTTTTCCAGAAATATGTAACAGTGGAGGATTTATGGTCTATCTTGTTTGTAAGTGTAAGACAATGTGTTTATTCTATTTTAAAGCTTGCTAACACTTATCTCCGCATCCCGAAAAAAAAAAAAAAAAAAAAAGGCTGTGAATTTCTGTCTCCTTGCAGAAAATTCTTAAGGTCGTATTTAGGGCCCTATTAAATTCTCCCTCGTAGTTCTCTCGGTGCTCGCAAAAGGCAGTTTTCCTGCTGTTTGCGAGAACCAAATCTCTCGCAGCCTGCTTTACGATATGACTGCGAGAAAATGGCCGAGAATAGGCTCCGAGAGAGCTACGTAGCCTTAAATCTATGCACGAGTCTCGCATATCGTAAGAATCCCTACGTGGACAAAAAGTCCACGCAAGGGATCCGAAAGCTTTTACGTGCTGCCTCGGAACAGCCCGAGACAGCAGTGTGAGGCTCCCCCCTGCACCCTATACACATCCCCATGCTGCAGGGGTCTCTATCAGGACCCCTGCAGCACCCCCACATTAACCCCTTGCAGCGGGGGTCCCCGATCTGCATAGATCAGGCCCCCCGCTGCATTTAAAACTTTTAAATTCCCCGCCGCGGCTCCTTAAAGGGACCGCGGCACACTATTACCCAATCCCGGCCGCGGCACTTAAAATTAACCCCCCTCTATGCTGGGGGTCCCCATCGGGACCCCCGAAGTGTCCCCACATAAACCCATTGCAGGGGGAGGCCCCGATCTGCATAGATCAGGCCCCCCGCTGCATTTAAAACTTTTAAATTCCCCGCCGCGGCTCCTTAAAGGGACCGCGGCACACTATTACCCAATCCCGGCCGCGGCACTTAAAATTAACCCCCCTCTATGCTGGGGGTCCCATCGGGACCCCTGAAGTGTCCCCATATAAACCCCCTGCAGCGGGGGGCCCCGATCGGCACCGATCGTGACCCTGCTGCAATTCAATTTTAAATTTCCCGCCTCGCGGGTCCTCAAAGGACCGTAAAGGTCCTGAAAGGACTCGCACTAAAAATATTAACCCCAGGCAACTATAATTACCCCATTAACTCATGATGGTCAATCCAGACCACCATAAGGCCTAAATTAACCCATTAACTCATGATGGTCAATCCAGACCACCATAAGGCCTAAATTAACCCATTAACTCATGATGGTCAATCCAGACCACCATAAGGCCTAAATTAACCCATTAACTCATGATGGTCAATCCAGACCACCATAAGGCCTAAATTAACCCATTAACTCATGATGGTCAATCCAGACCACCATAAGGCCTAAATTAACCCATTAACTCATGATGGTCAATCCAGACCACCATAAGGCTCTATTTAACCCCATCAGTCCCATAAGGGTATATTATTACCATTATGGGCCTGTTACAACCCAACATTAACCACATAAGTGCCATGATGGTCCTCAAGGACCATCATGACACTAACTACAAACACTACACTATAACCCCCAATAAACCATTTAATCTAAACTAACCCCCCTCTACACTAATCTATTAACACTTACACTACCTACCTACACTACCTACCCCCTAATAAACCTCCCCAACACTCTAATTACAAAAAACAAAAAACCTACAGCACAGAAAACAAAAAACCTACAGTACAAAAAACAAAAAAACCTACAGTACAGAAAAAAAAAAAACAATTACAACCCCACCCCCCACTACAGAAAACAAAAAAATTACACACCTGAAAAGGAAAGACCGATAAACACAATACAATACATACATATAATACATTAAATACATTACATACAATACATGACATTACATATAATATATTACATATAATATATTACATATAATACATTACATACATTACATACAATACATGACATTACATATAATATATTAAATATAATATATTACATATAATATATTACATATAATACATTACATACATTACATACAATACATGACATTACATATAATATATTAAATATAATATATTACATATAATATATTACATATAATACATTACATACATTACATACAATACATGACATTACATATAATATATTAAATATAATATATTACATATAATATATTACATATAGTCCTAATCAAATACCCCCTATCTATCTAACATACAATCTATTTAATTTAAAATAAATCCTAACTATATCAAATACATCCCCCTATCTATCTAATATACAAAAAATCCTAACTACATACACAGACCCTTATTCTAAACTAAAATAAAATAATTACAGTCCTAACTACATACACAGACCCTAATTCTAAGCTAAAATCAATAAATTAAGACCACTTACCTTTAAGATGTTGCTTCAGATCACTAACCTATGGGTCAAACAAAAAATAAAAATTAGTACAAAACATTAACATCAAATAAATAAACATTCTATACATTCTAAATATTCAACTCACCTTTACAGCATGTCCAGTCACTGTTTAGCTCTTCCGGCGCGGCCCTGTTAAAAAAAAAAACACAATACATGAATACATGAATACAATATATAAACAATAAATAAAATACACAAATAAACATCTAAATATACATTTAACTTACCTCCCCGCGATGTCCCCGGCCTTCTCTCCTTCAGCCCCGGCTGGGCCGCGGAACCATCCGCGCTCTAAAAAAAAAAAAAAAAAAAAAACTAACGGAGGTCTGCACTGGCAGACCTCCCCGATGCTACTGAACCTCCCGGAGTCGTTTCCGGGAGGAAATTGGCATTGGCGGCTTGTGATTGGCTGAAAAAGCTGTCTATCAATTTCAGCCAATCAAAAGTCGTCAATGTGTGAGCCAATCAGGATGGGATACACCCCAATATCCCACCCTGATTGGCTAAAACACTTGTCTATCTTTCTGGGAACCAATCACAACGCTCAGATGCCTTCAGCCAATCACTATGGGATACACCCCCACGGAGTGATTGGTAGAAGACATCTGCGCATCCTGATTGGCTCCTACATTGACGACTTTTGATTGGCTGACAGCTTTTTCAGCCAATCACAAGCCGACAATGCCAATTTCCTCCCGGAAACGACTCCGGGAGGTTCAGTAGCGTCGGGGAGGTCTGCCAGTGCAGACCTCCGTTAGTTTTTTTTCTTTTTTTTTTTTTAGAGCGCGGATGGTTCCGCGGCCCAGCCGGGGCTGAAGGAGAGAAGGCCGGGGACATCGCGGGGAGGTAAGTTAAATGTATATTTAGATGTTTATTTGTGTATTTTATTTATTGTTTATATATTGTATTCATGTATTCATGTATTGTGTTTTTTTTTTTAACAGGGCCGCGCCGGAAGAGCTAAACAGTGACTGGACATGCTGTAAAGGTGAGTTGAATATGTAGAATGTATATAATGTTTATTTATTTGATGTTAATGTTTTGTACTAATTTTTCTTTTTGTTTGACCCATAGGTTAGTGATCTGAAGCAACATCTTAAAGGTAAGTGGTCTTAATTTATTGATTTTAGCTTAGAATTAGGGTCTGTGTATGTAGTTAGGACTGTAATTATTTTATTTTAGTTTAGAATAAGGGTCTGTGTATGTAGTTAGGATTTTTTGTATATTAGATAGATAGGGGGATGTATTTGATATAGTTAGGATTTATTTTAAATTAAATAGATTGTATGTTAGATAGATAGGGGGTATTTGATTAGGACTATATGTAATATATTATATGTAATATATTATATGTAATGTATGTAATGTCATGTATTGTATGTAATGTATGTAATGTATTATATGTAATATATTATATGTAATATATTATATGTAATGTCATGTATTGTATGTAATGTATGTAATGTATTATATGTAATGTATTATATGTAATATATTATATGTAATATATTATATTTAATATATTATATGTAATGTCATGTATTGTATGTAATGTATGTAATGTATTATATGTAATATATTATATGTAATATATTATATGTAATATATTATATGTAATGTCATGTATTGTATGTAATGTATTTAATGTATTATATGTATGTATTGTATTGTGTTTATCTGTCTTTCCTTTTCAGGTGTGTAATTTTTTTGTTTTCTGTAGTGGGGGGTGGGGTTGTAATTGTTTTTTTTTTCTGTACTGTAGGTTTTTTTGTTTTTTGTACTGTAGGTTTTTTGTTTTCTGTGCTGTAGGTTTTTTGTTTTTTGTAATTAGAGTGTTGGGGAGGTTTATTAGGGGGTAGGTAGTGTAGGTAGGTAGTGTAAGTGTTAATAGATTAGTGTAGAGGGGGGTTAGTTTAGATTAAATGGTTTATTGGGGGTTATAGTGTAGTGTTTGTAGTTAGTGTCATGATGGTCCTTGAGGACCATCATGGCACTTATGTGGTTAATGTTGGGTTGTAACAGGCCCATAATGGTAATAATATACCCTTATGGGACTGATGGGGTTAAATAGAGCCTTATGGTGGTCTGGATTGACCATCATGAGTTAATGGGTTAATTTAGGCCTTATGGTGGTCTGTATTGACCACCATGAGTTAATGGGTTAAATAGAGCCTTATGGTGGTCTGTATTGACCATCATGAGTTAATGGGTTAATTTAGGCCTTATGGTGGTCTGGATTGACCATCATGAGTTAATGGGTTAATTTAGGCCTTATGGTGGTCTGTATTGACCACCATGAGTTAATGGGTTAAATAGAGCCTTATGGTGGTCTGTATTGACCATCATGAGTTAATGGGTTAATTTAGGCCTTATGGTGGTCTGGATTGACCATCATGAGTTAATGGGTTAATTTAGGCCTTATGGTGGTCTGTATTGACCACCATGAGTTAATGGGTAAAATAGAGCCTTATGGTGGTCTGTATTGACCATCATGAGTTAATGGGTTAAATAGAGCCTTATGGTGGTCTGTATTGACCATCATGAGTTAATGGGTTAATTTAGGCCTTATGGTGGTCTGGATTGACCATCATGAGTTAATGGGTTAATTTAGGCCTTATGGTGGTCTGTATTGACCACCATGAGTTAATGGGTTAAATAGAGCCTTATGGTGGTCTGTATTGACCATCATGAGTTAATGGGTTAATTTAGGCCTTATGGTGGTCTGTATTGACCATCATGAGTTAATGGGTTAAATAGAGCCTTATGGTGGTCTGTATTGACCATCATGAGTTAATGGGTTAATTTAGGCCTTATGGTGGTCTGTATTGACCACCATGAGTTAATGGGTTAAATAGAGCCTTATGGTGGTCTGTATTGACCATCATGAGTTAATGGGTTAATTTAGGCCTTTTGGTGGTCTGGATTGACCATCATGAGTTAATGGGTTAAATAGAGCCTTATGGTGGTCTGTATTGACCATCATGAGTTAATGGGTTAAATAGAGCCTTATGGTGGTCTGTATTGACCACCATGAGTTAATGGGTTAAATAGAGCCTTATGGTGGTCTGTATTGACCATCATGAGTTAATGGGTTAATTTAGGCCTTATGGTGGTCTGTATTGACCATCATGAGTTAATGGGTTAAATAGAGCCTTATGGTGGTCTGTATTGACCATCATGAGTTAATGGGTTAATTTAGGCCTTATGGTGGTCTGGATTGACCATCATGAGTTAATGGGTTAATTTAGGCCTTATGGTGGTCTGTATTGACCACCATGAGTTAATGGGTTAAATAGAGCCTTATGGTGGTCTGTATTGACCATCATGAGTTAATGGGTTAATTTAGGCCTTATGGTGGTCTGGATTGACCATCATGAGTTAATGGGTTAATTTAGGCCTTATGGTGGTCTGTATTGACCACCATGAGTTAATGGGTTAAATAGAGCCTTATGGTGGTCTGTATTGACCATCATGAGTTAATGGGTTAATTTAGGTCTTATGGTGGTCTGGATTGACCATCATGAGTTAATGGGTTAATTTAGGCCTTATGGTGGTCTGGATTGACCATCATGAGTTAATGGGTTAATTTAGGCCTTATGGTGGTCTGGATTGACCATCATGAGTTAATGGGTTAATTTAGGCCTTATGGTGGTCTGGATTGACCATCATGAGTTAATGGGTTAATTTAGGCCTTATGGTGGTCTGGATTGACCATCATGAGTTAATGGGGTAATTATAGTTGCCTGGGGTTAATATTTTTAGTGCGAGTCCTTTCAGGACCTTTACGGTCCTTTGAGGACCCGCGAGGCGGGAAATTTAAAATTGAATTGCAGCAAGGTCACGATCGGTGCCGATCGGGGCCCCCCGCTGCAGGGGGTTTATATGGGGACACTTCGGGGGTCCCGATGGGGACCCCCAGCATAGAGGGGGGTTAATTTTAAGTCCCGCGGCCGGGATTGGGTAATAGTGTGCCGCGGCCCCTTTAAGGAGCCGCGGCGGGGAATTTAAAAGTTTTAAATGCAGCGGAGGGCCTGATCTATGCAGATCGGGGACCCCCGCTGCAAGGGGTTAATGTGTGGGGGCTGCGGGGGTTCCTATGGACCCCTGCAGCAAGGTGTTCATGTGAGGACACTTCGGGGGTCCCGACGGGGACCCCCGCATTGAGGGGGGGTTAATTTTAGGTGCCGGGGGGGGTATTCGGAGTACCCCCACGGCAGGGCTTATGTGGGGGACTGCCGCGGAGGTCCCTTTTAGGACCCCCGCAGCAATTGATGAGGAGTGGGAGCCTGCGATATCATCTCGCAGGCTGTCACTCCTCATATACATTTACGCAGTGTAGATACGTACGGCCCTGCTGCGTAGCTCATACGTTGCTCGCAGCAGGGCTAATTTAATAGCATTGTAAGTTAGAGAAACTTTGCAGTACGTAGGGCTTAAGTAGAAGCCTCTTATTTACGAGGCTGGAATTTAATAGGGCCCTTAGTTTGGATAAGATGTGTATGGAATGTTGTTGTTTAACTTTTTAAGGTGGATTCCAGTATTGGTAGTTATATGTTTGTGGAGAGGTCTCAGGAAGAAGTGGAGTGTTAGTTGGGAATTATTGTAAGTTAAGTACGGGACTAAAGCGAATAGTTCCTAGAATGTTATAGTAAGTGATTTGGAAGAGAGATTTTGTATGTGAATTTGATCCAAAATGGAGTTTGTTTTTGAATAGATTGCAAATAATAAATACGGAAAGAGAAAACAGGCAGCCCTTATCCCCCGAATTAATCCTTCTACATATATGATGTATCTGAAGTGAATGTGCCAAGGACACAATGAATCAGACTTCTTATACAGACTTTTAGACTCTGATACAGAGTCAGGATGGAATTGGGCTAACGTCCCTTCCATTACGTGACAATGACTTTAGATTTGTCCAGGATTTAAGGGCAATTAATTACTTAGTCATCCCAATTGCCCCCATTGTCCCTGATATCACTGCTCTCATTACGGCCATTTCCCATGACGCCACTATATTTATTATTATTGATTTATCAAACGCATTATTTTTGGTCCCATTGGACCTTGAGACACAACTACTTATGGTTTTCACTTTTTGATGGGTGCCAAATAACATGGACCCGTCTTCCCCTAAAGCTACGTGGATTCACCAGCTGCTTACTCACTGGTGCTCCAATGCCTTGCGGTCATGGACCCGTGTCATGGTTCTGTCCCCATTCAGTACGTTAAAAGGACCTACTGTTTGGTATGTACTCCTAACGGGGAACCCAAATAGACAGGATTCACTCAGTCTGCTACAGCACCTGAAGGTCACAAGGTAACTAAATACAAAATACAAATGGGGGCAACACATGTTTATGATTAATTATTGCAGGCAATGGATCCCTGAATGCTCACTATGACTCCATTTTACGTACGGCTGCTAAGGGGGACAGCCCAGAGCATATTCAGTGGACTCCAGGCATGACTGAAGCTTATGTGACCTTAAAAGTTAGCATTATGCAGGCCCCCGCTTTAGGACTACCTGATTATTGTAAACCATTTCATTTGTATGCAAGGGACAACTGTAAAACCATGGCCGCGGTCTGTGCCCAAGATCACGGAGGTAGTATGTGTCCCGTTGCATTATTTTCCAAAGTAGTATCTACTCCGGTCCAGGGGATGCTGGCGTGTCTCCAAACTTTTTGGCTCCTTGTGATGTGGCTGTACAGAAAGCACCCCCCTCCTTTCTGTCCCCCCCCCCCTTTCCCCCGCTCAAGAGCAGGGACAGAGAGAAGCTGCAGCTGCAACCCAAACCCCACCCCCCTGCTGCATCCAGTAGTACACACTGAAAACGAAACTAGTAAAACTGATAACACATAGCAAGTACAAAGAATTGCAATGATTTTATATCTAGAGGTAATGCTTTAGCTGACCAGGTAGCAACAGTTGCAAGTGTCATTTTTGCATCAGAATCTTAAAATCACACTGCCAGACATACATACAAAGATATATACAGTGTCTACAGAATAACTCTACAGTACCTAACAAAGCATTACATGATCATTTGCCTCCACCCACAGCTTGATTTTACTCATATCCCAGACAGGATCAAAGCAATTGTACCTGTTGGTGATAGTAGACCAGTTCTCACGGTGGCCTGAGGCCTTTGTAACACAAAGAGGATGCTAAGACGGTAGCTAAAATATTAACTACCGAGGTAATACTGAGATATGGATGCCCATTGCAAATTAATTCTGATAATGGACCAGCCTTTATTAGTGCGGTAATTAAGGAACTGGTACAATGGCTGCAGATAACCTGGAAATTCCATATCCCTTACCATCCTCAGAGTTCAGGCATAGTGCAAAGAATAAACCGCACTATTAAGGAGAAACTTACAAAGGCCACTGCAGGTACATGGGTGAACTGGCAGAAATACTTATCTGCCATTCTAGCAGAAATTAAGATGACTCCTAATAAGTCTACTAAATTGTCCCCTTTTTGAGATTCTAATGGGAAGACCATTTCCAACTCCTTGGGTAAAAGGCCCACTTGTAATGATGTCTGGTGATCTTGATCTTATAAGAGAACAATATGTGCAACAATTGATTGATAAATTGAATGGCATCTATGGTGATGTGTCTTCTCGCTTTTCCTTCACCCTCACAGGAACCAACACATCCGTTCCAGCCAGGTGACCTCGTCTGTGTCCTTCCAGCCAGGTGACCTCGTCTGTGTCCGACAACTGAACAGAGCAAAGAAGGGAGGCTTCCCATTCAGACCACCGACTACCATTGTAGCAGTAACCAGGACTGCTGTCCTCACTGACTCACAGGACATCTGGATCCACGCATCACGTCTGAAGCTGTGTCCAAAGAGGGGTGAAGCAGGTGACAAAGTCCCCGTGAAAGCGATTGAAGACAGCGATAATGAAAATGTCAAACCTACTTCTGCATCCACAGAATGCATGGAAGAACTTTCTCCTGTTGATGTGCTTTATGCTCCTGATTTATTTGCCCTTATGGACATTTCTTAATTGCCATTATGACCCAGACGAACTGGGACCATTAAAGTCTGTTTGTGGTAAACACAATAACACTCACACCAATACTAGTTCACCTCATAGGCAAAAGAGATCCACACGTGATAACACAATTGTACAAAATCATTACTGTGAAAGTAATACATTACAAGGATATGATCACTCCTTTAACATTTCCAATTGCTGGGTATGTGCACACGTCTCTACACATGGGGAATGGGTATGCCTCTATTTGGCCTTCCAGCAGAAAACTTCACTCAAAGCCACATATATTACAATGGCAGTACACAACCCCGCAAATGGAATTTCTTTACTTATGTACAATCAGCCACACCACTTAACCCTATATGGATGCCACACGCACGTATTTCCCATCAAAATATAATAAGAGTGTATAATTTATGTTAACCCACACTAACCCAGGGTATAACTGTTTTAGGGCCCTAGGAAAATGTAAATCTGTTGGTTGGTCCACTTGCTCCAATACCACGCTTATTTTTATAGGACCTCCTCCCTTTCTGACCTGTACAAGAGTTGTTCACCTTGGAGCTGTAGAGGTCCCGGATGTCCCTACTTATTTTCCTTTTTTTACATATATATCAATTAATGGTACTGGTTGTAGCAACAGTAATGGGTCCGTGTCTAATCTCTTCCACCTTATGCCGCCTTCTCCAGCCATGAATGTATACTTTATCTGTGGCAGGTACGCCTATCGACGGCTGCCCCCTAATTGGGTGGGCAGTTGTTATTTAGGTCAAGTAATCCCATATATATACACAAACCCAACACTTCCACAAGGCTGCATCAGAACCATGATGGATATAGAGCAGAAGTGCGGGTGGAAAATATTTTTAGACACCCTAGGTATAACCTTCCCACATGCAGGCGTAGAGAGACTACAGGTAGAACTATCCATCCTTTCTCTACTAGTACAGAGGGCCTTGATTAACTCTGCTGAAGCAATTGGGAAACTAAACTAGGAGCGGGTGCAACTTTAGAATGGTCACTTTGTAGAATAGAATGGCTTTAGATTATGTTTTAGCTTCCAAAGGCGGTGTGTGTGCTTTAATAGGTAAAGAATGTTGTTCTTATATTGATGATAATTCTGTTTACTGTCATTACTTGTATTCCTTTGTGCTTTTATTACATACTGCAAGGCTTTATTCCTAAGAATTTCCAGCTAAATACTGTGACTTAACACCACCCGGTCACAGGTATATCTCATGTACTGATACCCTGGAGGGTCTATCACCTTGCAGTGTCTCAGTTCGCTTCCTATCATATATATACACCACTGCTTACACCCCAAATAAAGATCACGTTGTGATCTAAGAGGGGAAATGAAGGGGTTAACATATTCTGCCAATGAAGGGGTTAACATATTTTGCTGACACATAGCCTAACCATAATATCATGTGCCTATCCTTGAGATGTTTGTCGACCTTACTAAAACACAAAACATTTCTAGTTGTTCTAAGAAACAGAAAACACCTGATTATATGTCCTTGTACCGACTAACGTGAACTGTGAAAATCGCTCTAATATCCGCCTTCTTTTGCAAGTATAAAGTCTATGCAATGACGTAGCAATAAACGGAATTAGTACTGAGACTGATTGTGTGTGTGTTACATCCAGTACGAGTTCTACAGAATTCTGGTTGGGCCTGTGTTTCCAAGCTGCCAACTACCGATTAGGAAGCCCCAACAGTTGCTAATTAAGCCTTTGTATGGCCAAAGGTGGGAGTAGTCCATTGTCCCTGTGGAGACTCTCACCCCCTTCTGACTGTATATATATGTGTGTAAAATAATTAAAAGTTATTCCTGTTCTGAAAATCCACGTGTGTATCGTCCATTGTGGAGAGAGGGACTTGTGGGACCGCACTGCGATATACTTGGCTATATTCGTTATTTATTAGCGGAGATATTGACCTCTGATGTCACAGCTCCATTACAGATGGTCCCTTTCTTTGTGTGTGTGGCCAGGAAGCAGCGCTATCACTCATGCTTTACACCTATCTATACATCTGTGGGCAGACACTGAATAGTTGTCCCTCCTGTCTTATTAGCACACTTACGGGCAGTTAGTTCTCAGACCTGTATGTTAATTCTGTAGTATCAAAAGTGGGACAAGCCTCTGACTTTAAGATGCACCTCTAACATAATTCAGAAAGCACAGGATTTTGGGGATTGTGGACTTCACCCATGTGGCATGGCACTTGCTTACAAATATGATAAATTTGTTATCTTTTGTGGAAACAGATTATGGAATAATGCTGTGTCAAACAGGTTAACAGGTCTCCTGGCCTGCACTGTGCATGTATATATGCATACATTTTGTTTGTTCCATACTGTATATACAGTTGAGGGTATTCAAATTACTTTTCTACCCACAGAAATATACATTTTTACTATCTCATTTGTATCTGAGACACATTTACATGACTTTTGGACAAGTGTCCAGATATCACCCCAGCTCAGTATGTTGAAAGTGTGATTGATCTAATTTCACTTTGCACTGCTGTAGTTTCTACTCATTAAACAGATCTATTCATAATGGATTATATGTTTGTTGATTTGTTACAGATCAAATAGTACAGTAAAAGCAAAACGACTAAAACACATGCCCTTACGGGTGTAGAAACAGATTTTTTAAAGTGTTTGTTTATGTGTAGAGAAGTAGTTGTGTGGTATTTTTAGACTATATGTGGTAGCCCTCACCCCCCAGCCGGATTTTCTTTGGCCCCTATAACCATGCTATTTACTGGAAAGCTTCACATTTATTTGAAGCAAAAACTGCAAGTCAGCTTCCTTATCTACTTATCTCATAATTTGCTTTCACTTTCAACTTTAAGAAGAGTGTCAGTTCATCTATTCTCTGAGGTCGGGCAGTGCTGTTTCATTAAGACATCTCACCTCTGATTAATTAGAACTGTAAGTAAATAACTCTCACTCTCTTTCTTTCTCTATCTCTGCCCTGTCTCTCTCCTCTCTCTCTCTTTATCACTCTCTCTCTGTCCCTACCTCTCTCTCTCCACTCTCTCTCACATTTTCATTCTCTCTCCTCTCTCTCTCCTTGTCTCTCTCATGCTCCTCTATCTGTCTCTGTCACTCTCTCTCCTCTCTTTCAGTCTCTCTCTCTCCTGTCTGTCCTCTCTCTCATCTCTGTCTTGTCTCTCTCTCCATTCTCTCCCTATCACACTCTCTCCTCTCTCTCTGTCCCTGTCTCTCTCATTCCTCTTTTTCAGTCTCTCCTCTCTGTCTGGTCTCTCTTCTCTCTGTCCTGTCTCTCTCTCCTTCCATCTCTCTCTCTTTCACACTCTCTATCTTCTCTCTAAGTCCCTGTCTCTCTCACCATCCACTCTCTCTGTCTCCTTAAGTTTGTTATAAACATATGTATGTTTTAATAGTATCTGTCAGATTGGTACACATAGTGCTAATTACAGTTTGTGTATGTGGATTTGAGAGTGTGTGCTTCCAGTTTATGTGAGCATGTCTATGTGTGTTAGTACATGCTTATGTTTGTGACTATCAAACACTCTCTCTTTCTCCTCTCTGTCCTCTCTCTCTCTTCTCTGTACTGTCTCTCTCCCTATCACACTCTCCTCTTTCTCTTTCCCAGTCTCTCTCTCCTCTCTCTGTCTATCTCTCTCTCCCTCTCCTCTCTGTCCTGCCTCTCTCTTTCTTTATTTGTGTTATAAACGTATATATGTTTTAATAGCATCTATCTATTTGGTACTAATAGTTTTAATTGCAATTTATGTATGTAGATTTGATAGTGTGTGCTTTCAGCTTATGTGAGCATGTCTATGGTCCATATTAAATTCCAAGCCAGTAGCCGCAAAGCCTGCAGTCTTGAAATTCTGCGTAGTTACAGAACTATTACATTCAACCATGCCGCCACCAATGGGCAGTAGATGCAAGCCCGTAAACCCTTTCCTTGCATGCAAGCTGTCAAGGGGCTGGCTGAGATGTGATCGGCCATTACGATCCAATCGCGTTATAACGTCGTGCGACACAGCCTTTTCAGCCAATGGAAAGTGGTCTAGCCATAGATGATTGACAGAGGGAAATTATAAATTTGCGTTCCGCCCACCCATGCGTTGACTGTGTTGTATTTTCTGATAAAGTAGTGTGCAGATCTCGGAGTTGGTGGTTGGTTCTAGATAAAGAGAGAGTAGGAGTAGCTTGAGAGTAATTTGCGGTTTTGTTTTTTTCTATTATACTATTAACTATTATACACTTAATCCTTGATTACACATATTTGCAGATACACATAATTGCAATACACATTTATATAATTAAAGATCACAATTCATTAATTTAAAGAACACACATAGAGACGCATATAGCTAGGTCACCCCATAGCCATTGGGACCCTCACAGTGTCCCCATATTAACCCGGGCACCTAAAATTAACGCCCCGAATGCTGTGGGTGCCCAATCGGGACCCCCGCCACCTTTAACACTTAAAATGTTCCACTGCGGGTCCTGAAAGGTCCTTAAAGGACCTGCAATAATTACAGAATTAACCCCTATTTAATCCTATCTAGTCCTATGTAACCCCATCTAGACCTATTTAACGCTGTCTTGTCCTATGTAACCCCATGTTGTCCTATTTAACCCTATCTAGTCTTATGTAACCCCATCTAGACCTATTTAACACCATCTAGTCCTATGAAACCCTATCTAGTCCTATTTAATCCTAACTGGGCCTATTTAACTCCACATGTACCCAGTAAAACCCATCACATAAACCCCTCCTACCCTACCCTATAAACCCCTTACACTATTAACCACTAATACAATCCCTATTACCCCACTAATTACACAAAATGAAAAACCTAGAATTACAGAAAATAAAAAAAACCACCGAATTACACAAAATAAAAAAGGATATTATCGGTAAATAATAAAAGAACATTATCAAAATAAATAAATAAATAAATTACAGAAAAAAAAAACTAAAATAAATGTAAAAAAAAACTAAAATATATTAAATAAAAAAGGCATACATCACATAAAATAAAACATACATCACATAAAATAGAACTTACATTACATACAATAAAACCCCTCAATACATATAATTTAACCCCTAACTACATACATTAATTCCCTAACTACATACATTAATACCCCTACCTACATACAATTAACCTCTAACTACATGCAATTAAACCCCTAACTACATACAGTTAACCCCTAATAACATACAATTAAACCTCTAACTACATACAATAAAAATCCCTAAATCGCACCTAACACAAACCCCCTCACTAAACTTGGAATAGGGTAAATAAGCCCACTTACCTTGCCCAAATGCCCCTCCAGTGACAACGGTTTTCTGGCCTTTGTCCCTAGCATAACGTCCCATCCTTCATGGCCGCAGGTCCGGCACCCCTAGGATAAAAAGAGACCAAAAATTATTTAAAAAAATAAACACAACATATCATCATAAACATTCTAAATAGGACACTTACCTTTGCGCGATGCTCCCCATCCTTCTGGTAGTCTTCGCCGGCAGAGCCTGTTGGAAAAAAACTGCCACTCTAAAAAAACTAAAAAAAATAATGGAGCTCCTCCCAGAGAAGCTCTCCTCCACAAATGAGGCTTTTCTCACATGCTCAGGTAAAAAATTGCATATGGCGCCTTCCGATTGGTTGAAAACGATGTCAATAAAATTTCAGCCAATCAGAAGTCACCAATGTGTGACCCAATCAGAATGAGATACACCCCTATATCCCATTCTGATTGGCTGATGGACACGGCAGTCATTTGTAAACCAATCAGAAGGCACTATTGCCTTCAGCCAATCAGAATGGGATACAACCTTGATTCTGATTGGTTCCAAGCATCTGCACCTTCTGATTGGCTGCAGTCTGATTGACAGTTACATTAGTTAATCAGAAGATGCAGATGCTTGGAGCCAATCACAATGGGATATACTGGGTTTAAATAGGGTTAATTACTTAGATGGGGTTAATTTAGATTTATTTGTTTATTGGGGTGGCTAATAGTGTAGTGTAGGGTATTATTTTATTATTATTAACTTTTATTTGTAACATGCCGACATATTCCGTAGCGGAATACAGGGGATAAAAACAAGGGAAAATACAGCATTAACAAAATTCCAAAAATGGAGGACCCTGTTTTGAGCTTAGAATGTTTGCAGAAAGTGCTTTTTCCCAAAGCATCCTAGAAGACTGAAAACTCGCCACTTACAATCTAAAGGGAATGGAAGGGGCAGAAGTCAGGGAAAGATTAAACAGATAAGGAATATAAAGGGTCAGAAGAGAAGTGAAAGTTAGAAAGGTTTTTCATTTAGAGAGAGAGAGAACGAACAGAGGTGAGGGCTCTAGCATTTAAAATGTTGTCTGCCCCTAGTGGTGAGATAATATATGCAAGTAGGAAAGTCAGGTGATTCCCATTTCACTATATATTTAATCAGAATTGGGGTGGGAGGGTGAGGGGCAGGGAGGGAGGGCAGAACTCCCAGAATTCAGAGTAACCAGTGAGGCCTTCTGAAACCAGATGCAGGTAAAATTTGGGGCTAAAAGAAAACAATAAAATATGGTATAAGGGACCAACAGAACAGGGAGGGAGAGAGAGGGAGAGAGAGGGATAGAGAGAGGGAGAGAGAGAGAGAGAGAGGGAGAGAGAGTGAGAGAGAGGGATAGAGAGAGAGCAGTTAGCAGTTAGCAGAGAGGAAATGCAAAGACATGTGAAAAGGAGGAGATCTAGGCAAATTATACAGGCCATAAAAGGGGGAAGGGGGAGTAAAGCCAGGCAAGATACAGTAAACATATGAAAAAGTTTGAACTAATTTTAGAAATAATTCTATGTCATCAAATATAATAACAAGCATGTAGTAGAAATGTTAATAAAAGATATTGGCTCCTGGGAAGATGCAGCTTTCAAGGCCTCCTCCATACCTGATGGTGTGTATAGAACTCCCATAATTCAGAATAACCAGTGAGGCCTTCTGAAACCAGATACAGGTAAAATTTGGGGCTGATGGTGTGTATAGAACTCCCAGAATTCAGAGTAACCAGTGAGGCCTTCTGAAACCAGATGCAGGTAAAATTTGGGGCTGATGGTGTGTATAGAACTCCCAGAATTCAGAGTAACCAGTGAGGCCTTCTGAAACCAGATGCAGGTAAAATTTGGGGCTGATGGTGTGTATAGAACTCCCAGAATTCAGAGTAACCAGTGAGGCCTTCTGAAACCAGATGCAGGTAACATTTGGGGCTGATGGTGTGTATAGAACTCCCAGAATTCAGAGTAACCAGTGAGGCCTTCTGAAACCAGATGCAGGTAAAATTTGGGGCTGATGGTGTGTATAGAACTCCCAGAATTCAGAGTAACCAGTGAGGCCTTCTGAAACCAGATGCAGGTAAAATTTGGGGCTGATGGTGTGTATAGAACTCACAGAATTCAGAGTAACCAGTGATGCCTTCTGAAACCAGATGCAGGTAAAATTTGGGGCTGATGGTGTGTATAGAACTCCCAGAATTCAGAGTAACCAGTGATGCCTTCTGAAACCAGATGCAGGTAAAATTTGGGGCTGATGGTGTGTATAGAACTCCCAGAATTTAGAGTAACCAGTGAGGCCTTCTGAAACCAGATGCAGGTAAAATTTGGGGCTAAAAGAAAACAATAAAATATGGTATAAGGGACCAATAGAACAGGGAGGGAGAGAGAGGGATAGAGAGAGGGAGAGAGAGAGAGAGGGGGAGAGAGAGGGAGAGAGAGGGATAGAGAGAGAGCAGTTAGCAGTTAGCAGAGAGGAAATTCAGGGTAGTGCTTAGACTTAGTGTCATGGGGGTCCTGGAGGACCCTCATTGCACTTATAGTGTTAATATTGGGAATAATTTGTGTCCTATGAGGGTCTGTATAGATCCTTATGTGACTGAGGGCATTATGTAGTGTCCTATAAGGGTCTGTACAGACCCTTATGGGACTGATGGGGTTAAGTAGTGTCCTATAAGGGTCTGTATAGACCCTTATGGGACTGAAGGGGTTAATTGTATTCTCATGAGGGTCTGTATAGACCCCCATGGGTGATGGGGTTAATTTGAGATGCCTGTGGGGTACTTATGGTAACGCCATGGCAGGGGTTAATTCTCCAGTGACCGCAGGTCCTTTAAGGACCTTTATGATCTTTCCAGCACCCGCGAGGTGGGAAATTTTGCCCGATCGAGTCCTGATCAGGACCCTTGCGGCACGGGGTGATATGGTAACCCTGCAGGTGTCCCGATGGAGTTAATTTTAGGTGCCTGGGGGGTACTTGAAGTACCCCCACGACAGGGGTTAACACATTGGCTGCCGCAGGGGTCCCGATCGGGATCCCCACAGCAAGGGTTAATATGGGGAGGCTGCAGTGATCCCAATGGGGATCACCAGCATAGGGGGTTCATTTTAGGTGCCAGGGGGTACTTGAAATACCCACGCGACAGGGTTTTGGGACCCCTGCAGCATGGGGTTAGATTTAGGGAGCAGGGGAGATGTTTAGGTGCCGGAGGGAGGTTCGGGTGCTGGATTGGGGGTCTTTTGTGCTACACAGGCAGCGCACATAAGGGCTTTCTTAGCCTTTGTGGTGCTCTGGAGCACCCGTGGGGCTTCAGCCAACATTTGCGTGTAATTGACTAGCTCGCAGGGGGACAAATGTCATAGCATGATTGGATCGGAAAGGCTATGTGAATGACAGATCAATGGGTTTTCAGACTGCATCGTTCCACGTTGCCTGTCTCTTAGGCATTCCTTGGCCAGTCTGCGGTTTCAGCGCAAGTCGGATGCATGTCAGTTTTGGAGAGGAATTTAATATCAACGTAGTGCTACTTATGTCACAATGTGCTAATTTAATGAGGCCGTTAACATTTAGCTTCCACAATCTTAAATCTATCATATAGCCAGATATCTAAGACATGATTGTTGTTAGCTGAAATGTAGACTAATACCGCTATGGCAGTGGACTTGCAAAGTCTCACAATGGCATGTTAATCATGTGATCCTGACATCAATATCAGTCTGAGAACAGATCCTTAGGTCTGATGTAAGTAACATTGAATCTGGCTGCTGACCTTTGTGTCCTCTCCGTATGAATGGGTGTTTTCCCCTATTACTGAGTATCCAGAGATCTAGCTAATAGTTAGTAATGCTTGTAGATGGGAATCAGGTGAGTTGGTATATTGTTACAGTTACAGTATTTAGCACTGTACTGTACATGCATGTTGTTGTTGTTTTTATCCCCCCACCCCTTTTTTTTAGTTGACCACTTTTTTTTAAATGTTTTATTTGTCACCACACTGTATGTGTGAAACTGGATTGGATAACACAGTCCAGAGGTTTAATCATCTGCTTCATTGAGCAGATCTAAACAAGTTGTTAGTGCTATGCACATTAATGGTTTCTTCAATTACATGGAGTGGTTTCTGATGATCCTTTATTCATCAGATTCTGGTTGCAGTGGTTTAGTGACCTCATGTGACCCTGGTATGTGCTATGCATCATGCTTATTCTAAACTATCACATTACCCCCTTTAGGTATCCCCTTTTTCCCACAAGCCTCTTGCTCTCTCGGGATCCACCCTCACAACACCCATGATATTAATGCCCTGTCTTGTCAATTTTTGATTGTGCTCTGTGTATGAATTAAAGCTTTGTTATACCGTTCTCACCATGTCAGTGTGTTGTCAATGGTTGGGGTTATGGGACATCCACATACATCACATTTGTGTCACATTCCTATACATGTAAGCTAATGAGCCCTAGTTACTGAGCAAAAGATAAATACATATAATAATAATAATAATAATAGTAATAATAATAGCATTAGATATAATATAATAATATAAATCATATGTAATAATAATAAAGGATTAATACACATGCAAAGTCCAATTTGTGATACTGTGGAGTATCAACATTCCCCTGAGGGGCCGATAACAAAATGACAGGTGATACTGAAGTGGGTTGCCAGTTCCTTCTCTAATGGACTGTGGTTTGTCTGATCTGTCTGTTATGTATGGCCCACCTAGAGTGACCCTACAAGGTATAGCTCTCATCTTCATTGAAGTACACAAGCCCCTGAAGGGGACCAGGGTAACATACACCACACAGTGGTGGTGGTGAAGGTGCTTGTGTACCTGAATGATGCTGTGGGCTATACCATGTAGGGCCACTGTAGGTGGGCAGGTCATAGCAGAGAGGTCAGACAAATCACCGTCCACTGGAGAAGGAACTGGCAAACCACTCCAGTATCTTTGGCATGCAAACCTTGTGGAACAGTACAGGCAGTGACCCAGCTAAATGCGCTGCAGTCCATAGGGTCGCAGAGAGTCGGACACGACTGAAGTACTGAACAACAAATAATAAAATGTTCCCCTGGTACTTGATATATGTGATGTGGTGGTGTAATTTGGCAACTATTTGTTTTCCCAATGTAGATTTGATGAGCGAGATGTACTGTATATGCAATTATATACATATTCCAGGGTACACTTTAGATTCTCTGTGACTGAGAAAGGGTTTATATGGCATCAGTTTCATGTTTTTGTGTTGCTATCTAATCAGGTAGTGTCTCTTGAATTGCTTTATGCATGGCTTTTCATATTGGCATATGCATGACCATTCAAACATATGATGAAATAATAATTAAATGCATATTTTTTATTTGGAGATTATTGTGCAAGTAATTGTAATGCCTTTCAATGCTTTTCCCATATTTTAAAGTCCGCTGGGGTGTTTATATTGTCTCTTACAGTGTTGAGAACCTGTCTGTAAACCCTGTGCGGGTCCTATTTGTAGGCCGTAATATTTTTGCCTCCATTTGTGCGTTACGGGTTTGAACGCCAGGGCATCTTTGGGGACTCATAGCAATTTCATAGCGATTTTCGAGTGTAACATTTACCGTATTGACAGATCAAAAGCTTTGCGCCAACGGAGTTCCGATTTTTATAGCTCATAGGGTTTTTCCGCCTGTAACCCGCAGATCGTTTGCGGGTAGCTTTACGAGGCCAATTTAATAGCTGTAAGTCTAGCGGGCTCTGTTACGGGCTACGGGTTTTCACGTTAGGGAATTTAATAGGGCAGTATGTTTGTTATTACATGTTTATATTTGTAAAATGTATGAGCTTTGATGCTGTGTTTGTATTCCTTACCTTTATTTTTTTTTTTAATAAGCATGTTTTAAGCAGTATAGTTCTATATTCTTATATACCTCACAAAAACTGCAAAGATTAATAATGGGACCCATGTGTTTCAAACATTTCTTACTGAAGGAATAAAAGCCATTAAACAATTTGGAAGAAGTAGAGTATACCATCGTCCACCACACTTTATAATCTGACCAAGCAACACACATATACATAAACACACAGACATATCTTTAGTCATTGTTTGATTTTCTCTGATATTTGCTGTTCAATCAAAGGAAACATGACTTTTGTCATGATTATATATTGATGCTATTAAAATAGATTTTTTTTTAATTGTGTTACTGTCAACAGATTACAAAGACACAAAGACAATTTATGTATAGCGGAAAATGTAATTCTGGGGAATTTGAAATGATGATTGTACATCTCCACAAACTATTAATTTAATTGTAACTTCTTAAAAAAAACATGATTTTACCTCCATAATGTTTTATTAATAGAATACAATTTGAATTGTGGATAACTGGGGATAAGGGTTACATTTTCTTTAGAAAGATTCAAATTAAATCTATAGGTAGAGCTTAAAGATAAAGAAAGTTTAGTGTATGGATAATTATAAATAGATTTAATATATTTCTTTATTATTTTTTTTACAACAACATGTGAGATAAGACAATTTTTGAATCCAACATGGTTTACAATCATTAGCATGCCATAAAGTTAATTGTGATAATTGTGCAGCTATATATTACTTGTATAAATGAGGAGCAGAAAGTTCACCCATAATCTAAAATTTATACATTACAGTTTTTTTTAATTCTATATGTATTGTTCTATTTAAATCTAAGAAATGAAAGTTGTGAAGAATATCTAATTGATTTATTGGAACTGAAAGACATCTAAAATCACATATATAGTTGTGAGCGTACGAGTTGTTGCTAACGCTGCGGGCTCGCTACGCGAGTCGCCGCCCTCGCGAAGCGAGGGCACTGCCCGAGGGTCTCAGTTGCTGGCATGGAGCGCCGTAGGCGCTCCATGCCAGCACCTGAGGACCTCGCAAAGCGAGGGCCGCAGTTGCTGGCATGGAGCGCCGAAGGCGCTCCTTGCCAGCAACTGCGACCCTCGCAAACTTCACGTCGCAACCCAAACAGTACGACACACACATTACGACACTCGCAAACAACATACGACACACGTTCACACACATTACGGACTCGCAACACTCGGACGCAACTCGCGAACATTACAAAATGTAAAACACAATACATACACACACCACATACATAAAAAACTTACCTACACCAAGAGGGAGCACCCAGCACCTCAAAAATACAACTTACACCTCGATTTTACTTCAAATAAAACAGTTTAGAGACTAAAAAAAAACGAAGCGAGAGAAAAAATGGCCGCCGAACAAAACGAAAACGAGGCTACAGCACTCTAAACTCGCAAAACACCACAAGAAACTCGCAAAACACCACAAAACACCTACGGATATTCCGATACAAACGTATAACACACATTACTCGCCATTTGACGCCAATGCGGAAGTACACGACAACGGTTTGGGCTCGCGCACGCACAGTGTTACACTGCACACATTCAGCACGCTTACACAGCAGATCCACACCACTAATGCTGCAGCAACATCAAAACACATTCACAGCTCTTCCACACAATGCTTTAAAATAGGTAAAGTATATTCATTTATTAATGTATTATATATTTCATTATTACACACTAAACAGCATTAGCTACCTTACAATTTCATTGCCGTCATTTTTTGACGGGCAATTCGCTAGTAATGTAATATTTATAAACCGGTGTCATCTTAAAAAATGAGTATGACCCAGCCAAGAAATATGGGGCCATATTCATTTGAGGTTTCGGGCGATCCGGTAGCCCGTAAGTGAGGTTGCAAGTTAAATTGCTATTCAATTGGCGTGCTTTTGGGCTCCGAGCGGCTTCCAAGTTACGGCCTTGAAAAATGGCGATGGTTAAATTCGTAACTTACAGCCTCCAGAAGCCTTTGATTTTTCACTTTCGCAAGGTTAAAATTGCAAATCGCTATTCAATTGTCAAATGAAGGAGAAAATCCTATGAGTGCTAGAGAGGACACGAAGGCGGGTTAAACTCCTATTCGTAGCACTGTAAATGCAAATAAAAAAATCAATTGTTGCTGTTTCTGTGACTCTATGGACCACAGCACGCCAGGTGCATCCCTCAGTCACTGCCATTCTGAGCCCCATCAAGTTCATATTCATTGCTTCAGTGACCTCATCTATCCATCTCCACCTCTGTCGTCCCCTTCTTCTTGTGCCTTCAATCTTTCACAGCATCAGTGTCTTTTCTAGGGAATCCTGCCATCTCATAATATGGCCAAAATATTTGAACTTCAGTTTCATGATCAAACCTTCTAGTGAACAGTTTGTCTTGATTTCCTGAAGTATTGATTTATTGGATCTTCTTGCAGTCCAAGGGACTCTAACCAGTCTTCTCCAATGCCACAATTCAAAGGCGTAAATTCTATGGCGCTCAGCTTTCTTTATGGCCCAGCATTCACTTCCATATGTTACTACTGGGAATACCATAGTTTGAATTATGCGGACCTTTGTTGATAGTTTAATATCTTTACTAGCTTGTCCAGGCTTGCCATAGCTTTCCTCCCCAGAACCAAACGTCTTTTAATTTCATGATTACAGTCACCATCTGCAGAGATCTTGGATCCAAGGAAAATAAACTCTGTCACTGCCTCCACTTCTTCCCGGTCTATTTGCACAGAAGTGAAATTGCCATTTGCCATGATCTTCGTCTTTTTAATGTTGATCAGCAGGCCAACTTTTGCACTCTCTTCTTTTACCCTCATCAATAAGTCCTTTAGTTCCTCCTCACTTTCAGCCATCAGAGTAGCATCATCAGAGGTTGTTGATATTCCTTCCAGCAATATTGATTCCAGCTTTGGATTCATCCAGTCCAGCCTTATGCATGATGTATTCAGCATATAAGTTGAATAAATATACAACCTTGTCGCATTCCTTTTCCGATCTTGAACCATTCTGTTGACCCATGTCTCATTCCAGTCCATGTAAGTTCACCAATTCCCAGGATATCAATGTTTAACCTTGTTATTTCATTCTTGACCACATCTAGTTTGCCTTGGTTCATAGTTCTAACATTCCAGGTTCCTATTCTGAATTGAACTTTGCAGCATCAGACTTTCCTTTCCCCTCTAGACATATCCGCAGCTGGGTGCCCTTTCATCTTTGGCACAACCACCTAATAGGTTACTTGTACTTGCCCTGAATGGCTCTGATGTTACTTGTACTTGCCCTGAAGGGCTCATCTTCCAGGTCCCTATCGTTATGTCTCTGGTTGTGCCTGTCCATAAAGTTTTCTTAGCAAAGATACTGGAGTGGGTTGCCAGTTCCTTCTCCAGTGGGCCGTGATTTATCTGACCTCTCTGCCATGACCTGCCCATCTTGGCTGATCCTAGATGGTATAACTCATAGCTTCATCGAAGTACACAAGCCCCTTCACCACGACAAAGTAGCGATCCAGAAGGGAAAAAAAAAATACTGCACTGTAAATAACGGGGAAATTGATGATAGACATTAGGATTAATTGCACAACAGTCTCAAGCTCGCAAATCGGCCGGAAATGTAATTTATTTTTTTATGTTTCATTTCCGGTATAAATCAATCTCTGGTATCAATGAGTTAATACATATCAGGCCACCCATATAGACTAGAACAGTATTGGCATTCATTTTCATAATTCTTGATTTTGAGGGTTTGAAAGTCTGATCGCCTATAAGACCCCCAAACCTAATTGATTGACATGTAACCTTCCTTTTTTGCTGCCGTAATAATGACAGTCTCTGATTCAAAATAGGAGGTTACAGGGTTGCTGAATTAATCATGTACCCACCCTGAACTGCAACGAACCAGTGCATCGTTTACGGTTTCGGCTTTGGGAAAGAAACTTGCTTGCTTGAGCAATTGAATAGCATCACAATCGGAGACTAACGGGAGGCTGCAAACCACTCGCATACATTCGGCCGTCTGTGATCGAGTTGCGGCCTTCAAATTGAATATGACCCTATGTATTTGGGCCAAGCTGAAAGATCTTTTTTTTTTTTTTATAATCATAGAAAATAACTTTATACATAATATTCGATCTTGCAGAAATATTTATTCCTAAATATTTTATTTCGTCTTCTTTCTATTTAAAGTTAAAATTGAGTTGTAAAATGTTTTGTTCAGATGGAAAGATGCAAATGTTTAAAGCTTCAGATTTTTCATTATTAGTAAGAAAAGGTAAAACGGAAGAGAAGTCAAATTTAGTTAGAAACACATAACCACTCTGTCTGGGGCATCTATTTTTTTATGTCTTCTATTATCCTCAGGCTTTGATCTAGGTGCCACCATACAAGCTCAAACCAAGGGCATCTGGATGTGGTGTGTTCCTCATCCCACTAAAGAAAACCATACTCTGGTGCTGCTGGACACTGAAGGTCTTGGAGATGTTGAGAAGGTGAGAGTATTAAGGCCTGGGTTTAAGAATTGCACATAAACTGGAGCATTTCAATTTGCCCTTTATATATATATATATATATTTATGTTGGGGGATATCTTTATATAGAAGAAAGTGGGAATATAGTTTGGCTTTTGCATTTGATGTAATTGAAATACATTCTGTTTAATTAATGCATAATATCACAGTCTAAAGGAATATTTGAGATGTTTAGGGACACACATTTAGATCAATAGAGATTCTTGTAACATTAAATATCATAATATAGAAAACATAGAAAGTAAGCTTTAATCCATCATCAAGAAAAAACTCACGTTTTTCTACGTTATTACATCACTAGCGACTTGCCTTGCCTTGTCAAAAATGACGGTGCAATAAAATTGTAAGGCAGGTAATGCTGTTTGCCACAGACAGTAAGTGTTTTGGTTGTCTGAGATCCTTCGGTGCTCATTGCAAGCCTCGATCCTTTGGTGCTCATCGCGTGGCTCGCAATGAGCCTCTCGGTTGGTGTATTTTTTGTTATCAGAGACGCTTTTGCTGTCATTGTAAGGTCCGCGCTGAGCTCCTTTTTGTTCTTATTGCAAGCCTCTCCCCTGGTGTAGTTTGTGTTCTATGAGCACCGTTGTCGCTCCTTGTGAAATGCGCGGTGAAGGTCTTTGGCGTTTATTGCAATACTGTGGTGTTTATTTATTTTTTTGTGTATATGTAGTTTTTCATGATAATTAATGAATTAATTAATTAAATCATAAATTAATATACTTTACCTATTTGTAATTAATATATGCAGCAAGCAATGTGCTGAAGAGCTAACAATCTGTTTTGATGTTCCTGCAGCATGCAATGTAGATTTGCAGTGTTGTTGAGCTGAGCTGTAAATTTCAGCAATGTGTGCAGTGTGTAGTGTAAATAGGCTGCGTGCACGAGGGGAAACCGTTAGTGTAGCTGTGTACTTCCGCATTCTGTAAGTTAGTGTTGTAAAATGGCGGCGAATGTGTTTGTGGTACATGGGTGTGGATGATGTAGCGTCCTAGCTAATAGTGTATCTTGCACCTCGTATGGCTTTTTGTAAAAGTCGCATGTGCTTGGTGGCGTTTTGCGGCTTTAGTGGTCGTGTAGCCTTGTTCTCGTTTGTTTCAGCGCCCATTTTTTCTCTCGCTTAGGGGATTTTCAAGTGTCTAAACTCGGTAAATTTGACTTAAATTGAGGTGTAGCCTCACTTCCAGACGTCCTGGGTGTCCCCCCTTGCTGTGGGTAAGTTTTTTATTTCATTTTTGTGTGTATTTAGTCTTTTTTAATGTTTTCCGCTGTGAGCGGTTTGGCCGTTAAGGTCTTATTCTTGAGAGTTTGTAATGTTTTTATTTCTAAGTCCCGCGGCTCGTATTTTTTTGTGTAAGTCCTTATTTAGTCATTGTGTGTTAGAGGTTTTTTTTTCAAAGTCCTGCTTCTGTGGCTGTTTGTAACCGCTTGTGAGGCGCCGTAGAGTGTCCACCACTGCAACTGAGGCGGCTCACTTTGCGAGGGTCCGCATTTGCGGCCTGCAATGAGCCGAAGACGTTGGAGCCTCCACCTTCCGCAAATGCAGCCCATCGCTTTGCGAGAGTCCGCATTTGCGGGCCAAACTGCGTCCCTCGCTTTGCGAGGGACGCAGTTCTTGCGAGCTTGCATTGCGAGCTTGCAAAGCATGACGACGTTTCATAGTTTGACAACTATTATATGTGATAGTGTAATAGGCAACTGGTTGAACTGGACTTAAATTAAAAATAAAAATATAAAATACGTAGAACACATGTAAATCCAACTTTGTTTCTTCAGGGCTCTAAGTCTTGCCATTCAAATATGTAATGATATAATAAAACTTCGGTTAAAGGGCTTTTCAACAAAATTTGAGGATGTATTAAGGGATAATCAGTGATTATAGAATCATGACAGAATATGTAAAAATAATAGAGGTTGACAAATTTAACATTTCATTAAAAACATTATAAATACAAAAAAATACACCTCTTTAAAACTTGTCATACAGCAATACAGCAGACACATTATTCCTGGGATGGTAAGATATTAATCGTTTTGAATCCAAAAGATAGAATCACAGCCAACTTTCCACTTTGAGAAATTCTGATCTAAAACAATATCGAGAGAAAGCCTTCAAATGTGCACACAGTTACACCATGCATCTCCTACTAATTGATGACTGTTCGGACCATACTCTACTGGATTACTCCTGTTATTCGCCAGTAATCATGTTGTGACTTTTCCTAAAAAACTTAACATAATTATTATTATTTTAATTCATGCTCATGTGATACAGTTTGTCAATTGCATTCACTATAAAACAATACTATTTAACCTGATGCTATTACATTTTAGGGTGATAAGAAAAATGACATCTGGATCTTCTGCCTGGCTGTACTACTAAGCAGTGCCCTGGTATATAACAGCATTGGAACCATTGATCAAGATGCAATTGAAAAGCTTCAGTATCCTTTAAAAATGTCTAACAAACAGACAAGTAGATTCTCAGAGTCTGAAAAGTCAAAATTCTCCAGAAAAAAATAGAGACTGCAGATTCAGCAAAGTGCTTCACATCCCTCACAAACCTTAGTGAATGTAGGGGAACATTAGTTGTGCATATTATGGGACGAACCAGCTAAAACTTAGAGGAAATAATAGATGAATTAATTATTATTATAATCACTCAGCAACATATGAAAGAAGTTTCAGTGCAGGTTTTGGTAAGAGCTTTCCCATTGGCACGAAACTGAACTTGAGAGAAAAAAAATTAACCGATGCATTAACACTCAGTCTTTCACTTTTCGTTAATCTGTTAAAATGACCCTAAATGGTCCTAATTGGAGCTAAAAGACAGTGTTTTAGGTGTGTTTATTTCAATTTAATTGTGTACATTTAATTTAACTATTATTTGTTGATACAATACTTCTATGTGTCTAACACTTTAAAACATTATGTTAAACTAGAATATTGCCCGTCAAAAAATGACGGCAATGAAATTGCAAGTGAGCTAATGCTGTTTGGTGTTTGGTAATCCAATAAATAATACATTAATAAATTATTTTATACTTTACCTATTTGGAAGTAATATATGCAGGAAGCATTGTGTTGAAGAGCTGGCAATCTGTTTTGATGTTGCTGCAGCAAACAATGTGTGTTTTCAGTGCTGTGGAGCTGCTGGGGCTGATTTTGCGTCCTTGTTCTTGGATCTCGTCCGGCTTTTTCAGAAAATCCGTATGTGTTTGGTGGTGTTTTGCGTCTTTAGATTCCTGTAGCCTCGTTTTCTTCGGCGGCCATTTTTCTCTTGCTTAAGGGATTTTCGGGTGTCTGTTTTATTTCGACTTAAATTGAGGGGTAACTTCAGTTTCCGAGGTCCTGGGTGCCCACCTTGCTGTGGGTAAGCTTTTTATGTATTTCTTGTGTGTATTTATTGTGTTTTTAATGTTTTCATGTGCGCGGTTTTCGGGCGGTAAGGTCATAACGTTTTCTTTTCTAAGTCCTGCGTCTCGTATTTGTTTCTCGTAAGTACGTAAATTTTGCGAGGTCCGCAGTTGCTGGCAAGGAGCGCTAAAGAATAGACTGATGTAGTAGTGGCTCACTTGAAGGTACTCAACTCTTGCAATAACATTTGTTCTATTAATTGTTAAAAAGTGTCATGCAGGGGCTGTGCTGCTTCCTCAATTGACACACCGTTCACGTAGGTGTCTAGAATATGTATAAAAATAAGAGGGAAGGGAGAGAGAGGGCGCGCAAACTCCTAGTGCAGATCAATAGCATGCTGTTTTAGTCCTACAGACAACAGACTGAGCAGTCATTTGAGCAACCAAGGAAATTTCTAACCGAAGAAGCTGCATCAGGAGCAACGAAACGCGTTTTAGTACTTACATTTATTCTTTTTATATCATCATTGTATTATTTATATTTATCCTTTCTTTTACAGATATCATTATTAATTGATATCAGCACATAATTAATGATTTCCTTTTTTTTGGTTGACCATATTAAGCCTCAAGTGGAGTTACTGTGTAATACACCATATACACAGCACTGACATTGTCAGATCCACTAGACTATTTATCGTACCCATCCCATTAATAAATTATAGATATACTTTACCACATTACGTTATACTCCATTTTTATGTATAGTGTATACACTATAATTAATGTACACTAGCAATAAGGAGACTGGGATCTATTTGCTGGAGGTGAAGAAGATTGACATTTCACGTGAAGATTATACTGAATGCGATCTCTATACCTAATAACATTTGAGGTCTCTCCAGGTGAGAGTCACAAACAGTTAAAAGTAAAAACCACAGCAGTTTTTCCATTGATCTGCACTAGGAGTTTGTTCGCCCTCTTTAAACATTAGGTATACATCGAATACAAATTGTTAGAAGATTCATAGCTGCTTCTCACATCATTTCCACTCTAATTTGTGTTGTACTGCATGCATTTCTTGTCAATTGTATGAGATGTAAAAAATATATTTTCAGTAATTCTCTATTTCAACCAGTGTGTTATCTCATAATGGTAACATATCTATTAACTTGAATAGATAGGGAATCAGAATGTGTTTTCTTAAACCATTAACATCATGATGAAGAATACAGTTAAGGTCATCTACATATGCCCCAAGCATGCCAGAAAACCTGTTACCCATAGAATTGATTTTGAACCCTGTTTCCACTGCCCTTGAACATTCTGCATAGTGACATGCAAAAAGAATTCATCAAAATGAAAAGTTTATAACTTGTCATTAATTACACACAACTTATGATATGACGTTTAAAAACAGCTGAGCTTTCTCAAGGACATCCATCAAGGTCACCGTCAATATATATATAAATGACCCTTAGGGACTAGTCTCCCTAAGGGTGATGGGGAAATCCAGATGTGGACCCCTTGGTCACTGTGTCTTATGGAGTTCAGCTACACCTCACTGATGAGGCCCAATTAAGGCCGAAAGGTACGTCTGGGGTTTGTCGTTTCCCCTGTTCAGGGTAGATTTGCCTGGTATTATGGGGATGGGTCACTCTAGTGAGTGGGACGGGACTGATATACTACAGGATATTTCTCCATGTAAAGGGCACAAGTGAGCTAAAAGAGGTTGCTCTGAAAGTGAGTTATCATGTCCATAGAACTAACCTATTAAGGCTCAGTAGGTCCCTGCACCCCCTGTCTAACTGCCTTTTCTCCCTCTACTACCCCATCTCATCTCGCTCCCGCTGCCCACCAAATCTCCCGGCAGCTGTCCACTCGCCCCCTCTCCCGCAGAGAGCTCCTGTCTACCGCTCCTACCCTCTGGTTCCCCTCTGCCGATCTCGCCGGTCGCCCCCCTCTCACTCCACTTACTCTCTTTCCTCTGCACCCCGTCCCCTATATCTTCCTCCTCGTTCTCCCAAACTCGCTGCTCCTCTTCTATCTCTGCCCCTACTCTCCACCCACATGCTCTCACGCTGCACGCCATTTCTCCCTACACACAATGTGTCCCCTCACACAGCCCTTGTGTGTGTGTGTGTATGCACACATATTCAATACCTTCATGTCACACTGCTGGTGACATCATACCCCCAATGTGTTGCCTCACACGGACCCTGTGTGTACTGCCTAGCCCTGGTAGAGCAGCCATTGCCGGGTCTGTTACAGGCAGTGGGCATGCCTGGCCGTCATGAGGGGGCAGGCCGAGGTTGTGGCGGGGGACACGAGGACGCACACTATGAGTACTGCCATGGGCTCTGCAATGTCAGGTCTGCGCGTATTGTGCACATCTGTACTTTATATTATGTGGCGTCTCTACGTGATTCCTTTCCTCTATTGCTATCTCTCACATCTATGGTGGTGATGCTGCATGTCATGTGAGGGTCCCAGATGTGTTACCCTCTGCCCATCTCCTGACACACTTGTGACATTGTGCCCTACTACGGGCTGATAACACACAGGGGCCTCTCCCTGCTCCCAGTATGTACTCCGACCTCTCCTTCTATATCCAGGTCCTGGAAGGACCATACCCCATTCCCCAGACACAGGTTGGGTACATCCTGTATGTATATATCTGGTATACATCTACCAGTGTGTTTGCTCTATTCCTCACCCTTGGTCTCCCTGCTTGGGTACAGTTTCCCAGCTTCATTCATAACCCTCTTGTCTTTGTCACCAGACTCTAGAGCTGCAAGTGCTGCTACATGCACACAGCACAAAGCATGGTCCCGGGCTGCTCAGTCTCGATGCTCGGCCTTGGCACCCTACCCAGTCGCTCTAGCAGATGCTCAGTCTCGGTGCTCTCTCTGCGCTCTACCCAGTCACAACAGCCAGGTGCTCAGTCTCGGCATCCTACCCAGTCGCTTTAACCAGTAGCTCTAACCAGGCACCCAGTCTTGGCGCCCTACCCAGTCGCTCTACCCAAATGCTCAGTCTCGGTTCTCTATCCAGTCGCTCAGGCTCGGTGCTCTATCCAGTTGCTCATACTTGGCACTCTATGCAGTCGCTCAGTACGGTGCTCTATCCAGTCGCTCAGTCTCGGCGTCCTATCCAGGCTGTCAGTCTAGTCGCTCCAACCAGATGCTCAGTCTCAGCGCACGGCTTTGGCGCCCTACCCAGTCGCTTTACCAGATGCTCAGTCTCTGCGCTCTCTTGGCGCCCTACCCAGTCACTCCAACCAGACACTCAGTCTCTGCGTCTAAGTCTCTGCACCCTACCCAGTCGCTCTAGCCAGATGCTCAGCCTCAGCGCTCAATCTCTGTACCCTACCAGTTGCTCTAACCAGATGCTGAGTCTCGTCTCGGTACTCAGTCTCGGCGCCCCACCCAGTCGCTCCCCATCAGTCGCTCATGCCATCCCTCGCCTCATCCATCTACTTACCACCTTCTTGGCCTTTGCAGCCCACCGAATCAACCCATACCTTCACCCATCTACATTTAAAACGTAGCCCACAGGAGTCCAATTCCACCTCGCCCAATCTCACCTCCTCCACCATTCTCTCCCATCCTCTCCCCAGTCAAACTCTTTCTCAAGGCCTCACTAGAACCTCCGAACCTACCAAACCCTCACGTATCCCCATTGATAGCTACCTTTCCAAGTAAATCATTACCTACCTTTCTACAAACCCATTCGGCAAAGTCATATCCCTTTCTATCTCAGCCGCCACAATAATGGCCTTTCTTGGATTCCTATGTCCAAGCGAATACACAACATCCCAATCTCAATCCGTATACCTTACCAAACAGGATAACTCATTCATCAGACACATGCCAAATCACCCTATCACCCACTAAAACCAGCCGCACTCCAGTAACCATAACTACTATCCTACCACAAACCCATGGTGCCCAGTCACCACTCTTCTCCATCTCCATTTAACATTACACCACAAACCAAGCCTTCACCCATTACTAAGCATCTCAAGACAATCACTACCTACACCCACATTCACCCACTACATCAGACTAGTCCTTGCCCGCCTAGGCCATAACCATTTAACTACTCAGACCACTCCTTCAGAATTAAAGCAGCTTTATCAGCTTCACGTGATAAAACACCCGTCCATGTCATAAAAACCCTCAAATGATGGAAAACCAATGCTATTCCAGATACATACCCAACCCAAAACCAGACCTAAGAGAAGATTTCAAACTGCTTACTCAATAAATGACTAGCCAATTTTTGGCCCTCTTTTCAGGCCAAGATGACGTAGCTTTGGCTACACACCAGCTACCAGGGGAGAGGGTCCCTACTACAAATAATCAGTTGAACACCTGAAATTGTGGGAGGGTCCCTCTCCCCACGCCACCTATTTAAACCCCACTCACCTGTCCTCAACAAGCACGCCATCAGTCAACCAACCCAACTCTACCCTTTTTCACAACACTCCTTCCTATGCCTTGGCCCTCTTTTCAGGCCAAGATGACGTAGCATTGGCCACACACCAGCTACCAGGGGAGAGGGTCCCTACTACAAATATATATATAGATTATTATGAGACAAATGGGGTGATTGCCAAGGCAAAATAGTTCTAAGACATAGCTTGCTGTTGGAAATTACATTCAAAAAATAAATCTGTGGGAGGTGCAACAATATTTTCATGTTTGTGTATTGAATTCTTAACTTGCTCTCTGTAGTTATGTGAAGGAATTAACAGACCGAATCAAGGTGAAATCTTCAGACGATGATGATGATGATGAGGTAGAGTTTTCTAAACACTTTCCAATATTCATTTGGACAGTGAGGGACTTCAACCTAAAAGTGGAAATCAATGGAAAGCCAGTTACAGAGGATGAATACCTGGAACATGCTCTGAAGCTCAAGGAACGTACGTAACACAGTTCACCATCAGTACACATGAAAATGATAACATGTATTATGCAAATAAATAGTAGATATGAGTGTAGCATTTGGATGGAGCTTAATAATATATGGAAGAATGAAGAGGCAGGGGTGCATGAATAAATAAATGAATGAATGAATAAGGCAAACGCCCAGTGAAAAATATCATTGATTTTTGTCTACCCATAACAGCTGAAAAGACACTCAAAGATCAGAACTTCAACTTCCCGAGGAAGTGCATCCGCATGTATTTTGGAAGACGTAAATGTTTCGTATTTGATCCCCCTGCTGGCAAAGATATCCTCCAGAGGATTGAGGAAGTGTCTGATAGTGACCTCAGCCCTGATTTTGTTGCTCAGACAAAGAAGTTCTGTGAATTTATCTTCAATAACGCTGAAGCAAAAGAATTGGATAGAATACAGACAGTTACAGGAACCAGTGAGTTCAATGTTCTTCTCTTTCACTTTCATTTGAATCTTGCAACAGAGAGTTTAATAATATAATAATAAAAATAATAAGCCAATGGGACAATTACAATAAAACAAAGACCTTAAAGCTAAGGTAAGATGTTTATTAAACCCTGTAAGAAAATACAAAGCACAGAGAAAATACAAACCCACACACACAGGATTAAGAAATAAAATACTCCATATATTGCCCAAAGTTTATATTCAACTGCCACATTTTCCACTTCAAGTTGACATCATCTCGTTGACAAGAAAGGTAAGTCAGAGGTGCTCATCAGAGAACGAACCAAGCTTAATAGGTTAGTTCTATAGCCATGATAAGCCACTCTGAGAGCAACATCTTTTAGCTCACTTGTGCCCTTCACAGGGAGAAATATCCTGTAGTATATCAGTCTGGTCCCACTCAAAAGAGTGACCCAGACCCGAAATACCAGGCAATTCTACCCTGAACAGGAGAAACAGCAAACCCCAGACGCTTATCGGTCTTTATGGGCCTCGTCAGTGAGGTGCAGCTGAACTCCCTAAGGCACAGTGAGCACGGGGTCCATGTCTGGAGTCCCCTATTACCCTTAGGGAGACTAAGCCCTAAGGGTAATTTGCATAAACAAAAAAAGTAAGTCAGAGGTGCTCATCAGAGAACGAACCAACCTTAATAGGTTAGTTCTATAGCCATGATAAGCCACTCTGAGAGCAACCTCTTTTAGCTCACTTGTGCCCTTCACAGGGAGAAATATCCTGTAGTATATCAGTCTGGTCCCACTCAAAAGAGTGACCCAGACCCGAAATACCAGGCAATTCTACCCTGAACAGGAGAAACAGTCATCTCGTTGACACACAAAGCCAAAACTTAAATAAATCAATTTGTTATGTTCTTCCCAACAATGCATAGTGATGCTATTTTATCAAGACAAAGGTTATAACTTGAATTGGTGACATTGTCCTTAAAACGGACATTGAAATATGATATCATTTAAAAATGTATGTTGTACCAAATAGTTCATTGCTTTTATTCTACAAAAATATAATATATTTTGTTACAGTTAACTCTGTGCTGTTCTCACCCTTAAATCTACATCTTACCTTTGTGGTATCCCTTGTGTATTAGTCCATGGAAGTCTGATTCTTAGCCACAAAATAGAAAATATCAGATCAAATGCATTTAATGGCATTAAGTTGCTAAAGTAAGCATTACTATCTATAGTTATGAATTATACCATAAAAAGGTCTAACCAAAAGGTCCATCTTAACTGCTCATTTTACTTACTTTAAAAGCTTAGCTTATTTAATCTTCAGGGTGGCCTTATGCTTTATACAAGCATGGCTGACTTCCTTTACAGTATATTTTTTCCTAAATATTCTCAGCTTTTTTTGTTGTTCTGCTTCCAGTTCTGGGCAATCTGGCAAAAACATACACAGAAGCCATAAGTCGCGGAGATGCTCCTTGCATGGAAAATGCTGTACTCACCCTGAGTGAAATTGAAAACAAGGCAGCTGTCGAGGAAGCAACTCAATACTATGAAAATCAGATGAGGAAGAAAGCTAGCTTTCCAACAGAGAACATGGAACAGTTCATGAATCTGAGTATAGAATGTGAGAAAGAGGCTATTCAGATATTCATGAAAAAATCTTTCAAGGATAAGGACCATTACTTCCAGGGAAAATTAATGGTTAGTGTTTATTTAAAATCTAGTTATAAAGCATTAGTTAATAACGAATCAAAACATTAGAAAAAACAGAAAGAGAAAAAAATAAACCTGGAATGTACTGTATAGTCGGCAACCTTGATTTACAGATACTGTATGTGTATATCTATGAAACATGAGCGCTATCAGTAATATGTTTATTTACTTTCCATCAGGAAAACATACAAGAGTCAAAAAGTAGATTCTCCAAACAAAATGAGACAGAGTCTCGTGAACAATGTAAGATGCTAATTAAAAATCTCTCTGACGATCTTGAGAAAGATATAAACGGAGGTTCGTACTGTATCCCTGGAGGGCACCAGAAATTTAAGAAGGCGATACAAATGATAAAAGAAAAGTACAATAAGGAACCTAGAAAGGGAATTCAGGTAAAAGTTCTGAGCTAAAATGTCTCACTAACAAATTAGAATGTAATGTGACTCATTAATACATTTTCCATTTTTCCATGGTTTAATTGGTTTTCTAACTCTTCCTTCCATCAAAATGGCCACATCTCTTAGGCAGAGGATGTTCTCCAGAAGTTCCTAAAGTCCAAGCAGTCTACTGAAATGACCATTCTGAAAAGTGACAATGCACTGGCTGAAAAGGAGAAAGTAATTGAAGGTGCTCCAGTGTCTCAATACACTTGATACTCCGTTATTTCCATGTATTCTATCCACTCTATATGTCATGGGTCTAATGTGATTCATTTAAGTATTCCAGCTAGAAATGATTAAATGGATCTTTATTTCTATGTAAGATGTATATTTTTTCCCTGTGATGTTTCTCACTGAATTGGTGTGACTCCTCAAAGGCTATTTAGTTATTTATGTTTTACTGTAGTGTAGTGTGCAATTATAAACTGTAGAGTCTCAACATCAGCCACTTTTATATGATTCTTTTATGTAATATAATTATGTTTATTAAATGTGGTGATAATTTGCTTGTAAGCCAAAGAGTTTTGTAGACCATCTGTATGGAACTCATTGACTATTGGTAAAATACAGAGCACAGTCTGTACTCTAAAATATGCATAATGCGCTTTAGTGATTAATTAACATGCTGATAAAATATATTGACTAGCTATCACATATATAGTTGTGGATCTTGCGATGTTGGTGACGTTTGCAATACTGGTAACACAGTTGCGATCTCGCGAAGCGTGGTCGCAACCCCGAGCCTCGTGAGGTGAGCCAGCAGCACCGTCATACATGCGAGCCAAGTGCGGGAGGAAAGGCTTGCAATGAAGGCTGACTGTGCTCATTGTGAGCCATGATATGAGCGCCAAAGGCTCTCATCATGGGACTCATGAAGAGCACCGCGAGCGGGAGAGGCTTGCAATGAGCGCCTAGGGCGCTCAGTGTGGGGCTCGCGATGAGCCTTGAAAGTGATTAGTATAAAGCAGGAAAGTTGAAGTACATGGGGGAGAGGCTCGCAATGAGCGCCGAAGGTGCTCAGAGGACCAAAATACTCACATTGTGTGTCAAACAGCATTGCCAGCCTTACAATTTTAATCCCGTCATTTCTGACGGGCAAGTTCCTAGTAAATAAATATATTTGCCACCTCAATGCAGCCCAGCTGTGCAACATCTAGAACAATCACTTTTTTTTTCCAGAAAGGTTAAAAAAGTAGCCATCCAATCAGAAACCAATCAAAAGGTCTGTTCTAAATGACTTCTAGGAAATTCAGATGAACAGAATTCTTGGTTGACATATATAAAATATAAAAGGAGAGTGGTATTAAACTTGTTTTATCAATCACAGACTAAATTAATTAACATAAGCACCTTCTCTCTATCAACTAGTTTAGATTTCATAAAAATTTCATTGTCCATAAAACTGCATTCATCTCTAGGCACATATTGGTCTTTGAAACTGATGTGTTATTCTTTTTTTTATTGGATTTCAGAAGAGAAAGCCAAGGCAGAAGCTAGAGAGATGGAGAAAAAAGTGTTTGAAGAAAATAAATCTCAGGAAAACCAGAGGCTTCAGGATCAAAGGAGAGTCTTAGAGGAAAATGCAAAACAATTATTTGAAAAGATTGAGATGGAGAGAAAGAAAATGTTTGATGACATGAATCGCATTATCAATGAAAAGAGGAGGGTAAGTGTCAAATCAAGATTGTGTACAATATTATTAATCTTTTCCCTTGTTTTTATTTAGCATGGACATTTGTATTTTGTTAGACAAAATAATATATATACTATAAAATAATAATTCACAAACAAAAATAAAACAGAATATTGTGAGGACCATGTTTGGACTATTAATGGTTTACCAAAAGTAAAATTAATGGAAGAGCCCTTTTAGATCCATCATCAAGCAGATACTAGTGGTAAGATGTATGGGGCCCCATATAGAAGATTGCACTGGTGGCTCCAGATTTCTTGCACACCTACGTAACCTCAAACATTCTCAACTCTTGTTCAAACTCATTCTCAAATGTATATATGCATGGTGGCAATTGATTACATGCTCAAGCTTTCTCTTCAATAATAATGTTTTAAGCAGCATGGACTGTAGCACTGCCCACACAGGATGGAAGATGAGAAAAAGAACATATGCTTCAAAAAGTTTCAAAAGGAAAGACCTCAAAGTTTGTGTTTTGTGGCTGCTGTCTTTGCTTGAGAGTTGTTGGCTGTTACATGTGTATTAGGTCCCAAGTTGTATCACAACGCCCCTGAGTCCTTTTGGGTAAACCTGCTGATACCTTCCAGAGCAATGAGATTGAGACCTAAGTTGAGTGAGATAACGTTCTCTATTGTCTTGCTGTGATAACATAATAACCATTATAACTAACCAACTTTGCTGTTTGCTCAGGAACAAGAGTCCTTTAGACAGCAGGAGAGTATTGGCCAAGTCAGAATGTACCAAGCACAGATTGAAGATCTAGAGAAAGAGAAAAATAAAAGCAATGAACCTGCCTGGTATGAGCCCATATTTGAAGGTGTGAAGGATATGGCCAAGCTTGTTCTTCCTACTCTGTTCGATGTGTGTGGAGATGTTATAAATACACAATTAAAAAAGTATAAAAATAAAAAAATTGAATCAGAAGACTCCAGTGCTAAAAATGAAAAGAAATAGATCTCCTTAAGCCGTCAGTGATTTCATTGAATAGATTCAGGCATGTCAAAGTAAAATTCATGATTATTATTGCAAATAGCAATCATCTCAATTTTTGTATAGATATGGTAATAAACTATATTGTATCTACTCAGTATGGTGTATTTTTTATTTTTTCATAGATTGACCAAGACATCTGTATGTTTGTTATTCCTTACATAGTAGAATAGTATGTTCCAAAAAAATAAATATTAATTAATTAGAGTTATTGAAAATGTAATTTACTAAAACAGCTTTGGATTTACTAAATGTCTGCTTATTATTGATGTCGCGAACATAAAATTTTCGGTTCGCGAATCGCGAACGCGAACTGCCGCAAATGTTTGCGAACCGGCGAACCGTCATAGACTTCAATGGGCAGGCGAATTTTAAAACCCACAGGGACACTTTCTGGCCACAATAGTGATGGGAAAGTTGTTTCAACGGGACTAACACCTGGACTGTGGCATGCCGGAGGGGGATCCATGGCAACACTCCCACGGAAAATTACATAGTTGATGCAGAGTCTGGTTTTAAGCCATAAAGGGCATAAATTACCTAACATTCCTAAATTGTTTGGAATAACGTGCTTTAAAACATCAGGTATGATGTTGTATCGATCAGGTAGTGTAAGGGTTAGGCCCGCTTCACAGTGACAGACCAATCTCCCCGTTTAACGCACCGCAAACAACCGCAAACAGTCCATTTGCACAACCGCAAACTCCCCATTTGCACAAGGTTGGATACCAAGCTAGCCATGTCCCGTTCCTTGTCCTCACTGATGTCATTGAAGGTCTCTTCCTCCACCCAGCCACCAAGGGTCCCCGAAAGGTGACAACAAGCCCCCTGAGACGCCTGCTGTGTTTGGTCTTCCACCTCCTCAAAGCCACCTTCCTCCTCTGACTCCTCTTCTTCAGACTCCTCTAACTGCGTTGCCTCTCTCTGCATTAATATAAGGTGTGTTAAGTAGTACTACTCTTATCAGTTTAATAACTGTTACAGCACCTATCAGGGGGCGTGTATAAGGCATGGATTTTTGGAACCGGGAGATGGAAAAAAATGTTTTGTTGTTCGTATCACTTCAATTTTGGGGCACGGCATGTGCAATCAAAGGTGCCAGCAGATAGGAGTGGTGTGTTTGTAAGTACTACTCTTATCAGTTTAATACTTGTTACGTCACCTATCAGGGGGCGTGTATAAGGCCTGGATTTTTAGAACCAGGAGATGGAAAAAGATGCTTGGTTGGTCGTATTACTTCAATTTTGGGGCACGGCACATGCAATCAAAGGTGCCACCAGATAGGAGTGGCGTGTTTGTAAGTACTACTCTTATCAGTTTAATACTTGTTACGTCACCTATCAGTTGGCGTGTATAAGGCCTGGATTTTTAGAACCGGGAGATGGAAAAAGATGCTTGGTTGGTCGTATCACTTA
The DNA here is from genome assembly GCA_027410445.1 of Discoglossus pictus. Taxonomy (NCBI): domain Eukaryota; kingdom Metazoa; phylum Chordata; class Amphibia; order Anura; family Alytidae; genus Discoglossus; species Discoglossus pictus. The sequence continues at coordinate 16,941,425 of CM050169.1, read as the reverse complement.
AATTTTGGGGCACGGCACGTGCAATCAAAGGTGCCACCAGATAGGAGTGGCGTGTTTGTAAATACTACTCTTATCAGTTTAATACCTGTTACAGTACCTATCAGGGGGCGTGTATAAGGCCTGGATTTTTAGAACCGGGAGATGGAAAAAGATGCTTTGTTAGTCGTTTCACTTCAATTTTGGGGCACGGCACGTGCAATCAAAGGTGCCACCAGAGAGGAGTGGCGTGTTTGTAAGTACTACTCTTATCAGTTTAATACTTGTTACGTCACCTATCAGGGGCCGTGTATAAGGCCTGGATTTTTAGAACCGGGAGATGGAAAAAGATGCTTTGTTGGTCGTATCACTTCAATTTTGGGGCACGGCACGTGCAATCAAAGGTGCCACCAGAGAGGAGTGGCGTGTTTGTAAGTACTACTCTTATCAGTTTAATACTTGTTACGTCACCTATCAGGGGGCGTGTATAAGGCCTGGATTTTTAGAACCGGGAGATGGAAAAAGATGCTTGGTTGGTCGTATCACTTCAATTTTGGGGCACGCCGAGTGCAATCGAAGGTGCCACCAGATAGGAGTGGCGTGTTTGTAAGTACTACTCTTATCAGTTTAATACCTGTTACAGCACCTATCAGGGGGCGTGTATAAGGCCTGGATTTTTAGAACCGGGAGATGGAAAAAGATGTTTTGTTGGTCGTATCACTTCAATTTTGGGGCACGGCACGTGCAATCAAAGGTGCCACCAGATAGGAGTGGCGTGTTTGTAAGTACTACTCTTATCAGTTTAATACTTGTTACGTCACCTATCAGGGGGCGTGTATAAGGCCTGGATTTTTAGAACCAGGAGATAGAAAAAGATGCTTTGTTGGTCGTATCACTTCAATTTTGGGGCACTTTGTGACATTAGCTTCTTACGCTCAAACATGTCCTTTACAGGCACCTGACTATGGGCAGATGAGCAGGAACTGCTCAAGGCGAGAGACGGAGTGGCGGATGGTTGAGAGGGGGCAAGGAGGACAGCAGTGGTTGATGTGGCTGATGATGCTGGACCAGGAGGAGGATGGCGGCTTTGAGTTTGTGTGCTGCTTGTACTCATGTGTTGGTCTGGAGTCACCCAAACATTAGGTCTCAACCTGTAGAGGATAAGGGAACCAGGCTACTCTAGACCTCATTCATCATTACACGTTTTGACAGATTGGTACTATGCGTGCAAGCTACTGTGACAACAGATATGAGTGGCACTGTGCACTTGCAGAAGTTGACAGAGTAGACGCTGTAGGTCTGACACACACGCTTGCAGACAACTAACTGCTATGCAATCTATTACAGTAGAATTTTTTGTTTTGTTTTACATGTACACTACTGTTAAACCAGATATGAGTGGTGTGTTAAGTAGTAATACTCCTATCAGTTTAATCCCTGGTATGTGCCTTTTTTTTGGGTTTGGTTGTTGAAGCCACAGTGCAGCATCAGAGGCCAGAAAAAATAGGCATGTACACATGCCTGAAAAATTAGGTATTGTTGATCTTGCAGCGAGCAGAGAAGAAGGTAGGCCTGATTCAACGCCCCAGCCCCGCATACCCACACTCAGAGATCGAGGGGGGGAGCTGAGAAGGCCACGGGATGGAGATATAAAGGGGGGCCATCCCAAATAAGCACACAAGCGGGGACAAAGGTAGTGAAGGGGACATAGAGGCCCATGGACTGACGGTCGCCATCTTGGCAGGAAAAGGGCCCAGCAATTAAGTCAAACTGACCCAGCACAGGCAGCTATTTGAGTCAAATGCTGTACAATTACACCTTAATAAAGCTGAAACATGCAGCAGCAGGGATTCTAAACGGCCACACGGGGACAAGGAGGCTAACAGCCCCCACAGTCTCTGCACCACTCTATTTAACAGATAACCCAAGGGGCTAACCAGGGACCTTGCCCACATAAAAAACAGAATTTTATTGGAGGAATTATTAGTGTCTTTACCCCCCAAGAGAGGACATAATATACGGTATCTTTAAACTACTTGATGGCCAAACCTCCTTTAGCCCCAATGCTATCCAAGAAACATTTCAAAACTTCTATCAGACCATATATTCTTCCCAATCCCGCTGCAGCGGATCTGACATAGAGTCCTTCCTACTACAGCAAGAAGTCCACAAAATACCTGTACCTCAGTTGGACAGCTTGAACCTAGACATATCCCAAGAGGAAGTTAAATCTACAATCCAAGATCTTAAATTTGGCAAGTCCCCAGGGCCAGACGGTTTTACTCATCTGTACTATAAGAAATTTGAGCCCTTGCTTACCCCCGCACCTAACATCTTTGTTTAACGCTATACTAAATGGAGAACTTATGCCCCCTTAATTGAATCAGGCCGACCTCATAGTCTTTCCAAAAGAGGGTAGGGACCCTTTAGAGGTTAAAAATTATCGCCCCATACCCCTGATAAATGTGGATGTCAAGATCCTAGCTAAAATTATGGCCAAACGAATATCTAACTTTTTACTGGACTAAATACACAAGGACCAAACAGGGTTCATTCCTTTCAGAGAGGCAGGAGATAATGTTAGGAGGGTTCTGAATGCCCAGTTCTTGGCTCAACACTATAACAACCCAGTTTGCCCTCTAGCCCTAGACATAGAGAAGGCTTTTGATACTGTTGAATGGCCATATATGTACAAAATGCTAGATAAGTTTGGATTTGAGGGACGCTTTCTCAACCTGCTCAGAAGGTACTACTACTCACCAGTAGCTAACTTAAAGATACCAGGGGACCATAATGCCAAAATCCAAGTACAGAGAGGGACCAGGCAGGGATGCACACTCTCCCCACTGCTCTTTGCTCTTGCCATTGAACCCCTAGCACAGGCAATCAGAACCAACCACGCCATCCAGGGGGTTGAAGTAGGACACCATCAGTTTAAGTGTTCACTTTTCTCGGACGATATGCTTTGCACCCTGACCAAGCACCTTCTCTCTATACCAGCACTCATGTCCACTATAAAATACTTCAGCAAAATCTCGGGCCTCCAATCCTTGCAAAAGGATATTTCTCTTTCAATGGAATCCAAGGGTACTAAGGGAACTGGGTTCTGTAATAGCCAAACCATTATATTTAATTTTTCAAGATTCACTCAACACAGGGTCTCTACCAGATGACTGGAGAAAAGCTGATGTGATACCTATATTTAAAAAGAGAGCAAGAGCAAATCTGGGGAATTATAGACCAGTGAGCCTCACTTCTGTAGTGGGGAAGCTTTTAGAAGGGTTAATAAGGGATAATATACAAGAATATGTCTATTTGAACAGGATTATAAGTAGGAGTCAAGATGGGTTTATGAGGGATAGGTCATGTCAAACAAATCTAATTAGTTTCTATGAGGAGGTTAGTAGGAACCTGGATCAAGGCAACTCAGTGGATGTAGTCTTTTGGGATTTTGCAAAGGCTATTGATACAGTGCCACATGGCAAACTAAGGGATACAGGAATTGCAGTAAATATCTGCTCATGGATTGAGAGCTGGCTAAAAGACAGGAAGCAAAGGGTTGTTGTAAATGGAACATACTCCGATTGGACTAATGTGGTAAGTGGGGTTCCTCAGGGTTCAGTATTAGGTCCTCTCCTTTTTAACATATTTATTAATGACTTAGAGGTAGGATTGGAGTGTGGGGTCTCCATTTTCGCTGATGACACAAAGTTGTGCAAGGTAATTAAATCAGAAAATGATGTGCTTTCCCTCCAAGGGGATTTACATAAAATTGAGGAATGGGCATCTAAATGGCAGATGAGATTTAATATGAATAAATGTAAGGTTATGCATCTGGGAAGGAAAAATAGCCATGCAATGTATAATCTTAATGGAGAAAATCTAGGTGTATCAGATATTGAAAGGGATTTGGAAGTGCTTGTGGACAACCACCTAGGTAAAAGTGCTCAAAGCCAAGCAGCAGCTGCAAAGGCAAATAAAATATTAGCATGTATTAAGAAGGGTATAGAAGCCAGGGAAGCAAATATAATTCTGCCACTATACAAATCTCTAGTACGCCCTCATTTGGAATATGGAGTACAATTTTGGGCACCACTTCATAAAAAGGACATTTTAGAGCTGGAAAAGGTACAGAGAAGGGCAACCAAACTAATAAGGGGAATGGAGGGGCTAAGTTATGAAGAAAGACTAACCAAATTAAACTTATTTTCTCTAGAAAAAAGGCGTCTAAGAGGAGATATGATTACCTTATATAAATACATCCAGGGTCAGTATAAAGATTTGTCGGGGGAGCTTTTTGTGCCAAGAGGTTTTCAACTGACAAGAGGACATCCCTTGAGGTTAGAAGTAAAAAGATTCCACCTCAAAGAAAGAAAAGGGTTCTTCACACTAAGGGTGGTTAATCTGTGGAATTCTCTACCAGAGGAGGTGGTGACAGCGGATTCGATAGATAACTTTAAAAGGGGACTAGATTTATTTCTAATTAAAAAGGGAATTCAGGGTTATAAAGGATAATTAGAGAGACAGTAATGATCCAAATTTTTAACATTTCCCCTTTAGACAATTGGCTAAGTCTCGCTTGTGTTTTTTTTTTTTTTTCTATTTGCCTTCCTCTGGACTAATTAATAATAATAAAAAAAAAAAAACATTAAATAATTGATTAATAATTAATTAACAACTAATGCATTAATAGTTAATCCGCATATTGCAGATCAAAGGAGATCTTAAAAGGTTGAACTTGATGGACTGAAAGTCTTTTTTCAACCTTAAATACTATGTAACTATGTAATTTGAGGACACGTATGGTTATGGTCAACGTTTCACCAATTGATGGTTACTTTCTCTTTAACTTGTTTTTTTTTTATTTTAGGCAACTATTACGTCCATACATGTTTATATGATCAGTACAGGCCATAACAATGACACAGACGCGATTGTTAAGATGTTGCGAAAATTGGTGTGACGAAAGAGTGTTCATGCAGTATTTTATGTTGTTAGCACAGATTTTTACATTATGTATGAACAACTGTTGAAGAGATTTTTAATAAGTCATATGCTATTTTCATAATATATTAATACACAAACATAATATTGAATTTAACATATTTATTATATGTATAAATATTCTCAAATGCACAACATATTCTCACATGCACAACAGCAATGGCAAGGATTTCCTGGGGCTCATTCTGCCTCTCCATAGCCTTTTTGGGCTCTTGCTGGACTTACTCAACAGTTACATCCACATCAATGAGATACACTTTCTCAGCATTTGGCCCTATATGCCCCCCGCCCCTTTGTTTCTTATCTGCTCCTCTAAAATAATTATGTGCATGATCTGTGCTATATACTCACCTATAGAGATTCACCTCCAGTATGGATTATAGGCCCCCATTCAACCACATTCACTGCCAACAACTACTCTCTTTCAGACCTCAGGCTATCCATTATCACACATCTCACACCCTGGTGTCTAACATACAACAGGCTTGTGTACATTACATACCCTCCCATGAATCACTCTCAGTACTCTAATGGAATCTTGATTCATGCTGGCAATGACTAGTGTTTAGGGTGTGGTTAGTTCCTTTTAGGCTATCCATTACACCATCTGTTGTCTGCCATGTGGCTTTCCTGAACTTTATTAACTTCTTGTGCATTGGAGTGTTTGTTATCATTCCAGTTGATATATGTGAAATGGACAATCATTATTGACAGTAGTTGATGTTTACAGATGTATAGAGATTCACACACGAGCCGCGCCACTTACAAACAAAAATATTACGACCTCGCAAAAATACATTAGCGCCCGAAACCCGCGCACAGGAAAACACTAAAAACACAAAAAATACACACAACAAACACATAAAAAGCTTACCCACAGCAAGGGGTTGCACCCAGCCTCTCTAAACATGAAGTTACAAGTCAATTTACGTAGAAATTAAAGAGTTTAGACACCCGAAAATCCCCTTTTACACAGCGAGATAAAAAAAAAAAGGCCGCCGAACAAAACGAAAACGAGGCTACAAGACCCTAAACACGCAAAACACCATGAAACACATACAGATTTTTCCAAAAAGCCGTACAAGGTACAAGAACAAGGACGCAAAATCAGCCGCGTAATACACACATTAGGCGCCATTTTACAACACTAACTTACACAATGCGGAAGTACATAGGTACCCTAATGGATTTTCCTCGCGCACACACTATTTACACTACACACTGCACACATTGCTGACCTTTACACAGCAGCTCCACAACACTCCAAACACACATTGTATGCTGCGGCAACATCAAAACAGATTGTCAGCTCTTCAACACAATGCTTCCTGCATATATTACTTCAAAATAGGTAAAGTATATTCATTTATTAATGTATTATTTATTTGATTACCATACTCATTGCCGTCATTTTTTGACAGGCAATATAATTATGTTTCTACTTACCTTAATATTTGTTTTACATTTGTAATTTGTTTATTATACCCACTCTGCTTTAAAGAGTTAATACTTTATAAATAAAGAGTAATAATGACATGTTTAATCATACAGTTTATATTTAAAAAAAATACTGTAACATTTTCTTACACATTATTTCACAGATTGATTTATGTTTAAACACTAGGCACTCTCAAGGTGAGTTTCCTCAGTGCTGTTCTCATATCTTTATTTCTCAGGCTATATATCAGAGGGTTAATTGCTGGTATAACAAAGCAGTAGAATAGTGAAGTCATTCTATCATTGCCAGAAGAGCGTGCCCTCAAACGGAGGTGAACAAACATAGCTGTGCCATAGAAAATAACCACAGACACTAGGTGAGAAACACAGGTAGAGAATGCTTTACGGCGTCCATCCACGGATTGTATGAGAAGTACAGAAGAAAGTATTTTAATGTAAGAGCAAATGATGAGTAGGAATGGGATCACAGCACCAATTATACAAGCAACAAAACTCACAAGCTCTTGGTAAAAGGTGTCAACACAAGCGATGTTAAGCAACGGGGGTATATCACAGAAAAAATGGGCAATGTGATTTGGGCCGCAGAAGGGCAAGCGGAAGACAAATGTAGTTCGTCCCAAAGAAACAATAACTCCCACCATCCATGACCCAGCGATAAACAGGTGACAGAGGTTTCTATTCACAATTGAAATGTATCTCAGAGGGTTGCATATGGCAATATACCTGTCGAAGGCCATCAACCCAAGAAAAACACACTCAGTCACTGCTATGGAGAGGAAGACAAACATCTGTACAGCACAGCCAAAGAATGTGATGGACTTGTCTACTGATACAAATATCTCCAATGCCTTGGGGGCAGTATCACTAATGAAACAAATTTCAAGGAAAGACAGGTTCCTCAGAAAGAAATACATTGGTGTGTTAAGTCTGTGGTCAATCGTGACAGCCAAGATGATAATGCCATTGCCTAATAATGTGAAAATAAAGGAAAAAAAGATGAAAATGAAAATTGCATTTTGACTTGAAAGTGACAAGTCAGAGAAACCAAGGAGAAGGAATTTGGTTACGTTGCTGTGAATCTCTTTTACCATTGTTTTGAAGCTTCCACTTGTAATAGCTTTTGGCACTATATAAGTGAAGATATGGGTTATTATATTTTATATTTTATAAATATATTTTTCACATTCTATGTAAAAAGAGCTATAGAAATAAACAATTTAATAAAATCTGATTTAAAAAAATATATATTAATATCTAAATGTATAATTATCTACAAATTCAATGATTTGCATTAATGTATTCTGCCATGATAATGTAATGTTCTCTTCTTTTTTTCTGATTTATTTTATTCATAGTGATATTTGCTTTTGATTTTATCTCTTTTATAACAAAAATAGATGTAAAAAAAAACATGCTCTTATTTACTTTTTTTCATTCACTGGAGCCATGCATTGGGATTAATATTAATTTTTTTTATTATTGATTTCCCTTTTGCAATGAGAAAAAAATGTAATGAATTTTATGTTAAAATTATTTTCCTCACTAATTAAAAAAAGAAAAATACTTGTTAGTTTGTGTGTAGTGCTGGAGGTTTTCCCATATTGCACATCAATATAATCCTTAGAATTATATTAATTAACATGTACTCTTACAATGGTATATTTCTGCAAGATTGTACATTTCTAGTATTTTTGGCAAGAAAAGTATTCACAAGAATTTTAGGTAAAATTAGTTTCAATCAACTTCTAAATACAAACTTTTAATACTCATGAATATTGCTGAATGAAGTTTTACTATTTTTGCGAGAAAGTTTCTTCATCGTTTTTATATAATGGTATAAAGATATAAAGTCTATTTGCACTATTGATATTTCTGTTTACGAATCTAATTATTAATAAATTAATAATGTTTTGATGATTATTTATTGTATTAAATGTGTATTATATTCTAAGTTTAAGCCATTATCTTCAAGAAAATATGCAATATGATATTTAAAATGTTATATTTTTGTCTTTGTTTTTTGTAAACTCTCTCTAATGGTGTTTGAGCTATACAAAATATTTTAATGGTATTGAGTCATGTGTTTAAATCATTTGCATGTGGGTAATTTAAGTTAAACACCAAAGAATATAACAAAAAATTCAAATTTACACCTATCCTTTGCAATTTCGACAAACCCTTTTAATTAAACTTTCATGCTTCAAATTATAATGAATTTAGAAATTGTGATGTTCTTGCAATAGATATATTATATATTATAAATATGGAAATTATGATAAGAAAAGTAATAAACTTATAAAAAAGCCTTTTAGCTATGTAACCTTGTTAAAAATCCTAACTCAATTATTTAGTTATATAATTTTTGAGAGCAGAAGCATTTAGATTAGATAACCACAGAAACAATAAATAAACAATGGAATATCCAAAAATCTATGTATTTTTTGAGTATCAGTAGAAGCAAAGCTTATAGATGTATAGCGTATGGGAACATGTCTCAGTTTAAATAAATAGAAAATAAAATACACTTACCAAGAACTATGATTTTAATAACAATTCAATTTGATTTTCTCTAAAAGACGCTACAAATACAATTTTAATTAGATTCCGTAGTTATGGCTGATGTTATCTTAACCTGGGTAACGCTCTACCAGTCAGGTAAATAAACATGTCACTTAAAGGCTACTTATACTCAGTGATTACTGCTTGTTTTAATTCACATATTTCATAAATCCCTTTGGGGGTGTAAGCATAAAAATAGATGAGAATTCTAGAAATATAATTGCAATTAAAATGTCCCTGATCGTCTGTGGTTTACGGATTGAGATTACAGTAGAGGTTTGTTACACCTTAACATATGACACTAGGGACTAATTACTCATAATGTAGTTTTTCTTTATTTTTATGTATTTATTCAGATTAAGTTTACAGTTACAGCAAGAATGACCATTTAAACACATACCAAAGTATTATAAATGACTCCATTGCCACACTGCAAAAATTAAATGCTTACTGGTAGACAAAGTAATTGTCATAAACATAAATGTGAGTGGTCGTTTGACTTTCAGGTGGCAACTGACCTCTTTTTAAGGCTAGTATTTCCATAGAGGTTATGAAGATAATAACAAGATGTTTCTTTTAGTATAAATTAAATGTTTTTTTTTTGTTGTGTTGCAAAGTATCAGATACTTGTTATATTAAAAAATGTCCAGATAAGATTCCAGAGCGGCAGATATATGGAACTAGCCACTTGCCCGTCAAAAATGACAGGGCAATAAAATTTGAAGCTATGGGAATGCTGTTTGACACACAATGTAAACCTTTTTGTACTCTGAGGACCTTCGACACTCATTGCGAGCCTTGCGTTGAGAGCCTTCGGCGCTCATCTCGTGGCTTGCAATGAGCGGCTTGTCTATTTTTGCTCCTCTGAGCACCTTCGTCATTCATTATAAAGAGATATATATATTTATCTATATTTATTGAATCAATAATGATTTCATTATTTCTTGAATAAATATACTTTACCTATTTGTAATTAATATATCCAGCAATCAATAGCCTGAAGAGCTAACAATCTGTTTATATTTTCCGTCAGCATACAATGTACAGTGAGTGTTGGTGCTCTGATGATAAAGTGTAATGAATGTCCCAACTGTGCATTAGAAATTGGTTGTGTGCGCGAGGGAAATCCGTTGGTGTAGCTGTGTAAAGCGCCATTGTAGCTTTGTAATGTTATTAATGTGTTACGCGGCTCGCAAGCATTTTCTGTCATTTGTAATAGTGTATTTTGTAGTTTGTTCGTTGCTGTGTGAAAGTGCTACACTTTTGTCAGTGTTTTACAAAATCCAGGGTCGTGTAGCCTCGTTTTAATTTTTTTCAGCACCCATTTTTTTCTCTCGCTTAGGCGATCTTCGTGTGATAAAGTTGTCTAAATCGCATTAAATTTCCGTTCCACCTCACTCCCAGACGTCCTGGCTGTTCCCCCGTGCTGTGGGTGATGTTTTTGTTGTATTTATTTTTATTGTCCTTGTGTTTTTTGGGATTTTCGCGGTACGGTCATTAACCTAATTTTTGTATCTCATATTTTTTTTTTCAAAGTCTCGCTCTCGTATTTAAGTGCTAAGTGTTAACGGCTCGCCTGGCTTCTTCGAGGGTCGCAAGCGATGAGCGCCTGCGGCGCTCATTGCCTAACTCGTATGCAGCATGCAAAGCAGTTTGACAACTATTATATGTGATGGAGTTAGTGAGTGGTTCGCAAACCTATCTTTGGGCATCCCCGGACAGGTCGGATTTCAATTTAACCATTTGTAAAAACAGGTGAGGACATTGGAGGCTCCAATACTAATTACCTTGCCTGATTTCACACACTGTCTAAGGAGCCCTGAGAAGAGGTTTGGGAATTACTGGGTTAGTGTTTAAAAGGTATACAGGAATGACCATGACCAGGAAAGAGGGGCAGAGAGATCGAATGGGGCTTGTGTATAAAAGGTAGCCAGGAAAGGGCATAGCCAAGAAAGAGGGGCTGAGAGATAGTACGGGGTTTGTGTACAGAGGACAAAGGATAGAGAGTGACCAGGGGAGAGGGGAGAGGGATGGAATGGGTTTGTGTACAGGGGATGATGGATGGAGAATTACCATGTAAGAAGGGCAGAGGAAGGCATCTATGTTCTGAGGGGCAGAGGATGGAGAGGAATCAGGGAAGAGGGGCGTGAGATGAAACAGGGTTTGTTTACAGAAAGGTAGAGTATGTTGAGTGTCCAGGGAAGAGGGTCACAAATGGAATAGGTTTGTGTACAGATGATATAGCATGGAGAGTGACCAGTGGACAGGGGCAGAGACATGGAATCAGGTTTGTCTACAGAGGACAAAGGATGGAGAGTCACCATGGAAGATAGACAGAGAGATGGAATGTGGTTTATGTACAGAGAGGAAGAGGATGGAGAGTAACCAGGGAAAAGGTATAGACAGATGAAATGGGGTTTATGTACAGAGAAGTAGAGGATGGACAGCTGATGTCAGAGGTGCAGTATAAGGTGTAACGGAACCCATCACTGTTTTACCCTGTTTCATTATTATTATTATTATGGTTAAAATATGATCCTACTATTATACTGTATGTATGTTGGTTTATGCTCTGCAGAATATTGGCCCAGACAAGTGCAGACCTTGGCATGGGAGATAATCCTGTTACAGAGACTCTTCATAAGATAAGGAAGTCTATTGTATAAAGTGTTTTCATTCTCAGACATAAGAACAAAGAAGGATGATCTAATCCATGTCTGATTGTATCAAAGTTGCCAGGTAGCCTCAGGGAGGTGTGACCCACCTATTGTCCCTATATGTGTATTGTGTGGCCAACTATGGGGGATATGTGAAAGGTCTGTGTGTTATGTGTAAAAGATACTTTTACTAACTTTTGAACCCCTGGTCTGATTCATGCCATTTTTTAAAATGTTGTTCCACAATTTATGTTGTTCATAAAAATGTAAGTTTTATTTATGTACTATGTAAAATCATAAAGTTATAAAAATGGATAAAAATGTGTAAGTTTTAGCTGGGAGATAATTGAGTAGATACAGTAATAAACTCAATTATCTCTCAAGTAGAGGGGAGGGAAACTGTGGGCGTTACTATTGTGTTATCGGTTGTTTATACCTTCCCCTGGGTGTGTTCTGTTTACCTGACTGTAATAAAAACCAGGCTGGGTGTGCCAGCAGGAGAGTGCTCCCTGACCCTTCAAAACGTAGCCTCGTCTCGTTCTTGGAGGGGATTGCTATATCATACTGGGGATTGCTATGCTTTGCATACTCCCTGGAGCTTTAAACTACTGAACCCTTGTTCCTGATGTACTCTTCTTGGAGGAGAGGTCTTCCCCACACGATCCTGGATGCTGGAGATTCATACAGGGTGGAAGGAAGACGGCGCGGCTCCAGTTAAGCTACGGCGGTTGTGGAGTCTGTGGTGGTTGTGGTGTCCGGTGCGGTGCTTGTAGGCCTCGACGCAAACTAGGATGCGTCCATCAACGGAGGTACCCGGTCGGGGTGCCAGTAGATCCGTTACAATTGGCTGGCAGTGGTGGGATGGCGTCCTAGTAAGAGGAAAAGCAGCACGGAGACACCGGTAACGTTTGGAGTTACAAATTGAGGGCAACGCTAATATCCATACAGCGCCCCTGGCTACAGCAGGATGGAACCGGCTAGTTTTCGGACAGCGTTCCATGATGAGGAGGAGGAGGCGGCCGCGGACTACAGGGATGCAGACAGAAAGGAACTCTGGTATGATGCCCTGGAAGATGCCCAATGGCGGCGAGGTAAGAGTCTCCCCAGTGATGAGCAGCGGCTACAGAAGCGTGTGGTGATGCGGATGTATCTATTGGGAGAGCAGCCCCTGGATGAGTGGGTGACAAGACTAGAGACCCTGGTATGGCGAGAGATCTGGCTAGACAACCCATACCGGGCCCTCTGGTGGCATACCGTTCGACTTACCCCCTGGACGTCCGAACACGACTTACCGGAGGGGGATGAATTTGATGGCCCGGGTTTATTATGGGATGCCTTGGAGGACGACATTGATCTTGGCAGCACGGAGGGGTCTAGGTTTTGGGACATCTACGACTACCGGATGGGCATGTATGTCTGGGGTGACGAAGGCGAGGTGAGCAAAGACATGACCCACCTGGTAACGAGAGAGTGGGAGCTGGAGCAGGACTAACAACACCTGCTCAGCTTCGTGCAGCCCCAACCTACTCGACAAGCAGAACCAGACTTTATTGACTGGTCCTGGGATGACCTCCAGATGGCAGGTAGAGATGGGACCGAGGTCTCTCTACCGGCCCTACAGGGGGCAGAAGGTGTCGTCCTTCCCCCCCCAGCGGCAGTGTGAACCCCAGGGGGCCCAGAAGGTGTCATCCTTCCCCCCCTGCGGCAGTGTGATCCACATGGGGCAGAAGGTGTCGTCCATCCCCCCCAGCGGCAGTGTGAACCCCAGGGGGCAGAAGGTATTGTCCTTCCCCCCCAGCGGCAGTGTGAACCCCAGGGGGCAGAAGGTGTCGTTCTTCCCCCCCAGCGGCAGTGTGAACCCCAGGGGGCAGAAGGTGACGTCCTTCCCCCCCGAGCGGCAGTGTGAACCACAGGGGGCAGAAGGTGTCGTCCTTCCTCCCCAGCGACAGTTTACCCTAACAAGGGGGGACACCAATCTCCCAGACGGCGCAGATGGGACCGTGGTCTCTGCGCCCACAGCCTGTCCAGATCCCCAACTACCCTTACTGGGACAACCGGAGGAGGGGGTAAGTACAAATTCCCCTCCCCAGCTAACTTCTAATGTGGCCCCAGGGTTAACAGAGGAAATGTTAACCCCCACTGACCCCCACGTTTCCCTGGCTACTGAGCCGGAATATGTCCCAAGTACCCCAGCAGAAGAGCTGACAGCGGGGCAGAGTGCAGTCGGCCTCTGCCCTACCTTTGTCCCTTGTACAGAGCAGGATGTCCTGCAGGTTATACCAGCAGAAGAGCTGGCATCAGGGCAGAGTGCCGCTGGCCTCTGCCCCTCAAGTCCCCTCAGCGTGTTGCCCCATCACCACAGCGAAATATCCAGGTGCAGTAACTGTTTGTTGTGGGTGGGCTGCTCTTGCACTTTGTTGTTGTGGGGGGGCTGCTCTAGCACTGGTTTATGGTGGGTTGGTGGATCGTCTAACGGAGGCACTGACCGGCAGAAGGTCAGGTGCCTGGTTAGACTTCCCCCCAAAGGGGAGATGTGTGACGAAGTGCCCCCTCGCCACTTGGTCTTGGAGAGGACTGTTTGCCAGCCTCCTGCCCTGCGACTATGGCCCTGGGACATATTTCCCGTTAAACACAGTATTCGGCCATACCAGAGTGTATGTCACTCATTCTGGCCCTTTACATACAGGGGGGTCATTCGGTACTTGCCCTGTGTGAACCATGATACCACAGATAGCTATGCCATGGAGACCATTCATATAATGAAAGACTATGGGAAAGACTTTAGCTACATGGCAATTGAACTGTGTGAAGAGGATCTGAGCACTATTTGGTAGTTTTGTGCGCTCAGATCCCAGCTATCTGGGGATATGTGAAATGTGAGTAAATGTGAATTGCAGTAAAGCTGATGGGTTGTCAAACTAGAGAATTGACCAACAAATACTTTTGTCCGGACATCCCCAGGCCGATCCGTTGGGATCAGACTGTGTATGCCGGCTTATGGTCACGGGGGAGGTGTGTAACGGAACCCATCACTGTTTTACCCTGTTTCATTATTATTATTATGGTTAAAATATGATCCTACTATTATACTGTATGTATGTTGGTTTATGCTCTGCAGAATATTGGCCCAGACTAGTGCAGACCTTGACATGGGAGATAATCCTGTTACAGAGACTCTTCATAAGATAAGGAAGTCTATTGTATAAAGTGTTTTCATTCTCAGACATAAGAACAAAGAAGGATGATCTAATCCATGTCTGATTGTATCAAAGTTGCCAGGTAGCCTCAGGGAGGTGTGACCCACCTATTGTCCCTATATGTGTATTGTGTGGCCAACTATGAGGGATATGTGAAATGTCTGTGTGTTATGTGTAAAAGATACTTTTACTAACTTTTGAACCCCTGGTCTGATTCATGCCATTTTTTTAAATGTTGTTCCACAATTTATGTTGTTCATAAAAATGTAAGTTTTATTTATGTACTATGTAAAATCATAAAGTTATAAAAATGGATAAAAATGTGTAAGTTTTAGCTGGGAGATAATTGAATAGATACAGTAATAAACCCAATTATCTCTCAAGTAGAGGGGAGGGAAAATGTGGGCGTTACTATTGTGTTATTGGTTGTTTATACCTTCCCCTGGGTGTGTTCTGTTTACCTGACTGTAATAAAAACCAGGCTGGGTGTGCCAGCAGGAGAGTGCTCCTTGACCCTTCAAAACGTAGCCTCGTCTCGTTCTTGGAGGGGATTGCTATATCATACTGGGGATTGCTATGCTTTGCATACTCCCTGGAGCTTTAAACTACTGAACCCTTGTTCCTGATGTACTCTTCTTGGAGGAGAGGTCTTCCCCACATGATCCTGGATGCTGGAGATTCATACAGGGTGGAAGGAAGACGGCGCAGCTCCAGTTAAGCTACGGCGGTTGTGGAGTCTGTGGTGGTTGTGGTGTCCGGTGCAGTGCTTGTAGGCCTCGACGCAAACTAGGACGCGTCCATCAACGGAGGTACCCGGTCGGGGTGCCAGTAAATCCTTTACATAAGGTCTTGGAGTTAATGACCATCCAGCGTAAGGAGACAGTAAAGGCCGTATTGCAAGCTACAAATAGAGAACAGGGGGAGTTTAACAAAGTACTGGCTACCAAAGTTACTCAGTACCAGTACCAGAACCTGGGTGAAACAAGCTTTGAAAGCACCTTTGCAAAGAGCCATTGTCCTGCCCGAGACAAGATGATGAAATAAAAGTAACGTTGTGAGCAAAGGTCAAATAAGAAAGTGCAAGATGTTGTAACTCACTGGGTGCAAAACCAACTTAAGTATGAAGGATGTTGATCAAAATACTGGGGATGATTTAAACCCAAACTAATGCAGGAACCTCCATAAGTAACCTGAATAGACAGAGCTATGGTGAATGTTACAGAGGTGAAGGATGCTTGTATAGAAAGGAAATGCCTGACACAGATCTGTGACCCAAAGGAATGGGAGATCAAACAGATGATTGCAACCAGTGTCCTTTCAAGAGAAGAATGTCCTTATTTTGATAAGAAAACTGGAATCCTTCCTAAAGTAAATGATGAGAAAGATGATAATCTGCAGGTTGACCTGGAGGAAGAGGCACCACCATCTCCGAGAGGACATATGAAGCAGAGCATGAAAATGTGTCCCATTAAAATTCTGAAGCATCCAAACCGCTCTCTGTCTCAGACAACCATGATTCAGAGAGCTCTGGACAAGGAGAGGCAATAGGAACCATAAGCACAGCAAGAATCAAAGATCAACTAATGGGGAGCTCTTGTGGAAGCTCCACCACAGTGGCAGAGCTAGGGAATGGAGGGCCCTGGTGCAAAAAAAAAAATTGCCCCCCCCCCCCCCAAAAAAAAATGTTTTTTAGCTGCCACGCCTGCTGTGACAAAATTAATATTTAAATAGAATAGAAACAATAATATTATTAGTGGTTTGCACCAATATGTATCTCATTGCTATGGCATCCATGTGATAGCTGGAGGGTATATGTGGGCACTTTTAAAACTCTATACTTCCATCTATGCCATACTGGCTAATGGTGATAGAGTGAATGCCTTGTTTATATATTATGGAGATCACTTGCCATCTCTTCATATAATGATTTTAGTGTGGAGAGATGCAGCTCTTGTACACTCACTCTTTTTGTAGAGGGGACTCCTTTTCAGTTGAGAGGTCCCATAATTACATTGGTTTGGGCTGTATAGAAAATAATTCTCTCTTTTATAGCCCATCTACTCTATAATATGAGCATGTGTATGGCACTCACTTGCCTAATACATACATATTAGACCCTGCTTTTGAAACACTGTATCTGATTCTCTGGTAATTTAGTGTTTAAAGGAGCCTGTGGCTCCTCTTTTATGTATCATTTCCCTGTACAATGGCCATTAACCCCTCTCCTGTACTCTGAGCAAGAAGTAAGTAACTGAACCTCTGATTTACTTCCCTGTAGCTTGTTATACCTTCCTTGCATCCACCCTCTTCTATGATTTAAGACTAGATACTTAAAATATCTAATGTTCGTAAAATAGAATAAATCATCTTTATGATTGTGAAAATTCCTTGGTAAGAGTTTGTGTAATCTAGAAAGAAAATGCTGTTCTTTACACATATTTCATATATTTATGTATTGTTTTAATGTTGAAAATATCATGATTTTTTTTGTTCTTACCTAACATGGGCCCTCATTCAATTGCGATTTAGCCAATTGAATAGTGCTCTAAATAAGCACATAGCATATTTTTAAAAAATAAGTTTTTAGTTAGTGAAAACCTTGCTTTTGGATAGATGCTTACTAACTAAAATCTTCTTTAAAAAATATATATTATGTGCTTATTTAGAGCCCTATTCAATTGACCAAATTGCAATTGAATGAGGCCCATAGGAAGCAAGTCCTGTCAGTGGCGTAGCTAGAGCTTTTGCCGCCCGGGGCTAGCCGTGTTTGAGGCCCCAGATTCAGGGGTAGCCCTGGGCAGCAAAAGCACACACGCAGACTTGCACACACACTCACACACAGACACTCACACACACTCAGAGTTGCTTCAGTTTTGATACAAATGTAATAAATGCCAGAGTGTTTGACAATCTCTCCAGTTCTTAGTTATCCTATGGGTTCTACTGTCACATTTTATCTAAATCCATTATTTTCAGGGTAGGGATAAAGCCAAAATGTCTGCTGCTATAAAGCAAAAACACTTAAAAGCAAAGGCAGTATCTAATTACATTAAACTTTGTAAAACTATTTTACACATTATCATATGAACTTACTATAAAAGTAACACTTCTCTATTCATTTAAACATGCACACTAAATATGGGCATGTGCTGTGAAACCATCAATATAATAATTACATAGATAATTTATGCATATTTGTTAGTTCCTAATAGGGTAAAATGAAACACTATTTTCAACTCATTGTGTGTCATTATTCTCATTCACACAATGTTAAACGAAAATTGAGGTAAACGTATAGCCACCGGTATCTATGCATTTCTTATCTTAAATCTATTAACTACCACCCCTTTCCAACTCCTAAAGAAAAGGAACATGAGAACAGGTCATTGCCTTACTAAACTGAGCACTATGTTTTTTTAACTTGCATTCCTTTGCAAAAATATACATTGATACCGGTTTAGATGCAGCTTCTAGATCACTTCCTGTATCCTCTCTGTGCACCAGCATCAGATCCAAGGCCCACTCCTGCATAATACAACATAGCTCAGCTCTAGTCACTTAAGGTGGATTATCACAGTTACTGATGTGGAGCAAATAAACAAATGTAAAAGAGCTTAATAAAGAAAAAACAGCTTTTCAATGATTCTAACCATCCCCAACTTCCTGCTTTGATACAAACAATCAACATATTACTATACAAGAATGTGTGCATTATAATTATATAACTTGATTACAATAGCAGGGTGCTGTTTTTCTATGTATGCTTTAATATGTCTGTTTTGAATTTTCATAAATACGTATACATACATACATATTGAATGCATGCACATAGAGCTTGTCATCTTGCATACATACAGTATCTCATAAAAGTGAGTACACCCCTCACATTTTTGAAAATATTTTATTATATCTTTTCATGTGACAACACTGAAGAAATATGTTTGAAAAAATATGTTTGAAAATATATGTATGTCCTTCATCGTCACGATCCATGTTGAAGTTAGCGCGAAACGTGCGCGTCAGATCACTTCCGGTTCCGGACGTCTACTTCCGTCTGTGTAGTATCTTGGTCCAGCTGCTGTTTTTAACTGTACCTTTAATCCACAGAGGTCATTCTAGAGTGGGTAAGTGGGCAGGTGGCGGGCATAGTCCCAGAATAGATAGAATAGACCTAGTTTGTATAGGTAGTTAGGGAGGTAAATATCGGGCCTCCATATGTCAATCTGCTATTGTATTTACAGAGAGGGCCACAGAGGTACAACTGTAGTCTCCCCTACCTGCCTATACACTCCCCCCTACAGAATGAAGGTGGCATTTGCTGAGCATTAATGACTGTATAGCAATTTACATGTATGTGACATATGTATTATTTGCACATGATAATTAATCTCTAATTACATAGTTACATAGTTACATAGTTACATAGTAATTAAGGTTGAAAAAAGACTTTCAGTCCATCAAGTTCAACCTGTTAAGATCTCCTCTGATCTGCAATATGCGGATTAGTTATTAATTAAATTATTGATTAAATAATTATTAATAGTATAGTATTGGAGAATGAATAAAGAGTTAGTCCATCAAGTTCAACCTTTTTAGATCTCTATTGATCTTTTTAATTTGGACTATTTATTATTATTGATTTGTTAATTATTGTTAATTGATCCAGAGGAAGGCAAACATAAAAAAAACCCCATTGAAACTTTGCCAATTGTCTCATAAGGGGGAAAAAAAGCAAAATTCCTTCCTGACCCCAGAAACTGGCGATCAAATTTCTCCCTGGATCAATATTCCTTCGCTAGTTATCTAGGATAGCCTTGAATGCCCTCTTTATTCAGAAATATATCTAACCCCTTTTTGAAGTTGTCTATCGAATTCGCTGTCACCACCTCCTTTGGTAGAGAATTCCACAGTTTAACCACCCTAACTGTGAAGAACCCTTTTCTTTGTTTAAGGTGAAATCTTTTTTCCTCTAACCTCAACGGATGTCCTCTTGTCAGTTGAAAATCTCTTGCTACAAAAAGCTCACTTGACAAAGCCTTATATGGACCCTGGATGTATTTAAATAACGTAATCATATCTCCTCTTAGACGCCTTTTTTCTAGCGAAAATAAGTTTAATTTGGTTAGTCTTTCTTCATAACTTAGCCCCTCCATTCCCCTTATTAGTTTTGTAGCCCTTCTCTGTACTTTTTCCAGCTCTAAGATGTCTTTTTTGTGAGGTGGTGCCCAAAATTGTACTCCATATTCCAAATGAGGGCGTACTAGAGATTTGTATAGTGGCAGAATTATATCTTCTTCCCTGGCTTCTATACCCTTCCTAATACATGCTAATATTTTATTTGCCTTTGCAGCCGCTGCTTGGCTTTGAGCGCTGTTACCTAGGTGGTTGTCCACTAGTACTCCCAAATCCCTTTCAATATCTGATACCCCTAGATTTGCTCCATTAAGATTATAGATTGCTTGGCTATTTTTCCTTCCCAAATGCATAACCTTACATTTATTTGTATTAAATCTCATCTGCCATTTAGCCGCCCATTTCTCTAATTTATGCAAATCCTTTTGTAGGGAAAGTACATCATTATCTGATTTTATTACCTTGCACAACTTAGTGTCATCAGCAAAAATGGAGACACTACATTCGAGTCCTACTTCAATGTCATTAATAAATATGTTAAAAAGGAGAGGACCCAATACTGAGCCCTGAGGAACCCCACTTATCACATTAGACCAATCGGAGTATGTTCCATTTACAACAACCCTTTGCTTCCTGTCTTTTAGCCAGCTCTCGATCCATGAGCAGATATTTACTGCAATTCCTGTATCCCTTAGTTTGCTCACTAGTCTTCCATGTGGCACTGTATCAAATGCCTTTGAAAAATCTAAAAAGACTACATCCACTGAGTTGCCCTGATCCAAGTTCCTACTAACCTCCTCATAAAAACTAATTAGATTGGTCTGACACGACCTTTCCTTCATAAATCCATGTTGACTGCTACCTATGATCCTGTTCAAATAGACATATTCTTGTATTCTGTCCCTTATTAACCCTTCTAAAAGCTTCCCAACTACAGAAGTGAGGCTCACTGGTCTATAATTCCCTAGATTTGCTCTAGATCCCTTCTTAAATATAGGTATCACCTCTGCTTTTCTCCAGTCATCTGGTAGAGACCCTGTAGTGAGCGAGTCTTTAAAGATTAGATATAATGGTTTGGCTATTACAGAACCCAGCTCCCTCAGTACCCTTGGATGTATTCCATCAGGACCTGGGGCTTTATTAACATTTATTTTCTCCAACCTCTTTTGTATTTCTTCCTGCGTTAACCAATTATTTAGTGAAGGTAGTGTAGCCCCATTATGTTGCAGTGTCCCAACCACTGGTACCTCCCTTGTGTAAACCGACGAAAAGAACCTATTTAGCTCATCTGCCTTTTCCTGGTCACTAATTATCAGATGGCCTGTGTCACATTGTAATGGTCCTATCGATTCCTTCCTGGCCTTCTTCCCATTAATATATTTATAAAATATTTTAGGGTTAGTCTTACTTTCCATTGCAACTGACTTCTCATTTTCTATTTTAGCCAGTCTAATAGCCCTTTTGCAAGCCTTGTTGATTTCCTTATAGTCACATAAAGATGCCTCTGTTCCCTCCTTCTTGTATAATTTAAATGCATACTTCTTTTTCCTCATCATGATCTTTAAGTCATTGTTAAGCCACATGGGATGTGATTTACTCCTATTTATTTTATTTCCACATGGTACATGCTGATGAGTATGTTTATTTAGTAAGGATTTGAATGTTGTCCATTTATTTTCAGTATTCTTCCCTGTAAGTTCTTTGTCCCAGTCTATATGTTGTATTGCTGCCCATAGCCCATTAATTAATTGTGTGACAATATTTAATTAACAATACAGACTGGTACTGACCAGCCTATTGTTGATTTAATTATTTTGATTTGCTCTTGATCATACTTACCATATTAATGGGTTTATTCTTTTGATATACAGTTAGATTGATTTGATAATTACTGTAATATATTGGTTCTGCATACATTTAACTTAATTCTGTAGATGGCCGGATTACCGTGATTTTAATATATTTATTGTCTTTTGTATATTATGTATATTAATAAAATTATATTTTTAATATAAGGTATTTGATTTAGATTTTTCCATCATATACTGTATGTGGGATCATTTTATGAGGGTAAATAATATCATTGGAATTAAAGGTGTACTTTCCTCTCTCTTTTTGCTACAACACTGAAGAAATGACACTCTGCTACAATGTAAAGTAGTAAGTGTACAGCCTGTATAACAGTGTAAATTAGCTGTCCCCTCAAAATAACTCAACACACTGCCATTAATGTCTAAACCATTGACAACAAAAGTGAGTACACCCCTAAGTGGAAATGTCCAAATTGGGCCGAAAGTGTGAATATTTTGTGTGGCCACCATTATTTTCCAGCACTGCCTTAACCCTCATGGGCATGGAGTGCACCAGAGCTTCACAGGTTGCCACTAGAGTCCTCATCCACTCCTCCATGATGACATCACGGAGCTGGTGGATGTTAGAGACCTTGCACTCCCCCACCTTCTATTTAAGGAAGCCTCACAGATGCTCAATAGGGTTTAGGTCTGGAGACATGCTGTCCCCTCAAAAAAAAAAAACACACAGCCGATAAACTGTTGGCAACAAAAGTGAGTAAACCCCTAAGTGGAAATGTCCAAATTGGGTCCAATTAGCCATTTTTCCTCCCCGGTGTCATGTGACTCGTTAGTGTTACAAGGTCTCAGGTGTGAATGGGAAGCAGGTGTGTTAAATTTGGTGTTATCGCTCTCACACAATCTCATAATGGTCACTGGATGTTCAACATGGCACCTCATGGCAAAGAACTCGCTGAGGATCTGAAAAAAAGAATTGTTGCTCTACATAAAGATGGCCTAGGCTATAAGAAGATTGCCAGGACCCTGACACTGAGCTGCAGCACAGTGGGCAAGACAATACAACGGTTTCACAGGACAGGTTCCACTTAGAACAGGCCTCGCCATGGTCGACCAAAGAAGCGTGGGGGGGAGTCAGCCTGCCAGTGCTCAGGCCATACACAGCACACTGCATCAAATTGGTCTGCATGGCTGTCATCCCAGAAGGAAGCCTCTTCTAAAGATGATGCACAAGAAAGCCCGCAAACAGTTTGCTGAAGACAAGCAGACTAAGGATATGGATTACTGGAAGCATGTCCTGTGGTCCGATGAGACCAAGATAAACTTATTTGGTTCAGATGGTGTCAAGCATGTGTGGCAGCAAAAAGGATGAGGAGTACAAAGACAAGTGTGTCTTGCCTACAGTCAAGCATGGTGGTGGGAGTGTCATGGACTGGGCCTGCATGAGTGCTGCCAGCTCATTGAGGGAACCATGAAAGCCAAACATGTACTGTGACATACTGAAGCAGAGCATGATGCCCTCCCTTTCGGAGACTGGGCTGCAGGGCAGTATTCCAACATGATAACGACCCCAAACACACCTCCAAGACGACCACTGCCTTGCTAAAGTAGCTGAAGGTAAAGGTGATGGACTGCCCAAGCATGTCTCCAGACCCTAACCCTATTGAGCATCTGTGGGGCATCCTTAAACAGAAGGTGGGGGAATTCAAGGTCTCTAACATCCACCAGCTGCGTGATGTCATCATGGAGGAGGACTCCAGTGGCAACCTAGGAAGCTCTGATGAACTCCATGCCCATGAGGGGGTCGTATAGCCTTGTTTTATTTTTTTCTACCACCATTTTTTTTTTGCTTAGGCGATTTTCATTTGGCTCGTTAAAGTCGACTTTAATTAGTGTGCAACCTCACTGGCAGATGTCATGGGTGTCTCTCGATGCTCAGGGTGTTTTTTTTGTATTTTGTATTGCTTTTGTTGTTTTTGAATGGAGGAGTGGAAGAGGACTCCAGTGGCAACCTATGAAGCTCTGGTGAACTCCATGCCGATGAGGGTTAAGACAGCGATGAAAAATAATGGTGGCCACACAGAATATTGACACTTTGGGCCCAATTTGGACATTTCCACTTAGTTGTGTACTCACTTTTGTTGTCAATGGTTTAGACATTAATGGCTGTGTGTTGAGTTATTTTGAGGAGACAGCAAATTTACACTGTTATACAGGCTGTACACTTACTACTTTACATTGTAGCAGAGTAATTTCTTCAGTATTTCCACATGAAAAGATATAATAAAATATTTACAAAAATGTGAGGGGTGTACACATGAAGACGCCCTCGCTCTCTTCCACAACCTTGGCACACAACTCAAACACGATACATCCAGAAATGCTCCCGCACCGCTGACTGGCTCTGGAGGAAATCACGCACCTCTGCAGATTTCCTCCACTACAAATTTATGCTCCTACTCCTCTGCCCTCAACCTCGCCAAACAACACTACTTCACTTCACTAATATCAACCCTATCCTCTAACCCAAAGCGTCTGTTCGCAACGTTCAAAACTCTCCTCCACCCACCACCTCCTCCCATCCCTTCCTCTCTCACAGCTGAAGACTTTGCCAACCATTTTATTCATAAAATCGAAAATATCCGCAATGAACTCTCATCTCACAGTGGCTCACTCACTCTACCGTCTCAACTATCCAACCTAACCCACTCTTCTCCCTCACCCAATCCAACAGCCACTTTGAACTGCTTTGCCCCAGCTACAGAGGATGAAGTCGCTAGCCTGCTATCATCCACTCGCCTCACTACATGTCCCCAGGACCCTATTCCATCTCAGCTCATCACTCCCCTCTCTACCACACTAATCCCAGCTCTCACACACATTTTCAACCTTTCCCTAACTACCGGCAAGTTTCCATCTTCTCTAAAACACGCCACAATTACACCCATCCTCAAAAAGTTCTCATCTGACTCTGACATTGCTTCTAACTACCGCCCTATTTCTCTACTTCCTTTGGCTTCCAAACTGCTCGAGCGGCTCGTCTATACCCGCCTTACCAGCTTTATCTCCTCTAACTCCTTTCCTGACACCTTCCAATCCGGATTTCGGCCCCAACATTCCACTGAGACAGCTCTCACTAAAGTCACCAATGACCTGCTTACTGCCAAGTCAAAAGGTCACTTTTCTATTCTCCTTCTTCTAGATCTCTCTGCTGCCTTTGACACTGTTGACCATCCACTTCTACTCCATATCCTCTCCTCCCTCGGTATTCGAGACACTGCTCTCTCGTGGTTCTCATCATACCTACAAAATCGATCATTCAGTATCTCCTTCTCTGACACCTTTTCTTCTACCTACCCCCTGTCTGTTGGCGTACCACAAGGATCTGTACTAGGCCCGCTCCTCTTCTCCATCTACACTTCCTCACTTGGTACCCTTATAAACTCTTTTGGGCTGCAATATCATCTCTACGCAGATGACACCCAAATCTACCTCTCAGCACCAGATCTATCCCCCTCTCTTCTAACACATGTCTCCAACTGCCTCTCTAGTATATCCTCTTGGATGTCCACCCACCATCTCAAACCCAACATGTCTAAAACTGAACTCCTAATCTTCCCTCCCTCTCCCACAGCTTCAATTCCTCACATCTCTCTTACTGTCAACAATGACATCATCACCCCCTCCTCCCAAGCCCGTTGTCTTGGGGTTCTTTTGGACCCCGCCCTGTCCTTCATCCCTCACATACAATCACTAACTAAATCTTGTCTTCTCCATCTAAAAAACATCTCCAGAATTCGCCACTTTCTTACACAAGACACAACTAAAATCCTTATACACTCTCTCATCATCTCTCGACTGGACTACTGCAACTCGCTTCTTGCTGGCCTCCCCACCACCCGACTATCTCCACTTCAATCCATTATGAATGCCTCTGCTAGACTCTCTCCCTCCTTTTCCTCACACAATACCTTTAGGATGTAAGTCTGCGAGTTTCAATCCCACAAGGTGTTTTAGGGAAAGCACCATGGACACTGGATTCCAAACTCAAAGACAGGGCCCTCCTTGTTTTACTATGTGTTAATTTGCATGTATCTTTGTCTTGAACTTATCTTATGTACAGCGCTACGGAATATGTTGGCGCGTTATAAATAAACGATAATAAACGATAATAATAATATCAGTGGTCCCCAACCTTTTCGGCACCGGGGACCATTTCCACTGAAGAAAAAAATTTCATGGCCCGGGTGGGGGTATTATACTTAAATATAGAATATATGAGCCAGTAGTGTGTGTGTATATATATTTACAGTGTATGTATAAATTTACAGTGTATGTATAAATTTACAGTGTATATATATATATATATATATATATATATATATATATATATATGTTAGTCTGCGAGTTTCAATCCTAAGTACTTTGGAAATTCACCATGGACATTGGATTCCTAGCTCAAAGACAGGGCCCTCCTTCCTTTGCTAAATGTTAATCTGTATTTATTATTGTCTGAACCTAATTTATGTACAGCGCTACGGAATATGTCGGCACATTATAAATAAACTATAATAATAATATAAAATGTCTCTCTTTCTCTGTATATATATATATATATATATATATATATATATATATTTATTTACACACACGTATATACATATACACATATATACACATACATACATATACACACATACATATTTACACACAAACACATTATCAGCCTTATTAAATTGTGATTCTGGAAATTTAAAAGGGCTCTATTTAAGCAAATAGCATATTTTTTTTACAGACGTTTTTAGTTAGTGAACTTCTTTCCAAAAGCAAGGTCTTCACTAACTAAAAAATTCTGTAAATAAAATATACTATGGCCCTCATTCAATTGCAATTTGGCCAATTGAACAGGGCTCTAAATAAGCACATAACATATTTTTTTCAAGAAGTTTTTAGTTAGTAAACTTCTATCCAAAAGCAAGGTCTTCACTAACTAACAAAATCTTTAAAAAATATATGCTATGTGCTTATTTAGAGGCCTATTCAATTGGCCAAATCGCAATTGAATGAGGCCCTATGTGATTAAATAGAGCCCTTTTAAATTTACCAAAATGCAATTTAATAAGGCTGTATATATATATATATATATATACAGTGGATATAAAAAGTCTACACACCCCTGTTAAAATGTCAGGTTTCTGTGCTGTAAAAAAATGAGACAAAGATAAATCATTTCAGAACTTTTTCCACCTTTAATGTGACCTATAAACTGTACAACTCAATTGAAAAACAAACTGAAATCTTTTAGGTAGAGGGAAGAAAAAATATAAAAATAAAATAATATGGTTGCATAAGTATGCACACCCTTAAACTAATACTTTGTTGAAGCACCTTTTGATTTTTTTACAGCACTCAGTCTTTTTGGGTATGAGTCTATCAGCATGGCACATTTTGACTTGGCAAGATTTGCCCACTCTTCTTTGCAAAAACACTCAAAATCTGTCAGATTGTGAGGGCATCTCCTGTGCACAGCCCTCTTCAGACCACCCCACAGATTTTCAATTGGATTCAGGTCTGGGCTCTGGCTGGGACATTCCAAAACTTTAATCTACTTCTGGTGAAGCCATTCCTTTGTTGATTTGGATGTATGCTTTGGGTATTTGTCATGCTGAATGATGAAGTTCCTCTTCATGTTCAGCTTTCTAGCAGAAGCCTGAAGGTTTTGTGTCAATATTGACTGGTATTTGGAACTGTTCATAATTCCCTCTATCTTAACTAAGGCCCCAGTTCCAGCTGAAGAAAAACAGCCCCAAAGCATGATGCTGCCACCACCATGCTTCACTGTGGGTATGGTGTTCTTTTGGTGATGTGCAGTGTTGTTTTTGCTCCAAACATATCTTTTGGAATTATGGCCAAAAAGTTCAACCTTGGTTTCATCAGACCATAACACATTTTCCCACATGCTTTTAGGAGACTTCAGATGTGTTTTTTGCAAAATGTAGCCTGGCTTGGATGTTTTTTTCCGAAGAAAAGGCTTTCGTCTTGCCACTCTACCCCATAGCCCAGACATATGAAGAATACGGGAGATTGTTGTCACATGTACCACACAGCCAGTACTTGCCAGCTATTCCTGCAGCTCCTTTAATGATGCTGTAGGCCTCTTGGTAGCCTCCCAGACCAGTTTTCTTCTTGTCTTTTCATAAATTTTGGAGGGAGCTCCAGTTCTTGGTAATGTCACTGTTGTGCCATATTTTCTCCACTTGATGATGTCTTCACTGTGTTCCATGGTATATCTAATGCCTTGGAAATTCTTTTGTACCCTTCTCCTGACTGATACCTTTTAACAATGAGATCCCTCTGATGCTTTGGAAGCTATCTGTGGACCATGGCTTTTGCTGTGGGATGCGACTAAGAAAATTTCAGGAAAGACCAACTAGAGCAGCTGAACTTTATTTGGGGTTAATCAGAGGCACTTTAAATGATGGCAGGTATATGCTGACTCCTATTTAACACGATTTGGAATGTGATTGCTTAATTCTGAACACAGCTACATCCCCAGTTATAAGAGGGTGTGCAGACTTATGCAACCATATTTTTTTTTTTCTTCCCTCCACCTAAAAGATTTCAGTTTGTTTTTCAATTGAGTTGTACAGTTTATAGGTCATATTAAAAGTGGAAAAAGTTCTGAAATTATTTATCTTTGTCTCATTTTTTTACAGCACAGAAACCTGACATTTTAACAGGGGTGTGTAGACTTTTTATATCCACTGTATATATACACACACACACTAATAAACATATTATACTAAAATATATAATATATGAGCCAGAAGTGTGTGTGTGTATATATATATATATATATATATATATATATATATATTGTATATACTCGAGTATAAGCCGACCCGAATATAAGCCGAGGCACCTATTTTACCACAAAATACTGGGAAAAATTAGTGACTCAAGTATAAGCCGAGGGTGTGAAATGTGCTGCCCCGTGTCCCTTTTGTGCCTTCTGTGTCCCCCTCTCTCTCTCCCGTGTCTCTTCCCCCCTCTCCCTTCCCTGTGTCTCTTCCCCCCTCTCCCTTCCCTGTGTCTCTCCCCCCCCCTCATTCTCAACCTCCCTCCTCAACCCCACTCCTCATCCTCAACCTCCCTCCTCATCATCCCTCCACATCCTCAACCTCCCTCCTCAACCCCCTCATCCTCAACCCCCTCATCCTCAACCCCCCATCCTCAACCCCCCTCCTCAACCCCCTCCTCAACCTCAACCCCCCTCCTCATCCTCAACCCCCTCCTCAACCTCCCTCCTGATCCTAAACCTCACTCCTGATCCTAAACCTCCCTCCTCATCCTCAACCCCCTCCTCATCCTCAACCTCCCTCCTCATCCTCAACCCCCTCCTCATCCTCAACCCCCCCATCCTCAACCTCCCTCCTAAACCTCATCCCCTCAACCTCCCCATCCTCAACCTCCCTCCTCAACCTCAATCCCCTCATCCTCCCTCCTCATCCTCCCTCCTCAACCTCATCCTCCCTCCTCAACCTCAACCTCCCTCCTCAACCTCAACCTCCCTCCTCAACCTTCCTCCTCAACCCCCCTCCTCATCCTCAACCTCCCTCCTCATCCTCCCTCCTCAACCTCAACCCCCCCTCATTCTAAACCCCCCCTCCTCATTCTAAACTCCCCCCCTCCTCATTTTAAACACCCCCCCTCCTCATTCTAAACTCCCCCCCCCACACCTCATTATGATCCCCCCCTCTCCCCTCACTTACTTGTTCCGGCCTCTGATCCTTCCTGGTCTTGATGTGGCGCGCATGTGACGTCACATGCGCGCCACATCATTAGCATATACCGGGTGCCGGTATATGCTAATGCCCCATCCTCAACCTCCCCATCCTCAACCTCCCTCCTCAACCTCAACCCCTCCATCCTCAACCCCCCCTCCACATCCTCCCTCCTCATCCTCCCTCCTCAACCTCATTTTCCCTCCTCAACCTCATCCTCCCTCCTCAACCCCCCTCCTCATCCTCAACCTCCCTCCTCCTCCTCAGCCCCCCTCCTCATCCTCAGGCACCCTCCTCATCCTCAGGCACCCTCCTCATCCTCAACCCCCTCCTCAACCTCAACCCCCCCATCCTCAACCCTCTTCTCAACCTCAACCCCCTCCTAAACCTCCCTCCTCAACCTCAACCCCCCCTCATTCTAAACCCCTCCTTGCTCCTCATTCGAACCCCCCCCCCCCCCCCCCCACTTACCTGCTCCGGCCTCCGCTCCTTCCTGGTCTTGATGTGGTGTGCATGTGACGTCACATGCGCGCCACGTCGTTAGCATATACCGGGTGCAAGCCGAGGGGGCCCTTTTTAGCCTTAAAAAAAGGGCTGAAAAACTCGGCTTATACTCAAGTATATACGATATATATATATATATATATATATATATATATATATATATATGTTTCTCTCTCTGTATAAAAATATACATATATATATATATATATATTTATATATACAGAGAGACATTTTATATATATATATATATATATATATACACACATATATACAAATACATTAATACACATATATACACAAACACACATATATACATATACACATATACATTAATACACACATATATATATATATATATATATATATATATATACACACACATATATACATAAACACACACATACATATATACACACGTACATACATAAAATATAAACACATATATACACAGACACATGTACATACATACACATACACAAAAATACATACACACAGGTCATATTCAAAGTTATATTGATCATTATACAATGGTTAACCTGCTGATTCCTGTCCTGTGTGAGTTGGCAGTCTCTCTGTCTCTCCTGACCTCCTCCCTGTTACTACAACAGGCAGGACCTCCATTGCTCTAGTGCCATTGGTAGCTGTTTAGCACCAGAAGCAGAGCCCCCGTCACTTCCTTCCTGCGCTCCTCCTCCTTCCTCCACAGTCTCCGCATGGGGTGGCAAAGCGGAACCTGATGTGAGCTGTCACAGCTCTTATCCAAGTCCTGTTCTGCAGCACACAGCCCGGCTGAACATAGACTGAGGACAGGTGGATGGGCCGCGGCCCAGGGGTTGGGGACCCCTGCTGAATATTGTATTTGTTTTCTTTGGATGAACTTTGTTCTTGATCTGCCACTTTGGATATTCCACCTTAAGTGTAATTATATGATAGAGCTGTGCTATGGAAGGGTGGGCTCCAGCGATCCCTATTGCATTTGTTGGCTTAACCACTTTTGACGGGGGGAGAGATTGTGTTTTAAGGGGCTTGGGGGTAAATTATGTGGGCCCAGGGGGACGAAAGTTGCAGGGTGCATTATACAGTGTAGGCTGCAGGGGGCCCCAACACTTAAAAAAAAGAGTAAATAATTAGAATAAAATAAAAGACAGCAATAAGCCCCCCCCCCCCCCCCCCCCCCCAAGGCCAGGGCCCGGTGCACCATTTACACTGCTTCACCGTGCTTGTGATGGGTGGCAGAATTGGCACAAGCTCCAGACAGTTGAGGAGGTTGCCGTAGACATTTCTGGGTACAGGGTATTACCACCTGTTTATTCCCCATTACAATACACTGTCAAAGCCAATGTTGGACCTCCCCAGAAAGAAGATACCCCATCTAGTCCAGTTGACCCTAGACCCTAGAGTGTAAGAAAGCCTTCTAAAACCTGAAAGCTGCACTAACGTGCCACCCCTTGTTAGTTGCCCTGGATTACTCACCCTTTCTTGATCCAAATTAATACCTCCACCTATGACCTAGGGAGAAATTGGTTATGGGAGTATTGAGGGGGTGTAGCATGTAATAACGGGGTAATTGTGGAGGTACAGAGACTGTGGTAATGGGGGAATTGAGGGGTTATAGGAGTGAGAGGGCAGTGATGGGGATAGAGAAGTCCTGCTCCCTGACTACTGCAAACTAAAAGACTGGACAGAATGAAAATGTAACAAGATCTCATATTGTTTTAGACATTCAAATGCGAACACAGATGTACTATTTATATACTGTACTACTGTACGGTGGAGGCTTCTATCGCTCTTTTGCCCACCATATATTAAATGATTATTGTCGTGAACTACCTACTCAAAATATCCACTACACAAGCTAAGGATCCAGCCCCACGCTGATGATAAGCAGTAACCTTGAAACGGCTTTACTTGGGTAGGATTCCTGGCTTTTGTATAATCCAACCCTAGCTTTGGTACAGCGGGCATATGCTTAAGGGAAGCCATGTTTCATATGATTATGGATTGCAAGAGTATACCGTTTGTGGGCACATTTGCATGTCCCTGCCAAGGTTCCCAGAATGCAGTGTAATAACTGTATTTCTTGGAATTCTGGGCATGAAACAAGTTTTTTAACTTGTTTTAGACATTCAAATGAGAACACAAATGTACTATTTATTTACTATATATTTAAAGGGCATGGGGATACTTCCTTATGCCCCAATATACTTCGTACATTCTGAATGCCAGCTTAGTTCGGCACATTAATACACATATATACATGTCTCTCGATGCTCAGTGTGTTTTTTTTGTATTTTGTATTGTTTTTGTTGTTTTGAATGTACGCCCGGGACAAGATGAGGATTGCGAGGCTGTTGGATGTTGTTTTTTTTGGTTATTAGAGGGGCTTTTGCTGTCATTGTAAGGTCGGCGCTGATCTGCTTTTTGCGCTTATTGAGAGACTGTCCCCTGGTGCATTTTGTGTGGTATGGGCAGTGTTGGCGTTGGTTGTGAGGCACGTGGTGAATGTCTTTTGTGTTTATTGCAATGAATTTTTTAGTTTTTTTTTTGTGTATATGTATTTTTGTATGCCAATGAAATAATTAATAAACTAATATACTTTACCTATTTCTAAGTAATATATGCAGGAAGCATTGGGCTGAAGAGCTGACAATCTGTTTCGATGTTCCGGCAGCATACAATGTAGATTTGCAGTGTTGTGGAGCCGAGGTGTAAGTGTGAGCAATGTGTGCAGTGTGTAGTGTAAATAGGCTGCGTGCGCAAGGGAAAGCCATTAGTGTAGCTGTGTACTTCCGCATTGTGTAAGTTAGTGTTGTAAAATGACGGCGAATGTGTATGTGGTACGCGGCTGTGTATCTTTACCTCGTACAGCTTTTTTGAAAATCCGTCTGTGCTTGGTGTTGTTTTGTGGCTTTAGGGTCGTGTAGCCTCATTTTCGTTTTTTGTCGG
This sequence comes from Discoglossus pictus, assembly GCA_027410445.1. Classification (NCBI taxonomy): domain Eukaryota; kingdom Metazoa; phylum Chordata; class Amphibia; order Anura; family Alytidae; genus Discoglossus; species Discoglossus pictus. Next base: position 16,908,399 of record CM050169.1, on the reverse strand, counting down.
CGCCCATTTTTTCTCTTGCTTAGGGGATTTTCGTGTGTCTAAACTCTGGGATTTGGACTTAAATTAGGTGTAACTTCACTTGCAGAGGTCCTGGGTGCCCCCCCCCCCCCCCCCCCTCGCTGTGGGTAAGCTTTTTATGTCTTTTTTGTGTGTATTTATTGTGTTTTTAATGTTTTGAGGTGCATGCGGTTTGGCCGTTAAGGTCGTAATTTTGTCCCGCGTCTCGTATTTTTCTTTGGGCTAAGTCCGTAAATTTTGCGTTGCAAGAGCGTTCATATTTTAGCGCTTGTGTGTGGGTTTGTAACCGCTTCTGAGGCGCCGTAGAGCCTCCGCCTCCCCAAATGCAGCCCCTCGCTTCGTAAAGAGTAGAATTGATAAGAAAAATAGTTGATATAACCTATCACACAGCTGACTTTATTCTATTACATATGTACAGTCAGTACTTTTATTTATCTTTTCATTTTTAGTCTCATTTTCTGTTTTTGGATTTGTGCATTATAGATTTTTTTCTCTCCATGGTTAAAATTACTGTATGCAGATTTTAATATATATTTTGTATTCAGTTTAAAAGTGTATGATATTAAAATATATATTTGAAATACACACTAAAAAATTATTTTGCCACATTCTTTTCCTTTAAATTTAAAATGTATATAGCAGTGCAATAATATGATAAATTCAGTGTTGGCTTTACATAGAGCATAAATAATGAAAGTATTTGCTGTGATGTAAAGCTCTTTATTGTAATGCCAGGTGCAGGAATATGGGATCTAGCCAACCTCTGAAAGGACAAAGTACAATAATTGCATACTTCTCACATCTGCCTTTTGTCAACTTAAGTCACCTTAACATGGAAGGTTCTTTTGTTCTGCTAGGTATATAATATGCCTGTGTACTTACATATGTATTTTATACATATACATTACTTATGTATTTTATTTAATTAACAAGTGCTTAAAAGCTCTGTTTTTACAATGTAAAGCTTTTTCTACTGTGAAGACCTTCGGCGTCCATTGCGATTTTTTTTTTTCTATTTTGTATTGTTTTTGTTGTTTTGAATGTACGCATTTCGTTCGGTAAGTTCGTATTTTTTTTGCTAAGTTCCGCGGGTTGTAGTTAAAAGTTGCACGTCCTTGTCAGTGTTTTGTTCTGGGTCGTGAAGCCTCGTTTTCCCTTTTTTCAGACGCCATTTTTTTTGTCACTTAGCCGATTTTCAAGTGGCGAAACTGCTTAAAATCTACTTTAATTCGTGTGCAACTCACCCCTAAACGTCCTTGCTGTCCTCCCATGCTGTGTGTGATGTTTTTGTAATTTTTTTTTTTAATTTTCATTGTTTTATTTGTTTTTTTATGTAAGCGCTTCGGCCGTTAAGTTCATATTTTTGTGACCTCGTATTTATTTTTTTAAGTCCCGTCGGTCGTATTTTTTTTTCTGTAAGTCCGTATTACGTCTTTACGCGTTCATGTTTTTTTTCAAATTCGCGCTTTCCTGGGGGGGGTTTTGCACCGCAAGTGAGGCGGCATAGAGCCTCCACCTGATGCCTCCAGCCGATGTTGGAGCCTCCACCTCCCCAAATGCAGCCACTCGCTTTTGCAGCCAGAACTGCGTCCTTCGCTTCGCGAGAGACGCAGTTCTTGCCAGCTCGCTTTCCGAGCTTGCAAAGCGTGACGACAACTTTCAGTTTGACAACTATTATATGTGATATATTCAACTATTATAGTTGTCAATCTGCGAGTTGTCATCTTTCTTGTGAGCCTTCGCACAGTGAGGCCCGCGCTCATTCCAGCTCTCTCAATAGTGCCTTTTCAGGGTCCCTCTAAGGGTCCTCTGTCCAGTCAGAGATGTAATTTGCCCCATTACGTTCCACCGATGGAGGATGGAAAGAGATTGAAGATGCCCATAGCCAAAACCAGCAACACTTTACCTAAGCCAGTAATACTTTTTACCTAAGCCAGTAACACTTTTTACCTCAGCCAATAATACTTTACCTAAACCAATAACACTTTACCTAAACTAGTAACACTTTACCTAAGCCAGTAACACTTTACCTAAACCAGTAACACGTTTTACCTAAACCAGTAACACTTTTTACAAAAGCCAATAACACTTTACCTAAGCCAGTAATACTTAACCGAAGCCCGTAACTCGCAAGACCACCAAAAAACTAACAATAATGTACAAAATAAGTTAAAAACCTCACACACAACTCAGGGGGACAGACAGGGTGCCTGTGCATGAGCAATCTAATTTGCAAGCTAATTTGACCCATAATTGCGTTTCTTAGGAGCTAGAAAAGAATGGCTGCCGAAAAAACGTACATTTTCTCAAACAGGATGAAAACGAGGCCGAAGCCAGTAACTCTTAGCCAAAACCAGTAACTCTTAGCTGAAGCCAGTAACCATTAACCTAAGCCAGTAACACTTAAGCCAAGACAGTAACCATTAAACTAAGCCAGTAACACTTAAGCCAAGCCAGTAACACTTAAGCCAAGCCATAAACATTTAACCCAAGCCAGTAACACTTAGCCGAACAATGCAGGTACGCAGGACCTTGCGATGAGCGCCGAAGGTGCTCATTGCAAAGCAACAAACTTGTGAGTTGGACAACGCTTTCAATGACTGGCAAGGCCAGTAAAGTGGACTGGGGGAGAGGCCTGTGATGAGCGCCGAAGGTGAAGCATGAAAGTGGCTCGGGTTTCGCAATGAGCTCTGAAGGCACTCATCGCAAGGCCCGTAAAGTAGACGGGGGGAGAGGCTCAAAATGAGAGGGGAGAGGCTCACAATGAGCGCCAAAGGCACTCATTGAGAAACACGTGATAAGCGCCGAAGTGCAGGGCTCGCAATGAGCACCAAAGGTGCTCAGAATGTGTGGCAAACAGCATTGCCAGGCTTAAAAAAAAATTCCTGTCATTTTTGACGAGCAAGTCGCTAGTATATATATAATGAAGATCCGAGTGGTAGGGGCTATTACTGCCCAGAGCCCACCTGCTATAGACTACAGGTTAACTACCAACAAGGGCCATTTGGGTTCTTGGAAATCTCTGCACCAGCAAACAATTCCGATGACAGCAACATTTCTGAAGAGGCAGGCACCATCAGACCCCTTTTCTTGGGATCTAAGAATCACACACCTTGTACCCTTTATTAGTACAAGCAGACTCCAACACCACCTTTATTTAGTCTGTCCAAAATCAGACTGGCACTTCTTTATTTTTTAAGGCACATTTTTAGAAAACACAAAACACCCAAATACTTCCCCCCAGTTCTAGCCCATCCTCCTGGGCAAATAGCTTGCTCTTCCCCCCACCCACATGATTTCCAGATGCATAGATGGGTCTGGCTTTCTTGTTATCATTACACATTTTCTATCCAAGGTTATCTGTTTAGGTCACTAATGACCCAGGCCTGTGTATTGCTCTCATCTTACAGGGGCCATAAAACTAGCTTCCCTCTTCATGACCAAAGAAAGAGGATTCATGCATGGCCGATCAAAGGGCCATATAAATTCCTGCAGAAATGAACCCCCTTGTCACATAAGTGACTGCAGTAGTTTTTTTATAATTTTTGCATCCTAGGGCTGACTTCTAACACAGATACATTATTACAGGGCATATAACATGATATTAACTATACTCACACATTCATTAATTTTAAACATTACACAGAACACAGTACTATTACATGCTGATTTACATAAAGTATACAGGATGCAGGGGGATATTCCATAAGAAACAAGAAGCACGGTGTAAATATAATTCCCCTACCCATTTTCCAATGGGGCAGTCTGTTCTCTATGTTAGCTCACTGGGCCAAATTCCAGGCCGTAAAAAGGGGTACATTACATTACTCCCCCCTTCCAGACAGCAGTTCTGGGGCTATCATCCTGAACAGATAATAGTCTTTAACTGCAGCCCATAGCCCAAGTCCCCATCCAAAGAAGAAACAATGATGGCCCAAGTGGCCACTGCATAAATCCCAGTTCATGACCTCCTCCTGGAGGGGGTAGTAGGTGGCCCGGTCTGGGGGTGGTTGTCCATCCTTCAGGAAAGTGACCACAGTCTCTAACCCCATTCCTTTCAACAACCCACCCCAAATTAGAGGCATCAATCTTGGGGACACATACAGGATTTTGGGAACTAGAATCTCATCCAGGGGCATACTGCTGCCACCTTTGCCACAGGCTAGTGGCTCTGGGGTATGCCATCTAGTTGGGGGGAAAAAGCACTTCCCTGCTGGCACAATCTCCTTGGGGTCAGTTGTCAAGGCAGGGTTGGGGAAAAACAGAGCAGGACTCAGGATTAGGGTCCTGAGGCCTTTTCCTGGCTGAGGCTCACCTGGGGTAGCAGACTTTGCTGGGGTCGGTAGCTCCTTAGGGTAAGTATCCTCCAGGGCTGGTAAGGTTGGGATCACATCTGCAGCTAGGGTACGCCGTGTTTCAGGACAGCTAACCGTCCATGGGTAGTTGGGCAGACTCTCAGGGCTTGCACCCTCCTCTGCCAAGTGTTCAGTCTGCAGCTGCTCGCCCTTGGTTAGTGGCTGGAACTTCTCTGGTTGCTGGTGCTGTTTAACACTGCTCCCTGGTCTTGCATCTACCATGGCCTGAACTGGTCCCTCTGTACCTTCTGGTTTCCTCCCTCCACCTGATAGGGGTGTAGCCAACAGTCCATTTTCTCTGGCAGTGTATCCTCTGCTAACTCAGCTGTGGGAGTATGGGGTAACTCCACATACTTGAGCCAGGTCCCATCTGGGCCCACCTCCTCAAGCAGTTCCTCATACTTTTTTTCTAAATCAATTTCTTTATAGTTACATAGTAATTAAGGTTGAAAAAAGACTATCAGTCCATCAAGTTCAACCTGTTAAGATCTCCTCTGATCTGCAATATGCAGATTAGTTATTAATTAATTAGTTGTTAAATAATTCTTAATAGTATAGTATTGGAGGATAAATAAAGAGTTAGTCCATCAAGTTCAACCTTTTTAGATCTCTATTGATCTTTTTAATATGTGGACTATTTATTATTAATTATGGACCAACTGTTTCAACAACCTTTCTTCTGTTGTACTGCTGTTCAATTAGGCTTTCTATCCAGGGTTATCTGTTTAGGTCATTAATAACCCAGGCCTGTGTTTTGCTCTCCTCTTGCACGGGCCATAAAACTATCTTCCCCCTTCATGACCAGAACCATATAAATTCCAGCAGAAAATGAACCCCCTTGTCAGATAAGTGACTACAGTAGCTTTTATATAATTCTAGCATCCTAGGGCCTACTTCTAACACAGTTACACTATTACAATGCATATTTCATGACATTAACCATACTCACGCATTAATTAATTTTAAACATTACCCAGAACACAGTAATATTACATGAGGAATTACATACAGTATACAGGAAAAAGCAGAGGGATATGCCATAAAAAACACGAAGCACGGTGGCAATATAATTCCCCTACCCATTTTCCAATGGGGAAGTCTGTTCTCTATGGTAGCTCAATGGGCCAAATTTCAGTCCCTGGAAAGGGGTCTGTGACATATATATATATATATATATATATATATATATATATAAAATTATTACTTTTTTATTATAAAGAGGAGACTGTTCATATTTTGAGTTGAAAGTACTGAAAAATTTACTGGATAGTGTCAAGACTGCGTCTGATAATATTTTAAATTATTTTAAGAGATTTAATAAAAGTGAAGTTTTATTGTTTGTCCCTTAAGAGATTGAATAATAATAGGTGTGCACATATAGGGATTTCTTGTATATTTAGTGGTTACTCACTAGTTTTGGAATTTAAGCTTCTTAAGAGCTCTCTGGCTAGAGTTAAAAGAAAATTGGTAAGGACGTTTCTGGAATGAGTGTAGTATTGTGTTGCCTATACAGTACGTCTTCAGCCACACTATAAATGTTTAAGTAATTGTCATCACTTTGAGACAACTGAATTGTAACATTAGTAACCAGATGTTACTTGTAGGGATTCTCTAGTTCTCTTCTTACTAGCCCAAAATCACTTCTTCAATGTTGCAAACAAAAAAACACATACAATTATATTGTTAAAAAGTTTCACATATTACTTTTATCTATTTATATAGATATCAACCTAAAATGCACTTTTATTTATTAATTAATGTACTTAACTTCTGAAGACATGTTTTACCCAGCATCGCATTTCATTATTGTTGGGTACATTTCATTTACAAATAATAATTTGAAGATGATTAATAAATAAGTTATCAAAAACAGTTTTACATGTTTATGTCATTATTAAAACAATGTAAATATAAACACTATAATTTACAAACAAAATATTACAAAGTCACCTTTATTAATAAAATGGTGGACCCACTACATGCTCCTTTGTTAGATACTGTTCTATCCCTTTTTTTTTATATTATTCATACATCAGCAAAAAATCTTAAATACTGTAATAACAGTTCACATTTCCCAAACAAGAAAAAAAGGTAGTAATATATATTATTTTTAAATTCTCTTAAAAAAAGCTATGGAAATCAAATATGCCATAATTAGATTATTTTCATAATTTGTGCATTGAAGATATTATCACAAATATTGTTGATTTTACTGCTGGGTACCCAAGGAAGTCATAAGTTGCTTTTTTTTAGATCTTTCAGTTTCAAAACTTTTAGTGATGGATAATTACTAAGCTGTCTCTTTTACATGTCAGTTCTTTGTCCCAGTCTATATTTTGTACTGCTGCCCTTAGACGATTAAATCTGCCCTTTTAAAATTAAGAGTTTTTGCTGGACCTTACATCTTTGTTTTTTTAATTCAGTCTCAAATGAGACTGTGTTGTGATCCCTGTTTCCCAAGGGTACCCCTATTTCAACATTTAATACTATATCAATATTACTTGTGATTACTAAATCCGAGATAACCTAATTTCTAGTAGGTTGTTGTATATCCTGGGCCAGATAATGATCACTAAGTGTACTCATGAACCTTCTCCCCTTAGCTGAACTGATGGTCTCACATTCATTTTTTTCAGGGTAGTTAAAATCTCCCATTATTAGAATTTCCAATCTGTAACAATAATTGCAGATCCTAACTTAGGCCCTCATTCAATTGCGATTTGGCCAATTGAATAGTGCTCTAAATAAGCACACAGCATATTTTTTTTAAAGAAGTTTTTAGTTAGTGAAAACCTTGCTTTTGAATAGATGCTTACTAACTAAAAACTTCTTTAAAAAAATATGCTATGTGCTTATTTAGAGCCCTATTCAATTGGCCAAATTGCAATTGAATGAGGACCTAAATATTTATACTAGGAAACTGCCTGTCAAAAATAACGGGAATACAATTGTAAATCTGGCAATGCTGTTTGTCACACAATGTGAGGATTATGGCCCTCTGAGCAACTTCGGCGCTTATCGCGAGCATCTCCCCCACATGTAGTTTAGGGGCCTCGCGGGTAGTGTTACTGCCTTGGGTTAAATGTTACTGCCTTCGGCCTCATTTTCATCCTGTTACTATTTTCGGCAGCCTTTTTTTTTTCTTGCTTCAGGCGGTTTTCGATCGTTAAAAAATACAAAATATGCCTTAAATAAACTTGCAACCTCACTCCCATGCTCCCTGACTCTCCCCTTGTGCTGTGTGTACATTTATTGGAGGCATATTTTTGTGTTTTTGCAGGCTTTTCCAGTTCGGTGGTTCGGCCTTTAAAGTCGTATTTTTGCGAGCCCCTCAGTCCATCATAAGGGCCGTAATTTTGTGTCCGTCGCTAAGTCCAGGGGCCTCACAATGAGGCCTCATTGCAGCAAAGTCTTGCGTGTCTCGGGATGAGCACCAGCTAAGTCCCGTGTGTCCACTCCTGCAATGAGCACCTCCGGCGCTCATTGTAGCCTAAGTCCCGCGTGCCTCAACTGCTCGCCTCGCTTTGCAAGGCTTGCAGTGCAATGACAGCAAATTTACACTGTTATACAGGCTGTACACTTATTATTTTACATTGTAGCAGAGGGTCATTTCTTCAGTGTTGTCACATGAAAAGCTATAGTAAAATATGTACAAAAATGTGAGAGGTGTACTCACTTTTGTGAGATACTGTATATTGGGTAAAAATGGTATAAAATTGTGAACCACACTTACAGTATGTTCTGTTTGGGACATATATACAGTACATGGTGTGTTTCATTTAAAGGGAAATATTTTAGTATTTTTATTTTATCTACAAATATTTTTTGCAACTTGTCCTGAGACCCTACAACTTGTCCTAGAAATTGGCAACCTATTTGTGAATCCTGTAAACCAAGTCAACCTGTGGGAAGGATCGATCAACCTTTCAAGTCCAAAGAATTGTGAGTTGTGAAAAACTAACAATCACATCAGAGAGTGATAAGCATAAAGTGAATGCCCAGTTGATTAAACTGGAGTCTTGAATCACTGTGTTATATTGTTTTGTTTTGGCAGCCCTATACTCTTAATGGTAAATGAGAAATATAAGAGTACAGAAGGTTTACACACACAAGGAGCAGTCCCCTCGAGTAGCCACACAGATATGTAGAGATGGTCCCCAAAGCAAACACACATGTACACATACAGATCAGGTTCCCCCAACAGACACGCAAACACACAGAACAGACCTAAATTTACGTTTCACCTCACTTCCAGACGTCCTGGCGGTTCTCCCGGGCTATTGGTGATCTTTTTGTTGTATTTTGTGTTTAATGTTTTGTGTTTTTGTTGTTTTTTGGTTTTCGCGGTTCGGCCGTTAACTTTTATTTTTTGTATGTCGTATTTTTTTTTCTAAGTCCCCCGTCTCGTTTTTTTTTTTTCCTGCGCCTCGTATTTTTTTTTCTTTTCTAAGTCCCGCATTTGTCAACTACTTTCAGCCTTAATGCGAAGCCGCATTTTGTAGTGTTTGTAGGCTAAGTCCTGCTTGTTTCATTCCCTCCACTGCTAGCCTCGCTTCGCAAGGCTCACAGGCAATGCATGCTCCGAGTTTAACGACAAGCCTCGCAAATTGAGGCTCGCCGGCGATGAGCTCCTTCGGCACTCATCGCCTAAGTGCTCCGAGTTTAACGGCTCACACCTGCGGCGCTCATCGCTAAGTCGTGACAACGTCTCATAGTCAGACAATCATAATATGTGATATAGGAACATGGTGGAATATTTTGAACCTAAGTAATATATGCTGTATATAAACCAAAACACCAATGAGAATAATTACACTTATGCACAAGGTAAATATTGGTTCAATCAGTAACATATAATTGAATATGATACCCTAATGTGTACAGTATGTGTACGTTCCTCTAAGGAGAAATGACAGTATCTTAATAATATATGCAAATTAATGATGGTACCACTATATTTAGTCTCCATACTATTCTATGAATGGAGTATATTGTTCTTAAATCATAAATAACCTATTGTATTTCCAATATGCAAGAATGGAGATACATGTCAGATATGAATTTGCTTGTTCCAATGATGAATACTTCCCATTTATAAGGGAGCCCTAATAGAAAAAGAACAACCATTATGTTTCCATTATTCTTCAAATTATAAATATCCATATCCCTGAAAGTAACATAATCGGGGGAACAATCACCCCCAAACATATTGCCAATTGGACACATGGCTAACAAGTAAGGAAAAGTTGTAAAACTTCACAAGTGTATAATATCTCATCTTCTCCTTAAAAAAATATATGTAGAGGCATATATGTGATTGCTGTCCTTTATTATTATATCAAGGTTGGGCCTTAGTAGTTAGCTCATCGCCCAACTTGTACGCACCTCGCAAAGCGTGACAACGTCTCGCAGTTTGACAACTATTATATGTGATTTGTTGAAGAGTTAATGACAATACAGATTTAAGCCAGCAGAAACAAACTAGGATACATGGTGCTTTTATCTAAATCACTGAAGAGCAAATGATTTAAATTAATACAAAGCTAATTGAATTAATTAAAGACAAAATCAATAAAATGGAGAAGAGATTGTAGGCCAATAGAATGGCTGGGGGTTAAGTGGTGGTCTTTTTGCAGGCTCCTCCTACCCTTGGCCAATGAAGTATTGACTATTTTCCGACTGCAGATTTAATCTTCATGATTAAATGTCACTTTACTCTGTAGCAATAAAGAAGTTAATATGTTTCCTGCTAGTAATAAAACAGTTAGCTTCGGTTTGGACAAGTTCCACCTGAGGACTTTAGTCAGACTAGGTACAGTATTTATTTATGGGTGTTGTCGCAGATTAGGTTATCTGTAATTCTCTATGTTAGACTCTGGCTGTTTTATTCACCCTTCTGTCATATAAATCCATCAGATTTTTTGAATGAAATGCAGGTGTCACATGTTACACTATGTCTTATATGTACAAGAAATGCATAAAATGTACAATATATAAAATGTTTCTTCAAGTAGGCCATGATTTACTAAGCTTTTACAGTCTGCAGTTAAGATCCCTGTATCTTTGATGGCTTCCAACAAAAAGATAATAATCACAGTGAAGCCATAGTGTTCCCCAGCACAAAACATAGCCTATCTCCTGTTAATTCAGGAACTAACCAAGTCTCCAGCTGTGTCTGTATTTAGAGTTTTACTAAAGGTTGGAAAACTCTTTTGCTTCAGTTTGAAGCCATGTTTTCTTAGTGCTAGCTTTCATTTAAAGTAAATATAAGGATTCTTTTGTTCCAGAAGCCGAATATTGGTGACACATTTTAGATTGAATTGCAGTACACAGTTTTTTTTCTTGAATTAATATTTAATGGATTATATTTTTAAGCAAATTCATTATTATTATTATTTATTTTACTTTACCATTCTAATTTAATATAAGTAAAAAAAATAAAAAGTACACCAAGTCTGGCAAGATATTGACTTCAAGCTCCGCCCACTATCTTTTTATTTCTATATCTGTCAACCAGAAAAGACAATAACATCTATTTATGTATATATTAACTATGAACAAGCCAATAAATACACATTATAGAGCCAATGTAGTGGCCTATTAAGAGGAAATTATTGTTTTAATTATGCAAATTTCTAATGTAATGATTTATAATAGCAAATTATTATTCAGTTAATTTTAATTTGTCTGTTCCCTAATAAGGTTATCAAGAGTGGGTAGTGACAGGTCTAAAGGGTTTTAAGATCAATCCAATTAGATAAGAGGCCAAACAGTTTTTCATATCCCACCCCATATCAAAAAATCGTTGCCAGTGGAAACCCTCAGCACAACAAATCTTCAGATACTGGAGATCACCGTGATGGTATAATTTTGTGCCTGGTAATTTAGCAGTGGTCTACTAGACACAGCCACTTCTCTTAGTGAGTCTGAACTTTGATAGAAAGTATTGCAGAGGTCATTTCCAGAACATATTGAACGGGCTGGAGACCTACCCAGGCACTGGGTTCGGTCGGAGGGCCACGTGACCTGTGCAGGCCCGGGAGTATGGGAGAGTAGGAGGGGCTAGCTGGGGGCAGAGCCACCTAGGTGACTGGCGCCAATTTGGCCATTATGCCCCCAGCTAGCCAAGAAGTTAGATCCCACCCACCCATCCCTAACATTGGGAGCATAGGTGTTAATCTATTGTAAATGGAAAATTATGTGTTAGCTATAAAAAGGATTGGAAAGTATGTGTTAAAAAGAAAAAAATAAAGTAAGCGGTCAAGTATTTTAGTTTAATCTGTCTACGCCATTAACAGTTGTATATGCTTTCATTTTCAGTTTGATTTATGATGTGTCTGTATTTGTTGTTGTCACAGCGTGGCGGTGGTGAGGGGAGTCACCGGGACACTGGTAAAGTGGGGGTGATCCTACCCTACGGGGGTACGGATGCTCCATCAAGGTAGGCCCTGGACGAGGGTCAGGGCGCAGAGTGAACTGTCTCGGTCGTCAGGCTCCTCCCCTCTCTTTATGTATATTTAAACAAATGGTATTGTTATTATGTGTATTTGGGTTTACCAATAAACGCTGTGGCCAGTATCGCCCCAAAAAAGTGGTTGTGTCTAATTATTTAATTAGAGGGTTTAGGAAGTGTTTGTGCCTAACAAATTATTTCTAGGAGAAGTTATCCCAAAGGGTCATACGTACATACCCACTGGGCCTTTCACGGGTCAAGAGTTTGCTATGATCAATTGAAGGCCCTAGAAAGGACATTTTAGCCTCAAAGTTGGCTGAGCTGGAGTTATTCCAAGTACTGCACTTGCAGTGTTGTCAACTTATAATGGGACACTCAGTAAATATTGGGACGGAAAATAGGGGTCATCTAAAGCAAAATATCTATATCTATCATAATCTTACATTTTGATTGAACTCAACGGACAAGCTCAAAACTCAATAGCTCAGTATTAGAGCTATAATTGATTAAGAGAGAATAATTATTTATTGCCAGTTCGTATTTTTTTATGTGAAAATATTCGAAAGAGCACTTTATTTTACTTTACTTTTATATGCCATGCCTTTGATTAAAAAATAGATGACACCACCCTACTTTTGTAGAGTGGTAAAATTCTGGGATGGCCAGAAATAGATGACACGACCTCCAATTAAAAGAAGTTATCTGTAATAAAAAGACAAATTACCAAAAGGACCATAAAATAGACAAGAAAAGTTATATTTATGTACATTTAGCTTTCCTAATATAACTATCACTCAGAGAATTGTTTTCAGCTGCCAACATCATTATTACAAGTGATAGGTCTGTAGGACCATGTTGGGATTCTGTGCAGAGATACCAAAACTCACACATAGTATATGTTAGTAACTAGAGCACTGTATAACTTAATTACATGTATGTGTTTGAGAGCTCTGACTCTGAGCATAGAGAGGTAAAACGTCATACAGCTAGTTTTTAATAATAAGAAAAAAAATTGTATTATCAGCTGGAACCTGGAGGCATACATGATGCTTTGATGAAGTTTGTATGTTTGAAAGGATGGTTCCAATTTTTGGAGAGCAGGGCTTGCATTTATTGATGCAAGTTTTATGCATGTGAGGAAGGGAGGGAGTTGGTATCAAATTCTGTGTGACTTAATTACCTAACAAATCCTCCAATTTTTACCCATTGAAACACATAAAAAAGAAATTCTTAATGCTTCAGCTATCATGGAGTGCTAAAAAAATATGTATTCTTTGATAGATAATGTCTTATGCTTGTTAGTTACTCAACCTTGACCTATTACTAGTTTGTTACATACAGTACTTCTTAAAATTCAATGACTCTTTATAGGGCCATTTACCTCATTATAAGTGCTCTTCATGGTGTGAAAGAGCACAAGATTCTATAATAAAATGAGCTAATGCTTTTTTTAATTACACTAACAGCTAATACATCTGAAGTCTTAGGTCTGTTTACTAACATACTCCTGACAGTCCCATGATTAACATGTCAAAACCATACAGTGCAACCTCTGTGAACACAAGATTTATGTTTTTTCTCTGCCTTCAGGAATGTAATCAGCCAACAGTTAACCCACAAGTAAAATATTTAGTCATTTCCAGCAGTCATTTCCTGCACAGATGAATTTGGGAAGAGTTAACCCTCTTTCTTCTCCTACTCTCTGCACACAGCTCTTGCTGTCAGTCTGCCTGGGGGACTTGGCAGAGTAAAAAAAACAAATGTCCCTGGGGATTAGGCAGGGTCTCATGTAAACAGACACATCATTTATGTTTCTTCTGTGGAAAAGCCACCTATTTAAAAAATTCAAAAAGTATTTAAACTTTACAGTGGTTTGTTCCAAGTTGTGTTGCATTAACTGGCCCTTTATGGAAACAAAGCAATCATAGTAGAGTGCCTCCTCTTTATGTGCAGATGGCCCAGGATGAGCTCAGTTGTAATGTTCCTAGGTAAGAGCAGAGAAGCCATGTATAACTACTCATAAAATACTACAGTATTTACACATGCTACTATTGGCTAGATATATTTAGATATTCAGTGATTCATACTAGTGCTCCGATAATGCTAAACACAAGTGGCAGAAGACTCTATCCCACCTGATTTTGATTGGGTGAACGTGGATGGCATTTCTGGCGGTTTAAGTTAGTCTGTGGAGTGGACTATTTTTTTTAACTGCTCACTATATACAATCAGCCCATAAATTATTATCAGTTTGTAGCATTCATTTATAATGTACAAAGCTGCAAATGAGCTCTTATGTAGAATATCCTTTACTTTCATTCTTACAGTTTGTATCCTTTTGATTGGAAGGATAAGTAAATTACTCCACACTACTTTCGAAGAATGGGAAAATCCAGAGTATAAAAATATACAGCAATGACACAACTGTCTCTCATTTAAATTACACAAAACACTCTGAAGGTGCACTATATTTTCAGAGGGACATTCAAATTAATAAAACAATATTTGGTGAAAACATGGGATCTAGTCTATTATGAATCCGTTTCCCGTCAGAAGACTAGGGTTGAGCTCGGCGCCACAGAAAAAAATGTACTGCAGGCAAATACCTGTTCCATCCTCTTACGTGGCGCAACTCGAACGGCGCTGAGCCACCAGGGCCTCAGGCGCGACTCCTCATAGCTCAAGGCCTCTTCTCTCGGCACGCCTCATGAGCCAGATTGGAGGATGCAATAGTTCTTTGGCTGCAGTAATTGTTTTACACCATCAGGGGTGCTGTGGCGCACAGCTCAACCCCAGTCTTCTGACGGGAAACAGATTCATAATAGAAAAGGGCCGAAACACCTTTGGCTGCAACTACAGCTGTGCCTTTTTGAGGATAAGTCACTATAAGTCTTGCACATCTGGATCCGCCAGGTTTTATTCATTCTTCTTGGCACAGATGCTCAAATTCTATTAGGGGTATCTAAGACCAAGGGTGAAAAGCAGTTTTAAAGTTTTCTCAGAGATTCCTAATCAAATGATCTTTGGCCCATTCCAAGCTACTCAAGTTCTTTACACTAGTTAAAGATTAATATTTGCCTGCTGGTATTACAGATGCGTGCTCCACCATATAAGATATGTTCAGCACCTTACAAGACATGGTCCTCTGATATTAAAGGTGTGTACTCCTCCATAGAAATATGTCCAGCACTATACAGGACATGGCCCTCTGGTATTAAAGGTGTGTAGTCTACCGTACAATGTATGTCCAGCACTATACAAGACATGGCCCTCTGGTATTAGAGGTGTGTAGTCTACCGTACAATGTATGTCCAGCACTATACAAGACATGGCCCTCTGGTATTGGAGGTGTGTAGTCTACCGTACAATGTATGTCCAGCACTATACAGGACATGGCCCTCTGGTATTGGAGGTGTGTAGTCTACCGTACAATGTATGTCCAGCACTATACAGGACATGGCCCTCTGGTATTGGAGGTGTGTAGTCTACCGTACAATGTATGTCCAGCACTATACAGGACATGGCCCTCTGGTATTGGAGGTGTGTAGTCTACCGTACAATGTATGTCCAGCACTATACAGGACATGGCCCTCTGGTATTGGAGGTGTGTAGTCTACCGTACAATGTATGTCCAGCACTATACAGGACATGGCCCTCTGGTATTGGAGGTGTGTAGTCTACCGTACAATGTATGTCCAGCACTATACAAGACAGGGCCCTCTGGTATTGGAGGTGTGTAGTCTACCGTACAATTTTTGTCCAGCACTATACAAGACATGGCCCTCTGGTATTACAGGTGTGTACTCAACTGTTACGATCTGCTTTCTTCAATTGGGCTTGATATGGCTGTTATGGCCAAACTTACCCAGCAGAACATCCAGTTTCTTTTGAACCATTCACCAAGGGAGCTGATGTCTCTAAAATCCTCTTCCTTGGATGCAGCATTTAAAAATGTGAGCACACAGCATCAGCATACATGATACTTTATCTGGACAAGTGGTCTGAAACTGCCTTTATTGTGGTGGAAACTTCATAACAGATACACCTTTTTATGAATCAACCAGGAGAGCAAACTTTAATAACTAACTCAGATTACCTAACTGACTCTGTACATAACGGTTACTGACTAGCACTGGAACTTTCAGTTTGAATTTAAACTGTCATCAGGGAGAGTGGACACAGAATATATCATCATAAGTTAAACACACATAGAGAAGCAACATAACATACAGTAATTCATATATATTATTATTATAATTATTATTACTATTAATATTATCTTTATTTGTAACACGTCAACATATTCCGTAGCACTGTACAGGGGTTAAGTACATGGCAAAAACAAAATGAGCACCTTATAAAGAATGGAGGGCTCTGTTTTTGAGCCTAAAATCAAGATTCAAAACTTACAATCCAGCAGCCTTATTAAATTGCGATTCGGCCAATTGAATAGGGCTCTGAGCATATTTTTTTACAGAAGTTTTTAGTTAGTGAAGACCTTGCTTTTGGATAAAAGTTCTTAAACTAAAAACTTCTGTAAAAAAAATATGCTGTGTGCTTATATAGAGCCCTATTCAATTGGCCGAACTGCAATTTAATAAGGCTGTAAGAGTTTAGATGTGATACAAGAGGGTGACAAATGCAAGATGGCAGTGTGAACGCAATTTGTTTAGTGAAGTGGAGTTGTCTGTGTGTTGTACTGTAGATTGTGGGTTTAGGTGTTATTAGGCTGTGGAATGTGCAGTTGTACATATTAAGGCTGAAGGTGATTTTTTTAACAGGTGTGTTTTTAGTATTTTTTTAAAGGTTTTAAGGCAGGAAGATAGTCTAATGGAGCGGAGCAATGAGTTCCAGATAGTAGGGGCAGCACAAGAAAAGTATTGAAGGCGGAAGTAAAAGGAGGAGGTGATAAGAGAGGAGGAAAGAAAAAAGGTCATTAGCAGAACGGAGGGGGCAGTTGGGAGAGTATTTTGAAACAAGAGCAGTGATATAAGGGGGTGCACTGTTGTTGAGGGCTTTATTTGTTGAGGGCTTTATATGTTAGGGTTATGATTTTAAATCTGATTATGGAGGCTATGGGAAGCCAATGGAGTGGCTGACAAAGAGGTGTTGCAGACACTGAGCGTTTAGCATGGAAGATCAGTCCAGCAGAGGTGTTCATTATGGATTGGAGTGGAGACAGACGAGAGATGGGGAGCAAGGAGTGAATTGCAATAGTCGAGTCGAGATATGATGAGAGTGTGTATTAAAATTTTAGCTGTGTCTTCTGTAAGATAGTGGCAAATTTTGGACATGTTTTTTAGGTGAAACTGACAAGATTTTGTTGTTCATTGAATGTGAGGAATAAAAGAGAGGGTGGGATCCAGTAGAACCCCAAGACAATGGGCCTGGGAGGTGGGAGTGATGATGGCATTGTCAACAGTGAATGATATTTGAAGAGTGAAAGCTGTAGTAAAGGATGAAAAGATTAGGAGTTCAGCTTTAGACATGTTGAGTTTGAGTTGACGGGTAGACATCCAGGAGGATATGTTAGAGAGGCAGTTGGAAACTTGAGCTAAAAGAGATGGGGATAGATCGGGTGCAGAGAGGTAGATTTGAGTGTCATCTGCATAGAGATGATACTGAAATCCAAAGGATTTTATTAGGGTACCAAGGAAGGATGTGTAGATGGAGAAGAAGAGAGGGCCTAGGACTGAACCTTGGGGTACACCAACAGACAGAGTGAGAGGTGAAGAAGATGTGCCAGAGAAGGAGATGCTAAATGTACAATCTTCTAGATAGGATGTGAACCATGAAAGAGCGGTGTCCTGGATGTCAAAAGAGAGTTTGGATTAGAAGAGGGTGGTCGACTGTATCAAAGGCAGCAGAGAGATCCAGGAGAACTAGAGAAGGGAGAAGAGACCCTTTGATTTGGTGGTTAGCAAGTCATTGGCAACTTTTGTGAGGGCTATTTCTGTAGAGTGTTGGGCCCGGAAGCCAGATTGGAAGGGGTCAAGAAGACAATTGGAGAAAATAAATTGAGTGAGGTGATTGTAGACAAGCCGCTCAAGCAGTTTAGGAGCCAGGGGAAGTAGAGAGATAGGGCAATAGTTGGAGGCAGAAGAGGGGTCAGATTAGGGCTTCTTAAGAATGGGTGTAATTATGGAGTGTTTTAAAAAGGATGGAAACTTGCCAGTGTTTAGGGAGAGGTTGAATAGATGTGTGAGAGCTGGGATAAGTGTGGTAGAGAGGGGAGGGATTAGCTGTGATGGAATAGGACCATGTGGACAAGTTGTAAGGTGAAAGGTTAATAGTAAAGTAGATACTTCATCCTTGGTTACAGGGTCAAAGGAGTCCATAGTGGAGGAGGCACTGGGGAAATGTAAGGGCTGGGTGTTGTCAGTTTGTTGAGAGGATGGTGAGTTAGGACCAAGCTGGGTGGAGAATTAATTTTGGATGGTTTCAATTTTATTTTTTTAAGATATAGGGTAATCAATCAACATAACATAGAATCATATTAAATATCTATGACAACTACTGAACCCAGTCCATGCAGAGGAGGTCAGACAAGGTACAGTTTCCCCATCCCACATATGCCTAGGAGGCAGTCCTGATAGGAGTCATTATGTGACTCCAAAGGGTAGTCCGGGGAATCTTGAAATCCACCATACAAAATATGTCTAGCAAACTTACAAGACATGGTCTTCTGTTATTACAGGTGGATAGTCCACCATACAAGACATGTACAGCACCATACAAGACATGGCCCTCTGGTTTATAGGTCTGTACTCCTTCATACAAGATATGTCCAGCACCATGCAAAACATGGCCCTCTGGCATTACAGGTGTGTACTCCAGCTCATCTCAGGTACAGATAAATCCTTTCACTTTCGATTTGGATTGTTCCTGGTTGTATAATTGGGTGTGAACTTGGCAAGGTGCAAAGTCCCAGAAATACACAGGCCGCCTCTGGACACTGCACAAGTAGGTACATCCAGGTCTGCTGGACATTTTATCTAAGACATTGGCATGTGACCAATGAGAGACATGAGGGGGAGACAAGAGAGAGAGCTTGGAGAAATAAATACAGGGAGAGGGAAAGAGGACTGAGCTAAATAAGAAGGAAAATAATAGTTTTATTATCCCTAAGTCACTTCCTCAATCAGTTTGTTTGTCTCAACAATGACACTTATTCCTAAAAGCAGGATAAATACAAAATAGGGGAGAGAGAGGGAGGGGGGGGGGGGAGACAGAGAGAGGTTGAAAAAGAGAAACACAGAGAAAGAGAGAGGAATAGGGGGGGTAGAGAGGAAGTGAGAGAGACTGAGAATGGTGATGGGGAGAAGGGAATTGAGAGAGAAAGTGAGAAAGACGAAAGAGGAAGGGAGAGGGCAGTAGAGAGAGAGAAGAGGAGAGTGAAAGAGTGAGAGGAAGGAGGGATGGAGTTAGGAAAAGAGAGAGATGGATGGACAGAGGGAGTGGGAAGATGCAAGGGAGAGAGACAGAAAGAGATGGAGAGTGAGAGTGGGGGAGAGAGCAAGTCAGAGAGAGGGAAAGGGTGGGCGATAGAGGGAGCAAAAGGGAAGAAGAAGGAAAAATGGAGAAGGAGAGAGGAAGAGAGAGAAGAGGAGCGTGAAAGAGTGAGAGGAAGGAGGGATACAGTTAGGAAAAGAGAGAGATGGATGGACAGAGGGAAAGTGGGAAGATGGAAGGTAGAAAGAGAGTAAGAGATGGAGAGTGAGAGAGAGGGGGAGAGAGCAAATCAGATGGAGGGAAAGGGTGGGCGATAGAAGGAGAAAAGGGGAAGAAGAAGGAAAAATGGAGAAGGAGAGAGGAAGAGAGATATAGAGAGGAAGGGATGGTGGGAAATGGAAGGTGGAAGAGAGAGAGATGTGAAGGAGAGAGGGAGGCAGAGAGAGAGGGTTGTAGGGAGAAGGGCAAGAAAAAGAGATAAGTGGAAAGAGAAAGGTGTAGTAGGAAAGAGTGACATAGGGAGGGGGAAAAAAAGAGGGAGGGAAGAAGGGTGGGATGGAAAGAGAGCGAGAGAGGGAGGAAGGGAAAGAATGAGGGAGAGTGAGGGGTATAGAGTGGAGAAAGAAGGGAAAGAGACAGAGAGGGAGCGAGGGAGATATATGGAGAAGGATAGAGGGGGAGAGTGAGATAGGGAGAGAGATAAGGAGAGAAAAGAGAAAGTGAGGGAAAAAGGAGGGAGAGATGGAGGAAGAGAGAGATTGGGGAAGGAAAAGAGAGGGAGAGGAAGGGAGGCAGGGAATATGGGAGAAAGAAGGGAAATATTAAGAAACATGGAGAAGGAGTGTGGGAGGGGCAAGAGAGGGCAGGAGAGACGGAGGACTTTATGGAGGGGCTTTAGGGGGTTGTGAAGGCTCTGTGTTATATTTGCACTACTTTGCACTGCTTTACTTAGTGATACTATCTGGTTTATTTAATACTATTTCAGTTTCTAAATATCTAATAATCTTCTCAGTACAGTGAGGAGTCCCCTACAGCACTGAAGGAGTTAAATATTTTCTGGTGAGATTGTTCATTTACTTTTTGTGAGCCCTGGTCAAAGGCCAAAGACTAATTTTTATTTTATTTTTTTCGTTGTGCAGTCGTTTACAACTCTTCAGGACCACATGGACTGTAACACACCAGGCATTTTTATGTCCATGGTCATGCTGATCCACTTAGTTTTCCTGGCATAGACACTGGAGTGGGTTGCCAGTTCCTTTTCCACTGGTCCACAACATATAGCTCCTGGTATTCCTAGGTGGTCTCCCATCCAAGTACTCACCAGGCCTAACCCTGCTTGGAATGACTAATTACACTAATTTAAATAATAAACAAGCGAGGGGCTGCATTTGCGGAGGTGGAGGCTCTAAGCCACCTCACAAGGGGTTACAAACACCCACAGAAGCGGCACTTTGAAAAAATACATCTAACACGAAATCACTAAATACGGACTTACACAAAAAAAATACAAGCCGCGGGACTCACAAAAATACCTTAACTGCCAAACCGTGTGCACCTAAAAACCATTAAAAAAACTATAAATATACATAAAAATGACATAAAAAGCTTACCCACAGCAAGGGGGGCACCCAGGACCTCTGCAAGTGAAGTTACATCTCAATTTAAGTCCAAATGATCGAGTTTAGACACCCGAAAATCACCTAAGCGAGAGAAAAAATGGCCGCCGAAAAAAACGAAAACAAGGCTACAGGACCCTAAAGTCGCAAAACACCACCAAGCACATACGGCTTTTCCAAAAAGCTGTAAGAGGTACAAGGTACACTTTTAGCATGGACGCTAAATCATCCATACACGCGTACCACATACACATTTGACACAATTTTACAACACTAACTTACAGAATGCGGAAATACCCAGCTACACTAACGACTTCCCCTAGCGAACGCAGCCTATTTACACTACACACTTTACACATTGCTGACACTTACACCTCAGCTCCAAAACAGTGCAAACCGACATTGTATGCTGCAGGAACATCAACAGATTGTCAGCTCTTCTG
Source organism: Discoglossus pictus (assembly GCA_027410445.1). NCBI lineage: Eukaryota > Metazoa > Chordata > Amphibia > Anura > Alytidae > Discoglossus > Discoglossus pictus. Next base: position 16,887,062 of record CM050169.1, on the reverse strand, counting down.
CACAACTCTTCCTGCATATATTACTTACAAATAGGTAAAGTATATTAATTTATTAATTATTTAATTAGCATGCAAAAATACATATACACAAAAAAAAAACACTATTGCAATAAACACAAAAGCCATTCACTGCGCGCCTCACAACGAGCGCCAACGCTGCTCATAGCACACAAACTACACCAGGGGACAACCTTGCAATAAGCGCAAAAAGCAGATCAGCGCCGACCTTACAATGACAGCAAAAGCACCTCTGATAAAAAAAAGTACAACAACCAAGAGCCTCGCAATGAGCGCCGAGGCTCGCAATGAGCGCCGAAGGATCTCAGACCACCCAAAAAATTAATGGCTGTGGCAAACAGCATTACCTACCTTACAATCTTATTGCCTTGTCATTTTTGACGGGCATGTCACTAGTATTTACATAATGGTAAAAAGTTACTAAAAGAGCCTGTATAAATGAAGATATTTTGATAAAAAGCAGCTCCTGACCAGTACATAACATGGGCCAGTTCAATGTGAGTATGGATGTTGCTCAGCCCAAAATAATTAAGGCTTATGCACCTTATACTCATTATCTGATACCCCCCTTACGCACAGGTTGTGAGAAATAGAGGGGAGCTCTTCGTGGAGTATAGCTACACTTTATCTAAACTTTGCTCTATCATTTTCATATTACTCACACATATTTAGCTCAATGCCTTTTGAGTTATTGCATATTATTAATTATGTCACTCAGACATTATTTTTTGTAATTTCTGAGAAGCAAAGTGATCAGAAAAGGACAATATATTTTGAAGTACTATACTTGAAAACCATAAACATGTTTTTAGAATGTAAAACATGGATTATAATTTATTTCTTTTATATACAATTATGTTGCTGTAGAATATTCCATCTATTTCTTCAGGTAGGTGGAGACTGCCAATACAGAGAGGAAGGAATGGACTGAAATGTGGCAGCTACAATTACCAGTGTCCTCATTAGCACTAATGCAATGCTTATTTGTCACGTAACTCACAATGTGCTTGTGTTTCCAGGGGCAGCTTTCTGAGCTGGAGAGATGGTCAGCAAAAGGCACACAGTGGGGATCTTCTCCAGAGAAGGAAGTGACAGCTATAAATGGCTGGTGATCCTCCTCCAATCCGTGGCTGCTATCATCCCTGTTTACATATCCAATAACGTTGCCCAATTCACAAACAAAGTGTCTGAATGCACATTTGCCATCCTGTACCACTCAAAAAAAAGAGGCCGGCTGAACGTGACCGATGTTACAGACTCTTTGTATGACGAAGAGCTGAAATATTTATCCGATGTCATAGGTAATAACTACCTTGTATTATATGTAGATACAGCCCACTGAAGGATAAAGCAGGGGTGGGAATCTAAGTGCTAAAAGATACACAGAGCTGGGTGACAAGATAAAGAGAGGACGCTTAAATAATACTAAAAAGTGGATGGACGGAGAGACAAATCAGTTTCAGTCATAGAAAATTTCGACAAACACACCTTAAAAATCTATTCATAGGGATAGATATACATGAGTAACATAATACGGACACCAACATATATGAGTCCCATTATACACGGGCACATATGTATATGCAGCCTTATTAAATTGCGATTCGGCAAATTTAAAAGGGCTCTATTTAAGCACATAGCATATTTTTTTTTACAGAAGTTTTTAGTTAGTTAATTTTTATCCAAAAGCAAGGTCTTCACTAACTAAAAACTTCTGTAAAAAAAAATATGCTATGTGCTTAAATAGAGCCCTTTTAAATTTGCTGAATCGCAATTTACAAAGGCTGATGGTATCTAAATCACATAAAGCATAGACACACATATGCATGTTTAAGCAAGTTCTACTCTGTAAAATATATAGAAATAGGCTGATCTTATTTAATTAAGTGCTTGTACATCTATATGATACCTAAATCTAGAAACATAATACATTTTGTACATCCTGTCACATATTAGTATACATTTTGCATTAATAATTATCAGATAGTAATTCCCTTTAGCAACATTTTAAAACTTCTTCAGTGCAGTCGACACTTTACAACAGGAGATACTTTCAGTTTTTTCTTCGGACAGATACTTAATTTGAAGACCACATGCATAGACAAATAAAGCACAAATAGTGTAAAATTTTAAATGTTATTATTATACAAATTCACAAGAGAATCATCATGCTGGTGTAACTTTGTACCTGGAAATTTAGCAGTGGTCTGCTAAACAAATGCACTGCCCCAATTGGGTCTGAACTTTGAAAGAAAGTTTTGTGGAAGACATTTTGAGAACAAAGATTTGGTATATATGATCGAAGACTTCACATCACAAATGCTTTTATTTCCCAAGAGAAGCTTCCACTCACACCTACACCCAGCTCTATGGTTTGTGGACCTGTTTTTTTTGTCATAGGTGTCTTGTGGAAACCTTCCATGATGTTTAGGTTTCCACACAGCACCTCAGAAAACGGGAAAAAATCAAGATAGAGAAGTATCTAATACAGTAAGAATACTTCTGTACACTATTTTCAATATCACATTTGGGTTACAGAAAAGATATGTTCCTGGGAACATCTTTGGGTCGAACTTGTATGTAACTTGGTTGCTTGATGAATAATACAATCAAATATATAGTTGTGAGCATACGAGTTGTTGCTAACGCTTGCGGGCTCGCAAAGCGAGGGCCACAGTTGCTGGCAAGGAGTGCCAAAGGCGCTCCTTGCCAGCAACTGCGACCCTCGCAAAATTTACGGGGGGCGCAGTTGCTGGCAAGGAGTGGTATGCGGCTGTGGCCAATTTAGCGTCCTTCTTTTTCGGAGTATCTGTAGCTGTTTGGTGGTGTTTTGTGTGTTTAGAGTCCTGTAGCCTCATTTTCGTTTTGTTCGGCGGCCATTTTTTCTCTCGCTTAGGTGATTTTCGGGTGTTTAAACTTAAAAATGTGTACTTAAATCGAGGTGTAACTTTACTTGCAGAGGTCCTGAGTGCACCAGCTTGCTGTGGGTAAGCTTTTTATATGTTTGTTGTGCGTATTTATTGTGTTTCTAATGTGTTTGGGGTCGTGCGGGTTGCGTCTTTTTCGGCAATTCCTTAGGTGTTTGGTGGTGTTTCGCGTCTTTAGACTGCTGTAGCCTCATTTTCGTTTTTTTTCGGAGGCCATTTTTTCTCTCGCTTAGAGAATTTTTCAGTGTCTAAACTCTTTTATTTTGAGTTAAATTGAGGTGTAACTTCAGTTTTTGAGGTCCCGGATGCCCCCCCCTAGCTGTAGGTAAGCTTTTTATGTATGTGTTGTGTGTATTTATTGTTTTTTTTCATTTTTTCATGTGCGTGGGTTGCGGCCGATTTTTGCGAGGTCTTAATTGCGAGGTCCGCAGTTGCTCACAACTATATATGTGATAACTGCAGTTAACTGCTGGGAAACCTATCATTTTATATTCTAGTGAGCTTTTTCAAGTGGGAGGAGACTCTGAATACAGAGGAAGTTTGTATATGCTATAACAAAACTGGCAGATTTTCCTGCCAGTTCTCTCAATAGGTTTAATGAAAGTCTCATCTGTTTACAAAGACAGACCTTCCTGAGAAAAAAACCTTAAAGTGAAAGGAAACCTACAGCACAGAATAATTACGTATAAAATCTAAATATTTGACGCTCTGCATTTATATTCTTTATTTTCTAAGAATGTTTTCACCATTATCAAGATATTAAAAAATTAAAATTGCACCACATTTGTCAGCATTGTCAGCATTGTGGCTCAGTTGTCTCTCTCTTTATGTAGGTAAGGATAATGTCCTTGTGATAATGGATGATCTGGATGATAGCAGCGACGAGGAGAAAGGAAGAATACTAAGAGACCAGTGGAGCATTGAGCAATTAGCCAAACAACTCTTCCTCTTCAGTGAGATGGAAAAGAGAGCTTGTAACATGAACGGTTCAGACCCAAGATTTGTTGATGCCCCAGCCTTAGACTACTTGCAGGATGCGCACAAGTCTTTTGTACACAAGACAAATAACATTAAGAAAATGCTCACATCAGGTAATTGTAAAAACTTTTTAATTTATGAGACATATTATCTCTCAAACTGATCTCTAAGATTATACATTATATAACTATCAGCATTGTCAGTAGCTGTTATTTCTCAATGAAAATGCCCATATAAGGCTTGTCCATTTCTAGTGACTGGGAGTCATTCTCAGGATTCTTATGATAAAACCTAGAAACATAGACTTAATGGCAGATAAAAAAAATATTGACTTTCAGTGTGTTACCGCTGCCCTGAATGTACCAAGTGGTTGTAATTAACATTAATTAGAAGCAAGTTTGGAGCCTTTGAGACTGGCTATGTTATATTTAACTACTTAAAGTTCGATAAAAAATAAATCAACAGTTTTGCAAGGTATGCTTTAAACTGTGGAGCTACAGTAGTGGGTTCAAATACAATATAGTTGCTTTTTTGTCATTTAATTGCTAACATGAGTTTTGACTATCTGTTTAGTGGAGCTTCAAAAAAAAAAAAAAAAATATATATATATATATATATATATATATATATATATATATATATAGACCATTATAGGGTATAGTTTGTAACTGTGACTTTGTATTTTAGATATATTAATGTTGTAGTCTCTTTACTCATGTAGTATGATGATGTAGTGGTAAGTGTGCTGCTTCAGAACTATTTCCATTGCTAGTTATTTGGTTCTATGCATATTACCCTCAAATATCCCAACTTCCAAATCATGGCCTCTTGTTTTAATTTCTTCTTTTTCTGGAACGAATAGTGTATTTAAGGAATAGTATTTTTTTATCATACAATTTATTTAAATTAATTAATTAATAGACTTGTTGAAATTCGTTAAATAGAGATATGAGAAGGTGTAAAAGTATTGATTTGTTGAATTAATTCAATATTTTGGTTTTGTTTAATTAATTGACTAAAATACTGGTTGAATAGGCTTATGAAAGGGATGGAGAATTGATTTTGTTGATACATTGAATATAAATATTGTGCTATGGAAGATTTAATTAATTGAGATTTTACAAAAATATATGAGATAGTTTGGAAGTAAAAATAATTTATAAAAATAATTGGGTAGGTGATTTGAAGGAAGAAGCAAAACAAATTAAATTAAATGTAATAATTAGGATAAGAGTGCACTTAATTGACTTAATGGAATGTTTATACATGTTTATAAATTAAATATATCATATATTATGACTTAACTGACTAGGACATAATTAAGGAAATAACTGATGTTATAATTGTGAAGTAAATGCATTTCATAATGGTTAAGAATGATATAAACTAATTAACTGAAGGTTTGTTGAATACATAATTTATTTTTTAAAAACTTGACAAGTGAAAGAGGTCATAAAACATTACTATATTGAAGTCAGATTGGACAGAATCCAGGAAACTAGGTACCATCGAAGTCCATACGTAGACTCATGAAGATAAGTAGAGGCCTATATAAATGTTGTTTTGCGTAAATGGAGGTCTATAGTGACCTCCATGGTAGATAGTGATAGGGCCCTTGTGGTTCTGTAGGGGCCCACTTTAGGGATAGGGACTTTGGAGGTCCATTGGGACCCCATATGTTTTAATTTGGGTGGGTCCATTGTTATTAAGGATGCTGGAGAAAATACATTTTTAATTTTATATAGTGATGATTATTTGGAAGTGGTATTGGGATAATTAAATTCAATCACATATATAGTTGTGAGCAGGTGGGTTGTTGCTAACGCTGCGGGCTCGCATAGTGAGCCTGCGGCCCTCGCAAATCGAGGGCTGCAGTTGCTGGCATGGAGCTCCAAAGGCGCTCCTTGCCAGCAACTGCGGACCTCGCAAAATTTACGAACTTACGTAAAGCAGAACTTAGAAAAAATAAAATTACGACCTCGCAAAAATACGACCTTACCGCCCGAAACCCGCGCACATGAAAACAGCAAAAACATCATAAATACACACAAGAAACACATAAAAAGCTTACCCACAGCAAGGGGGGGGGGCACCGAGGACCTCGAAAAGTGCAGTTACACCTCATTTTGACTCGAAATACAACAGTTTAGACACCTGAAAATCCCCTAAGCGAGAGAAAAAATGGCCGCCTATATTACTTCAAAATAGGTAAATGATATTGATGTATTATTTTATTCCTTATTTCATTAGCATTAGCAAAAATAAACAATGCTCATAGCACACAAACAACCAACAACCTTGCAATGAGCACCGAAGATGCTCATTGCGAGCCATGCGATGAGCGGTGAAGGCGCTCAGTGCGAGACTCGCAATGAGCGCCGAAGAAATTTACCGCCCTTACAATCTTATTGCCGTCATTTTTTGACGGGCAAGTCGCTAGTTTTATATATGATATTAAGGAGGAAGGTCCAGATTATGGTAAAATAATGATGAATATTTCATAACTATAGGGGACTATTTGGGAGTAGTTGAATATAATGAAATAAGTGAAACAGAGGTTTAGGAAAATGCATTGAAAAGAGGAATGTGATGAATTGACATGACTGAAGAATAGATAGGGGGCAATAAATTAAAATTTAAGAACATCATTTTAGTTTGCAATATGATTAATTGTGAATGAATAACATGTATTTGTCTAACAAGGACCATGCATAGAATAAAATGAGCACAATATATTGAAATGATTTATTAATTCAGAACATTTTACCTTGGAATATATGATGATATTCCAGGATGACATCAAATTACAATTTTCATGGGGTGATTGATTCTCTGAAGGGCAGCATGGAGAGGTTTGATGCATAGAGTAACTCCTTCTGTTCTGAAAGGGGTGGACTATGGGAGTAGGAAAAGTGTGTTTACAAACAAGATTTTTCTAATCAAATTATGTTTCGCCAGATTATCATTAGTTTTATTTACTTTACATTACGCAAGAATAATAGTTGCAATGTTTCACCTCTACAAGGTATGTCCTGCAATTATGTATTACTTGAGATGCTTTTTGGATTATGACGATTTTCTCTAAGGACATTTTTGTTTGCATATAAGACTTATATCAAGGATGAAACAAGGAAACTTTATTCTTTTTATAATTCTACTGTTTTTGGCAGAGAGTTGAAAATGTTGAGATTAATGAAAATGTGTTTGGCTTTGACCAGAAGAGTTTGGTTCTAGTAACAGAAAACCAACCAAGTTGTTTTCACTATTTGAAGAAAGATTTTAATAGCATCATCATTGGCGTTTCCTTCGCCTGGTATTAATAAAATAAACAGCGAGGGGGTAGATAAATCTTTGGTCATCCTTTTATATTACAACATTTTCTGATAGCTTTTCTAATGGAATTAATCTCTCAAGTGGGAAAATAAGGTTATAGAAAACCTGTTTTTACATTTCTTTTTGATGAATTGTGAGACTATTTCGGGTTTATTGTATGCTGATAATAGATTTTTGCATGAATATGACATAGAAGGTATGAATATGATATAAGTGTGAAAAAATATCTTTGAGTCCATTTAGTATGTGATGTTTGTGCCTTTGGAGGGAAAGGCTGACTATGGCCCCCATTTAATTAAGTCCGTAATTAGCTTCATACAGCCCGTATGTCTGTTGGTTAGACATTTGTTACAGTTACTCTGACAGGCACCACATGCAAACCATGAACCCATATATAGCATTTCAGGGCATGGTCATGATCAATTAAGCAAGCCCGTAACTACAGATTTAGACAGAGCCAATAGTAAATGAGATCATCATAATGACGTTAGTAAAATATGGAGCTTAGACTACAATTAATGAGTGTTTAGAAGTACGACTTATGATCAGAAATCACAATCCAGAAATGTAGAAAGCAATGAAAATTAATAAATAAACTGTTCTAGTCCATGTGGGTGGCCTGACATGCATTAACTCCTTGATTCCTGGGATCAATTTAACAAGCAAATAAAACGTAAAAAAAATATGTTTTTTTGCAGATTTGCTTGAGACTGTAATGCAATTTATTATAATGCCTTTCATTGCTTTGCCAGCATTTGTAAGTACAGTATTGTGTGTTTATTTGCTTTTGAAGTGTTACAAACAGGTGTTTAGCCCACTTCCGCATCCTATCTAGTACTCGTACAATTTTTTTTATACATTTGCCATTTATTGGTTTAAAGGCAATTGTGGGCTTGTTGAAATGTTGCATATGAATATGTATTTTGCGTCTTTAGCACTGGTTACATTTGTGGCCTTGAAACATCAAGGAGGAGATAGGACAGAGTTTTTGACCACCGCAGGGATTTTGAGCCTGTAACTCGCAAATGATAGTGAGTAGCAAAATGTAGCCAATTAAATATCTGTAACTTTTACAGGCTCCATTACAAGCTCCAGTAATTGTGATTGGGATAATTGAATGAGGGCCTACACTATCTGCAAATGAATGGATGGGATGAAGGAATGGATTTCTCTAATTTTGCTAATCAAATGATGTTTAACCAGATTATCAATATTTTTGTTTAATTTGAAATAATTTTTTTCTATTTCAGTAGGAAGGCCTAAAGAACTATTTTTGGCACCCTCAGTAGGTATGTACTAATCCTACAATTATATATTACCTAAGATGTAGGTAATTTTCTCAATTTAGACATGGTCTCTTTTCTATGATGCACAGTTTGGACTTTATCCTGTCTCCTCTTCAAATCACAAAAATATGTTTCATTCATTTCCAATATCATGGTTTTTACCACTATTACAGATGTCCATATGGTATCCATTAAAGGCTGGAACTTCAATTGGTGTAAGGGCCAGTGTTCACAATTAATTAACATAAAAAAAAAACCTGTACAAACAGCAGCAAACTAAAACTTTAGCCAGAAAATGTAAAAACACAGTTATCCTCCTTAATGCTGTACCCCTCCCCACCTCAAGATCTATCTGAACGCTGCTCAAAATAAGATTGACAATTTTAAACTAGATAATATTGTTAAAGTTGTCTTGGTAAGACTTGAACAATGCGTTCCTACGTTAGATAGAGGTGGGGGGGGTTATATATCAGCAGTCATTTATAAGGTAAACAATGTTTTTAAATGTTATTGCTTGCTAAAGTTTTGCTACTCTTAGCATATGTATTTTATTGTTAATTAATAGTGAAATAAAAAATAGGCTTAATATAAAAAAAGTGCCTGCGCTGTCTAAGCTGGTCAACTGCCTGATACATTGACTGCTGTAAAAAGCATGGAGAAATGATAGGGTTACCAATACAACAAACTCCATCTTGTGCTTCTGCCACATTGTTTTGTTTTGCTTTGTTAAAGGGTTAAAGCTCTGGTTTGCCTCTCCCTCGATAGTCACAACTTGTATAATTAGTTGAGAACTTATCCTGCCAACCCCAATATTTGGGTTTAGTTCAGTTACCTTCAATTAAATATACGATGGAACAGTGATAGTCAGAATCATCACATCAGGAACATGTACACCGCATCTTTTGTATGTGATCCATTGTAAATTCTGAAATTAAATTCTACTTCTAATAATACTAATAAAAATGGTTACAGGTTGCACCACCTCTCAGAGAAACCATGGACGTGATAGTCCAGAGCAGGGATATCCAATAGGAAGGTCTTAGGTACAAATTGTGACATCCAACCCATTTTGTTCTGGAACTCTGTTGCGTTGTTACATTTGCTATTTATGCTCCCTGCATCTTCTATAGTCTTAGATAAGCTATGCGTTTAATGGTGTAATTTCTCTGGAACTTCTTCATCACAAATATTGCTTCCTGCACTTCTTTGAATGACAAAACATTAAAATATTCTTGTATGTATTCCTAAAAAATGGTTTCTGCATCTTGAGTTCATTTTCAAGAATACATTTGTATCTTTGTGTATTTTGTAAAAAAAAATGACTACACTTGGTCTAGAGTGTTACACTGAGGCATCTCTTAGTGGCCCATGGAGATAACTTTAATGCTGCCATTTCAGAACAAAATAAATATTTGCAATTAAAGAAGAAAATATTCTTCTGGATTCAAAACATACCGTATTGGTCCGAATATAAGCCGCACCTTTTTTCCGATTTTGGAGCTTGCGAGTTACGGGTGCGGCTTATATTCGCCACCGTAAAAAAAATCATTGCCGATTTGCGAACTTTGCTTGTTAGGTGTGCGGCTTCTATTCGCAAACGCAAAATGACTGCAGATTTGCGCGATTGCAAGTTAAGGTTGCCAATTTTCGTGGTTGAGACTGCGGTATTGAATAGCGATTTACGGTTTTAGTGATTCTAACATCCTGTGAAGCCTGTAACCTGCAAAAAAAGCTACAGTGCTAATTAGAAAGCCTGTTTCTTGCAATGGCTGATCACTTTGAGAGTCTTTTTCTCTCTAATCTTTTTTCTATTTTTTCCCCTTGAACATTATGGATGCGGCTTATATGCGGGTGCGGCTTATATTCGGACCAATACGGTATATACCTCTTACAGAAAATGAATAATACATTAATAAGCCCATTTGCATGTCTTAAAGGCAGGGACATGCAAATGAAAATCCAAAAATACCAACTTTATACATTTATCCCTTAAAGCATATATCCGCAGTATCAAACAGCTTTTAAGCAAAGCACTACGTTGGATTTTACACAAACCAAGATTCACTCATATACAGGCCTGTTTCAAGCTTTTGGCAATCATCAGTATGAGGCAGATACTGTTTTGTGCAATAGATTTTGTAGGATTCGGTATTCCACAACAATCATTTAGTGTATGGTGAGAAAAGCTCTCTACTGTACAGAGTACAGAAAACGGATAATACATTATAAGCCCATTTGCATGTCTAAAAGGCTTAAAAGCTGCTTAATACGGCGGGCATATGCTTTAAGGGAGCAATGTATAAAGTTGCTATCTTTGGATTAAACAAGTGAGGTACTGTATATTGTGTTCTCATTTGCATGTCCCCGCCTTTTAGACATGCAAATGGCCTTATTAATGTATTATTCATTTTCTGTACTCTGTACGGTGGAGAGCTTTTCTCACACTAGTGCTCACCATAAACTAAATGATAGTTGTGGAATACCTCTTATACAGCAATACCCACAAGTAGATGAAATGATTTGTTCAGTAAACTATCTTTACTGCCTATGTTATATTAATGCTTTGTTACATTTCAAATAATTGCAAACACTTAAACAACTAGCCCTTTACAGGATCATCCTGATGATGTGTTTGAATACTGTAGTGTTATTAGATAGTGATCAGTAACCAAATGACTGGTAATCTACAATGTACATTACAACAATCCTCCATTCAGAATATTCTGTGTATGGGGGTGTCATTGCTGCCATTTGGACAGAGGGCCATAGAGACATCCAGTCCATCTACCAAAGAAGAGAAGGACAGACACACAGTATATATGTCATTAAAAAAAGATATAGAGTTCAGAAATGACAGGGACATAAAACCTTTAAAAGACTAATTGGGAGTCTAGCTTAAATGGTTTAAGAGCTTTTAAGAGAGTAGGCGATTGGCTAGGAGTTTGTAAAACCCTCTACATGATGGGAAATAGACAAGTTACACAAACCCACATTGAATAACAAGGTGAACAATGGGACAAAAAGGCCAGACGTTAAAAAGACAAGACTACAGAGGATGTGAATGAAGAGGAAGCGTGAAAGAATAAAGAACAAAAGAAAGGAGGTTTTTATATAGTAAGGAAAAAAGTTCAAAATTTAAAACATCAGAAGATACAGGATGGGAAGTAAAAAAGGAGAAGATGGGACCAACATTGTGGTATCATTGGGGTTGTACATTTCTATGAATAATTCTTGGATAAAATGTGGTATTTTATATTTATACAGATGTTAGTGTTGGTGTGGAGCCTCACCATCCAAATGGTATGTACAAGAGCTGCAGTGATGTTTTATCATGGTTTGTATGTTAGAGGGTGGGGTTGGGTAATACAATGATTAATCATAATTAATAATTATTTGCTCTGTTATTATTCAGACTACTTTCCATCCCAAGGTCTGCTTTCAAAAGAGGTAAGAAGCAACAATATTAAAACTAATATTTGTATCTGTTAAAGGACTCCTCTTGTGCCATATTTATTCTGCTCTCTTTTTTACAAAGATTAAAATAAATTAATACCTCATTACATTTTTTAACTGATGAATTCAGTATAGTTTTAATGATGGAGTCATGTTATCTTTGTTTCTAAAAGGATTAGACACTTGAAAAAAATGAGAGGAACTGCAGATTCGGATAAGATCTCTATTAAGTTCTGTTGAAAGCTCCCACTTTAAAAATAACTTTTTTTTGCAATAGATGTACTGTAAATAGAAGAGCAATCTCTAGTAGGATAAGCCTCAAATTCATACTACAGACAGACTAGTAAAATGTCCATGACACAAGTAATTAAATATATACGATTTTCTCTTAAATTCTTGTATGTGAATGGCTTCGTAATATTGATATTTTGTACCATACTTATGAAAAAGGTGAGGAAATGTGAAGTTTTTCTCAAACTACTATGGTTCTTTAACAGTACTTCTCAATACTGATACTAATCTCTGTTCTTGGATTCCCTTACACCTGACATATTTTTAGTTCCTTTCCATCCTATTCATTTTTCTTGTTAAATCCTCTTTTTAGTTCACCATTAACTGTAAAAGCACAGATGCTAACAAAAGCAAGTCCTTAGCCAGAAAATATTATAAAAAAATACAGTTTACTTCAATAATGTCTGCTACTGTACCTCTCCCCACTTATTTCCTTGCAGGAGATGCAGGGTGTTATGGGATTGTAACTATAGTCCCTTATCCTCCAAGTTACCAAATCTGCCTAATTAATGTTATTTCAGTTCAAATGAATAGGGCTCTATATAAGCACTTAGCATATTATTTTACAGAAGTTTTTAGTTGGTGAAGACCTTGCTTTTGGATAGATGTTCCTTGAATCACAATTTAATAAGGCTGTAAGTGTAGATCAGTCATGAAAGAGCTGAACTGCAGTTTTAAATTATTATTTGTTTTATTTTTATTGCTAAAGATTTGCTTTATTGCGGTTTGTTAATTTATTTATTATATAAATAAATTACAACTTTATCACTTTATTTCAAGATACTCATTTGGAGTAGATATAGCTGGGCACTGGTCACTTTAGTGATGATTATATACATACAGGATCGAGTCACATTATTATTATTATTAGAGTCATGAGCTGGCTTGGTGGATATATAAGGCATTCTGCAAACATATCAACCATCTCTGTCATCAGTAAAAAATGTGATTTATCCGACTTTGGAGAGGGAATGGTCATTTCCTTTTAACCAAGGGTGGCAGTATTTCTGAAACAGAAAGGTTGTGAACTGTTCTCAAGCTGCTGTGGTTAAAGTGTACCGTGACTGTACAAACTGAACCATTGTGAATAAATGGAGTCAAAACTGCGGAACAACACATGCCATTGCTGTCAGAGGTTAGCTGTGAAGGTGTGTGATGATCAACCAATACGCTACAGACGTATGTCTAAAATGACAGTACAGAGAACCCTGTTGCTTATGGGGCTCGGAAGCAAACTGCTGGACTGCACCCAAGTTGACGTGACAAGGGTTCATTGTCAGAAACGGCTTCAATTTGCACTACAGTACTGAAATTGGACCTCTTCTGATTGGCAAAGGGTTGCCAAGTCACGTTTTCTGCTTCATCGATGGATGTTGGCGTGTCGGGCACAAACACTCTCCCAACAAATGTTGGAAGAACACAAGCTGGTGGCGGCAGCATTATGGTCTGGGGAATCATTGTCTTGGTTCATTCATACCTCTGGAAGGCAATCACAACCGATTGGGTTATCTATCCATCCTTGCAGATTAAGTACACACATACATGTTGACTGTCTTCCCTGGAGCGGATTGGATCTTCCAGCAGGACAATGTAACATGCCATATGGCCAAAAATGTTCTGGGGTGGTTGGATGAGCATGAAGAAGGCTTCCAAGTACTTCCCTGGCCTCCACATTCCTCGGACTTCAACCCCATCGGGCACCTGTGGGACCACCTCGACTGCCATGTTCTCCACATGGATCCTCCACCACGCACTCTTCAGCTGCTGTTGGATGCACTGCAGTCTGCATGGCTCCTTGCCAACTCCCAGCATCTTATTGATTCACTACCAGGGTATCTAGCTGCTATCTGTGCTGCACACGGCGGTTATTCAGGATATTAGCTGGTGGTCATAATAATGTGACTGGACTTTGTTTACCAGCATAAATTTATTTTTTTAGCAGAATGGCACTTTTTGCATAATCATTCACCTGCAATAATATTCACTTATGTGACACCAAGCACTAAGTCACTTTATTTGTGTCAACTAGTTAATGTGTGTCACACAGGACTTTACCACTTGTGAGACTCAGATCTTATTTCAAATGTTGATAAACACAAGAATGTTTATATAATCAACATCAAAAAGACTCTATGTTAACTTTTGGACTCAAATGACTTTCAAATATTAGAATTAAAAAATTGGACCGGTGAACATTAGAGAGAAGAGAGAGAAGGGTATGAGAGTGGGAGAGGCAGAAGGGAGATGTAGAGAATGGAGAAGGAGAGAACAGGGTGTGAGAAGGGTGGGAGTGAGGGAGAGGCAAAGGGGAGAGAAGGGAGAGGGGGATGGGTGGGAGAGATGGAGAGGGAGAGGAGGGAGAGGGAGAAAGGTGGGAGATAGGAAGAGGGAGAAGGGAGAGGAAGAGAAAGGGGTGGAAGAACAGTTGGAGAGAGGGAGAAAAGGGAGAGGGAGAAGCAAAAAGCAAAAACAGTCAGTGGTGTAGCTGGGGGGCATTGGCACTCCTGACCAATTCCTCAAGGCTCCCTCCTCCTCCTTGGCTGCCTTGTCTCTCCTCTGACTCATCCGAGCGAGGAGGACCCGGCAGTAGGAGAAACCGCCAGACCAATTGGTACCAAGAGGAGAGAGGGGGAAGAGAGAACTGGAGGTGGGGAGACAAGGGGGAGAAGAGTGTCAATGGGGGAGAGAGGGAGAAGGGAGGAGAGGCAGATGGTAGAGAGGAAAGAGTGAGATGCAGATGGGAGAAGGGTGGGGGAGGCAGAAGGGAGAGAAGGGTGGGAGAGAAAAGCAATTGGGAAAAGTTAGGAAAATTAAATATAGCTTAACTAAAAGTAGCTTGTAGGAGCATAATAGAGGAGGGGAGGGCATGAAAGGGGAGATGGTTATGTTGGAGAAGAGAAGGGGAACAGTTGAGAAGAAGAGCCTGAGGAAAAGGCAGGGGTATATAAAGAAGAAGAAGGCAAGAGGAAACATTGTGTAAAGGATTAATAGGAATAGTTAGCAGGTGTTGCTAACTGATCAGCTGTAAAAAAAATAGTGTGAATCAATACATTTAAGAGTAACCAGGGATCGCAGGGCGAGGGGCAGTGAGGGAGGGAATTGGGCTCAGAAGACCAGAGAGATAGACCAGGCAGACAGAGCGAACAATATAGTGTCTGGAAAAGAGTGAAAATGGCTTTAGAATGTGTGAGTTAAAGGCTATAAACACAGGGTTGTTTGAAGGCTATGCAAACAATGGGGGGAGGGTACAAAGAAGTACAGAGGTACACAACAATATTCAGGGAAACTAGCAATGTCAGTAGTTATAATAACATAATAATTAATAATCAGTAAATGTAGCAGAGGTCTTCAGTTCTCAATACCTTATCTGTTGAAATGTAGCAGTGGGCTCAAGAGCCCAGAGAGATAGACCAGGGAGGCAAAATGAACAATATGGTGTCTTAGCTGTGGAAATGTAGCAGTGGGCTCAGGAGACCAGAGAGATAGAGGCAGAGTGAACAATATATATATATATATATATATATATATATATATATATATATATATGTGTATATATATATATATATATATATATATATATCATACTTGCACCATCATATATATATATATATATAATTAAATATATATGGGTCCCACTGGAGGGGCACAGCCACTGACAGCAGAGCACCCTGTTATATATCTGCTCTCCCCCACCCATCCTCTTCGTTCTGCTAATGGTTTTCTTTTCTCCTCTCTTATCGCCTCCTCTTACTATGGCCTTAAGGACTGTTCTCGTGCTGCCCCTACTCCTTGCCTGGCTCCACTAGACTATCTTCCTGCCTCGAAACCTTCAAAAACTCACTAAACCAAATCTGTTTAAAGAAGCATATCACCATCAGCTTTAATATGCACAATACATTGTACCTCACACTTACACTTAACATTGTAAGCTTGCACATTTTCAATCTTGCTAAGTGCTGTTGGGAAAGTACTGTGTACGTTTGATTTGAAGGTCAAAGACAAGGAACTGCATTTTTTTTTACCTGACCTTACCGCTGTATGGCTCTACTGAATATGTTAGTACAGTACAAATAAAGAAAATAATAATAATAATAATAAGAAGAACATGAAAAGTGCTTACACTGGCTCTTTAAATTGAGAATTGTTCATTTGTTTTAAACAAACTATTTTTTTCTCTTAGGAACCTTCCCCAAAACCCAAAGACAACAACAAGAAGTGCACTCGAAAACACAAGGTAAGAAAAGGAATTGAGTAGGATATACATGTTAGGGTCTGATACACTTTGGCCCCTATTAAATTGTCCAAATTGTAGTTACTGTAACCTGTAATTTACTGCTATTAAATTGGCCCTTTTTTTGCTACCCGCAATCAATTTGCGGGTTACAGGCTGCAAAGCAACTGCGGTTGTCAAAATTGTAACTCTGACCCAGCTAAGCCTTTGATCTGTCAAGCCTGCAATCACTGATATCTCAAATCACTATTAAATCGCTACAATTCCTGCGTCCCACAATTACTTTCACATCCATAAATGGAAAATATAGCCAAAAAGAGAGGAATCGCAAGGGGGTTAAACACCTGTTCGAAACACTATAAAAGCAAATAAAAACAAAATACTGCACTTTATAATACGGGGAAAGCGATGTAAAACATTATAATTAGTTGCACAACAGTCTTCAGCTTGCAAATCTGCAATCAAAAATTATTATTTTCAGGTTTTATTTCTGGGTTATATTGATCCCGACAATCAATGGGTTAATACATATCATTGAACTTGCATGGACTAGAATAGTAGATGTATTGATTTTTTTTTTATATTGCAACATTTCTGGATTGTTAGTCAGATCGCAAATCGGACTTCTGAACACTAATTGATTGACATTTACACGGCATGTTTTACTTACATCATGATGACGGTCTCATTTATTATTGGCTGTTTCTAGATCTGTAGTTACAGGCTTGCTTAATTGATCATGATCATGCCCTAAAATGCTACTTACGGTTACATAGTTTACGGTTTTGGCTTTCGGCCATGTAGTTGCAGGCTTTTTCAATTTAATCGCTCTGTAACTGCTGCATATTTTAAGCCCTAAGACTTACGGGCTGTATGAAGGAAACTGCTGGCTTGGAATTTAATAGGGGCTAATGACTCCTATTCATTAGTTATATACAATGTTGGTTATGAATCCTTGATCAATGATAGTTATTAAGTTAATTCAAATAATTGATTTTATGGAATATGAGAGTCTGTCGATAGCTGATAGATTCTTTTTTGGTGTGGTTTCTGTGGAGGTACATGTATTTTTTCTGTGGTGGTTTCCTGTTGATGGTTTCAGTGTTGCTTTAATAATGATAGATGTATCCAAGAAGTTTACTGATGTAGATGGGGATAAGGGATGAGTGAACTACTCATGCGGGAGGAGATGGAGGGAGGGTTAGTATAGTCAATACGGAGGTATTACTAAGTAACTCAAGTATAGAGGCAGGCACTTCAAAACTAAAAACTAATAACATAAGGTGTATGCTTGCTAATGCCAGAAGCTTGCCAGGAAAAATGAGAAAGTTAGAATTATTAGCAATCAATGAAAAATTGGATTTTATAGGCATTACTCAAACATGGTGGGATGAATCCCATGACTGGACTGTTAATCTGGATGGTTATAACCTATTTAGGAAAGACAGGGGCAATGGTAAAAAAGGGATTTGTCTATATGTTAAGCCTGAATGTAAGCCTATAGCGGTAATGTTGAATGTTTGTGGGTAGAGTTAAATAGCGGAGCAGCAAATTCCAAAAGAATATTAGTAGGAAAATTCTATAAACCCTCAAATATAATTGAAAGCGAGGAAATACAATTATTGTTACAGACTGGAAATGCAGCTAAGCATGGGCAAGTTCTAATAATGAGCAATTTTAATTACCCTAAAATAAACTGGATAAATGAGACCAGCAGTTCAGCTAAGGGGAGCAGGTTCTGGAGTACACTCAGGGATCATTATCTGGGCCAGGTTATACAAGAGCCTACTAGAAATTAGTCTATCTTGGATTTAGTTATCACAGATAATATTAATATAGTATCAAATGCTGAAATTGTTTCCCAAAGGTTGCCCTGTTACAACATAGTCTCATTTGAGATTGAAGCAAAAAAAAAAAAACTGTAAAGGGCCAACTAAACTCTTAATTTTAAAAAGGGAGATTTTAACGTTCGTTGGGCAGTAATACAAAGTATAGACTGGGACAGAGATCTGATAGGTAAAAACACTGAACACAAATGGAAAACATTTAAATCCTTACTAAATATACATACTTATCACCATATACCATGTGGGAATAAAAGTAAAAGGAATAAACTGCATCCAATGTGGCTTAACAATGATTTAAAGATCAAGATACAGAGTAAAAAACAGGCATTTAAATTATACAAACAAGAGGGGACAGAGTCTGCCTTACATAAGTACAAGGAAATCAACAAGGCTTGCAAAAGGGCTATTAGACTGGCTAAAATAGAAAATCAAAAATGAGTTGCAAAAGAGAGTAAAACTAACCCTAAAATATTTTTTTTTTATATATTAGTGGGAAGAAGGTCAGGAAAGAAGCTATAGGAACATTACAATGTAAAACAGACCGTCTGATAATTAGTGACCAGGGAAAGGCAGATGAGCTAAATAGGTTATTTTCTTTGGTATACACAAGGGAGGTACCATTGGTGGGGGCATCACAACATAATGGGGCTACACTATCTTCATCATATAATTAGTTAACGCAGGAAGAATTCCAGAAAAGGTTGGAAAAAATAAATGTTAATAAAGCCCCAGGTCCCGATGGAATACATCCAAGGGTACTAAGGGAACTGGGCTCTGTAATAGCAAAACCATTATATCTAATATTTCAAGATTCACTCAACACAGGGTCGCTACCAGATGACTTGCGAAAAGCAGAAGTGATACCTATATTTAAGAAGGGAGCAAGGGCAAATCCGGGGAATTATAGACCAGTGAGTCTCACTTCTGTAGTGGGAAAGCTTTTAGAAGCGTTAATAAGGGATAATATACAAGAATATGTCTATTTGAACACCATTATAAGTAGGAGCCAACATGGATTTACAAGAGATAGGTCATGTCAAACAAATCTAATTTGTTTCTATGAGGAGGTTAGTAGGAACCTGGATCAAGGCAACTTAGTGGATGTAGTCTTTTTAGATTTTGCAAAGGCTTTTGATACAGTGCCACATGAAAGACTATTGTGGAAACTAAGGGATACAGGAATTGTAGTACATATCTGCTCATGGATTGAGAGCTGACTAAAAGACAGGAAGCAAAGGGTTGTGGTAAATGTAACATACTCCGATTGGACTTATGTGGTAAGTGGGGTTCCTCAGGGTTCAGTATTAGGTCCTCTCCTTTTTAACATATTTGTTAATGACGTAGAGGTGGGACTGGAATGTAGTGTCTCTATTTTTGCTTTGAAAATGTGACTGAAACATTGATTCCAATAAACTATATAACATATATTCACACACTACACTATTCTCTAAAATGATATATTTGTGTACAAACAGAATCTCGAGGTATGCCCAGATGACCTTTGTACTTTAGGGTATATCTAAGTGAGCTGGATTAATACATTTCTGCACTCTGTATTCAAAAAGCAGCCTATGTGCATAAAACACATCTCATAAAACATTTTATTTTTATTAATATCTAAAAATCCCTCTAATGATTGTGTTGACACCCCCAGGAGGTGTCTACACAAGTTCCTGATCCCCACCTAATCAGCATGCAGCATCCGGGGAGTAATATTAACCCACTATTTACCTGCTCTTGCTTGCTTAACTTAGGTGCTTAACTTTACACCATTCACCAATGATGTAAATTTATATATGTGCTAATTAATCAGAATAAATTAATTTCAGTATTAGAATATATCATCTAACCATCTATACATATCTTTTTTATAAACAATGAGTTGATCATGACAATCTTACTCAGATTTTCTGGGAGCACTCCAAAATTAGCATGATCCTGACATTATTTCTCACTGTAGTGAGAAGAAAAGGCATAACCCTTTCAATGCATAGGTTGTGTATAGTGCAATGGAAGTCTTTACTCAAATAATATTCAGTTATAAATTATTACTAATTCTTAAGTTCCTTCTGATTGTCTCCTCACCTCCTTCTATCTCTTAAAGGGTCTTATTGTGAGGTGATTATTTATTGCTTCAGAAGATATGCACAGTATGCTCCCCCTTCCCCCGAAGGACACAGAGAATGCAGTGAGAACAACACCTATACGTAAACAGAAATAATTAAGAAAATAATAATAATCTATATCTTTATATAATTAGGCTAAAAGGGTTTTTATTACAGCAGATATAAAATATGTTTTCAGAATACACTATTCTTTAATGCCCCTATGAATCATTCTACTCTTTGGCGTTTTTTCAGATGCTGGCTACTTAATTGTTTTCTTACAATGGACTCTAATTTTGTTTCCATGACTTGCCAAATATACAATAACAAAATCACATATTGTTTCTATGTCCTGATTGTTTATCACATTCTTTATTTTTCAGATAATTTTTGGGTCTTTAGGAGCTGCTATTTTGATTTTACTGATCGTATTCATTATAGTGGTCAGTACATATTGAATGTCAGCAAGAATAAAATGAAGATCCGTTCAATCATCTCCCAAAGCATCAATAGCTTCCTTGACAGCATATACATACATATATGCAGCACTGCTCGTAAAATTGTTCAATATATAAATCTGACTGTGTATAATAAGATATATAGTCAACCCCCAATTACAATTAACAATATATTATGGTCATTGTACACTTTCAATCATTAAAATTAAATGCTTAGTTATCTACATGTTTGAACTTTGAAATCTGTACTTAAATTATATTTTATTCCTATTGTCTATATGGTCAGTATAAATCTGAACATGGAATTTAATTGTGTATCACATTCTACTAAATGAAGAAATGTAAATAAACTATGTCTATGAAACTATAACAGAACATGTGTACTCTAATAAATAAGTTTGAGATGGACATTTCGTCTTAAGCTGTTTTCAGATGTTTACAACGCTGACATAATTTTACCGACATATTGGAAAAAAGTTATTTTAGCTGGAAATAAAACATGATTTTTTTTAGAAAATGTATCTTGATGTTAAATTTACCAATTTATTAAAACATTATGAATTAGTTATTTTTACATAAAAATAAACATGGCAGAATTGTAGTGGCTAGTAAAATAAACTGGTTGAGAAGATATGCCTTAAAGTGGTGAAATATTGTTTTTAATTATACCATATTTGGGACCTCCCCTGTGTCACTTCAATGTTTGCAGGTAGTAAATGAAATGTTGGTAATATTTTAGCATATATATATATATATATATATATATATATATATATATATATATATATGTATATATATATATATATATTTATATATATATATATATATATATATATATATATATATATATATATATATACATATATATATATATATATATATATATATATATATATATATATATATATATATATATATACAGTGGATATAAAAAGTCTACACACCCCTGTTAAAATGTCAGGTTTCTGTGCTGTAAAAAAATGAGACAAAGATAAATCATTTCAGAACTTTTTCCACCTTTAATGTGACCTATATGACCAATCTGAGCCGAGACTCTATGATCCACTTCCTGGCCTAGCGTGGTGGTCTGGCCCCCTACCAACAGCTAGTGGAGTATTTCAGAGCTCATCCTTGGTGTCCGGTAATGAGTAGGAGGATGGCAGCAGGGGGCGACTCTGTGTCAGGCTCCGCGGCATTGGATCTACTGGAGCACGCTTGATGCTGAGCTCATCCCGGGCTTGCTGGGACAGTTCTCCATGCCTGCACTGGATCACCAAGCACAGGCAGCACAAGCTGCTGGCCAAACTGATAACACACTCCTGCCAGAACCAAAATGGCGGTGGTGAGCGGGGTTCTGAACATGTGCACACACCCAACTTTATTAGCAAATCTGATGACTGCGCAAAACCACCTGCACAGACATCACAGACAGATTGTCAATTATTATAGTGGATATATCAATAATCGATGTTTCAAATATTTTAAAAGATGCAACTTATAGGAGCTAAATCACCACATTGATTTTAATAGTATTCTCTCTCTCTCTCTCTCTCTCTCTCTATATATATATATATATATATATATTTATATATACGGTATATGTATACAGTAGACTCTCAAGCAACCAGAAAAAAAAATGAATACAGTACTTTAAATAAAATTTTTATTTTACAGGGCTCAACAAATCCAGGAGCCAGGTTGTCATGCCACAAACTGCTTACAGGCACCTAGATTTCATCCACTGTATATATCTGCAATTCAGTTTTACCTTTAAGCAGACAGGCATGAGTGACTGAGCCAGTACAGTGTTGGCATTACATTCCCGGGGTTCAGTACCGCACCCTCCAGCCGGACATACCTGTGTGTAAGTGAGGAGCGAAAGCTGCTGCTGACAGAACAGCCCTCACTGACTAATATACTGAACAGCTCATGCTATGTGCAGCTAATCTAGGCCTCTTTTTATAGTAACTCTCAAGCAACGAGAAACTATATTTATCTGGCATCTACCAATCCCCATGGGTGCCAGATAACTGAGAGTCTACTGTATTTTTACTGGAGTTTTCTCCATTGTGGTAGCCCAATCAGATCACTATCTTCATTGACTTGAATAAAATAGAACGGAGATAAGTACTGATTACTTCTGACTCACAAGTAATAATAGAAACTAATGCAGATTTATTTGACCTAGTAACCCTTTGAGCCTTGGGATTCCTTGAATTCCCCCTTCATACACTCTGCCTTCTATGAGCAGAGATATTTTTTTATTATTTTTATGAATTGGAGGTTGTGATATGTTTCTAAAGTACATTCACTTGTTTCTATAGATAGTTTACAAAGGGTCTAGTTCATAGGTCTTATTTCATTAGAAGGACCCTGGCAGGGTACTGTAATCTCATTATTCAAACTCCATCAGATTAACTTTTGGAAGTTATAACAAATCAAATAAATGGCTATTTTTATTGACTTCCTAGGATTTAGAGTGATTTTTCATAATCACATTTACATAAAATATTTGTTTTAATTCTTTAATATTTTTAGCTAAATGCTTTTTATGGATATTTACACAAGTGCTAGAATTAATCAAAACCTTCATATAAATTATGAGATTTAACAAGGTATAGGAGAGAAGATTATTTTCTTAAATAAAAGGTCAGTATTTCGCTATGTCAGTTGGGTGGATGTATCCACTCCCTAACTAATCTCCTCCCGGGCAACAATCTCTTTATTGCGTTGAAGGAGAGTCGGCTTAGGGGAGTTGAAGGCCTCAGGGGTGTATTCACTTTTAGTGACTGACCAAGATTTCCACAAGATTTCTAGCAACTTGTGGACCCTATTAGATTGTATGGGGGTCAGGTACAGTGGCATAGATCAAATACTTCCTAATTTATGTTTAACTGCAAGACAAAGGAACAGAGGTGTATCACCTGCAAATCACTTGATAACGTTTCATCTTTGTCTATTGAATCAAAGTGTTTCAGTTGACAGCATTAATAACACTTGATGGCTCAACCAGTTCTGTGAATCTCCCATAGAACTCTGTGGAGCCTAGTCTACAGCTTACTGAGAGTTCATTCCCGGTCACCTTCAAAGCGATACCAACCCAAAAAATGTTTTTTATTAGCTTAAAGTAATATTTACACCCTAAAACACAATCCACACATAAAATAGCTATTGAAAAAAAAATGACCATGCCCCCTAGGCTCAAATGATCTGGTGAAAGGGGATCTTGGAGTAAGGGGCCTAAAGCCATGACTTGGGAAAATGTATGACACAACAGCACAAGTCAGCAAATAACATTGTCCTTTGCAGGAGCTTGCATGGCCATTAAAATAGCGCTTGGTTTAGATAGCCATGTGGCTTGTGTCCATCAAAGTCTGTTTACCAGTTCCAAAAATCTATGAGTCCAGGTGGTCAAGACAAAACTGTTTAACATATTTCTTGAATATGTAATCTAAACAGCATGATAAAATTAATAGTAGCGGAAGAAGAGGTACTATGACCAAGATCATTAAACGCATAATAAAAGTGTTCAGATACTCACAGTTTAAATAAGAAAACAATCATTGCCTGTTTTCTGTTGGCTATCATTGAGACAATAACAGTTATCCCTGTATTTGAAGTATAAAAAAAAAAAAATTGTATGTCAAATTTCCCATAAGTATTTCAAGAAGTGCATAAAAGGTCAAGAGCAGAAGGGAACAAAATAGACAATATATTGTGTTCTATAGGAAAATCAGTGGAATCTGGTGACTAAAATAAGAGGGTTGTGTTCACAAATATATTAAAAAATGTCAAGAGCATTTGCCCAGAAAGCACTATTTAAATTTAGTAAACTGCAGACTTGCATATAAATATAATACATAAGCCCAGAAAGCTCAGGATTTTAAACCTGGGTCTTACAGTGAATCTGACCTTCTGTACCAGGTTTTTCCTTAAGTATCTGATCATGAATCTCTCATGATCAGTGTTATTTGAACCATCAATAAAATCACAAAGACATTCATCTCATGGTTTTTCTCGTAGTGTGTGTAGATGTGTTTGTATTTTCTGTATCATTTATTATTTCAGCCTTATTTAGAAAGGTCTACAACATAAGGGAGATCGTCAGATACCCTGAAATGCATGTTCTAAGTATAGACTTGTGAAGGATGACACTATGACTATGACTGTTGACTATGATCTTACCTTTTGTGTAGGCTAGGTATCTGTTGCTAAAAATATAAATATATTTGTAGATAGTTATAAACACATTCTGCTTTTTCTCAATGTTTTAAAATATAAACATATATATAAGCCAAATTATCCATACAGTGCACAGAATATATAACACATTCCAAGAGTAAGACACTGATATTTAATATAAAGACCTATGTTTAGTTTTGATCAACATTTGAATATAGGTTAAGACTAAGACTAAACTAACATTAATAGACCAAGACAGTATTTGGCAATGTGAGACAATATGTGTAATTTCACCCATTTTAATTTATACTTAGCCAGAAGGGGGAAAAAAGCAGTGATTTAAGATTGCTGTATCTGCAGACATGAATTAAAGGAAATTCCTCAACATTTTTAATACCAAGGGAATAAAATAGCTGATGCATATTTTACTGTTTTATAAGTTTTGATATCACCCAGTTAATGCTTAAGTTTTTCCAGTCAGTAACTGTACCGAGCTTCCTTCAGTCATTAGGACCTGCAAGAACCAACAATC
The DNA here is from genome assembly GCA_027410445.1 of Discoglossus pictus. Taxonomy (NCBI): domain Eukaryota; kingdom Metazoa; phylum Chordata; class Amphibia; order Anura; family Alytidae; genus Discoglossus; species Discoglossus pictus. The sequence continues at coordinate 16,861,421 of CM050169.1, read as the reverse complement.
ATAAGTATCCTGTAAATGACAAAAAATCCTGCTTTCTACAACCAAAAAATGTAGGCTTATTCCATTTGATTTTTTGGATATTCTAATTTAAAATAGCAAAAAATGGGAAATGTATTGTGAAGATGGAATATATGTATTTAGATGAAGGTGGCAATGTAGGTGTCAAGAGAGGGGACCAGCTGGCCGGCCAGTGAATGGATTCAACCTGTTAGGTCATCTCCTCTGCAGGTGTTTGTGTATTGTATTCATCTGAGCTAAAACAACACTAAAGCTATAGTTGTGTAACTAACATGTTATCTTGCTCTTCTTGATCTGTTTTTTTTTCCAGCATAGGAGTTCGTGTTGCCTTCTAGGACTGCACTAGGATAGTGTAAGGATTTAGTGGTTTGGTTTGAAATATTAAGGCTGGAAGTGAGAAAGGGAGCTTGCACATATTCCTAATGCATCTAGGCTGACAGCTAAAGTTCTCTTTGCAACTATCACTGTTGCCATGGCAATCAGCAACACCACAGTTTTGATGAGAGAGAATCCTGAGGTGAAGGCTCAGACATTAAGTTATTGTTTCAAGGTAACTGCTACTATAATATATATTGAAAACCTCCATAACTTGCCTGTCATTTTTAATTTTGCTGATTAATTTTCTCTTACTTAGACACTTGGAGTGAAGCAGAAGTGTTTGACCAATTTTTAGCGGCTAATTAATTTCTAATACATGTATATATGTTTTGTATATATGTTTTGTATTCTATCTACATAATTTACAACAATGAGTCAGTCAGTCAATGCTTTAATTTTTATAACTAATTTATAATCACATATATAGTTGTGAGCGTACGAGTCGTTGCTCATGCTTGCGGGCTCGCGTAGCTAGCCCGCGGCCCTCGCGTAGCGAGCCGCGGGCCTCGCGTAGCGAGGTCACTGGGCAAGGGCCTCAGTTGCTGGCATGGAGCGCCGAAGGCGCTCCATGCCAGCAACTGAGGCCCCTCGCGAAGCGAGGGCCTCAGTTGCTGGCGAGGTCACTGGGCACGGGCCTCAGTTGCTGGCATGGAGCGCCGAAGGCGCTCCATGTCAGCAACTGAGGCCCCTCGCGAAGCGAGGGCCTCAGTTGCTGGCGAGGTCACTGGGCAAGGGCCTCAGTTGCTGGCATGGAGCGCCGAAGGCGCTCCATGCCAGCAACTGAGGCCCCTCGCGAAGCGAGGGACTCAGTTGCTGGCGAGGTCACTGGGCAGGGGCCTCAAACCCTCGCAAAATTCACGTCGCTACTCAAAAAACACGACACACAAATTACGACACTCGCTAAATTTTACGAGGAACGCAAACAACGTACGAAACACGTTACCACACATTACGACCTCGCAAACATCGGACGCAACACGCCGACATACAAACATTTAAAACACAATACATACACACAGCACATACATAAAAAACTTACCTACACCAAGAGAGAGCACCCAGGACCCCCAAAATGCAACTTACACCTCGATTTTACTCGAAATAAAACAGTTTAGAGACTAAAAAAAAATCTAAGCGAGAGAAAAAATGGCCGCCGAACAAAACGAAAACGAGGCTACAGCACTCTAAACTCGCAAAACACCACAAAACACCTACGGATATTCCGATACAGACCTATACCACACATTACTCGCCATTTTACACCAATGCGGAAGTACACGACTACGCTAACGGTTTGGTCTCGCGCACGCACAGTGTTACACTGCACACATTCAGCATGCTTACACAGCAGCTCCACACCACTAATGCTGCAGCAACATCAACACAGATTGCCAGCTCTTCATCACAATGCTTCAAAATAGGTACACTATATTCATTTACTAATTTAGCTACCTTACAATTTCATTGCCGTCATTTTTTGACGGGCAATTCGCTAGTTATATTATATTATTATAAAGGCAGTAGATTCTTCCCTCTATTCACTCTTCTAGCAATGTTGGGGGGAGTTATAGCAATGTAATTAAATTCATGCTCCTGGAATTCTCTGACTTTACTACCTCACTTCAAGCCATTCACTTTACTCTTCCCATTCCTGCCTACGTTTTCACATTATTAGACAATTGCTTAATCATTCCGGTGGTTACAGCATGAAACCAATATACTTATTTCTAAGGAACCTGTCATTCCTTGAGCCTTTTATCACCAGTGTCATTGTTCCCAAGACACTACAGAGCTTCTTATCAGTCTTCCTTAGGTTATCTTCTGCAGATGTATGTTGTTCTCATTATAGGTGAGCCTGAGTGTACTTTCCTTGGTGCAATGGTGTTTGACCTGTATATGGCCATCTGGTATACAGGTTGGTAATACACAGAAGACTATGCAATCACCTATTTATCAGGTCATGGTTGATGGGATCTTTAGAGTCTTCACTTTGCCTTCTGTGACTCAAATTACATTGCTCATTTATTTTTTTATATCCACAGGTGCCTCATATTGCATGTGCTGACACCTTCATTTGTGTCAGTTTTTCTTATTTGCCCCTTACTCTTACACGCTCTTACATTAAAATCCTCTCATGCATACATTTCATACAATGTGTGGATGGATGCCTTAAAGGGTTCTACGGCCTTGATGTCTGTGGTTCTTTTTGGCGGCACAGCTATGTTTGTACACCTGCACTCTTATACTGCTTCGCGGAGTCACAACAATTAAGAAACTATATATATATATATATATATATATATATATATATATGCTGCAGAGGATATTCTGGCCATGTCCCATTAACACAAACATTAACAATAAATTTATAGTGGGTGTAAGGGACATTGTGTTGCATGTTTCCCAGGACTGAAATTAAATTTATATCTCAGTTTCCTGGATTATGAATGCATCTGATAGAGAAAAATCAGTAGTGTATGAAAAACAATTGCATGAAAAAATACCAAAAAAATCATTAACAAACTGACCCTGATGTTTGCTAAATTTCTTGAGTTTGCAAGCAGTAGATTTTATGAGTTAACACCCCTGAATATCACTGCTAAAATTTGAAAAAAAATTATATTTCGTTTTGGCCAATCACAGGCAGCTATACCTTTAATACAATGTAACAAACAGTAATGAAGTTTGTGAAGGAAGGAATCATGGAAGAATCAGACACTGATCTGCATATCTCTACATTGAGCTGCTGCTGGCTTGAAGTTTAGTAAAGGGTTAAATCTGTATAAAAGCCTTCAGATTTCTTTTTTATAATCAAATTTTGCAGACTTCAAATAGGAAATGATGCAAATTATCTGAAGCTTAAATAATATTTTTAATGGAAAATATTTTAAAAACTAAGCCAGAGCTTTGTTGTTGACTTTCATTAGGTACAAATATTTCTAATAATGTAAACTTAGATATTGAATTCTAGGTAATAAGTATTTTGCTTTTTTAGAGTAAACAGTAAAAAATTGTTGTTGTTGTTTAGTCGTTCAGTCTCTTCCAACTCTCTGTGACCTTATGGACCTCTCCACGCCAGGCAAATCTATCAGCTACTGCCACTCTGAATTCCATCAAGCTCATGTTCGTTGCTTCAATTATCTCATCTATCCATCTACCCCTATGCCTCCTCTGATACTTTCCATCTTTCCCAGCATTAGAGTTTTTTCTGGGGAATCCTGTATTCTCAGGATATGGCCAAATATTTGAACTTCAGCCTCATGACCTTCCAGTGAACAGTTTGTCTTGGTTTCCTGTAGTACTGATCTTTGGATCTTCTTACAGTCCAAGAGACCACAATTCAAAGGAGTCAATTCTATGGTACTCAGACTTTTTTATGGTCCAGCTTTTATAAATGTTGTCCTATGTTAATTTCATGGCTACAGTCCCCATCTAAAGAGACCTTGGATCCCAGGAAAATAAAATCTGTCACTGCCTCCACTTCTTCCCCATCTATTTGCCAGGAACTGAGATTGCTGTTTGCCATGATGTTAATTTTTTAACATTGAGCAGCAGGCCAGCTTTTGTCCTCTCTTTTTTCACTCTCACCAATAGGCCCTTTAGTTCATCCTCACTCTCAGTAAAAAAATACAAATTATTTATAAAATAACCATGCTTTTGTTATTAAACTCCAATGTTATACATTTAGCTATTAGTTTGTTAAACACATATTTTCTTTTCGTATTAGAATTAAGTTAACTTATTTTAGGAATACCCAACCTTTGTGCTAAAAAAACAGAGAAACAATAATTGTTTGGTTCCTCATTTTCTCAAATTTTAGAGCCAAATATCTATTGGCTTAACTAAAAGAACAATATATTCTTGTGATATTCTAGTCTAGTTGAGCCAATTCACTCATCCAGTACTAACCACATTACCATATTATGTACTTGTTTACCTCTTTATTTCTAGTGCAGACCTTCCCATTTATTGTCTAAGCTAGATAATGCATTAATTCAGCAGAAATAATTTGTTATTTAATAATTCAATGGTTCAGCATAATTAATTATTCACTGGTTCAGCAGATTAATTCAGCAGAATTAATTAATTATTGAATAATTTACTTGTTTTCCTAATATACTGTATAATGTTCTTAATATGTAAAAATAGGAATGTTAACATTTTTCTTAAAGTAGTCTAAACATTTTTAAGAAATGTAATAATCTGAATATATGTTCAATGATAAATATTACTTCTCAAAATTAATTGGGTAAGTTGGACTAAGCATATATGTATTACATTGTATTAAATATTTTAACATTTTATTAAAAAGGCAAGATGAGGTATTTTCTTTCAAAACATTTGACGTAAACTTTTGGAAAATAATACCTTTCTAGGAGAAACTTAGCATATGTAATAATATATACAATATCTTAGTATTGTGCAATTGAGTTTATAATTTCTAAGTAGGATGTTATAAAGATTTAGATTAATACATAGCCAAAGGAAAAAAAGAAAGGCACAATTTCTATAGCACTACACTCCGTTAAGGCATAATGTGTATTGAAAGATATACAAAGTATTTATTTAACATCTTTATTTTAAATATGCTTAAAATGAAACCACGGCGAATAAAAAATAGCTTATTTAAAAATATTAAAATACATAAATATATACAGCCTCCCCCTCCTGTTATTTTAAATTAATTGTTTTATATAATTATAGAAGAAATATTATTATTGTATCAATCTTATGCTGTATTATTTGAAAGTAACTGAAATTTTGAGAAGTGCAAATATATCAATTTAATTTACTCACACATGCATGTATGTCTGTGGTTTAATAGAAGATGCATTTCCCTATTATACCTGCGTTTTAGAGTGGATAATTTAGATTAAATAAATAACCATAAAGTGATATAAAGATATAAAGTAGTAAATAAATTGTCTATTTAAGGTGCTAAGTTTGTAAATATATTAATTAATCTATGGCTTTTTAAGGTGCTCAGTTAGGTGGGTCAGTCCCTAATCTGTCTATGGTGACACAAACATTACCTGGTCACGAATACGACATCCCTGAGGATACCAAAAAAAAAACATAAAAAAAAATCAGAGCCAATAAAAAAACAGCAAAAATGGGCTGTCGATAAAATATATTGACATGTTGTTCAAGGAGGCTGTAATTTTAACAGCTCCTTAGGTCAACATGTGAAGCCCTGTTATTGCAAATATAATTCAGCCATTATACAAATCCCTAGTACGCCGTCATATGGAATATGGAGTATGATTTTGTGCAATAATTATTTTCTCACTGTTTCAACAATTGCAATTGAAATTGCAAAGTGATAAGGACACTATTATGAACTTACTCGCAGACAACATGTAGTCTTGCAGTGCTTCTTCTCATATGAGATGTTCTCTATGTTAACCATAATTTAAATATGTGTGCCATGTATAAAGCTGCAGTAGATATTTATGATCCTTTAGCAACCTGGGTGTCCCTGAGAAGAGGCTTTTGGAGAGGTATAAATTGATATCTGTTTTACTTTTGAACACACCTAGGGCTACAAGTTGTTGGGAAAATGATACAAATATTACGACATTTTTTGTATATATGTAACTTGTGTGAAAACAGATGTACTTTTTATTTACTGTACTACTGTACTGTGTAGGGCTTCTATCGCTCTTTTGCCCACCATATTATAGATGATTGTTGTGGTGAACTACCTACTCATAATATCCACAACACAGGCTGAGATCCCGCTCCATGCTGATGATAGCCAGTAAGCTTGAAACAGCTGTACATGGATTGGAAAATCAGGATGTGTTTATTCCAACCTTGGCTTTGCATTAAAGCTGTGTAATACAGCATGCATAAGCTTAAAGAAAGCCATGTTTGATGATGGCTATGGAATGAAGAGTGAGGCATTTGTGGCCACATTTGTGTGTCCCAGCTCAACTTCCCAGAATGCAGTGTAATAACTGTTTTTCTCAGAACTTTGAGCTGGAAGCAGGTTTTGTAACTTGCTTAAGACATTCAGATGTGAACACAGATGTGCTTTTTATTTACTATATATATATATATATATATATATATATATATATATATATATATAACAAGAATTATCACTCTTTCCAGTTAGTGTGATATTTTACTGGGATATAGGCTGTGAAACAGTGATTTTCCATTGTAAGGCATTAGTTATGAAATAGTTAAGTCTACATGACTCATTACTTAGCAATGTCATTTACAGACAGTACAAAGGTTTTTATACATAATAAATATGTATTTTTGGTCATCCCCAAGGTCTAATAAGTGTTATGTACTGTGCACAAGTGTATCATATAAAGTAGATGTACACACAGATATCACCAAAGTATGTATTATATTCTTATTGGATATTATATATAAATAAAATGTTATTGGCTGTTAGTGGGTAATACCATCTTGCTAGATGGGGGGGGGGGGGGGAAGATGGATTATTTCATTGTTATGTAAACAAATATAAAAGCTGTATCTGGATATATTTCTGTCAGTAGCAGTTCAGTGAGTGAGTAAATGGCAGCTGTTTTGGGTGCATTTGCTACTAAGCCAATTTTCTTCTAAATAAACTCTAATAATGAGAAAATTATCATAGGACTCTGTTTTTCTTGGTGTCATGCCTGAGGTTCGGAGTGGGAAGTGGTATGTGAGTATGATTTTCCACAACATAGCCCCTGTTCCACCCAGTAGAGATGAGGGTGACAGTTGTCCTCTCTTGTGTAGCATCTTAATTACTTGAACTAGGGGTTTGAGCTGGGGACATATGAGTCCTTCTGGTTACTATTCTAGTTTCTAGTAACTTTACTAGCTTTGTTAGGGATATTCTTTAGGATGCAAATTTATCTTCATGCCCAAAATCAAGCCCCCAGGACATGTAATTTCTCCAGTCACTGAGATAAGATGATTATTTCATCAGTTTCCTGACCCTGACCAAGACTATTTAAACTACATTTCAGAATCACAATGAAAAACGGATACAGATTTATAAATGATATTAACAATCTTGATACGTTATACTTAGACAAAACTTTATACTTGGTTGTAAAATGAAATAACCTATATAGAGAGTGACAGGCAGTTGTACTCTCATCTCTAGTTAATATTGTAGATTATAGCCTGGCAAAATCAAACTGGTCAATACTTTAACCTTTCTTATTATAAATTGTGTTTTTCTTTTTCTTTTAGTCCATTAAGTACAACCTTTTTAGATCTCCTCTGACCTTTGTAATATGCAGATTAATTGTTAATTCATGATTAATTGATCCAGAGGACAGCAGGCCAAAGTAAGAATAGAGTAAGTTCATCTGAGGGTAGTTTCTGGAGAAGAAGAAAAAGATGGACTAACAGTATTTTTTTCAACCTCAATCACTATGTATCTCTGTAACTATAATAATCATGGGAGACTTTAACCTAGCTTTAGATCCTGCCCATGACTGCTCCTCTCCAAATCTGGATATGCGTATCCCGAGCAAAATTAAACAAATCACATCTCTGTTAGCTGAGTTATATCTTATTGATGCCTGGAGATCTTTGCTTCCTCAGGACAGATGATATACGTTTTAATCATCTACACATAAATCTAGGATAAATACTTTCATATAGGATACCTCCTCATTAGATCTGATGAGATCCACAGTAATATACGACTTGCCCTTTGTCAGATCACTCCTTGATCACAATAGTATTAGACCCTACATTACATCTGAGACTCCCCAAATCTTGGAGACTTCATTAATCACTTCTAGTAAACCCACTAATCCGAGACCAAGTGGCACAAAATATTAAATTGTATTTTGACATTAATAATACCCCAGACTCTAAAAGAGAATTGATCTGTGCAGCACACAAAGGTTTTGTTAGAGGTACTATTCTCAAACTAGCCTCTAATCATAGAATGAGACAACTACAAGTGGAATTATCTCAACTGGAAAAAGCTAATAAAATGAAACTTACTACTCAAACAAGACTAAAAAATTGACAAGATCAGAACCGGACATGATTTAATTATTTCTAATTACACAAAAAAATTAGATGAGATTAACTCAGCATAAATATTTCACAAAAACGAGCAAACCTGGTTTCATCTTGGCTCGCAGACTTTGATCCAAAATATCTCAATCTAAAATTTATCACATAAGAATAAATTCAGGCTCATTAACAAATAAATAGTCCTAACAAGATCCAAAATATGTTTCATAAATATTATCAAAAATTATACTCTATGAATAAGATTCAATTTCCTTTTTAGCTTTTTGTAACCTTCCAAAACCTGCAAATGAGGAACTTCATTGAGGAGGTCAAAGATAAGATAAAGCAATTAAATGCAGGGAATTCCTATACCCAGAGGCATGGGTTTAGGAGCCAAAGAAAATCTGGGGGGGATACAGCATAAAACATAAAAATACCACACAACTGCTTATCTACACATAAATAGACACATTGAAAAATCTGGGGGGGATTTGTCCTCCTCACCCCCCCCCCCCCTCCCAGTTCCTACACCCATTCCCAGAGGGCCTAACTAATATTTACTACAAAAAATGAATTGACCTACTCTACCCTCAACTAACTACACTTTTTAACTACATATTAGAAGTAGGCCTGATATCTCAAAAAATTACCCGACAGAAGTAAAAACGTACAAGCTGATATCATTACTAAAAGGATATATCAAAATCTTAGAAAATTTTTTGGCTGACAGAATGGCTTTGTTTCTTCCAAAACTAATACATAGGGATCAGATAGACAAGCTGGAGATAATATTCCAGTATGCGATCGGACTCGCAATCCAGCAATGTACAAAATAGTAAAAATGAATGACGATACTGTTTTAGTCCATATGGGTGGCTTGATATGTACTAACTCCTTGATTACCGAGATTGACATAACACAGAAATAAAACGATTTTGAGACTGTTGTGCAATTAATTCTAATGTCTTTCATAGCTTTCCCCGTCTTTTGAAGAGCAGTATTGATTTTTTATTTGCACCTAAAATGCTACGAACAGGTGTTTAACCCTCTTGTGAGTCCTATCTGGTACTCGTAGGATATTCTTCTACATTTGCCATTTACGGGTTTGAAAGCAATTCTGCTTTCTGGCTTAAGGAATTGAAAGATCAAACTCTTAGATGGATTGGACTTACAATTTTGACAACCGCAGGGGTTATAAGCTTCTAGCCTGCAAACCAATTCCTGATAGCCAATTGAATAGCAAATTATTTTACGGCTCCATTACGGGCTCTTGAAACTATAATTTGCTCAATTGAATGAAGGCCAATGTTTCCTCAATATATCTCAAACACACTGCAAAAAATAGAGAAGTATTAGGTACCCATCATGGATGTCTTGGACGATATGCAGTTGTTACAGACCTGTGAGAGAGAAAGAATACGGCTGCATCCCATGATCACTTGGAGCAACAGTGGAACACTTGGAAGTCTGAGGGAAAAATATAGGCCAGTCATTTTACAAACGATTGAATTCAGGGGCCAATCTACTGCCGGTGCACCTAGTGCAAGTAACTGGAGTCCTTCTTTAGGGTGGTCCAGAGCGGTCCAAACGTATTTAATATTTGGTATTTTTTTTTTTTTAAACAAATCACTTGTTTCTTCTGCCCCCCTGGCCTGGCCCCTCCTGATCCTACCCGGCCTCTCCTGTTTCTCTCCAGCCCGGTGCCTTTGGCTTACCAGCTCTTGGGATCTACTAACCGAGTCAAGGAATCTCGAACGGCATCACACAAATAAAATATACATATATATGACGTTATTCAGGATTCCCTCCCATTAGAGAAGACTTACCCTCATGGGAGGCAGAATTGCGAGATATGGTAAAATTACAGGGCCCAGGGGGTGTGCTGATAGGGGGGATCAGGAGGGTTTGGGTGGTGTGGGCCCCCAGGGGCTAGTTAAAAGCTAATATATATATATATATATATATATATATATATATACAGTATATATATATATATATATATATATATACTGTATATATAAATTACAGTTTTTAAAAAAAGAAAATGTTTTGTTCAGTCAACTGTGTACAAGTACAAAACAAAAATTCCATATTTACATTAAGGCCTGTATATTGAAGAGTGTTATCATTTTAATTTCAAAGGCCTTTTTTTCTTGTGTGTTTTTAAAATGACCTTTTAGTATATTGATATTCAGGTTTTGGATGGAGTGGTTATGAAAAGTGGTGTCCAACTGGGGTACGGTTCCTGTATTCATTGTGATTTTTGATGAAGACTCATCCTTAGATGTAGTTTCTGGCAGGTTTCTCCAATGTAACATCCCCTTTCACATACAGTACATTATATTATGCACACTACATTGGAGGATGTAGATGAAAATGACCCACTGATGCTAAAGCTCTTGTTGTTATGTGGGTCTGTGTCCTCTTTGCAGATGTGCAGCAATTTTTATTGCAAGGTTTGGTGCCATCGCGAGGCATGCAGGACTTAACCGAGGAACGCAAACCGACGAACGCAGTTGTGGGGCTGCATTAGATTACGAATTTAAAGGCCAAACCACAAAACAAACAGCCCAAATATGCCACAAACTAACTTACACACTCACACACAGCATAGGGGGAGAGCCAATGAGCCTGTGAGTGAGGTTGCAAGTTAATTTGAGCCATATTTGCCATTTTTTTCATGACAGAAAATCACCTAAGTGAGAAAAAAAATGGCAGCCGAAAAAACGTAACAGGATGAAAATGAGATCCAAGGCAGTAAAAAAAAAACCAAAGCCAGTAACACTTAACCCAAGCCAATAACATTTAACCCAAGCCAGTAACACTTAACCCAAGACAGTAACACATAACCCAAGGCAGTAACACTCATCGCGAGGCCCCTAAACTACATGGGTGGAGAGGCTTGCAATGACTGCCAAAGGTGATCATTGCAAAGCACCAAAGTAGATGGGGGAGGGGCTCGCAATGAGTGCCAAAGGCGCTCATTGAGAGCCACGTGATGAAATCTGAAGGCACTCATTGAGAGCTACGCGATGAGCGCTGAAGACACTCATTGCAGGGCTCGCAAAGAGCGCTGAAGGTGATCATTGCAAAGCCCCAAAGTAGATGAGGGAGAGGCTCGCAACAAGCGCCAAAGGTGCTCACAAAGGGCAGAGCCTCGTATTGTGTGGCAAACAGCATTCCCAGCCTTACATTTTTTTGCCGTCAAGTAGCTAGTGTATATATATATATATATATATATAGAGAGAGAGAGAGAGTATATATAATGTGTAAATGTGCAAATCCCCCTCATATTATTTAGTTCCCCTTAAGCTTCCCCTTTCCTGCTCCTTTTATCTGCTTTCTGAGTCTTACGGAATCACATGAGATAATATTGAAAAATCTTGCGAGATCTCGTGAGACTCAGATATCTGACCACCTAAAATGAGAGGAGGTGAGGGGAAGCAATTATCTATCTATCTATCTATCTATCTATCTATCTATCTATCTATCTATCTATCTATCTATCTATCTATTTGTTTGCTCTGCCACTGACAGGACTGTTTCTTTTGCTTCACCCAGGTTTAGCTGGATGAGATCCAGTTAGTGAGGAAAGTGCTTCAGTTGAAGCTAGGCCTGTTATTTTCATTGATTTGTTGTGTTATTTTTGTATGACTGAATAAATATTAATATTTCTAAAAGTATATACAGCCTATTGTATTGTTTTTCTTCATCAAAGTGCCTGAAACATCGACACAAACCCAAGGGAAAATCATAGATTATCACTGTGTATGAATTTCCTAAAAGGCCTGGGGCCTCATTCTATTAGCGGCCGCAGCCGTTGCGGGGCCGCAAGGACCGGCCGCAAGCTATTCGGCTATTCTATTCCCTTACGGCCGGAGGCTCCGGCAGGCTTGCGGCCGGTGCCTTGCTATCTCTTGCGGCCGCTCGCGCCAGAGGAAAGCCTTTGATCTAAAACGTCCGCAAGAGTTTCGGCCGTAAGAAATTCCTATTTGCAATTCAATTGCTCCGGGAAACCTCTCTGCAAGGCTAAAAACGAGCCGCTGCTTACTTGCAGGAAAGAGGTCCCGCTAGCACCAATTAAGCACATAAAATAGCTCAAATAAAGCCATCCTGCACTTTGAGAAGACTATAAAGGGATTTTAGGTGTTAGAAAAAATAGCACATAATTATCCTATACTCAAATCCGTAAAATATTTTATTTTTAATATCCGTAAAATATCCATGTAAAAAGTCCAGAGTGCTTGGAGCACCTCAGACACACCCACGCCGCAGCCGGAAAATAAACAGTTAATTTGAACTCGGGTTTGGGCTGATGTGCAAGCTTGAGAGGGGGTTACTTTTAATCCTCATGTCCCCCAATATGATCCCTAGCATTTACAGAGCTGTACAGTGCAGGCTTGAATTTATTTTTGCGGTTTTAGATTTCACAGCTTACGGCCGGTTCCAAGATATACGGCCGGCCGTAAGATGAGATCCTTGCGGGGCCGTATAATAGAATCGCGAGTTAACAGAACCCCCTCAAGGAATCGCAGCCTTACGGCCGATTTACGGCCGCTAATAGAATGAGGCCCTTGGTCTCTTAACTGTGAAATCTGGTTTCTTTTTTAGTTTGCCTGGATGGGTTTTACATTTCCCCTATTAATTCCATGGTTTTCTATCTAATATTTCTTCCATGCTAAACACACGGTGATATCATTATGCAGGAAAGCCTGGAGTGTAAGCTTTAAAGCATGGATTTATTTAATTGTTATGCCCTAAATCCTTATCTAGTCTGCTTTAAGCATATTTCAGTTTCTGATTGTTCTATTTGTTTCTATTTGTAGATTTTTCTTCTTCATGTATATTAACTATTACGTCCATATGGACCCTCAGGTTTCTCTTATGCTTTACAAATTTTTCATTGTTCTTAGAAGCTTACCACCATCAGCGTCAGTGAGCATATATGAGTCTACAAATGAGACCTCTATACTACAGTATGCTCTGTGTAATCCCTGATGGGTTCAAGGAAGTTTTAACAAGTTTTATTTTATTTGTTTTCATGTAAAACACAACTTTCATTATGTTTAACATTGATGAAAAATGTGTTCCATGTCCCAGCCTGTTTATAATTACATTTTGTAAATAAAAAGCAAAACTGCTCGAGAAAAATGTTTGATTTATAGATTAATTATTTTAAACATCTGTACATAATCTCACTGTGACTAATATTCCTTATTTAGGACAGCTAATTCACTCTCATCATGGGAATTGATAAGCTAGAGGAGTATGCACAATTTGTATGATGACACAAGCTTTACAATTAAAACTTTCTGTGACTATTATTTATCTAAGTTGGTCTTCATTCCTCCCTCTAGACATGTCAAAAGGGCACATCCATCTTCTAGGAAGTTAATGCATCCTCTCTGCCAGACATAGAAAAAAAACAACCCCAAAAATCTTGACAAATAAAATAATATCACAAGCAATTTTAACTTTCAAGTTTTATTAGAAGAAAATAAGTAACAAGATTTATAACAAAATGACAACATATTATGTGATAACAAGTAATTTCAACCCAAAACTATTCTCATTGTTATGCAATGTATCTATTCTATTTTTATTTCATTTTATTTTATCTTTTGTATTAATCTTTTTTAAAAGATAGGGTACAAACAAAAATTTTAAAATTTAAAGAAACAAAAAAGAAAAAGTAAAAACAAACAGAAAAATAAGAGCAAAAAATCAAACAAGAAAGTACAGTGTTAAACAAGAAATTACTTTCTGACATAATTTTACCCCTGTATGATGATGCAGAAAAAGGGAGTCAATTAAATAACATTTTTAATTAAATGTTCTGTTCCACAGAAGTTCTTTACAGATCAGTAATCTATTATATATTAGTGGCATAAAACTTGTTTATTAGTTATGCAGAGTCTTGATTATCTGACCTAAATGGGACTGATGGTTGGATAACCAAATGTTGAATAAAGAGGAAATGATTGTTAGGAAGGTTGAATAAATTATAAATGAGTAAGAAAGTCAGGGCAAAGTAAAATAAATTGCAATTTTTGAAGACTTTATTGTTAGCCGAGGGTATCTGATGGAAGAGTAATTATATCCAAGAGAGAAAACTGGAGCAGGATCTCCAGCACAATTATCTACAATGGTGATTGTATGGTGAATTTTGAATAATCAAAGGTCAGATAATCAAGACTCTACTGTTATACAAATACAATACACATAAATACTCAGTATATATTATCATAAATACTCTACATGTACTTACAAATTTATAAAACAAAGTAATGCATCACCTTCTGAGATAATATTCGAGTCACTCTCCAGGCTTCCAGGAGACCAATTTGAGCCTTTGACAGAGAGCATATCAACATTTTTGTTCTATTTTTGCTGCAACTTTCTACTTTGTTCCCATGTTTTATTGTACTAGATTGCTACCTAGCACTATATCAACTTACATAAACAAAATAAATAACTAAATATTTTAAGTTTGAATTTATGTTTCTAGCAATATCTCTAAATGGGAATTACCTTTTGATAAAATATTAAACAATATGTCACTGTAATCTTATGTTTAGCTGCAAATCTTAGCCTAATGTTTGTGTGTTTTTATTGTAAATTTTCTAAGTGCTGTAATCAGTTCCTTATTTCTTAAACTGTAAATGAATGGATTTAATAATGGAGTAATTATTGTGTAAATGACAGTTATTATTCTTTCTCCAATACCATGATGAGTTGGAGCAGGGCGAAAATATGTGAATAAAAGAGTTCCATAAAAGATAGAGACAACAGTAAGGTGTGAGGTACAAGTAGAGAAAGCTTTATGTTTCCCGTCCTGTGTCGGGATCCTCAAGATCAACCTAAAAATGTGCATGTATGGAATAAGAGTTACTACAACTGCAAGAAATCCAATAGTTAAACCTATAATGCACATATTAAGGAAATTTATAAAAATATCAGTGCATGAAAGCTGTAATAATAATGGGAGGTCACAAAAGAAACCATAAATAATATTTTGTCCACAAAAAGTCAATCTGAGTGTACCAATGGAATGTATAAAAGCATTGGTAAATCCAACCCCCCATACTGCTGATGCCATCAGGATACAGACTTTCCAAGACATCACAGAGGTATAATGTAGTGGTTGGCAAATAGCAACATATCTGTCATAGGACATAACAGCCAGCAAGAAGGCCTCGGCACTTGCAAACAGTAGGAAATAAAACATTTGAGTTATACAAGCCGTACGGGAAATTGAATTAATTTTGGAGAGCAAGTCAACAATCATTCGAGGGACAGTGACAGTGGAAGAAAAGGCATCTATACATGCTAGGTGGCCAAGAAAGAAGTACATTGGCGTATGAAGATGGTGGTCATTCTGGATGAGAACTAGAATGACTAGATTCCCAGTCAAAGTCAACATATAAATAAGCAAAAATACTACAAATAATGTATATTGAAACTTTGGGAAGTCAGAGAATCCAACAAGAAAGAATTCATGTTCTGTAGTGTGGTTCTCCAGACCTGCCATACTGTGCATGTCCATGTCTGTATTAAAAAACAGCAACTGATAATATTAATGCTTAGCAGAGGATATGCAATCACAAATATAAACAAAGACAATATATATATATATATATATATATATATAAATATATATATATATATATATATATATATATATATATATATATATATATATATATATATATATTATGCAGTGATTTAAGTGATAAATATTATGAAGTGATATAAAGACCAGCAAGAAGAATTAACATTTGTAGAGTAGATTTTAACCAAGCACATTTTAATCACCATTTTTTAAACACATGAAAACATACCCATCATAAGCAATGTCCCAGTGATTCCCTGTTTCCCTTTACCTGGTTAGGCCATTCCTTCTTCTCAGTAAAATAGTGACACTCTATTATTATCGTTTATTTGTCACTAGTTTTGAAATTTAACCTTCTTAATTGGACGCTCTATTGGGGGTTGAGAAGAAAATTGGTAAGGAAGACCCTGGGTTAATGAAGTATTGTTCTGCCTATACAGTACATCTTCAACCATATTCTAAGTAGTAAGTAATGGTCATCCCTATTGGATAACTGAATTGTAATCATTAGTAACCAGTTGTAACTGCTGTCTTATGGGGGATCATTGAGTCTGGGAGTGGGTTTTATTGCACATGGGTGTTTTTTTTGGAAAGCTTATGTTGGGTGTAGCAGCTATACATTAACTCCAAATGTGTCCCTGAATACATTATTTTAAAAAAAAACACTGCCCTAAATGACAATGGTCAAATGCTAGAGTTTTCTCCCCACTTCTGAGAGATTCCAAGCCTAATGATTAAGCCCCACATCTCTTTGTCAGTGTGGGAAACAAAAACAATGTTGTTGTTAAACAGTTTTACATATTACTGTTTGATATCAAAAGAAAAAGCATATTTTTTTTATCAATCAAGGCTATTTCAGTGATGATGTTTATATGTCCCTTTCCTTTGTGATAAGCGGTTAGTGGGGCACCACATTCAGACTGCTGAGGAGCATTTTTTTCAGCTTTATCCTCCAGCCATGATAGCCTGGGTCCAAGACCAATAACTCACCACTGTAATGGGACCTGCTACATTTGTGGCCGCCTTGGATGAATAGCAGAAGATTCATAGGGCAATCCAAGTATATATGCTGAAGCCATAACAGAGTCAAAAGCCCCAAGTAGTGGTTATATGCTAGAAGAACAGGGCGATTCTGAGGACGGGGTATTACCAGGCATGCTTATCCCTGACCACACAACCCTTGTTTCCCTTATCCCAATCAACTTGTCCCCTGACCAGTGACAACAGCTTGAAGGAGTGTTGAGTTGCCACCCAGGCTTGTTGTTTTTTTTCACATAATTTTATTCTTATATGATGGGGGTCAATGAAATAGCATTTTTAATTAAATGCTCCAGGAGAATTGAATCTTGGTGAATAAAACAAAAATTCACAGGCATGTACAAAAAACATCATGTATCACCAACTGAGATATTATTCCAGGCACTCTCTAGGTTTCAGGATTATAACCCATCTGATCCTTTGCCAGCTCATACAAATCTTTATGTTTGGTGCATACTGTTCTGCTTTACTTCCATGTTTAATTGTACTAGATTGCTACCTAGTACTGTATAAACTTACATAAATAAATTAATGAATTAATTAATCTGTTAAGTGTGAATATATGTTCTTATCAATAGCTTTAAATGGGATTGACTTTTATATATAATGTTAAACAATCAGTTACATAATATTTTTTATATATAATATACGTTTTATAAATGTTGTTAACAGTTCTTTTTCTTAAATTGTAAATTGACAAATTTAATAATAGAGTCATAATTGTGTAAATCTGGCATGAGGTGATGGAGAAGAATGTATTCAGTGCTTTCCTATAATATAATTTAATTTGTAACCTGAATCGCCACAGTAAAGATTTCCAAGTAGAACTGATAAAAAAAAGACTTTCTATAACCAATCAAACAGAAAGCTTGATTCTATCAGATATGTAAATAATACTGATTAGAACATTTTTTATGTTTTGTTTTTTTAATTTAATTTTCTGTTTTTCTTTGTATTGTATTTGTATTTGTGCATTTGTGTATTTTGTATTTTATGAGAATTTTTATATCTATTTATGACCAATTTAAAAGCTTATATTTGTAAAATATATATTTCAATAAACTCTTGAAAACAAATTTTGTTACATTATATTCCTATACATTTCAAGCTGATGCAATAATAGTACTGCATTAAAAGAATAAATTCAGTGTTATCTTTACGTAGCACATGAAAAATCCAGTTATAAATTGTGCTGTAAAGCTTTTTATTGTAATGCCAGGTGCAGGATTATGATATCCACCAGACCTCTGAAAGTACAAAGTATATTCATTACATACTTCTCACATCTGCCTTTTTTACTATTTAACACAAATCAGGAGCACAAGTCCCTCCATCCCACATTGATGGATCTATGTTCAATACAGAGCACTTTTTTTTCATTATTAAATTAATCCCATACCAGTAAGTCATACTGCCTCCCAGTAGGCAATGCTTCAGATCTTAAGTCTACGATTTAAGCTTGATTGGTACCTGTAGGTTGCCTTCAGTTCCGATCGCTGAATCCTTTGTTATTAATTAGAATCTGTCACGCCTAGATCTGCTACACAGGTTGGGTCTGTTTGGCTGAGTGTTTCTCTTATAAGACACATATCTACCTTAAATACCTTACAAATGCCCACTTTCTTGAGACTTAATTAGAACATTGCTATTTATGTTACATCTCATGAGAAGTATGTTAATATTCTCTAAGATTAGTCTTAAGGGAAATTGTACCTGTCAACCTCCTCTTATCTGAAAACCAGCTCAAGTCAGGAATTCAATGACAGGAGGATCCAGCATCAAAAAGACCCAAACTTTATTATAACTTACCCATATATTTCTTGGAGTTTAGATTCCAGGACACTCTACTGTGTCTTTCATGATGTGGAATACAAATTCAGTGTTATTGTTAACAAGTTCCTGCTGAATGCATTTTTCCCACTAGCGCAAATTTTCAGTGTGTCCCTATTTTTATTAAAAATAATAAAATGTTAAAATAAATAACATACCAACATGACATAGCCCTGGAAACCGAATTAATCTTCAGCCCAATATTTTGCTCACTTCATAACAGCTGTGCTACTTACTTTATAATATCAACTGAGCCCCGGTGGTCTCCTTGCCTCTTGTCTAGGTATTCAGTGTATCCTGGGAGCTTATGACTGTTTCAGACTACTCCTTCTGTCTGTTGCTGGTTACTCCTGGTTGCACCTGGCTAGCTGTGATACCTGTCCTGCTGCACCACCTGGCTACCAGCTCTGCTGTACTATGTGGTCACCTGGCTACCTGCAACACCTATCCTGATGCACTGCCTTGCTAGCAGCATTGCTGTACTACTTATTCACCTGGCTCCCAGTGCCACCTATTATGTTGTATCTTCTGGCTACTAGTGCTGCTGGTTTAACTGTACCTCCTGTCTACTGTGACATTTATCTTCCAGTTACTCTTGGCTACTAGTATTACCTTTGCTGTCTGTATCATTAGACTACTATTGCCTCCAGTCTCTTGCTTTCCCCCGGGCTGTCCAAATTGCCAAGAATTCTTTGTTGTGGCCATTCCAGTCCTCTGTAATTACAGGAGCTAAAGCAGTAGTATCCCCCATTCTTAGCAGCTTAATGGTATAGATCCAATTTGAATGTTGGTGAAACAATAACAAAAGAAGAAAATGTGTTCACCCATGTTAGGTGGCCAATGACAATGTATACTGAGAAGGAGAGTTTCACTGAGTATAGTATGTCTCACAGGCCTTGTACGTCTGTACATCATTTTCATCTATTGGACAAATTCCAAGTTACAATAGCTATGGTGATGAGATGACACACTATACACAAAATAAATACTTGACTTTTTTTAAAAAGGTTAATAAGCTGCCAGTAGATATAGTCTCAGTATTCATTTTGATAATTTAAAGGTTGGTACTAAGGGTTGAATTGTCTCAGGAATGTAACAATAGTCTGACTAAATAAATAAATATCAACCAATCAACCTGCAAGTGAATAAGAAGTTATAATAAGAATAGGATTATTAGAAAGAAAAAGAATAGGTTAAAATCATGCATGACTGTACAGTCTTTTTTGGAGAAATGAATAAAGCCTTTAAGACTATAATGAAACACAGTACACTCCCCATATCAGGTGTAAAATACATGTGGAACTGGCTATCTGATACATTATACTATGAAGTCTTTACAAATGATTCTTTACACAGTTTATGGTTTCTGTGAAAGTGACTTTTTTATTATATGTAGTGTTTCATCAAAATGTCTGTACAACATTCATAAGGGTACTGCATGATTTAACCCACAAAGTGACTGCCAATAAGGTGCTTCACTCATACTCAAGTGGATTAGTTAGGTACTGACACTACCTTAAGAGCTATACGTGTATTTTAGGTTGTGTTTTGCTCAGAACTCATATGTTCCCATCTAATGCTCCTTGAGTAATCATCACAATCCATCTCTTTATCTTCATTAGTGGACCAGTGTCTCCGGTATCCACAGAAGTGGTTTCTATCTAAACTTGATGTTCATCCATTTCACCATTTCCATCATCTGATCTCATTCTCACTCACACAACAACACACTCTAAGTCCAATACTAAAACATACTACAGCAGAAACCTGCATTCTGTTATCTTACCAGACCTGTCTCCTACTATACAAGCTGTACTCTCTTCTCCTTCTCATCCCGCATTCTACTTGGATGAGGTTGCCTAGAAATGCAATTCATTGGTCTTCTTACTTAATAAACATGCCCCTTTAGTCCTCTGCAGATTAATGCCTCCCATCTCCAGAATGTGGCTAGATTTCTCCACATGAAACTTACGCTCCTGTGCATAATCCTCAGAATGTTTATGGAGAAAATCCAACTTGCTTACATTATAAGTTTCGTCTGCCTTGCTTTCACTAAACTCTTTATTAATCTAAACAAACTTATTTTTCCTTTATCTTATCTTAACATATACAAATCTCTCCCATCACTTTTCTATTTTATTATGACTCTCTCCTCAGACATTCTATAATTAGACATGCTCTCCAAACATCCCTCAGTACTTTACAGTATTTTTTCAGACTTAAATGGATTCCATTCACCAAAGCATTCCTATTGTTTTATCTTCACTTTTGGCATTTTAATACATAATACTTGATTTTTCTATCTCTCTTATAAAGGATATGGTATTTGACTTACTCCATGCTTCTCCACTTACCAATTGTCCTCTTGATCCTATTCCTATGCACTTACGGTATATAACTTTTTACTTACACTGACCCACATTTAAAACATCTTTCTCTCACCAGCCACACTTCCATCGTCCTTCAAATATTCCACATCATTCCTTTCCTCAAAAATGTTTCCGTTTGCTCTACCTGTTTCAATAACTATGGCAAAATATATTTTCTTCCATGTCCAGCATTTTCAATAGACAAACAAGAAAGCTGCCTAGGTGCACCCTTCTGAAAGGGGTGCCTCATTTGAGTTTATATGAGTGTTGGGGGAGGAGGTGGGTGCAAAGTGGCAGGCAAAAGGGACATGGGAACTCTTGGGTAAATTCACTGTATCTGCAACACAGTACAGACGCAGATGCAGAATATATCAGTTAATTATACTAACTCTAGTTCTCACTGCCTGTCTACTACCACGCTCTCCTCCTCACGTTCTGAAAGCACCAAATTCAGCTTGTTAACTGGCTTCACTCAACAACACAGCACTCATCTGCTGTTCTTATTTAAAGGTTCCCAGAATAGTCAACTAGGATTCTACCTTCTCATGTCTAATTAGTAAGCAAAAATTATGGATCGTTGCCCTTGCCTGGAAGAGGAATTATGATTTATACCGTTTGTGTGTTTGTGACAGCGGATTTGGAGGCTGACAGTCACCACTGAAAGCCTATACCTGAATTAGCTATGTACTTTCCTTTTTCCACATTGATTTTACATTGGGAGGTAGGTATCCCTGAGATTGGCGCTGTAATGGCACACCTGGAGGCACTAACTCCCCCTCCCCCTTAATCCTTCAAAAATTAGGGTTGTATTCACCAATCACATTCCAAGTCTCTGCTAATTCCATCACCGGAAGGCAGGAAATTTGAACAATGGACAAGATGCAGAAATTAAATTCTGATTAAAAACAAAAATAAAAATGCCTTCCCATTAAATGAAACACACTGAGTATCCTACAACAGAGCATAGCTTTATTTTGTAGTACACTTATCTTTATACGGTTCTTCAACCAAACATCAATTGACCACTTTCTTAGGCAAACACAATTTTGATACTTTATGCCTTCTTTTATCCTCCTCCGCCTTTTTTTAGTTGACCACTTTTTTAAGATTTTTGTTTTGTATGTGTGAAACTGGATTGGATTACACATGCCAGATGTTGAATTATCTGTTTCTTTGAGCAGATCTAGACAGGTTGTTAGTGCTATGCACATTAATGGTTTCTTCAATTAAATGGAGTGATTTGTGATAATCCTTTTTTTCATCAGATTCCAGTTGCAGGGGTGTAGTGACCACATGTGACCCTGGTAGGTGCTATGCATCATGCTTATTCTAAACTATGATATTACCCCCCTGTAGGTATCCCCTTTTTTCCACAAGCATTTTGCACTCCAGAGATCCGCCCACACCACACCCATGATATTAATGCACAGTCCATTTCTGATTGTGCTCTGTGTATAAAATAAAGCTTTGTTATACCGTTCTAACCATGTCAGTGAGTTTTTAATGGTTGGGGTTATGTGACATCCACATACATCACATTTGTGTCACAATCCTATATATGTAAACTAATGAGCCCTAGTTACTATGCAATAGATCAATACATATAACAATAATAATAGTCATAATAGCATTAGATATCATATAATAATATATATCATATATAATCAAAATAAAGTGTTAATACACATGCAAAGTCCAATTTGTGATACTGTGGAGTATCAACATTCCCCTGTGACCCAGAATATGACAGGTAATATTGGAGTGGGTTGCCAGTTCCTTCTCTAGTGGACTGTGATTTGACCTCTCTGCTATGACCTGCCCACCTAGAGTGACCCTACATGGTATAGCTCACAGCTTCATTGCAGTATACAAGCCCCTTCAGCACGACCACTAAGCAATGCTGAAGTGGACCAGGGGAACATACACCACACTAATCCACTGTAACCCATCAGGAGGGAACACAAGAACAAGTCGAGGCTGTGCAGAGGCACGTGGATCAACAGCCAACTCACCTCTATCTCCGCTACGGCCATCCTGGGGAGTCCCACGCCATTGCTGATGGCCATGTGCCAAGATGTATAGCCATTCCATTTGGTGACCTTGCATTATGTTTTACATTAGTATGGTGTATGTTTGCCTGGTCCCCTTGTGGATTGCTAAGTTGTGGTGGTGAATAGGCTTGTGTACCTTAATGAAGCTGTGAGCTATACCATGTAGGGCCACTGTAAGTAGGCAGTTGATAGCAGAGAGGTCAGACAAATCACAGTCAACTAGAGAAGGAACTGGCAACCCACTCCAGTATC
This sequence comes from Discoglossus pictus, assembly GCA_027410445.1. Classification (NCBI taxonomy): domain Eukaryota; kingdom Metazoa; phylum Chordata; class Amphibia; order Anura; family Alytidae; genus Discoglossus; species Discoglossus pictus. The sequence continues at coordinate 16,837,884 of CM050169.1, read as the reverse complement.
TTTGGCAGGAAAACCTTGTGGAACAGCGCAGACAGAGACCTAGCTAAATGTGCTGCAGTCCATAGGGTCACAGAGAGTAAGACACAACTGAAGGGCTGAACAACAAATAATAAAATGTTCCCCTGGTACTTGATATATGTGATGTGGCTGTGTAATTTGGCCACTATTTGTTTTCCCAATGTAGATGTGATGAGCGAGATATATATGCAATCATATATATAATCCAGGGTTCACATTAGAGCCTCTGTGAGTGAGAAAGGGTTTAATATGGCATCAGTTTAATGTTTTTTTTTTTTTACTTTTTTTTTTTCATTTTAGAAAACAAACAATTATACATCCATGGCAATATGTAAATAGTAAACAGTAAAAAGTTTGTACAGCATACATTTATACACCAACTTTCAATAACATTCAAACATGAAGGTAGAAGAGAGGGGTAGAGACTCTCTATTCGGTACGGTTACCAATAATCATAATTATACAATATTAACTAAGATTTCACTTTACAATACTGGTCCCAGATAACCCATTTGTTAATAGATGAAATCTCTATATCCAAGGTTTCTATATCTTTTACAAGTTCTCTATTCTTACTTAGGACTACTTTAATTTCATTGATAGATGGGATAGACTGTTGTTACCAATGTTTTGCAATTAGCTATTTGGTTGTTATGGGTGGTATACCTGTAAAATCAACACTTTCTCATCAAACTTCAATTTTTCAGAAAAAATATGGAATAACGTTATTTCACAAGTTGGAACAATGATTTCATGTTTTTGTGTTGCAATTTAATCAGGTAGTGTGTCTTTTATTGCTTTCTGCATGTTGCAGCATGGCTTTTCATATTGGCATATGCATGACCATTCCAACCTATGATGAAACAAAATATTTTTTAAATACCTATATTTATTTGGGGATTATTGTGTAAGTAATTCTAATGCCTTTCCATATTTTAAAGTCCACTGGTGTGTTTATATTGTGTTTTACAGTGTTGAGCCGTTGTCTGTAAACCCTTTGCGGGTCCTATTTGGAGTCTGTAATATTTTTGCCTCCATTTGCGGGTTACGGGTTTGAACGCCGGGGCGCATTTGGGAATTTGTAGCAATTTAATGGAGATTTCCGACTATAACAGTTACAGGCTTGACAGATCAAAGGATTTGGGGCAATGGAATTCAGATTTCGACATCCCGTAGGGTTTTTCCGCCTGTAAGCCGCAGAACATTTGCGGGTAGCTGTAAGAGGCCAGTTTAATAGCCGTAAGTCTTGCAAGTTATGTTACAGGCTACGGTTTTACACGTTGGGGAAATTTAATAGGGCTGATAGTCATGTGTTTTGCCAGTTTGTTTCAAATGCATTTACATACCATCACATATACCACAATTAGAAAAACGTTTGAAGGGATAGGAGTTACCCATAACTGGATGAATAAACTCTTTTTCTGGTCTGATGTAACTGCAGGCTTTGCAGTGACCACATCTATACAGCCCTTTTACTAGATTAAGCCATGTGACTGTAGGCCTGTTTAAGGTGAAATAACTATGGGTAAGGATATCACCAAGACTTTTCCCTCTACGGTAGGTAACGGATGACTTCTCTGTTAAAAAGTTTTTTAGAATTGGGTCATTGATGAACAAGTGACAGTGTCTACCTATTATTGTTTTAACTTGTTTGCTGTCACTACCAAAGCTCATGATCCATCGAATTTGTTCAGTTTGTTCCGTCCCCTTGTTTTTATATAATGGGTCTATCCTGTTCATTGATAGAGCCCTCTTATATGCTGCTTTAAGCACTCTGTTGGGATAACCACGTTCTCTGAATCTTCTTTTAAGCAGGTCGGCCTCTGCCTTGAAATCCTCAAAGCTATTACAGTTTCTTTTTATCTTCGGGTATTGGCCGATAGGGATTTCTTATTTCAGGGTCAGTGGATGTTGTCTTCCATTCCAGCAGTTTATTAGTAACCATAGATTATGAACAGTGGTGTGGATATCTCCATAAAAGTCTTTCAGAACGTTTAGATCCAAAAATTCCAATTGGTGCTTATGGATTTCATAGGTGAATTTTAGACCAATGTTATGGGTAAAGGGTCTCTACAAATTTTCCAAATTCCATTAGTACCTGTCCATAATATATCATCTATATATACTGTAAGCATTTTTATAGTGAATTTAGCCATTTATTCAGTGAAAACTTTTGTCTCTTCCCAGAATACCAAAAATAAATTTGAAAAGTTAGGGGCACATGCTGTGCCCATCGTCGTACCTTTAATCTGGCGAAACGTAATCATATGCTATCTGAACGTGATGCAAAACTAATGGGCATATTGATGAGGGTGAAAGCAGAAATGTCAGTTCTTGGTAAATACAAAGGGAAAAAGTGGAGGCAGTGACAGATTTTATTTTTGTGGACTCCAAAATCTCTGCATAATTGACTACAGCCATGAAATTAGAAGATGTTTTTTTTTCTTGAGAGGAAAGTTATGGCAAGTCTGAAAGATTTGTTAACAAGTACAGATTTATCCCTATCAATGACGGTCTGCATAGTTAGAACTATGCTATTCCAAGTAGTAACTGATGTGAGTGCTGGACCATAAAAAAGGCTGAGCGCTATAGACTCCATTGAATTGTGGTGTTGGAGAAAACTGCTTAGAGTTCCTTGGACTGCAAGTAGATGCAATGTATCAATACTATAGGAAATTAAGCCAAACTGTTCACTGGAAGATATGATCATGATGCTAAAGCTCAAATATTTTGGCCAAATTATGAGAAGACAGGATTCCCTGGAGAAAACTCTGATGATGGTAAGGTTGAAGGCACATAAAAAAGGTGGTGGTAGAGGCGGATAAAGATATATGAGGTAACTGAAGAAACGAACATGGGCTTGATGGAGCTCAGAAAAGCAGTGTCTGACAGGTGTGTTGCAAAAAAGAGGGTCATGGAGAGTTGGACATGACTGAAATACTAAACAACAACTCACAGTCTATACACTTGCTATCCATTTCAGACTTTTCTAGCTATCAAGCTGATTTAGCATAGTGTTAAGAGATGCTAACAGAGGAGCAAACAGCAAAACTTTATTTGGTTTACTAAAATATTTAGGAATCTAGTTTGAGTAATAAAAATATGGGGTTAAATATCCCTCATAGTAAAAGGGAGGATTTGGGGTTTGATAGAAACATACCCTGCATACAATCCCACTAGCGACTTGCCCGTCAAAAATGACGGCAATACAATTTTAAGACTGGCAATGCTGTTTGCCACACAATGCGAGGCCCTCTGACTTGCGGGCCTCACTCATTGCAGTCTTCGCAATGAGCGTCTTCGGCGTTCATTGCAAGCCTCTCCTCTGTCATTGCAGGTCATGGCCAACTCGCCACTTTCATGCTTCGCACTGAGCACCTTCGGCGCTCATCGCGAGCCACATAAAGTAGAGGTGGGGAGAGGCTCGCAATGAGCACATTTGGCGGTCATTGCGAGCCCTGAAATTAACGCCTTTGGCCCTATTGCAAGCCTCTCTCCCCTTTACTTTATGTCCTCATGTCCAATAAGTGGCGTTAGAAGAATGGGGCTTCTTGGTATTATACACCTTTATATCCAATAGATGGCGCTACAAAAACTATTTCCACTGTTGTCATTTACACTTACATCGGTGTAACAACAGATGGCGCTGTAAGAATGCAACTTATATTTCCACATCCAATAGATGGTGCTGTAATTAATTGTTATGATTCCTTACACCTTTTTATCCAATAGATGGTGCTCCAAAAAGTATTTCCACTGTTGTAATTTATGCTTACATCCAACAGATGGCGCTGTAAGAATGCAACTTATATTTCCACATCCAAATGATGGCGCTCTAATAAATTATTGTTATGACTCCTTAGCGCCAATAGATGGCAGTGTAACGATTCAGTAATGTGTTATTATTTTGTTATTATTTATTATTTTATTTATTATAAAATCCAATGTATCTAATGCATCCAGGGGTCTTTTTCCCAACTTTGGCGCTCATTGCAGGCTATCTCCCTGTGGAGCTCATCATGAGTAGTCGGAATTGCAAGTTTGCCTGCTCATCGCTGTGTAATTTAACATTGGTGTGACGGACACATTTGCATATTTAACAACTATTCTAGTTGATGTGGGTATTATCAGGAAAATATTTTAAATCTGTAAAAAAAATTCTGGTGCAAGAAAAGTAGTCTGTCCTGTCACTGGGTGTCCTCTGACCTTTTTTAATATGCATCTTATTAATTCATATTTTGGAATAAATATTTTTTTTAAATGTGAGATAGTATGTGCTACGCTATCAATTGCTTGAAAATAATTTTATAATTTGTGTCATGCAAATTCACAACTTACTCTGATTACAGCAAAACTATCCTGACATGCAAAGAAGTTTAAATGCAGACAAATGACAAATGAGAGACGCAATGGAGAGGATCTGTATAAGTGCACTTCTTAGTTTTACATTTAGAGACAGAGCAAACATACCACAGCGTTAGAAGTCATTCTTCAAATATAATATTTTTTCTTCTTCATAAAATGCAGACCACAGCATTTACTATCTTAATGTTAATCTCATTCTTTTGCAGCTTTGCTCTCAATGCTTTTATTCTGATGGTCAGTATAAGATCCTGGATTAAAGGAGGATACCAAAGTCCACCTGATCTTATCTTAACTATTCAAGGACTATTTAACATCATTGCAAAAACCTTTCTATTAATTGGTAATATCATAATGCTCTTGAATAACCTTATATTTTCATACAACGTATGCATTCTCTATGCTATTTTTTGTGTTTCATCCCTATCGAGCACCTGGATTATTGCCTGGCTCTGCACCTTCTACTGCATCAAGATTGTCACCTTCCAGCACCGTCTAATCACGGACCTAAGGCTGAGATTCACCAGTTTGCTGCCTTACCTGCTCTCAGGATCCATTGTGTTATCCATTTGTGTGATTACTCTTCTGATGGTATTTACCGGACCTGCCATAAATTCAGCAAATTACACAGCTTCCAGCAACAAAGAAAATCGCTTTCGTACAAAGAAAATGTTTAATATTTTGTATGGATTAAACATGGCAGGTTCCATACCATCGACTCTGACTCTAATCTCACTCGGTTCGACTATCACCTCCCTCATCTTACACATCCAGAGACTGCACAGAAGATCATCCACCATTAGCTTCTCTCAACTGAAAGCTCATGTTTATGCAGCTATAACCATGACTCTGCTGCTAACACTTCAAATAGTCTTCTATCTAACAAATCTGGGATATGTAGTCAGTAATTATTATAATAATACCACTTATTCCTGGGTTTGCATTGTTTGTATATATTTGTTCTACCCCCTCCAGGCTCTTACACTGATTTTTGGAAACAAGAATCTTAAACATGCTTGTGGGGTCTTCAGCAGTCTTTGCAGAAGAGAATGTTCACAAGTAATTGAATAATTATAACATTTATTGATGAGAATGTCTTAATATGATCCTAAAATGCCCTTCTGTAAAATTATAGGACTATATAGACCAGAAAAGTTTGTTTTTTTTTGTCACAGAAATGTATAACACAACATTGTATTTCCCTGCATTTGCCTTATTTTGAAATAAAGAAATTATAGATAATATGCAAATAAAATATCAATAAAAAATGTTAATGTATATTAGAAAATAAACAACTGTACTCCAAAATTTAAAATAGCCCATTTTGAAGAACTACACTTGAAAATAAGCAATATTTTCTAAATGTTTTAAAGAAATAACACAGATTTGTATTTATTACTTTTATATGTAAATATGCTGCAGGGGAATTTGTGATTTTAGTTTCAAGCGACCTGCTTCCTGAGGTGGGTGAAGAGTTTGAAAACATATCTGCACAATGGGAATGTGTCATATACAAGTGCCAGTGCTCTCATTAGCTTTACTAGAACACTCATTAGTTTGAGACTAAAGCTGCAAGAAAAATGGAAGTGTGTAGTAAAATAATAATAGCATATAACAATAGCATATTTTAGCAATATTTTGTTGTTCAAAATACTATGTAGAAAATATTCCCCACAGTGACCCTCTAAAGGTGGTATAGTCATCTAAGCACAGTGGCAAAAGATATGGATAATGTATATACTGTAGGCTTAACAAGTAGATGTACTAGGGATAGTAGATCCAGTCATAAAGGTCTAGTGCTTAGGAGAAATGTGTATATTCTTTTACTTTTCTGTAATTATTGATTCTCCAGTTCATGTATAATTTAAATCCAGTATGAAGTAATAAACGTTGGATGCTGTAGACCAGGGGTAGGCAAGTATGGTCCTGGAGGGCCACACACGCGTCTGGATTTGAAGATATCCTTTCTGTGCACAGGTGAATCAATCAGGATGACTGAAGAAGTGATTTACTCACCTGTGAGAGGCATGTGTGTGTGGCCCTCCAGGACACCTTCTGTAGACCTTAGTCGTTGTCCCCTTATGGAATAATTATATGAGTCATGTGTGAAGATGATGCCATGTAGATCCTCACGTAGACACTGTTCACAGTAGTATCCTTGAAAAATTTATGAAAAAGAAGAGGGGGTGAATACAATAAATGGTTACTCTTATGTACATATAGAGTGTCTAAACTGGTTCTGATTTGGTCCCCTCTTCGGTTGGTGGGCCAAATAATTCCAACAGTTCTCAAGAATTATGTACGAAACTAGTTTTGGGAGCATGCTAAGCGATCTGAGGATAACTCCCAATTACATTTTTGTTATAGCAAAGAAAAAACAGCTTACTATGTGGATGGGTGTGTCCTATATATGCTCTTTTTTTTGCACATGCTTGTGAAACTGGTTTGTCTCAGCAACTCAAAGCCAAGCTACTGTCCAATACCATGCATTAGCCATAAAATCCTCCTGCAGGTTCTGGATGGCTCTAATGTTCTGCAGTCGTCACACTCTCACATGGGTTGATTAATTGTTCCTGTGTAGTCTTCTTGTATGTATGTATGTGTATTTATCAGTATATGTTTGTATGTTAAAAAATATCCATTAAAGTGCATATATGTGTGGTCAGCTTATGCATAATCTGCAATAGCTTTTTATATCCCATGTACATTGGATAATATGAATAAATATGTACTGTGGAAGTAAATGGGTCAACTACTGAATGATTAAAATTATTCCAAGTTGTAGCTTATTCTTCATATTCAAGAGTAATGTACAAATGTGTAAAAACATGAATAAAAAATAATAAGATAAACCAATACTGATCAGACGTGTTTCATTGTTTCTATTAAAGTTTTATCAATGATGAAATAAGCTAAAATAAAAACAAATACAATTACATTAGGTATAATGTCTAATTAAAAGTTAACAATATTGACAGTTTATATATGTATTTATAGGTTTCCTAACTGGTGACTAATTCATCATGGAGTTTGCCTAAAGCTGTGTAATACAGGTTCCCATAATGTTGTGCAATAACTGTATTTCTTGGGATTCTGGGCAAGTAATAGGTCTTTTACCTTATTTTAATGAGAGCACAAATGTACTAATCATTTACTGTACTACTGAACAGTGGAGGGCTTCTATCGCTCTTTTGCCCACCATAAATGAAATGATTGTTGTGGTAAAGTACCTCCCCACAAAATCTACTACACAATCAAGGAAACAGTCCCATGTTAATGAGAAGCAGTAAACGCAAAACAGATGTCTGTGGGTAGGTTTCCTGGCTTGTACATAATCCATCCTGGGCTTTGCTTATAGCTGTGTAATACAGCATGTGTCCTCAACACCAACCTCAAAATGGAGCGGTTCCAGCTAATGCAGTTCAATGAAATGCAGAACCTGAGTGTGCACACATATAGACCTAGCACGGTACACTCTGGATGCTGTCATTTAATTGAACAGGCATTTGGAAGTCCTTACTGAACCCATGGCCTCTCCTCCACTCTCTATATGCTTCCCACATCAGCACCTACCCAGCAAGCACCAGATGACCCACCACCCCTCCAACCCCTTCCTCGTCATGGTGGAATGGGAAGAGGGGGCCTTGGCAAAGAGGGGGAGATAGTGGCTTGCATAGTTACATAGTATTTGAGGTTATATAAAGACTCTTAGTCCAACAAGTTCAACCTTTTTAGATCTCTTCAGATCATTTTAATTTGTGGAATATTTGTTAATAATTGATCCAGAGGAATGCAAATAGAAAAAGAAAAAAACATTGAAACTTGCCAATTGTCTCATAAGGGGAAAAAAAGCAAAATTCCTTCCTGACCCCAGAGACTGGCGATCGAATTTCTCCCTGGATCAATATTCCTTCGCTAGTTATCTAGGAACACCTTGAATGCCCTCTTTATTCAAAAATATATCTAACCCCTTTTTAAAGTTATCTATCGAATTTGCTGTCACCATCTCCTTTGGTAGAGAATTCCACAGTTTAACCACCCTTACTGTGAAGAACCCTTTTCTTTCTTTAAGGGGAAATCTCTTTACTTCTAATCTCAAAGGATATCCCCTTATCAGTTGAAAACCTCTTGGCACAAAAAGTTCACTTGACAAAGCCTTATGTTGACCCTGGATTATTTAAATAAGGTAATCATATCCCCTCATAGATGCCTTTTTTTTAGGGGAAAATAAGTTTAATTTGGTTTGTTTTTCATCATAACTCAGTTCCCCTTATTAGTTTTGTTGCCTTCTCTGTACTTTTTCCAGCTCTAAAATGTCCTTTTTATGAAGTGGTGCCCAAAATTGTACTCCATATTCCAAGTTAAAGGGCATACTAGGGATTTGTATAGTGGCAGAATTATATTTGCTTCCCTTGCTTCTATACCCTTCTTAATACATGATAATATTTTATTTGCCTTTGCAGCTGCTGCTTGGCATTGAGCACTGTTACCTAGGTGGTTGTCCACAAGAATACCCAAATCCCTTTCAATATCTAATACCCCTATACTTGCTCCATTAAGATTATAAATTGCATGGCTAGTTTTCCTTCACAGATGCATAACTTTACATTTATTTGTATTAAATCTCATCTGCCATTTAGCTGCCCATTTCTCTAATTTATGCAAATCCCTTTGTAGGGAAAGTACATCATTATATGATTTAATTACCTTGCACAACTTAGTGTCATCAGCAAAAATGAAGACACTACTTTTGAGTCCTACTTCTACATCATTAGTAAATATGTTAAAAAGGAGAGGACCTAATACTGAACCGTGAGGAACCCCACTTACCACAATTGTCCAATTGGAGTATGTTGCATTTATAAAAACAATTGTTGTCTAACTATATGACATTAACACTTTTTAAAACACAAGACTAAGTTATTATGATCATCAATATATCTGAATACCCAGGCCTGTTGTTGGTTTTGGCAATTAATATGGTGATATTATTAATATCAATAACCTTTATTAATATTAATGAAAAATGCACATATTTTATACATTTGCTAATTTCTACAAATTATGAATTCTACACAATATATTAAGAGGATTGGCCTTAGGAAATAAACAGAACTGTATTATGTGAGAATATATTTATTAAAAATGAATATAGATCATAATTCAGTATATTTGGTATAAACAATTATAACAGATATATATCACGGTACAACAATTATAAAGTCTTAGTTATTATCACATAGTCCACATAATCATATATAAGACATTTGTTGTTTCTTAGTCGTTCAGTCGTGTCCGACTCTCCGTGACTCTATGGACCACAGCACGTCAAGTGCATCTCTCAGTCACTGCCCCTCTGAGCTCCATCAAGTTCATGTTCTTTGCTTCAGTGACCTCATCTATCCATCTCCGTCTCTGTCGTCCCCTTCTTCTTGTGCCTTCAATCTTTCCCAGCATCAGAGTCTTTTCTAGGGAATCCTGCTGTCTCATAATATGGCCAGAATATTTGAGCTTCAGCCTCATGATCATACATTCTAGTGAACAGTTTGTCTTCATTTCCTGAAGTATTGTTTTATTGGATCTTCTTGCAGTCCAAGGTACTCTAAGCAGTCTTCTCCAACACCACAATTCAAAGTGTCAATTCTATGGCGCTCAGATTTCTTTGTGGTCCATCTCTCACATCTGTATGTTACTACTGGGAATACCATATATAGTTCGAACTATGCGGACCTTTGTTGATAGTTTAATATCTTTACTTTTTACTAGGTTGTCCAAGATTGCCATAGCTTTACTCCCCAGAAGTAAATGTCTTTTAATTTCATGACGACAGTCACCATCTGCAGAGATCTTGGATCCAAGGAAAATACAATATGTTACTGCCTCCACTTCTTCCCCATCTATTTGCCAGGAAGTGAGATTGTCATTTGCCATGATTTTCGTCTTTTTAACATTAAGCAGCAGGCCAACTTCTGCACTCTCTTCTTTTACCCTTATCAATAAGTCCTTTTGTTCCTCCTCACTTTTAGCCATCAGAGTATCTGAGGTTATTAATATTGCTTCCAGCAATAGTGATTCCGGCTTTGGATTCATCCAGTCCAGCCTTACGCATGATGTATTCTGCATATAAGTTGAATAAATAAGCTATCTTGAACCATTCTGTTGTCCCATGTTCGGTTCTGACAGTGGCTTCTTGGTCCACATACAGATTCTGTAGGAGGAGGATGAGTTGATCTGGTACTCCCATTGGTACTCCCATCTCTTTAAGGACATGCCTCATTTTGTTGTGATCCACACAGTCAACGGCTTTAGAATAGTCTATGAAGCAGAAGTAAATGTTTTTTTGGAACTCTCTTGCTTTCTCTATTATCCAGTGGACATTGAAAATTTGATCTCTTGTGCCTCTTCCTCTGCGGAACCGGCTTGCACATCTGGTAGTTCCTGGTCCATATATTGTTGGAGTCGAGCTTGTAGAATCTTAAGCATTACCTTGCTGGCATGGGAAATTAGTGCAATTGTTCAATAATTGGAGCACTCTTTGGCACTGCGTTCTTTGGGATTGGGATGTAAACTGAACTTTTTCAGTCTATTGGCCATTGTTGATATAAGACATGCAATATGGTAATTATGACATTAGAGATAGTTTTGATTATTTTTGGTATGTTTACAAATATCTATTTATTAAGATATCATACCTTTTTAATATCGTATGATTCTATAGTTGAATTATAGTATTATCTCTAAATCAAAAGAGAAAATGTTTTTCATCACAATTATATTATATATTAGATTTCTATAAAAACTGATTTTTTTGTTATTTATAAAATTAATTTGTAAATTATATGTCGACTTATAATTTACAAGTTATAGTGTTATATTGTATATATCAGATAAATATTGATATAGCAATCTATTCTATATTAAATAAACAAAATATTTTCATGTTTGTAATGAAAATTTAAGAAATATTATACTTTATATCATACCTGGTTTTTGTACTTTATTTCATCATACGACTCAGCCTAATGGAGGTCTGGATCTTTTATTATATTTCAGAAGTTCTTGGTATGTAAGTGTGTACATTCTTTTGTTAGTGAGCTTTGGAAGTTTCTTTGTAGAATGCACTTTTAATTATTTGTTTTGGGAAAAATCCCTATAATATTTGTTAGAATGTTTTTCTTAGGAATTTACCAAAGTTTCTCCCTGGGGTGTGTCTGTCCAGGAGTCTGTATTTGTTGAGAGGTGTGTGGATGTGTGTCCTCCTCTAGGTCTTCCCTTTACTTCTTTTCTTTTCTCAATTATACCCACAACTTAAATTGTTTTTCATAAATTCCAATCAGGCTATGTATTTGGCAACCAATCAGAAATCCTAATGATATCACAAAATATTTAACTCTTAATAGGAAGTATTCTTTTTTAGAGACCTATTAAGTGTCAATTAATTCCTAAGAACACAAGAGGGTGCTCTCTGACCTTCAAATTACAGCAACAATTATAATTAAATTAGTTCGATAAACCTTGAACTTATTGGTCGTAAATAAAACAATAAACAAGACATGATTAGCTGGTTAGTGATAAGGAGTGTCAGTTATGTATACCAAGAAACAAATTTATGTTCTGGGAAAGGGACATAAATTCTATTAAAAGATGGGAACTTAAAAGAAGTATCCTATTATTTTTAAGAAACATAACCTTAAATTAACCTTTATCAGGAATTTGCTTAGGTAATGTGTCTATTATAGAACAAAGTACTCTTAAAGGCATATTAAAGTGAGGTGGGGTATGAATGCATCCAGTAGAATGCATAATAAGCCACCTAGCAAAAACGTTTGCATGAAAACATGCAAACCGTTTTTGCAATAACATAAAAAAATGTGGTGGGGGTGATGTTGACACCCCCAGCTACTGAGATTTGCATATTGGGTTCCACATTTGTAATGGGATATGCAATATGCAGCACATGCTAATGGTGATTAGCATTTCAGCCAATCCCCAAGCAGCAGTGACGTCAGCCGTGATGTCAGGAGGAGGGGAGGAGGGAGAAGGCAGAGGGATAAGGCAGAGCTACAGCCACAGCTGGTGCAACACTGCAAGGCACCGAGGCCCCTGCAGACCTCTAATGGCCCCATTGTGGCCCCCATGGCCATCAAGTAGCCCCATTGGCCGTGAAGTGGCCAACGTGGTCCTCTATTGGTCCTCGTGACCTTCTAGTGTACCCCGCGGCACTCCATTTGCCCCTGCAGCCCCCCACTGCCCCTTGTGTTCTTCGCGGCTCCCTAGTGGTCCCCATGGCCATCTAGTGGCCTTGGTGGCCCTCCAGTGGCCCCTTGGCGTACTGCTGCCCCCGCAGCCCTACTGTGGCCCCAGCGCTTGCGGTCGCCCTGTTGCCCCTGCGGCTCTCTAGTGGCCCCCACGCCCCTCTCATGCCCACCGTAGCCCTCCAGTTGCCCCCACAGCACTCACTTGTGGCCCTCTAGTACACCCCATTACCCTCCTGTGGCCCTCCATGGCCCCTGTGCCCCCCTGTGGCCCCTGTGAATCCTCTGTGGCCTCCATGGGCCCCTGCAGATCCTATGTGGCTCCCATGGGTCCTCTGAGGTCCCTTTTGTCCCCAGTGTCTCCTGTGGCTCCTATTGTCCTCGTGGCTCTCCCATGGGTCCCTTGCGGCTCTTTATGGTCCACTGTGGCCCCCACAGGCCCCACTGTGCCCCCTGCAGGCTCCCTGTTTTCTCACTCAGCCTCCTGTGGCCCTTTGCGGACCTCTCCGGCCTCCCTCAGCCCCCTTTGTACATCCTCAGCCTCCAGTGGCCCCTCACATACCTTTGCAGCCTCTCTCAGCCCCCTGTGGCCCTCCTCTGCCTCCTTGGCCTTTTGTGGCCCCCTTGGTCATTTGTTGCTGGGGGGGCAAGTCACTGGGGCTGGGGTAGGTCACAGGGCAATTCTCTGGGGCTGGTGTGAAATTCTCTGGGGCTTGGATGCAATTATCTGGGGCTGGGGCAATTCTCTGGGGCTGGGGGAGGTCATGGGGCAAATCTCTGGGGCTGGGGGGAAATTCTATGGGACTGGCGGGCCATTATTGGGGGCAATTCTCTGGGGCTGGGGGAGGTCACGGGGCAAATCTCTGGGGCTGGGGGGAAATTCTTTGGGACTGGCGGGCAATTATTTGTTGCCCCCCACAGACCTCTACGGCGAGTGTCTGTGTGAGTTCATGGCTGTGTGTGAGTGCATGTGTGTGTGATAGTCAGTGTCTGTCTACCCCCTTTCCCTATCTCCTTACCCTTACCCAAACCATAATTCCTTATCTTAACCCCTATCACCGGGGCCTGGGGAGGTCACGGGGCAATTCACTCGGGCTGGGGGAGCAATTCACTGGGGCTGGGGAGGTCACAGGGCAATTCTCTGGGGCTTGCAGCAATTCTCTGGGGTTGGGGGGCAACAAAAAATGGGATTGGGGGAGGTCATGGGGCAATTCTCTGGGGCTGGGGGAGGTCACAGGGCAAATCTCTAGGGCTGGGGGCAATTCTCTGGGGCTGGTGGGCAATTCTCTGGAATGGGAGCAAAAATCTTGGGTTGGGCAGGTCACAGGGTAATTCTCTGGGGCTGGGGCAATTCACTGGGGCTGGGTGGTGGTCAAGGGGCAATTCTTTGGGTCTGGGGACAATTCTCTGGGGCTGGGAGGCAAAAAGCTGGGGTTGGGGGAGGTCACAGGGAAATTCTTTGCGGCTGGGGCAATTCTCTGGGGCTGGGGGAGGTCACAGGGCAAATCTCTGGGGCTGCTGGGCAATTCTCTGGGATGGGGGCAAAAATCTGGGGTTGGGGAGGTCACAGGGTAATTCTCTGGGGGTGGGGGGCAATTCACTGGGGCTGGGGGAGGTCAAGGGGCAATTATCTGGGGCTGGGGGGATTCTCTGGGGCTGGGAGGCAAAAAGCTGGGGTTGGTGGAGGTCACAGGGAAATCCTCTGGGGTTGGGGGGGAATTTACTAGGGTTGGGGGAGGTCACAGGGCAATTCTCTGGGGTTGGGGGGCAATTCTCTGTGGCTGGCGGGCAATTCTCTGGGGCTGGGGGAGGTCACAGGGCAAATCTCTGGGGCTGGGGGGCAATTTACTGGGTCTGGAGGAGGTGATGGGGCAATTCTTTGGGGCTGGGGAGCAAATCATCTGGGATGTAAAAAAAACAATCAGTGAATGAAGGGACAGAAATATAAAGGAAAGGAAAGTGTCTGAAATCCTGTGACTTCCCACAGTAGGGCAGACTTCAGATGATAACTCAGCATGCCTGCACAATCCCCAGGCAAAAAAGAACCAATGTATATGTTATGCTAATTATGCCAGGGAATTTCAGAGGTGTCAACATTGAGAGAAAACTGTTTGCAAAAGCAAGAAATTCAGAAAAACTTCAGGCTAATGGTTTAACTGTTTACTTATATTTTCATGCAAAAACATTTTTCAGACACTATAAATTCTTCTCTATCAGATGCATTCATAATCCAGCTCACTTTCATATACCTTTAAGAATCCTATGTCAATGAGAAACTGAAAAACACATCTTTACATAGATATTTTTCAAAATATATAAATGTATAGAGCATATAAAATATTAATACACTAGCGAATGGCCCATCAAAAAATGACAGCAATAAAATTTGAAGCCATGGCAATCCTGTTTGCCGCACAATGTAAGGCTTTTGCTGCTCTGAGGACCTTCGGTGCTCATTGCGTGCCTCTCCTCCCTGTACTTCATGTTTCCTGCTTTGCAACGATCCCCTTTGGCACTCATCGCGAAGACACATATATAAGTACAGTGTAAAATATACAATTTTTTTAGTACAGTGAATTAATAAATTCATATAATTTACCTATTTATATTTAACATGCAGCAATCAATATCTTGAAGAGCAAACAATCTCTTTTTCTGATTTTCCTGCATTAGAAAATGTACAGTTGGACTGTTGATCACCTGAGGAGAAAGTGTCAGCAATGTGCCAAGCGTGCAGTGTAAATAGGTTGCGTGCGCGAGGCCAAACCGTTTGTTTAGGTGGGTAAAGCGCCATTTTAGAATCCTGTTATTATTTGCAAATTAGTGTTGTAAAATGGCAGCTTTTTTTAATGTATTACTTGGCTCGCGAGCATTTTCTGTCTGTTGTAATAGTATATTTTATATCTCCTACGTTCCTGGCTAACTCGTATGTGCCTGGCTTTGATCTGCACGCCTCGGTGTCCTTTAGCCTCGTTTTCATATTTTTCGGCCTCCATTTTTTTCTCTTGCTTAGCCGATTTTCGGGTCTTGTGCAATCTCACTTCCAGGCGTCCTGGCGTTGCCTTCGTGCTGTGTGTGAGTGTTTTTTTATTTTATTTATGTTTTTATTTCTTGTTTTTCGTGGTTTTCGATTTCCGTGGTTCGGACGTTAAATTAGTATTTTTGCGAGGTCGGTTTTCAAGCCCCCGAGATTCCGAGGTCGTTCTTGGTTAACTCGTACATGCCTGGCAGTGATTTGCACGCTTCAGTCTCCCTTAGCCTCGTTTTCATATTTTTTCGGCCGTAATTTTTTTTTCTCTCTTTCGAGTGCCAAAACTCTGCAAATTCAGCTTAAATTCGAGTGCAACCTCACTCCCAGGCCTCCTGGCATTCCCCCCGTGATTTGTGTTTTTTTATTTTTTATTTTTTTTCCCTAAGTGCTCCGAGCTCGGAAGGCTTCTATGCGTCAAATTTGTTCACTCCCCAATGTATGTTCATGTTGTTTTGCTGTGTTTTTCTGAAATGTTCAGTTGGTGTTTGGGAATCCATTAAAATGTGTCTATTTTGTACCAATCAAAGGTACATGTGTGATCCTTATACCCTAGCAAAGGTACCTGTGTGCTCCCTATATACTAACAAATGGGATCTGATTATGCCTCTGATCTGAATTGAATTGCTGGGTGCTGAGATTAAAAACAAATGCACGACCTAGAAGGAGAAAATTGAGGTGCATGTGGCTCCTCAAAATCTGAGTCGTAACAGCTTGTGGCAGTCAGTGGAGATCTCAGCAGCATTAACTAGCAACCAGGATGGCATATGGAAACTTATCCAAGATGGAAATCAAGTACTTTCAGAGGCTTGGGGGATATGAAGAGACTGTAAGGCGATTTGTGCAGCGCTACCAGAGCAGCTCCCTTATTGCCTGCAAAGCAGAGGAAATTCAGGAGAAAAGAAGCCAGATCAGAAGGATGATAGAACGGAGAGCACATCACATTTCCATGGAGGAGAACCTGTAAGCAGCTCTTATGGATCAGTGGATGGCATTCCTGAGACTTCAGCAGGGAGGTGAGCTAGCAAAATGGCTGGTGGGATCCGTTTGGGAGGGGGTTGCTTTGGAGTAGCAGTATGATGATCTGATGGAGCTGGCTATCGCATTGCAATGGCCCTCCTGCTACAGGATGGAGTTAATGAAAGGACTCCAGGGTGTATTGCAGGGTGATCCAACATGTGGCATTGGGCCTATAAAATAGGGGGTGATCATGTATAATCAGCACTGCAGGAGTACCATGGCTAGATTGTGATGAAGGTGAAAATTGAGTATAGTGCCCTGCCCATGTTTCAACCCAGGGGGATGGAGGCTGCAGAAAAGGGCCCAGATCTCTGATGTCAGCCAGCAGATCCAGCTGGCAGAGTACATACTGGGATCATCATATGTTTTTGCAACAAAGGAGTATGTTTACCATCCTAGTCTCATAGTGTGAAGTAGGCACTTGCCCTGGACCATGGGGTTTGTGCTAGATTCACAACCAGAACTGTTTTCCCTCACGGAATTTGTAAAATACTGACAAAGATCTTTCCTGCATACCCAGACTCAGGCCACACGCAGGAGGCCCAGACCCTTACTACCTAGGACTGTTTTCCTCAGCTTCCCCACTGGAGTTTGGTAGCCATTTTTACTGGGGATTATAGATGCTACTGGGCTTGTAACACACTTAAAACAAGGACATATGGACAGACTGAGTGTAGCAGACTGCATGCTATAATCTGTGAAGATCATAGCCTGGATGCTGCTTTTGGAAGGAAGAGTAGCTGTCATGATTGTTATTTTGAGGAGTATGATATGTTGCTTTTATGTATAATGTTTGAAGGTTATTTTGTACTGTACTGCTAATGTAATATTGATTCATCAATAGCCAAACAAATATTGTCCCTAGCTTGTAGCAACTGGTCTGAACTGGTTCCAATAATTTCCATGGTCTAGAGATGCTTGCTTTCAGCTCAGGTAACACAGACAAGCCCCCAGGAGAGAGCTGCCCCTTCTGTGACCTCATTGCTGTCTCCAAGGAAACAGCACTATTCTGATTGGGCTATGCTAATTCAAGCAGTCCAGCTATCCAGCTCATTGGTGTTGGTGAATTCAAACTTGTTCACTCCCCAATTCAGGCTACTGTTGTTTTGCTTTGTGCTGTGTTTTCTGAAAATGTTCAGTTGGTGTTTTGGAAGCCATTGAGAGGAGTCTATTTTGTACTAATCAAAGGTACATTTGTGCCTCTTATATCCAAACAAAAGGGAAAATTGAATTGCTAGGTGCAGAGATTGAGATTGTGGCCCCTCAAATCTGGGTCATAACAATGCATATATGTAATTATTACATATGTGTTACATCATATTTTAGAAATCTGCATTTTTTTTACCAACATTTCTCAATGATTACTTTACTACCCTGTCCATGTATTCCCCCATTATGGCGAATTGTTAACACATTCCATGTTAAATCATTATTTAACACTAAAACACATGTACTCGGCTACCCCCTGACATTAGGTTAGCAAATAATACAAGATAGACAGTTTAAACACACATCAGCATTGTGTCATATTTATTCTGGAAAGATAACAAAACTATGGCAATGGATCCTATCTGATGATACCTTGCTGCTACACACTGGGAAAACTCTGCTGACTTGGATTCCTTCCAGTCCTATGTACTGTTATGCTGTGCTGGGTTCATTACTGCTTAAATGAATTTTCAAAAGAACCCTTGGTCCTAATTAAAGAACACACATACAGACATATATAGTTAGGTTACCCCCACACACACACACATTTTTTTAACAGACATATACAGAAATATTTTTTTGGATAGATCAGGGAGGCAAGGGTCCCCATCCACAGTCGAGAAGGCAAGAGGCTAAGGCCAAGCACAGGGCCCACAATTTCTCACAAGGGATGCTAAGGGATGTGAGGTCTGCCAAGCACAGGTTGACAACATCAGGGCCAAGGTGAGGAGGATGATGGCTAAGGAGGACAAGGACCAGTATGTGACCTATAATGAGTGGGAGTGGGTCACAAAAGACCTTCTTAGACAGGTCCCCGCCGCTGGAGCTACTAGCCCGGTGACCCAGCGGGACCCAACCTCCATGTCAGGTGAATATCACATACAGCAACATGCCACCACATGTGCATCACACCACACATGTACATGATGACCAACAAGAACACTGACAAGTCAGCTCCATGGATTTAACAAGGGATAGATGGATTCGTCATTAAATCCATGAAGCTGACAAATCACTGTCATTCATGGGTACAACAACAGTAATCAAGCAATAAAGAGTCTATACAGTTACAGAACGCAATCAAGATAGTTGTAGGAGCCAGGAATGATCAAGACCATGAACCAAAGAATAGATCATATCTAACATATGCTAGCTAATCTGAGATGCTAGCTAATCTGAATGAGCACATAACAATGTATAATTCATCATACTAATGACATATACCTTTCTTTTTTATCTTTTAGCATCCAGGAGGGAGTCTGGGTCCAGTGACGAGCCAGAGGCAGGGGCGTCGGCTCCATCAGATAGGAAGTGGAGGAGCAAGCCCTGCCCACTGTTCCCTCTATGCTGTGCATGTGTTCGCCCGCACACATAACCTGAGATGAGCGCGCGCAACTAAAAATGGAGCGCACACACATCCATAGGGCGATATTTATTCTTAGTTTTCCCCATTAACTTTTTCCATATAAGGAGAAATAGTTCACCATTGACCCTTTTCCTTTTGCCTTGTATAATTATTTTATTTGTTATGTGCATTGAAACACTGTTTATACTTCAGATAAGGGTGAATGATGCCAATGGTCCCTTTGAGAGAGCCCTAGTGGGCGGAGAAACGCCTTAGGGCAAATCCGGACGTCCGTCATTCACCCTTCCATGCTGTGTAAACAGCATTTCAATGTGTGCATTTAACAAAGACGGGTCAATGGAGATCTTTTTCTCCCTGGGAGGAAAAAGTGAATGGGGAAAACGTTATGTGCACATAACAAAGAAAATAATCATACATTGCAAAAGAAAAAGGATATAGGGTCAATGGAGATCTATTTTTCCCTGGGTTGAAATGTTCATGGGAAAACTAAGATTAAATATCCACCTATAAGGAATTCTAAATTCATGTTCTTTCATATGAAATTAGTATTTGGTGCCATCAGGCTGGTGGAGATAAAGACTGAGTACTTGGTAGAAAATCTGTGGTTAAATGATTGGAGGACTCCCCATATTTAGAATATCTGGAGGAGTAACTTAAATGCACTTTAATGGTATACTTTAATACAATAAAGGATTGTGTCCTTTGGGATATGGACTAACATTATTATGCTTAAGTGTGCTCTGACTAATAACCGCCACAGCTATCATCATTAAAACACTTAAAATGAATAAAGTACAAAAGCCATTATTGTATAATTACTCCCTTACTAATTAATAACTCACTCCTATCAAATGGAACAGAATGATAGTGAAGTAAAAGATCACTCGTATTGACATGATTACATCAATCAGAACTCTCAAGCAACCAGAAAAAAAAAAGAATCCTGTACTTAAATTAAAAATTAAGATTTACAGGACTCAACAAATGCCAGGAGCCAGGTTGTCATGCCACAAAATGCTTACAGGCACCTAGATCTCATCCACTGTACGTCTCTGCAATTCAGTTGTATCTGGAAGCGAAAGGCATGAGTGACTGAGCCAGTGTAGCGTTGGTGTTACATTCCCCAGGTTCAGCACCGCACCCTCCAGACCAATGTACCTATGTGTAAGTGAGGAGCGAAAGCTGCTGCTGCTACATCCAACCTCACTGACAAATATCCTTAGAAGTGCATCCTATGTGCAGCTAATCTAGGCCTCTGTTAATATTAACTCTCAAGCAACCAAAAACTACAATTTTCTGGCATCAACCAATCCCCTTGGGTGCCGGATAACTGAGAGTCTACTGTATTATAAAAGGAGTTTAAGATCTATTGTAATTCAATAGCTCTGCAGCATTGTGAAAAGAGTTCACCCAATATTATTTATACAATTAAAAAGGCTGAATTCTCATTACATGTGGAATCGAATTGAAACACTTCATTCAATTGAGCAAATTTTAGTTACTGGAGCCCGTAATGTATTTTTTACGTTACATTTCCGTGTTATATCAATCTTGGTAATCAAGGAGTTAATAAATATCAGGCAACCCACATGGACTGGATAGAACTGTATTGTCATTCATTTTTATTATTTTGTATATTACCGGATTGCGAGTCAGATTGCATATGGGACCTCTAAACGCTAATTGATTGTGGTTTAACCTCCATGTCTTTCTGACGTCATGATGACGGGCTCATTTACTATTGGCTGTTTCTAAATACGTAGTTACGAACTTGCTTAATTGATCATAATCATGCTCTGAAATGCTACTTACAGGTGCATGGTTTACGGTTTAGGCTTTCGGCCAGGTAGCTGCCGGCTTGAACAATTGAATCGCTCTGTAACTTGCAAATTTCAGGCCCGCAGACTTACGGCCGAGTCAACCTTAGTGTTGGTTAAAAATCTATTTCTACATGTAAAACTTGCTAAATTTCTTAACCCATACTCCATTATATTGTAAACAAATGCAAACTTTCAAGCAATGTATTCTAGTGAGCTTAAGACACAATAATATTGATTATTTCCATGTCTCGCTAATGCGCACAAAAGTTTATTCTCCTTGCAAAATGTTGCACAACAAAAAATTTTAGGGCACACAGGCTCCAAAATATTAGAGGGATACTAGGCCCCACCCATCTTGAACCGGCGTAGGGGGAGGAGGAAGGAAGAGGATCTGAGGGCCCTGGCTCAGAGGGGGATGTCATGTGGCTAGTGGGGTCACCAGCTGGACCACCAGCAATACCCCTCGGTTTTGACCCCACAATCCCCTCCTCCAGAAACTGAGCATCAGGCCAGGACCCTCTATGCACAGGACAGCAGCCAGCCACAACCTTCTTCCCCCTACAGCAGTATGCTGGCCTGGCCGCCACCACCAGGCCCAACCACACCACCGCCAGTTTGGACCCAGGCTCCAGCCGGGTCCCAGATCCTCCCCACTCTAACACCGCCACCTCCTCACCTGGCCATGTCCTACAGGCCTCCATCCCCCACATAAGGCCAGGCTGCACAGGCGCTGATGCTGGCCCTCATGCACAAGCAGGTGGACTTACTTTTGGGGGATCCAGGCCGATTCACCAATCATGCAAAGCTCATGAGCAGCCTGGCAAGGCGCAATAGGGAGGAGAGGAGGCATCATCTAATGACAAAGTCCTATCTGGCCAGGCTGCTTAGGATTGTACTGGTCCCCAGACCCGCCTCTTTTAACCCAGAGGCATCCCCAGGACACCTGCCTTTCCTCTCCTCCCACCATGCCTACACCACTGCCACATGTTGCTCCGCTACCTCCTGGGGGATTGCCTGGTGCTAGGTGGAGGAGGACATAGGGGCTGCACATATGTTTGTGCCTTCTCAACAGCACTCCTCAGTGACAATCTATTGGTCACAATGTTAACCTAATCTAGTCTGGCCTATGTGATGGTGATATTTTGTATGCAGATGTCTACCTCCCATCACATGGTCCATAATACTCTTTTCTGTGGACACGTAGGGTTTGGTTTAACATGTCACCAATTGATGGTCAAGAGGAATGCTGTTGAGAAAAGATGCTGCAGACCCTATAATTTCTCAGTCCTTATTTTGTAGGTTTAGTTTTTTTTTCTCTTTTTTTGTTTTAGGTACAATTCAGGTCCATGAAGGCATCTTTTGCATCTGTGATAATAAGAGAAAAGCACAAAAAGAACCATGGTATACGAGTAAACCACAGGTAAGTATAAATGGCTGAGGACTAATATTAAAAATTACAAAACAACTTTATTGTGACAAAAACAACAAAACAAAATACACTAGTAAAATCTGTCGTTTAAAAATGAAAAAATATAAAAAATATATAGTCCACTCCTGATGTAGCACTACAATATATATATATATATATATATATATATATATATATATATATATATATATATATATATATATATAAAAATAAGGAAACAACCTATTCTGCACTGTGTAGTGGAGTTTGAAATAGGACCCACTACTTGCCCTCTAAATATAAGGAGGGGTCCTAGCTATACTAATCTGGCTAAGAAATCTAAACACATGGGGCTAAAAGTCCAAGTGATATGTCATATGGACAAACAGAGCAAAATAGATCAGTATAGTACTACTTATATGATAAATGAATTGGTCACAGTAGTGCATATTATTCAAGTAGTACAAAAACATCAGTATACATATATTCAGTTAACAAACACAGGCCATTGTTCCTAATGCTGCTGAGCGCCAACATTCTGTCTGGTGTCTTCAGGAGTGGACTGACATCTTAACCTTAACGCAAACATTTGATGAGGAGATTCTACAGAGGCTCTGAAGGGTCATAGAGGAGGCATTCCTTTAAACAGGTGAGTTCGTGTGTCAGTTAACTCTTTCATGTCCTTTTAATCTGTAACTTTCTTTTTTAAGGGAGTTCATCTTAAAGTGATACATCTGAGGAAAGAGATATACAACATAAGCATATGAAAGATAGAAAAACAGCAAATAAGACAGTACCTGCTTAATATCCAATCTGTAATATAATGATTTTCAGTATCTCCATACTTCATCATAAAATTCACATAAAATACATAAATTAATAAAAAAATCTAAAAAATAATCTGGGAGTGTAAGTGTAAGATTAATAAAGAATAAGTGCAGCAAGTGTGTGAAAGAATGTAGCTGCCATTACACCACTATATATAAATAACCTAGCAATGAATATGTGCAAAAACATAAAAGTGAGAATTCTTAAACAAATTCTGCATTGAGGCAGGTGATAGTGGTAATAATGGACTACACAAATATAAGAATTATAAAGTACTTGAAATATAGGATCTCCCATTAATAACTCTGGCGATTGAATATATAATATGAAAAAAGTGACAAATATGTGCATGTGTGATGATATCTTAAAAAAACTGGAAAAGATATTGTTATATATGATTAAGATGTTGAATCAATAATGAGTGATGCTGTATGATGTAGTATGAATATTATATGTGAGGAAAAAAGACAAGATAAGTGAAAAGTGAAAAGAGCCATATATGTCAAATAACTTGTAGGTGGCTCTAAAGAATCAATATGTGATAATGTATGTTGCGTATGAAACATAGAAATTAAATTAAAAAATAAGAAACAAGAAACGGAGATCTATGTATACTAAGATAAATACAAATTCTAATATGCCATTCATAGGTGAATTAACCATATGGTAAGTGCTAATTAGTCAAAATTATCAAAAATTAAATGGTCAATTTCTGTGTTATAAAAGAAAAGAAAAAAACATATTAGATAATGGATAAACCACTATCCCATATGTGATTATAATTAGATAGACATACCGTAAATACTTGGGTATAAGCCGACCCGAGTATAAGCTGAATTTTACCACAAAAAACTGTGAAAACTTATTGACTCGAGTATAAGCCAAGGGTGCAAAAGAGGATCCTTCACCCCTGATCATCATCCTCCTACTTCCCCCCCTTATCATCCTCCTCCTTCCCCCCCTATCATGTGACGTCACGTCATTAGCATATGCCAGTACGGAAGACGTGCTGCTGCGTCAGGATCAGCATCAGCTCATCGGAGCATAGTAGCAAGTAAGGAGAGAGGGGGATAGGGATTATAGAGGGTGCAGTAAGGAGGAGGTTATCGGTGAAAGAAGATGATGAAAAGGAGGGGGGGAAGGAGGAGAAGGAGGAGGATGATAAGGGGGAGAGGAGGAGGATAAAAAGGGGGGAAGGAGGAGGAAGATAAGGGGGGGAGGAGGAGGATGATAAGGGGGGGAAGCAGGAGGATTTTTTTTCTTGACTCGAGTGCCATAAATATTAGTGACAATCTTCATTTTAAGTGATAAATTAGACCTAAAACTAAAGGTACAACTATTATCAGATAAAATATACTGCAGAAAATATGATCAAGTTAATCCCATCTATAGTTCTATATGTTAGAAATTATTTTAAGCAAAACACACATAATACACTGTATGTAAAGATGAATATAGCTCAATATAAGAACATAGAGAAATTACAGTTCTCATTTAAACCAGAGGGCATGACCATGTAATAACACAATCCATCTAGTCTCAGCTTTGATATTAATTCCATGTTTATATTGCCTCTTGTGATTCCAAATTTAATTTTCTTGAGGATACAGCATTTGAGCTCTGGCTTAGAGTGGTGTTGGACATAGAAGTGCGTCCTTTATAGTTTCAAAGAGATTGAATATTTGGGTAGGAGCAAAAGATAGTCCTTTCTCAAGGATATTGATCTGGTCATTTGATAATATGTGTGAGGATAAGTTGATTATACTGATGGTCTGGATTTACCATCTCTGATTTCTCCCCCAGTTTCTTCTCATTGGGGGACCATCGTTTCTTGTTTCTCTGATAACCCCATTTCCATCTGTCTCTTAAGATCTGAATTCGATTGGATCCATATGAGATTCTCACATTCTCAAATTCCTCATGGTACTGGATCCAATAGCTACTCCCTTGTATTTCATATCTCTCTCCTGGGTGGTATTACTGGGCGTGATTCTAGAAAAGGTCTGGAAGTATTACCAGAATCTGTATCTTTATCTGATTTATTCATGTCATCATCTGTTATTGAAGTATCTGTGCCTGATGACACCATTGTATAAAGGTTTTGTCCACCTATCAGTTTGGTTCTTCTTCTTTTATTCTCACAATGTGACCATTCAAATATTAAACCATTTTCAAAAACAGATTAATCTCTATCCAGTTTAGATCTTTATGGTTGATAATAATATTTTCTTTTTTATCCAATTCAGATTGCATATGAATATAATTGTTTTTTTTAAATCTTCTAACATTTCAAATCTTTTCACATTTTTGTTCAGATCTGTTAT
Source organism: Discoglossus pictus (assembly GCA_027410445.1). NCBI lineage: Eukaryota > Metazoa > Chordata > Amphibia > Anura > Alytidae > Discoglossus > Discoglossus pictus. The sequence continues at coordinate 16,812,246 of CM050169.1, read as the reverse complement.
CTCTTTGTCTAGTTCTTACAACATTTCTGATTCATAATTAGATAGGATCCTCAATAATGTTTCAGAGCATGTTATTAAGGCTTGCTCCCATCTATCCTTAAACTGTTCATTATGAAATGAAAAGGAAGAAAAAACTTTGATACGCAATCCCCTAGGGCAGTGGTGGCGAACCTATGGCACGCGTGCCACAGGTGGCACGCCGTGCCCCTTCTGTGGGCACGCGGCCATAGGTCACCGGCAGCATGCTGGGTCTGCTCATCGCGCGCGGACGGCGCCTGAGCGCTCTCCCGTCACTTAAAAAAGGAAGGGCTGTGCTAGCGTGCGTGCGCGCGGCGCAGGCGAACAGACTCTCCTCGAGATCCGCAGGGGGAGAGGCAAGGGGAAGGTAAGAGTTATGGGGCAGGGGTGAGACAAGCGGTAGGGGAGAGACAAGGGAGTGGGGGAGAGAGAAGAGGGTTGAGACAAGGGGGAGGGAGAAGGGGAGAGACAAGAGTGGAGGGAGAGACAATGGTGTAGGGAGCCAATGTGGAGTTGGACAGACACGAGAGAAGGGGAGAGACAATGGAGAAGGGGGAGACAAGGGGAAGTGGAGAGACAAGAGGGGAAAGAGAAGGGTGGGGGAGACAAGGGAGAAGGGGAGAGAGAAGGGGGAAGACAGTGGAGAATGGGAAAGAGAAGTGTGGGAGAGAGATAGAAGGGTGTGGGAGACAAGGGAGAATGGGAGAGACAAGGTTGGGTGAAACAAGGGGGTAGAGAGAGCAGGGTGGGAGAGACCAGGGTAATGGGAGACACAAGGGGAAGGGGAGAGACAAGGGGGGAGACAATGGGGAGGGGAAAGACAAGGGGGAGAGAGAGTGAATGGTGGGAGAGACAATAGTGAAGTACAAGGAGAGACAAGGGTGGGGGTAGAGACAAGAGTGAAGGAGATACAAGGGTGGGGGAGAGATAAGCAGAGAAAGAGGGAGGGAGGGAGGGAGGGAGGAAGAAAGGAGAGCAGAGAGAAGGGAGGATGGAGAGAAAGAAAATAGGGAGAGGCAGAAGGGAAAGGAAGAAGTAAGAGAGTGAGATGGGAGAGAAGGTAGAGGCACATGAGAGGAAGGGAGAGGAGAGAGAAAGGAAGAGGGAGATGCAGAAGGGAGAGGTAGAGAAGGGAGAGTGAGCGAAGGGAGGAGTGAGAGAGAGGGGAGAGGCAAAAGGGAGAGGTAGAGAATGTAAAGAAAGGAGGAGGGAGAGACACAGGGAAGGAAAGAGACAAGGGGGGGTAGAGGCAAGGGAGAAAACAGAGACAATTGTGAGCGGTACAAGAGAGGAGAAATAAGGGTGGGAGAGAGAGAAGGATGGAGGGAAGAGACAAGGGAGAAGGGGAGATACAGGGGTGGTGGGAGACAAGGAGGAAGGGGAGAGACAAGGGGAGGGGAGAGAGAAGGGTGTATGATCCAAGGGGGGGGGGGGGGGGAGACAAGGGAGAAAGGAAGAGACAAGGCTGGAGGGAGAGACAAGGGGGAGGGGAGAGACAAGAGGCGAGAGAGGAGGGTGGGGTGAGAGGGAAAAATGGGGGAAGAGACAAGGGGGAAGGGGAGATACAAGGGTGGGGGAGAGACAAGGGGGAAGGGGAGACATAAGGGGCAGGGGAGAGACAAGGGAGAATGGGAGAGAGAGAAGGGTGTAAGAGACAAGGGGGAGTGAGAAAGTGAGAGACAAGAGTGGAGGGAGAGACAATGATGTGGGGAGACAAGAGGGAGTGGTAGTCAAGAGAGAAGGGGAGAGACAAGGGAGAAGGGGGCGACAAGGGGAAGCGGGCATATGCATTAAGGGAGCAATGTATAAAATTGCTATTTTTGGATTGAAAGAGTGAGGTGCATTGTATTCTCATTTGCATGGCCCTGCCTTTTAGACATGTGAATGGGCTTATTAATGTAATATTAATTTCCTCTCTCTAAAAATGTATATATATATATACATACAGTGTGGGGGGGGGGGGGGGGGGAAGTATTTGATCCCCTTCGGATTTTTTTTGTCCATGACAAAGAAATGATCAGTCTATAATTTTATCAAAAATGACGGGAATACAATTGTAAGGCTGGCAATGCTGTTTGCCACATAATGTGAGGCTTTTGCTCCTCTGAGCACCATTTGCGTGGCGCGCACTAACTGCCATTTGTTTTATTTTCAACGTTTTGCGTTCCTGTCGTTGTTCGTCTAAGACTCAGTATTCAGGTTTAATTGCCGTGTTGGCACTTAGAGGAAAAAAAAGTTGGCATGTATTGCGGTTTGGGCACTCGGGCTCAAAAAGGTTCGCCATCACTGCCCTAGGGATTAAATGTTTGGCTTAATATCTTTCATACAGTGTTAAATTCCCAAATGCCCCCAATAGTTTTTTTTTAGAAGCTTATGTAGTTGATTTAATCTCTCTGTCCAATCATCTGGAAATTCACTATATTAGCTGAGTTAAAAACCCAATCTATACCTTCAATCCCCCTACCATTGCTGGATTGATAATCCAAATCTAAATAAAAAATAGCCATATAATAATGTCAAATGGTGGATAATCACATGAAACTCTGAACTCTATGATAAATAGCTATAAACATGACACAATAAAAAAAGAGAGAAATAGAGTTCTCATTGAAACTCTTTCCAACTACCTTAATATTATATGTTCCAAAAAGGAGTACAGTCTGTACATAGGAATAGGGATTTTACCATGGTAATCTATATAAAACATTGATAATAAGAGAAAAGCACAAAAAGAACCATGGTATACGAGTAAACCGCAGGTTACCACAACATTTTTTTATTGTGACAAAAACAACAAAACAAAATACACTAGTAAAATCTATTGTATAAAAATGAAAAAATATAAAAAATATATAGTCCACTCCTGATGTAGCAGCACTGTTAACATTTATAACATTGTCCATTGCAATCATATATCTCCTTGCGATTAAATACTTACAACTATGTTCTATCAAAGCACTCACTTGGACTTTACCATTTAACCCCACGTGTTTAGATTTCTTAGTCAGATTAGTCTAGCTAGGACCCCTCCTTGTATTTACAGGGAAATTAGTGGGTCCTATTCCACGTGCCACTTCACAGTGCAGAATAGGTTGTTTCCTTTTTTTTTTTTTTTTTGATCCATTCTTTTTATTATTGAAGACAGGGTAACAATATAACATCGCATAGAGTCAAAGGAGAAAGAAGAGAACAACAGGGCAGTCGGGTTATACAGCAACACACTTCCCCAGCACCTTAACGAAAAGACTGCATGCAGTTTTCATAATAATCTTACTGGTACATTGCTTTATTATTATCTTGCGCCCTGTCTATCCCTCTATGTCTTCAAACTTATTTTTTTTATTTTTTTACAGTGAGCTGCTTAGCCACCATTGTCTAGAGGTGAGGCTAAACGCCGTCCCAAATTCCGTGAAAGATCTTACAGATAACAATGGCGATAGGAGGGGAGCCAAGCCAACAATCGACTTAAGCTGAGCCCAAGCCGCTAGAGTTAAAAATATTATGGGGTTACAGTTTCGCTGCCTGACGCCTGAGGGGGGCACATCCCAGACCATAGTATCCCATGAGTGAGGTTGCATTTGCCAATTTTCCACGAAGGCCCAAAGCGGTTGTAGCTTACCTGAATGAGCCAGTGGGATAAACGCGAGCTGCGCCTCTCTCAGATAAAGTCTCAAGTTCGGGCACGAGACTGTACTCCTTTTTGGAACTTATAATATTAAGTGAATTGGAACGAGTTTCAATGAGAACTCTATGTCTCTCTTTTTTGATCTTCTGCATCTGCATGCATTGAGGTGTAAGGTTTTCCCAGTGCCTCACAAGTAGACATTCATTCAATGACATCGCCCTTAGCATGTAGCTTTCCCTATCTTAAAGCTATCATATAGCCAGATATCTAAGACGTGTCGCGGACTGGCTTAGCGTGCAACCCGACGCACGTTTCCAATAATTTCATCAGTGGTTAACGGGAATAGGTCAGAGGGAACTGATGAAATTATTGGAAACGTGATGAATTATTGGAAACGTGCGTCGGGTTGCACGCTAAGCCAGTCCGCGACGCCGACCTGTGACGTCAGACGTAGACGCACAGGCGACGCGCGGCTAGCTAGGTGCCTTGGCGCTCAAACAATATAGACTTACCTCCTATTCCCCCATGTTATCGCAACCCGAAATTCAATGTTGCTAGTAATGTTGGGAGCGCTTTATAAATGATACTGGGCAAACGATATTAGACATGAGATAGTAGGCACCAAGGTACAGTTCAAAAAGAAGTGGTATAATTGTATAACCCTGTATTGAAGTACATTATTTATTTTAGTAATTTACTTATAGGATCTCCTCATTATTATATAGAGCACTGGCACTTTATATTATCAGCAATTTTATTAATCTCTACCTCCTAATACAATTTATATGTTAGCACTTAGCACTAATTACAGAATGATACTCACGGATATTCATTATTATTGATCCTATTCACTGGTTACTGTATATTGAGTTATTTATTTCACTTTAGGAGCAATTACATTAAGGATCCTATAAAATGAACTTTGAATATTGATTTGTCTCAATAGAGTCCCCTCCATCCACTTCCCTGAACTATCATATTACGTCAAAGAATTACGTTTTTAATATAAGTATTTTATATGGCTACAATAAATGTTAAGTTTTAATTTTTGAGTTTTTCTATATTGTCTATTTGGCTGAGGGTGTGCACTACAAAATTTAAAGGATACCCTTTTTTTTTCTTTGAAGTTTATATTCATATTTTTATCCTTAGTAGCCCCCTCTTGTACCCAGTATTTTATCTGCCATGCGTTTTTCTTGTTCTTTTTTTTTTTGTTATTCTGTCTCTCACTGTTAAAATACACCTACCATTAAAATTATAGACTGGTCATTTCTTTGTCAGTAGACCAATGTTCAAAATCAGCAGGGGATTAAATACTCCCCCCCCCACTGTATATATATACTCCCGCTATATATATATATATATAGACACTTGGTATAGGCCAGGGTGGTGACAGACAGATCACAAGCTTGGTGTGTGGAGCAGGGTAATCAGACACAATAAGACCACCAGAGTATTGCACAGTAAGCTGGGAGTTGTTTTTTTTTTTTTCAATAATCTTTATTCAGGATTGCACAAACGTATTCACTTACAGGGGGACAGAGAGAGGGGCTGTCCTTGCAGGATCCAGGACTTTTCCCTCCGGCCATTCTGATTGGGTGATGCTGCGTGTGACAGACAGACTCAGTCCTATATTGTAGAGCACAGTTCGAGAAAAGACAGCATTTTGACTACTATTTTTTTAATTTTTTTATTCTCACTTGTACCCTGATCTGTAGTACTAGGCAAGTCACCAGCAGGGGGCTAGATGTGATAAATCAGTGTGTAAGTAAATGTCTTCTGCACAAAGGGTTTTGTAATGTAAAGTGACAGCAGCAGACATTTAAAAAAATAGAATATTTAACATGATATAATTATTTTTTATTATTTAAATTAAACAATTAAGTAAGTGATGGGGAAATTAAGTCAGTGCATTAGTTTTGAGAGGACGGTTGCCCATTTGCCCCTATGCACCAGTTGCCCCTGCTTAACAGCAGCTTCAGGATAATGAATACTTTTTTTGTTTAAATCATTTTTATTAAAATACAAGGAAAATAAACTTAACCAACTCAGGAAATCAGGAACACATAAGGCAACAGTCTCTCCTAATATAGGAGCAGAAGGAACACAGGATACAGACAGGCAAAATAATAAATTACAGTGACAGACACATTTTATATCTTGTGCAGTAGGGCACACTTTAATAACTGACTTCAATAACTGACTTCTCATGACAGTTTCTGATGACATCACAACATTCTAACTTAGTTAACTACTAATGAACTGGCCACACAACATCATACAACATCACACATTATTAACTATCTACAACATCACATGTTATTAACTATACAATATACATTACATATTATCAGTTATTAATAACATCATATATTATTAACTATTAACATACATTGACCCCAAGAGTCTGGTTGTCACACCTCCCTATTTCACATCATGTCGACCATGACCGGATAGTCATTAACATGTCAAAGTTGCTGTATCAGAACACATAGCTCCAATTATTGCACATGCCACTGTCAGACATCCCAATTCATTTTGCTTCTCCATAATTCTCACTTTTCTTCTCATCCATTCTTCTCATCACTTGCTCACACTTTGTTTGACTACCCACATTCCAGCTCTCAGTGTTATTATCGCACAGACTAAAAATGTATCTCTTTAAGCCTACCAACACTTTATTACATAAAAACCAAGGTTTCCAGACACCCTTCAGCTACCATACTTGCTCATAAAAATCTCTCCACCTTGTGGGAGAATATACCGTATTTATCGGCGTATAACACGCACCGGCGTATAACACGCACCTCATTTTAAGAAGGAAATTTCAGGAAAAAAAACTTAAATTTCAAATAAAGCACTTTGAAGCAAAATAAGGGTAGCTCAGAACTTTTTTTTATTAATATTATTAACACTTATAAGGTAGATAACGTAAAATGACAGTAAAAGCAATTGTTTTAACAAAGAAACTTGGATATTATATGTTTTTACAAAAGTTTACTCAGAAATCGCTGCTCTTCCTCAACCCCCTCCTCAACCCCCCCATCCTCAAGCCCCCTCCTCAACCCCCTCCTCAACCTCCTTTCTCAAACCCCCTCCTCAACCCCCCATCCTCATCCACCTTCCTCAACCCCCCTATCCACAACCCCCTCCTCAACCTCAACCTCCCTCCTCATCCTCAACCCCCCTCCTCAACCCCCCTCCTCATTCTCAACCTCCTTCCTCATCCTCAACCCCCTCCTCAACCTCCCTCCTCATCCTCCCTCCTCAACCCCCTCCTCAACCTTCCTCCTCAACCCCCCCATCCTCATCCTCCTTCCTCAACCCCCCTATCTTCAACCCCCTCCTCAACCCCCCTCCTCAACCTCAACCCCCCACTTCAACCTCCCTCCTCATCCTCCCTCCTCTCAACCCCCCCATCCTCAACCCCCCTCCTCAACCCCCTCCTCATCCTCAACCTCCCTCCTCATCCTCAACCCCCTCCTCAACCTCCCTCCTCATCCTCCCTCCTCAACCCCCCATCCTCATCCTCCTTCCTCAACCCCCTATCCACAACCTCCTCCTCAACCCCCCTCCTCAACCTCAACCTCCCTCCTCATCCTCAACCCCCCTCCTCAACCCCCCTCCTAATTCTCAACCTCCTTCCTCATCCTCAACCCCTCCTCAACCTCCCTCCTCATCCTCCCTCCTCAACCCCATCCTCAACCTCCCTCCTCAAACCCCATCCTCATGCTCCTTCCTCAACCCCCCTATCCTCAACCCCCTCCTCAACCTCAACCCCCCACTTCAACCTCCCTCCTCATCCTCCCTCCTCTCAACCCCCCCATCCTCAAACCCCCTCCTCAACCCCCTCCTCATCCTCAACCTCCCTCCTCATCCTCAACCCCCTCCTCAACCTCCCTCCTCATGCTCCCTCCTCAACCCCCTCCTCGACCTCCCTCCTCAAACCCCCTCCTCAACCACCCCATCCTCACCCTCCTTCTTCAACCCCCCTATCCTCAACCCCTTCCTCAACCCCCCTACTCAACCTCACCCTCCCTCCTCAACCCCCCTCCTCATCCTCAACCCCCTCCTCAACCCCCCTCCTCAACCTAAACCCCCCTCCTCAACCTAAACCCCCTAAATACCTCCCCCTCTCCCTTTCCCCTCCTCTCCCTTTTCCCCCCCGGCACACGGTATATGCTAATGGCATGGCGTGCATGTGACGTCACATGCGCGCCGGGTCAAGAAGGAGCAGAGGACGGAGCAGAAGCAAGTAAGTGAGGGGAGAGGGGGAGGTATTTAGGGGGGTTTAGGTTGAGGAGGAGGGTTTAGGTTGAGGAGGGGGGTTGAGGAGGGAGGTTGAGGAGGGGGTTGAGGATGAGGAGGGAGGTTGAGGATGGGGGGTTGAGGATGAGGAGGGAGGTTGAGGATGAGGAGGGAGGTTGAGGAGGGGGAGGGAGGTTGAGGAGGGGGGTTGAGGTGTCACGCGATTAGCATATACCGTGTGCCGGCACCCGGTATATGCTAATGGCGTGGCGCGCATGCGACGTCGCATGCGCGCCGGGTCAAGAAGGAGCGGAGGCCGGAGCAGAAGCAGGTAAGTGAGGGGAAAGGGAGAGGGGGAGGTATTTAGGGGGGTTTAGGTTGAGGAGTGGGGGGTTTAGAATGAGGAGGGGGGTTTAAAATGAGTAGGGGGGGTTGAGGATGAGGAGGGGGGAGGGAAAGAGACACGGCGTATAACACGCACATCGGCGTATAACACGCACACATCATTTGCCCCCTATTTTCAGGGAGAAAAAGTGCGTGTTATACGCCGATAAATACGGTAGTTAGCGTAATTCAGGGGTCTCTGTAGCGATTGAAGTTCTATCGTAGTGCATCTTTTTGTCTCTAGAGTGTCTTTAAGGCTTTTTTCTTATCCTCAGCAAACAGAATGTTTAATTCTAAGCATAACTTGATAAATTTTTGTAAACTGGTTAGTGTAGCGAGAGGTCCTTCAATGTTTAAGCAGTTGCCTAGTGTATTAACACAGGGCATTTCTTAATTTCTTTTGAGGAGAATGCAGCAAAGCCCTCCTACAAAAAGACTGAGTATCTTTAGACTATTTTTAAATCCAAAATTCTGTTTTGTGGCACAGTAATATCTGCCTTTCCATCATATTCCTTAAACAATACATAGTCTGGGGTCTACTGGTAGTTGCTTGAAAGCATCTGCTATATCTGATTTTGAGAGCCAACATCAAGGACCAAGTTGTGAAATAAAAGTGACAGCATCATCTACCCTAGCATATTAGAGGGAGAACTGATCTGATGGAATTAGTTAATTTATGCTGGAAGTGGTGGTGCTGTGAAGGGATTAAAGATCAATGACAAATCTTTTCCTAAGAGTGTTCTTACATGGTGGGATGCCAATTGGGTTGATTCACCATACAGGGGATGGTGGAGTAGTAAATAATCAAAATGTTGGTGATTTCAGGTGAGTTGTCTTTGAGTTTGTCTACTACCTCAGATTCCCTTGCTGTGGTTAGTATATTAGCACTATACAGTGAGACAATGCAGTGACTCCGGTGTGGAACCCAGTCGTGAATCCTGAAATCAAATAATTGGAAAATGACAATTAGCCACATTAAGTTCCCCTAACGTGTAAAACCGTAGCCCGTAACGTAGCCCGCAAGACTTACGACTGTTAAATTGGCCTCTTACAGCTACCCGCTGCCGACTTGCGGGGTAGGAGCGAGAAACCTCTATGAGACGTGAGAATTCGACTTGCGCGGTCACAAATCCTTTGTTCTTTCAAGCCTGTAACTGTTAAGTTCCAATCGCGCTATTAAATTGCAACAAAATCACTGGCGATCACGCCCGTAACCCGCAAATGGAGCCAATAAGCCTACGTGTGCTAGAGAGGACACTCTAGGGTAAAGTCCAATCCGTAGCTCTGTAAATTCAAATAAGCACACATTACTGTACTCACAATAAAAGGGAAAGTGATGTTAGCTGTTAGAATTAATAGCACAGCATTCTCAGGCTTGCAAATCGGCAATATAAAATACTTTATTATCACTTTTATTTCCGTGTTATATCGATCCCGGCAATCAATGTGTTAATACATATAATGGAACTCGCATGTAATAGAATATCATATTTACGGCTTTAACAATACTGTATTATGTCTGGAATGTCGGTTCGATCGTAAATGTTTACCTCTCTGTCCCGTAACTCATGCCTTGCTCTAATTTAATAGGTCCATAACTCTGCAAAATTTCCGGCCCGCAGCCGTTGTGAGTCTCACGTTGCACTTACGGGCTTCAAATTTAATGTGGCTAATTGATAGATGATTACCAAGGAAGTGCATGAGAAGTGGTAGGTTAATGGTTGCTAGTCATTCAAGTGGAATGGTCTGGACATGAGCTTTGTGGCCAACTGCACAAATGTAAATAATTTGCTGAAGGTGCATCTTTTGGAGTTAAAATTGTTATATATATATATATATATATATATATATATATATATATATATAGTCCCAGATAACGCACCTGTCTGCCTAGTCTATCTTTGGTAGGTTGTGAGGATGGAAGCTGAGATAAAAGGGAAGGAGGTGATGGTTGTGACATGTTTCATGTTTGGATAGACTGGATTAGGGCAGAAGTTGGAAGAGTGAAGGGGGAACTGGCAATGGTGACAAGTGGCAGCAAAAGAGCTCTTGGTCTAGAGCTGTCTAATTTATTGCAAATTTTAACTGAAAAGTAGATGCGTCTGCTTTAGCTATAAAGGATCTCTTGTAGTCACAGCAGTACGTACCACCCCGTGTATGAGCTAAACCTATAACCAATGTAAATAATGTTCTAGTTTTTGATGCCTGTTGGGGTATACAGAGCACAGAATTTATTGGTTATATTTTGTGTCCATTCAGTATCCCAAACTTCACCTTCAAAGTATTTGATCCCCTGCTGATTTTGAACGTTTGTCCACTGACAAAGAAATGACCAGTTTATAATTTTAATGGTATGTGTAGTTTAACAGTGAGAGACAGAATAACAAAAAAAAAGAACAAGAAAAACGCATGTGAAAAAAGTTATAAATGGATTTGAAGGTCAGTGAGGGAAATTTCTTCTGCCCACCATGGGTCCATAAAGATTCAACAAGAGATAATTATTTAAATGTAAAAAAAACTGCCACAGTACATGGTTAAAGAGAAACATCAATAGATCCAAAAGAGGCATAACTTAAATAATAAGAATTCAATAGTACTTTAAGAAATGCATGTTAACCTGTCAAACGATAATTGCTAATTATCTCCTGTGTTCTAAGTGCATTATTTTTTAGTTTGTATGCAGTGCTGTAAAAGTTATGTTTAACAAAGACATCCTCTACAAATATATATGAACACTTACAGTCCAAAGGTAAAGACGTTTTTAGAGTTATATCTTTACTGTAAATTGATTGGGAATGGTATGGATGGGCACCAAGCTTATCATAGTTTGCTCAGATCATGTACATTGTACAGTAATATTAGAAATGAGGTAATGCATTAATTTCTTGCACTATACACATAAGAAAGAGCTAATTTTGATGTTTTTTTTATTAATTGTCAGTGTAATACTCTATCCATGCAAATACTGTATATAATTTCAGTACATTCTGGTTCATGCAAATCACTGAGTATTTTATTTCTTCCAATGCACCTGCTATGTCTATCACTTTATTTTTAACAGGCCATGGTAAAATATAGACGTTTGCAGACTCATGAAGGTTAAGTTCTTTTGTATTTCTGAAATTATTCTGATAGTTTACTACCTGTACAATTTACTGTTTGTGTAACCTTATACTTTCTTATGTTTGCAAAGAGTCTCTGTTTTATTAATGCAAAGAGGAGCCATTTACAGAATGGGCATAGTAGTATATTTATCAAGTAGGGATAAAAGTTAAGTGAAGTTAAATATCGTATTTTCTTTTTAATTTTATCCAAACTTCATAAAACACCTCTCCTTAAAACATAGGAGGAGAGGTATTTTATGGCTTGACTCCACTTATCCCATTTATCCCTGCATGTCCCCACTTATCTCTGCTCATCTCCACTTTTATTCCCAATTGATAAATATACTCATTATCTCATTATGTTAAAGGGGTAAATCAATTAAGCCTTTGAAGGAGCTGTAATGGTAATTTTTTCCATAAGGAACAGATTTTGCAGCCTGCAATGATTTTGTTTGTATCACCTGCTTAGTTTAGTGATTGTCTAGATAAACATGCCCATGTCACTGCTCTTGAAGAATTAACTTGATAATAGGCAAAACATGTATAAAAATGAATATACCAATACTGAATTATTAGATCTATTTCAATCTATCTATTTGTTCTTGCTATGAAGATGATCCAGTATGTCATGCTTTTTCTCATATGTATAATCTCTAAATATATCTTAATATATCCTATAGTTTTTTTTCTTATCATTATGCCTTATTCCATTCCATTGCAAATGTGGATTATGGTCCAGAGAAAATATTAACATCTTTTCTCTGCACCATATTCAATAAATGCATCCTCCCATCAGTTACTGCAATACCAAACTATATTCACTGCTTTGCTCACTTTGGATGCAGATTTTCACACTTCCAAATTTTAATGTGCCACTGTAGTCCAAAAACTTCTTGTGCCTAAAAATTCCCATTTTAAACTATGGTGTAGATAAATTACATTGAATTGAGAGATGATGGGGTTGTTGTCTCCTCGTCTGTCCTGACATATTACGGGAAGAAAAGGAGCAGTGAATCGTATAAGCTCTGTGCCTGTATTCCCGTTCAAATGAATGTAATCAGACAACAAAATTAAATTATCAGACTATCCATGAAACTTCGTTTACACTTTCTCTCAATTCACTTCGAAAATAAAGGGATCATAAGACATGGCCTCTGCCATACTATACAATCCACTTAACTTTAGATTTGGCTCATCAACTATACTAGTTGTGGTAATTGCAAGTTGCCATCACACTATGTTAAAAGTTGCGACAACTCGCAATTACCACAACTATCTAACTTGGGAGATGGGGCGTCTGCGGGGGAAAGGACACACAGGGGAGGGAAAAAGTAGACACAGGGTCGGGAGTGGGGGATAAAGAAGACATAGGTGAGGGAGAGGAGGGAAAAAGAAAGACAGGGGTGGAAGAGGGGGGAGAAATGAGACAGAGGGAAGGGAGAGGGGAAAGGGAGTCACAGGGGAGGGAGAGGGGGAGAGACCAGGGAGGGAGGGGGAAAGACATAGGGGAGGTGGAAAGGAGACACAGGGAAGGGAGATGGGGAAGGAGACACAGGGGAGGAAGAGGCGGGGTAGGGAGAGGGGGAGAGACAAGGGAGGGAGGGGGAAAGACATAGGGGAGGTGGAAAGGAGACACAGTGGAGGGAGATGGGGAAGGAGACACAGGGGAGGAAGAGGCGGGGCAAAAGAGACGCAAGGGAGGGAGAGAAAGAAGACACAGGTTAGGGAGAGTGGGGAAAGGATACACAGTGGAGGGAGAGGGGAGGAAAAGGAGACACAGGGGAGGGAGAAAGGTGGAGAAACAGAGAGGGGAAGAGACACAAAGGAGGGGGAAGACAGATGGGAGGGAGGGGGAAAGATATAGGGGAGGTGGAAAGAAGACTCAGGGGAGGGAGAGGGGGGGGAGAAAGGAGACACAGGGGAGGAAAATGGGGGGAAGGAGACACAGGGGAGGGAGAGTGGAAGAAAAGAGATACAGGAGAGGGAGATGGGGACGGCGACACAGGGGAGGGAAATGGGGGGAAGGAGACACAGGGGGGTGAGAGGGGGCAAAAAGAGACAAATGGGAGGGAGATGGGGAAGGAGGCACAGGGAAGGGAGATGGGGAAGGAGGCACAGGGGAGGGAGAGGGGGGAGAAAGGAGACACATGGGAGAGAAAAGGGGAGTAACAACACAGGGGGGAGAGACACAGGGAAGGGAGAGGGGAAAGAGAGGGGAGAAACACAGGTGAAGAATAGGGGGAAAGAGACACAGGGGAGGGCGATGGGGGAAGAGACACAGCGGGGGAGAGAGGATGAAAGAGACACAGGGGAGAAAGAGGGGGTGGAAGAGACACAGGGGAGAAAGAGTGAGTGGAAGAGGCACAGGGGAGGAGCAGAGGGGATGGAAGAGACACAGGGGAGAAAGAGACACAGGGGAGGGAGAGGGGGAAAGAGACACCCTGAAGGGAGAGGGGGAAGAAAAGAGACACAGGGGAGGGAGAGGGGCTGTAACACAGGGGGGAACAGACAAAGGGAAGGGAGAGGGGGAAGAGACACAGGGGAGGGAGAGGGGGAAAGAAAGGGGGAAGAAACACAGGGGAAAGAGAGGTGGAACTGAGACACAGGGGAGGGAGGGGGGATGGAAGAGACACAGGGGAGAAAGAGAGGGTGGAAGAGACACAGGGGAGGGAAAGGGGGAAAGAGACACACTGGAGGGAGAGGGGGAGAAAGGAGACACAGGGGAGGGAGAGGGGGAGTAACACAGGGGGAGAAGATACACAGGGGATGGAGAGGGGGAAAGAGAGGTAGAGAAACACAGGGGAAGGAGAGGGAGAAAGAGACAGGGGGAAGGAGACAAGGGGAGGGAGATGGGGGGAAGGAGACATGGGGGAAGGAGATGGGGGAGGGAGAGGGGAAAGAGACACAGGGGAGGGAGATGGGGGAAGGAGACACAGGGGAAGGAGATGGGAAGGGAGAGGGGGAGAGATACACAGGGAAGGGAGAGGGGGGAAAGAGACACAGGGGAGGGAGATGGGGGAAAGGAGAGACAGGGGAGGGAGAGGGGGGAAGAGACACAGGGGAGGGAGAGGGGTGGAACTGACACTGGAGGGGGGAAAGAGCTACAGGGGAGGGGGGGAGAGACACAGGGGAGGGAGATAGGGGGAAAGGAGACACAGGAAGCGGAAAGAAGCTCAGGTGAGTCAATATCCCTCTCTGTGTCTTGATGTTGTTGTTCAGTCCTTCAGTCGCGTCTGACTCTCAGTGACCACATGGATGCAGCACACCAGGTACATCTGTCTGTGTTTCTGGTTGTGCTTATCCATATAGTTTTCATGTTTTCAGTGGACTGCATTTTATCTGACCCTCATCTTGGGTGACCCTTCATGATATAGCTCACAACTTCATTGAGGTAACAAGCCCTTTCACCAGGACAAGGTAGCGATCCAGTAGGGATCCTTTGTCTTAGTCTCTCTCTATGTCCATATGTATTTATTAGAAGAGAATATACTTACTTTTGGGGGAGATCTTTTATTGTATGTGTGAGATAAATATAATGTGTTTGTATATATATATATATATATATATATATATCACATATATAGTTGTGAGCAATACGGGTTGTTGCTAATGGTTGCGGGCGTAGGCAGTGGCTGACTGGCGCGACAAAGGTGCTTCTTACGCTGGTGGCGCTCACTGCATTGGTGGAGATGAGCGCCATAGGAACTCATCCCCAGACCCCCGCACGACTTAGGCAGGGAGCGCTAAAGACTGGTGGAGATGAGCACCGTAGGCGCTCATCCCTATGACCCGCAGGACTACAGATCAACAGAAATCTCAATTACACAATTCACAGTGCGAGAGCAGTTTGAAAAAATCCAGTGGAAAAATGATGGCCCGTAACACTTTGCAAAAAGGGAAGTGGGACTTAGAAAAAAAAATAGGACACGCTGCACTTCGAAAATAAAAAATACGAGGTCACAAAAAATACGAATTTAACGGCCAAACCGCACACATACAAAAACAACAAAAACAAAAATCACACACAGGACTGGGGTACAGCCAGGACCTCTGTGAGTGAGGTTGCACGAGAACTTAAACACCTTAGCCACTCGAAAATCGCCTAAGCGACAAGAAAAATGGCAGCCGAAAAAAACTAAAACAAGGCTACACAACCCCTAACCACTCAACATACCACCAGGCACATAAGACTGGAAAGCGGGATTTCGAAAAAAACTAATACGAGCCGTGGGACTTAGAAAAAATAAATCCGTAGACCAAAAAATACGCATGCAAAAACACAAATAAAATAAAATAAATAAATAAACATCTCACACAGCACGGAGGGACAGACAGGATGTCTGGGAGTGAGGTTGCACAACAATTTACACACAATTTGGCAAGTTTAGGCACTCCAAAATCGCCTAAGCAACAAAAAAAATGATAGACGAAAAAAACGAAAAAGACCCATAATAACGCTAAACCCCGCCAGGCACATAACACTTTTACCCAGGAACATACGAGGTACAAAATACACTATCAGGAAACACGGACAATGCTCCAGACCCGTGTAACACATACACAATCACCTCCATTTTACAACACTAACTTGCAACTAATAACATTACCATTCTAAAATGGCGATTTACACAACTAAACAAACCGATTGACTTCGCGCACGCATTCTATTTATACTGCATACTTGCCACATTGCTGACACTTACACCTCATGTCAGCGACAGTACAAATGTACATTTTATGCTGCAGGAAAATCTAAAGACATTGTTAGCTCTTCAGGATATTGATTGCTGGATATATTAATTACAAATAGGTATATTAATTTGCAGTTGCTTTAATTGTATAAATCCCCATTTTAGATTCAGACAGGAGGGAGGGGGAAAGATATAGAGGAGGTAGAAAGAAGACTCAGGGGAGGGAGAGGGGGAAGAAAGAAGATACAGGGGAGGGAGAGGGGGAGAAAAGAGACTCTAGGGTCCGCATTTGCGGCCGACGTTGGAGCCTCCACCTCCGCAAAGGCAGTCTATAAACTGAATAAATATTTTTTATTTTTTTTACAAACACATAGATTTATTTAAATGTATTTTTTAAAGATAATTTTTAAAATGGAGGGAGAAACAAAAGTGAGTCATGCAGGACCAACTTGGGGTGCAAATTTCAGGTTGTGGTCTGTTGATGGTGAATTATCACCCTGTCCTTCTGTAGGTGCAAGATGTTCCTCCCACGTAGTCTCTGTTTGTTAAATTAATCTATTTGCTAATTTAACAAATTATTTATTTATGCAGTCTTACTCTCTCAGTATATTTGCTGCTGTCATAGTATCTGCTTTTATCATTATTGGCTTAGTCATAAAATAACTGACTTAGACTCAGAGTGATAGATAGAGAGGTATAGAGATGGGGGGGGGCAGTATTGAGGGAGGGGAGAGAGGGGTAGAAGGAGAGATGGATAGAGAGGGAGAGAGGGATAGAAGAAGAGGCATAGAATTTATCTCTCTAACTTTCTATCTCCCTCTCTCTATATCCCTTCCTCTCTCTCTATCCTTTCATCTCTCTATATCCCTTCCTCTCCCTCTATCCCTTCCTCTCTCTCTATCCCTTCTTCTCTCTTTTTCCCCCTCTTAACTCTCTATTCACCCCTCTCTCTATCCCCCCCTCCTCTATCCCTGTGTTTCTATATGGGATAACTTGTGTGGGTGGAGACTGTGTAACTAGACACGGTCTATTCATGTTGTGGTAACTAGGTTGTGAAGGGGAGAGGTTTATACTGTTGGGTGGAGTCAATGTAAGGGGAGGGGACCAGTCTCTGTTTTTCACCCCACCAATTTGGAAAGTCAACAGCCACTACTAGACTACAGACATCATACTGAGGCCTTGGGTTGACAGTTATCAGAACGATCAATATCGTTCTGCAGTGCAGCATCCATAACGGAAATATAATTCTTCTTAGAAATTAAGACCACCAGGGATGTGGTATATGAGGGTACTTGTCACTACTTGCTCTTCTTTGGTCTTGGAAAGACCAAGAAGTCCAATGCATATATGTATACAACATATGGAAACCTAGTTCATATTAGTGTCATCAATAGCTAATTGCATGATCACTAAAAAATTACCCAGAGCCCTCTAGGCTTAAATGATATAATAAAAAGGATCTTAGGGACCAGGGCACACAATCAGAGCTTGGGAACCAACATCATACAACAACACAAATCCTCAAGTGATATTGTCCTTTTAAAAACTATTATGGCCATTAGAATAGCCCTTGGGCTCTCTGGCTAAAATTCTAGTGTCCAAGTCTGATTGCCAGTTCCAGTAGTCCATGAGTCGAGAGGAGTCATGATAGTACATTCTTCTCAATTGTTATGCTTTAAAGAAAAAATGATATCTCCTGAAGCCCCATTAAATTGCTCCATCTGTAGAAATTGTAGCCCGTAGAGGAGCCCACAAAAGTTAAGGCCATTAAAAGGTGCCTTTTTCCACTACCAGCAAACGATCTGCAGGCCCCAGTCCTAGGCCCTACAGGCCGTCAAAATCTGGACTCAGTCCCAGCTCAAGGTATACTATCTATCACCTTCTCCGTATGATATTGTTATGATATTGTTCATCAACATTGATATCACGTCGATCAGCTAGACAGCTGTTAGCACATCAATCCACGGGACTTAGCTGCCACCCATTTGGCCCACAAGATAGAGGGGGCCTCAGGAGGCGCATTCACAATCGTTCATCACAAGGCCCACAACAGCCGGAACATGAAGACCCAGATGAGCTTCTCATTATGGACACCCAGGCGGAGGTGTGCTGGGCCCTGGAGAAGGCGGACGGGGGCAGCGCCACAAAGATACCCAGGCAAAGGTGTGTCGGGCCCTGGAGCAAGAGGACGGGGCAGCGCCGTGATGACACCCAGGCGGAGGTGTGCTGGGCCCTGGAGAAGGCGGACAGGGCGGCGCCGCAATGACACCCAGGCGGAGGTGTACCAGGCCCTGAAGAAGGGGGATGGAGGCAGCGCCGCGATGAGACCCAGGAGGAGGTGTGCAAGGGGAGGAAGGTAACGTCATGCTCCATATAGTGTACATGATCACACTGCCATATATAACATTACTGGCATGGGAGAGAGTAATGAGAGAGGCATGGGAGAGAGTCATGAGAAAGAGAGGCATGGGAGGGAGAGAGAGGCATGGGAGAGAAAGAGGCATGGGAGAGAGAGAGGCATGAGATAGAGAGGCATGAGATAGAGAGGCATGGGAGAGAGAGAGTCATTAGAGAGAGAGTCATTAGAGAGAGTGAGGCATGAGAGAGGGAGGCATGAGAGAGAGGCATGTGAGAGAGAGAAAATCATGTCAGAGACATGGGAGAGAGAGACATGGGAGAGAGAGAGCGAGAGAGAGGCATGGGAAAGAGAGGCATGGGAGAGAGAGTCATGAGAGAGGAAGTCATGAAAGAGAGGCATGGGAGAGGCATGGGAGAGAGAGAGGCATGAGATAGAGAGGCATGGGAGAGAGAGAGAGTCATTAGAGAGAGAGTCATGAGAGAGTGAGGCATGAGAGAGGGAGGCATGAGAGAGAGGCATGTGAGAGAGAGAAAATCATGAGAGAGACATGGGAGAGAGAGAGAGAGAGAGACATGGGAGAGAGAGCGAGAGAGAGGCATGGGAGAGAGAGGCATGGGAGAGAGAGAGTCATGAGAGAGGAAGTCATGAGAGAGGAAGTCATGAAAGAGAGGCATGGGAGAGAGAGAGAGGCATGGGAGAGAGAGAGAGGCATGGGAGACAGAGAGTCATGAGAGAGAGTCATAAGAAAGAGAGGCATGGGAGATATATATCTATTGATAGATAGATAGATAGATAGATAGAAACACACTGTTAATAATAATTAAAAATAAGCTATATTGCTGTAATTCTACCTCATCTTCAGGAATTGGGGACAATGACCAACACCTCAGTTATACCTCAGTTATAAATAACAGCAGCAGTGACATTTTGAGAGAAGCTCACTTTAAAGAAAATGCAAATCTTGTATCACATATATAGTTGTGAGCGTACGAGTCGTTGCTCACGCTTGCGGGCTCGCGCAGCGAGCCGCGGCCCTCGCGTAGCGAGCCGCGGGCCTCGCGAAGCGAGGGCCGCGGCTCGCGCAGCGAGGTCACTGGGCAAGGGCCTCAGTTGCTGGCATGGAGCGCCGAAGGCGCTCCATGCCAGCAACTGAGGCCCCTAGCGAAGAAAGGGCCTCAGTTGCTGCCGAGGTCACTAGGCACGGGTCTCAGTTGCTGGCATGGAGCGCCGAAGGCGCTCCATGCCAGCAACTGAGGCCCCTCGCGAAGCGAGGGACTCAGTTGCTGGCGAGGTCACTGGGCAAGGGCCTCAGTTGCTGGCATGGAGCGCCGAAGGCGCTCCATGCCAGCAACTGAGGCCCCTCGCGAAGCGAGGGACTCAGTTGCTGGCGAGGTCACTGGGCAAGGGCCTCAAACCCTCGCAAAATTAACGTCGCTACTCAAAAAACACGACACACAAATTACGACACTCGCTAAATTTTACGAGGCACGCAAACAACGTACGAAACACGTTACCACACATTACGACCTCGCAAACATCGGACGCAACACGCCGACATACAAACATTTAAAACACAATACATACACACAGCACATACATAAAAAACTTACCTACACCAAGAGGGAGCACCCAGGACCTCAAAAATGCAACTTACACCTCGATTTTACTCGAAATAAAACAGTTTAGAGACTAAAAAAAAAACGAAGCGAGAGAAAAAATGGCCGCCGAACAAAACGAAAACGAGGCTACAGCACTCTAAACTCGCAAAACACCACAAGAAACTCGCAAAACACCACAAAACACCTACGGATATTCCGATACAGACCTATACCACACATTACTCGCCATTTTACACCAATGCGGAAGTACACGACTACGCTAACGGTTTGGTCTCGCGCACGCACAGTGTTACACTGCACACATTCAGCATGCTTATACAGCAGCTCCACACCACTAATGCTGCAGCAGCATCAACACAGATTGCCAGCTCTTCATCACAATGCTTCAAAATAGGTACAATATATTCATTTACTAATTTAGCTACCTTACTATTTCATTGCCGTCATTTTTTGACGGGCAATTCGCTAGTTAACAATAATTAGCATATTCTCTGCAATCACTTCTCTCTCATTATGCATCACGCTCCATTAAACAAATTATACATTTCTGCTAAATTGTATGTACATCAGGTATTGTCCACAGCATATTTTTATTTCATGGGATGAAAATTACATGACAGTGCCAAGACATTTGGGAAATGATAAACATTTTCCATATAAAGAACTACTCACTTTGATATACTACAACCTGGTCCCCGCCATATAGAAGGAACAGTTTATATTCCTTATCTGCAGTGACACCATGTGGACTTTTGCAGAATTACATGCATTTACTTTCTAATGTAAAATGCCATTGAAAGTAGGTACAAGCTTGAGACTGTTGTGCACTTAATTCTAATGTCTTTCCCTGTCTTTTAAAGTGCTATATTGATTACTTAATTGCATTTACAGTGCTACAATCAGGTGTTTAACCCTCTTGTGATTCCTTTCTGGTACCTGTAGGATTTTCTTCTACATTTGCCACTTAAGGGTGTGAAAATATTTGCGGGCTTGAAGAATTGTAGCACGTGAATAGCGATTGTAACTCTTGTGGTCTTGAAAGATCAAAGGCTTAGCTGGGTTATAAGTTATGGTTGTTTTAAACCACACGTAGCTAGTTTGCGGCTCGCTAAAAGACGCCAATTGAATAGCAGATTAGTTTAAGGGCTACATTACGGGCTCCCGTAAACCACAATTGATCAATTGAATGAGTCCCTGTGACGTTAATACTTTAGTATGTTGTAATGTTTACATTTTTTTTTTTTTTACTGTATTGTATTGACATATTTGGTATTTGTATATATTACATTATGTTATTACTACATTGTATTATGCTGTGTATTTTTAGGGTCTGACAATCCCTTTGTTTGTAACCAATTCAAACTAGTTGTTCCCACCCTGCTCTGTTACTGGGTAGGTTTTTCCAGTGCCAGTCAATCTGGCTGACTGGGACCCTGCATCAATTCAAACCCACATTTTTACTGTCTCCTGGTTCGCTCCTCACAGACCAATCAACAGCATGCCTATTTAGGCATGTCCCTTATTGGTTGGTTCTAAGCTACAGTATCTCACAAAAGTGAGTACACCCCTCATATTTTTGTAAATGTTTTATTATATATTTTCATGTGACAACACTGAAGAAATGACCCTCTGCTACAATGTAAAGAATAAGTGTACAGCCTGTGTAAATTTGCTGTCCCCTCAAAATAACCCAACGCACAGCCATTAATGTCTAAACCATTGGCAACAATAGTGAGTACACAACTAAGTGGAAATGTCCAAATTGGACCCAAAGTGTCAATATTTTGTGTGGCTACCATTATTTTCCAGCACTGCCTTAACCCTCATGGGCATGGAGTTCACCAGAGCGTCACAGGTTGCCACTGGAGTCCTCTTCCACTCCTCCATGATGACATCACAGAGCTGGTGGATGTTAGAGACCTTGCGCTCCCCCACCTTCTATTTAAGGATGCCCCACAGATGCTCAACAGGGTTAAGGTCTGGAGACATGCTTGGCCAGGCCATCACCTTTACCTTCAGCTTCTTTAGCAAGGCAGTGGTCGTCTTGGAGGTGTGTTTGGGGTCGTTATCATGTTGGAATACTGCCCTGCAGCCCAGTCTTCGAAGGTAGAGGATCATGCTCTGGTTCAGTATGTCACAGTACATGTTGGCATTCATGGTTCCCTCAATGAACTGTAGCTCCCCAGTGCCGGCAGCACTCATGCAGGCCCAGACCATGAAACCCCCGTTATGCTTGACTGTAGGCAATACACACTTGTCTTTGTACTCCTCACCTGGTTACCGCCACACACTCTTGATACCATCTGAACCAAATACGTTTATCTTGATCTCATTGAACGACAGGGCATGGTTCCAGTAGTCCATGCCCTTAGGCTGCTTGTCTTCAGCACACTGTTTGCAGGCTTTCTTGTGCATCATCTTTAGATGACAGCCATGCAGACCAATTTGATGCAGTTTGCGGCGTATGGTCTGAGCACTGACAGGCTGACCCCCCACCCCTTCAACCTCTGCAGCAATGCTGGCAACACTCATACATACATTTCCCAAAGGCAACCTCTGGATATGATGCTGAGTATGCGCACTTAACTTCTTTGGTCGACCATGGCGAGGTCAGATCTGAGTGGAACCTGTCCTGTGAAACCGATGTATGGTCTTGCCCGCCATTCTGCAGCTCAGCTTCAGGGTTCAGGCTTCTTGGCAATCTTCTTATAGCCTAGGCCATCTTTATGTAAAGCAACAATTCTTTTTTTTGAGTCCTCAGAGAGTTCTTTGCTATGAGGTGCCATTTTGAGCTTCCAGTGACCAGTATGAGAGAGTGTGAGAGCGATAACACCAAATTTAACACCCCTGCTCCCCATTCACACCCAAGACCTTGTAACACTAACAAGTTACATGACACCAGGGAGGGAAAATGGGAAATTGGACATTTCCCCTTAGGGGTGTACTCACTTTTGTTGCCAACGGTTTAGACATTAATGGCTGTGCGTTGAGTTATTTTAGGGGACAGCAAATTTACACTGTTATACGGGCTGTACATTTACTACTTTACATTGTAGCAGAGGGTCATTTCGTCAGTGTTGTCACATGAAAAGATATAATAAAATATTTACAAAAATGTGAAGAGTGTACTCATTTTTGCAAGATACCGTATAATATTTTTGGTATCTTGAATCTCAGCTGCTACCCTGGAAGGAATTGAAAAACTAGATTAGAATCTTCTGGCAGGATTGGTCTCCTTTGCCTTTTCAAGCCCACTGAAAAGCAGATGATAACGATTCTGCTGATCCAGTTATTCTGTGTTCCTGAGCTGATGCTGATGATCCTGATATGACCCCCAGGCACAGAGAGACCCATCCATTTCAAGATTTGTAATGGGGGATAACTATATCTGAAGGCAGGAAATTATGGAGGTGAATAGAACCCCACCCTTGGATCTTCATAATAGTAATTATGTTTTTTCTTAGATTATAGTGAACTCATCTGCATTGGATATTGTGCCACCTAGATATAAATGTACACAGCAAAGTATTAAACTAGTATGAATATTCGTAATAGCACATGAGCTTGTACCAGAGATCCCATCACTGAGTTACGTTTTGGTACAATAATTTTGTCTAATGCCATTTGGAAAATACATTTTAGGAAACAGCAATAATTTAATCTTCATTAAAGTGCTGTGTTAGGTTAGTTTTTTAAATATATTTTAGTTGTATTTATTAAATTGTTTGCACTTTGCAAGTAAAATGATAAATAAAAAATCTACTGGCAAGGGTCGCTAGAATAAGAGACTTGTGTAAGTGTAACATCTTGCATAAACCAGTGTGTGGTATAACAGAGACAGGATAGATGTGCATATGTCTCTCTGAATTGGAAAATAATAAAAAAAACTAAACAAAAAATATATATTTGAAATATTTGTATTTTTTACATCTATTTGCAATACAAAACAAAATTGGAGAGCACAATAAAATGTTGTTTATTTACTAGAACGTGTAAAATCCTAATGTTGATGATGTTTTTAATCTAAAGGAGAAGAAAGTTGAAATACATCCTAAAAAGTAGGACATAAAAGTTCAGTGTAATATTGCATGCATTACCCAGATGAAGTCTGATTGAAGGTAACAATATGCAAATGTGTCTACTAGAAACCCATGTTATTGTCTAATCCGGTAATCAAATAATCATCATAATTTTTTAAGTAAAATATTTTATGTTTTATTAAATAAAGCAATTTTATTTCACCTTCCAGCTTTTACTCTCTCTTTTTTTTTATTTTATTATATATACAATTGCAAGCCCGTAATTACCTCCAAACTAAACGTTTGGCTGCGGGTCACATTTTTTAAAACATTTAGATGTATTCAATTGTCTCTAACTTGCAACTGCCCTCTCAAAGCCTCCACAAGCAAACCATGCACTTGTAAGTAGGATTTCAGGGGGCATGATCATATGATCTGACAATATTTAAGTAAGCCAGTAATTTACTTCTTAAACACCTGCAATACTTCTTAGACACAGCCAATAGTAAATGAGACCTTCATCATGATGTTAGTAAAATATGAAGTTAAAACTACAATTAATCAGTGTTTAGAAGTACAATTTGTGATCAGACTCACAATCCAGCAATGTAGAAATCATCTCAAACTAAAAAGCGCCACTCCAACCCTATGATCAATACCACTTGGTTAATATGGACCTGTACCAATCCTAAATACCACTTAGCGCCAGCGCTCTCTCCCCTATCATCTATAAGATCATTCCCTAACTTTGACAGAGAATTGGTGGCTGACTAAATAGAGTGGGCACATGGTTCACTAAGGATAAACTGACCCCCCATGAGCAGTTGAGCACCCAGTATTATATCCCACACAAAGAAAATTGGAATTATAGGAAATGGAGACATTGGCTTTCATCACTGACCCGAGCCACAGTACCTCCGGCACCAACCTGGCTCTCAGTGATTTGTAAAAACCTCCCCTCCGTAAAAGGAACACTGGGCTCCCTGTACTCCATTTTGAACAAATTTAAAAAACCCAGTTTTATGACAAAATGGGAAAAGGACTTAGGTAGAGACATAGATACAAACATATGGAGAGAGGCCTGTTCCAACCTATCTAGGGGATCAGTCACCTAAACCCTACTCAAAGTATCACTCAAAGTCTTACACCAAATTTATTACACACCTTCAAGAATGCACAAAATGAACCAGCATGTAAACGAAAATTTCTTTCTAGGGGACTTTAATCATATATGATGGGCATGTCCCAAAGCGCAGGATTTGTGGGGGAAAATCGACTCAATTATTCTCTCAATTAATAAACATTTCAATACTCCCCAGATATGTCTCCTAGGTATCCATGCAGCCAATCTAAACACAAATCAAAATAAAGTCTTCCAATATTTTGCCTTAGTCGTCAAACACCATGTGGCTAAAACCTGGAAAAAGTCCACATTAAACTTAAGAGACATCACCCTCAAAATTAACTAAATATTGATCAATGAAAAGCTGTCTCATGTCCTACAGAATACTTTCCCCCTTTTCCTCAAGATATGGACACTCTGGCTTAACTCCCCGCATAGCATCCCAATTTAGCAGGCACATAGGCACATACTTGACTTTGGGCTGTGGTTGTTGGTGGGGAGCGGAGGCTGGAGGGACCTGGGCCAGCAAAAATTTTGAATAATTCACATAGAAGGAATGGATGGTAAGTTTGCCAGACTTGATTCCCCCTTTTACTCAACCCCTTTTCCCCCAGTTTAGTTTTTTCCTTTCTTTCCGCCTTATTGGTTCTCCCTTTAATTGTTACGTTCAAGTTAATAATATAACTAATAAGTAAATATCAACAAATGTGGAAGAAAAGAGGTAAAACGAAAACAAGAAACATATAGACAGGTTAGGAAGCCTTTGTTTGAGAAAGAAAAGAAAAAAGAGAAGGATTATAAAAGTGAAACCTAGAGCATTACTTAACAATCTATTATAACTGTATAAGTTTTCATGTTTCCTCTTCAAAGGACTATAAAGTGATTGCGAATAATATCTGTTTTTGAAAAAAAGATCTGTACACCTGTTGTTTCATATCTTGTTATTTCCCAAATATGTCTCAAATAAAAAAATTGAATGAAAAAAAGAAAAGCTATTTTTTATTGCAGATTTGTGAGCTTGATGCTTTTGTGCAATTCATTCTAATGTCTTTTCATGCTTTCCCAGTATTTAAATGTACAGTAGTGTGTGTTTATTTGCTGCTGCAGTTATAACCCACTTGCAAGTTTTTTACAAGCCAGCAGTGCTTTTGAGCCTGTAACTCGTATTTGGAATGTGAGTTCCTAAATGTAGCCAATCAAAAATCCGTTACATTTACGGACTGCATTATGGGTTCAAGTAATTGTGATTTGGCCAATTGAATGAGGCTGTCCTTGTAATAACATACACGAGAGTAAGGAAGGCTGTGCACTAAGGATAGACACTTTTAAATTGTGGCATTAAAGAAAACGGTGGAGATTTCCTTGGACAGCAACAAGATCAAATCAATTCATACCCAAGGAAGAAAAACACTGCTCACTGTAAGGATTGCTAGTAATGCTAAAAAATAGATACTTTCCTTAAATAATAAGAAGACAAGATTCACAAGAGAAGAATGGGATGATAGGAGAGATGGAAGGCAAAAGGAAGAGAGGGCAACAGAGGATACGATAGATAAAAACATGAACTTGCAAAACCTCCACAAATGTATGCAGTTGAGGGAAGACATTATAGGAGACACAGGAGACAAACAGTGGCAAAGGCAGAGATGGGGCAAAAGGTGTTGACGGAGTAGAGAGTAATTCATTTTGAAAGCAGTGTAGGGAGGACTGTGTGAGTAGTATGCAAAGTTGTTATTTTGGAGGATGCAGTGAGGTGATCTTTTCAATTTGCCTCAATATGCAACATATTAATGAGATATATTAATATATTTACCCCATCCTAAAACTTTATGTGGATCTAGACCGGTGAGGTATTCACTAGGCTGCAATGTGAAGCTGGGAAACCTCTTGAACTGAACATTTTTACATTTTAATAAAACTGTCCCATGAAATAACATAGACATGTAGAAGTACTCACAAAGTCTACATGCTTCACAATTTAGTACATTAGCCACAATATGACATTATAACAATATGACATTCTCCAGAGTTAAGTTCAGGACTCATAAGAACAGTGTGGTATATATACATATATATATATATATATATATATATATACAGTATATATATAGTGGGTAATTTTTAATAATAGAGTAAGCGTGCAATGTGGTCTCACCAAAATGATTAGAGTTGACCAATTGACTTTGGCAGTGAAATATATATTGACCATAGTGACATCTTCAATGAATACCAGAACTAGAACGATGGAAGTAGCTGCATCGGGGTGTGGTACTAAACCTTGCAATAAAATTTGCTGCTAATTAACAAACATATAGCTACATAATTACATAGTAATTTAGGGTTGAAAAAAGACTTTTAGTCCATCAAGTTCAACCTTTGTAGATCTCCTATGATTTGCAATATGCGGATTGCTAATTGATCCAGAGGAAGGCAAATAGAAAATTATTTCCTGGATCAATACTCCCTCTTCAACTAATCTGGATAAACCTGAATGCCCTTTTCATTAAAAAATATATTCAATCCCTTTTTTCAAGATATCTATCGAATCCGCTGTCACCAATTCTTTTTGTAGAGAATTCCAGAGATTCCACAGTATTTCTTTAAGGTGAAATCTTTTAACTTCTAAACTCAAAGGATGCCCGCTTGCCAGATTTAAAACCTCTTGGCACAAAAGTTCTCTTGACAAAGTTTTATATTGACCCTGGATGTATTTATAAAAGGTAATCATATTCCCTCTCAGACATCTTTTATCTAGAGAAAATAAGTTTAATTTGGTTAATTAGTCTTTTTTCATAACTTAGTCCCTCCATTCCCCTTATTAGTTTTGTAGCCCTTCTCTGTACTTTTTCCAGCTCTAAAATGTCCTTTTTATGAAGTGGTGCCCAAAATTGTACTCCATATTCTAAATGAGTGCATACTAGGGATTTGTATAGTGGCAGGATTATATTTGCTTCCCTGGCTTCTATACCCTTCTTAATACATGGTAATATTTTACTTGCCTTTGCAGATGCTGCTTGGCATTGAGCACTGCTACCTAGGTGGTTGTCCACAAGCACTCCTAAATCCCTTTAAATATCTGATCCCCTTGATTTGCTCCATTAAGAATATAAATTGCATGGCTATTTTTCCTTCCCAGATGCATAATTTTACATTTATTTGTATTAAATCTCATCTGCCATTTAGTTACCAATTTCTCTAATTTATGCAAATTGCTTTGGAGGGAAGTACATAATTTTCTGATTTAATTACCCTGCACAACTTAGTGTCATCAGCAAAAATGGAAACAATGCTTTCCAGACCTACGTCTAAGTCTTTAATAAATATTTTGAAAAGGAGAGGACATAATAATGAACCCCGAGGAACCCTGATAAACCCAATCTGAGTATGTTCCATTTACAACAATGCTTTGCTTCCTGTCTTTTAGCCATCTCTGAATCCATGAGCAGATATTTACTGCAATTCCTGTATCCCTTAGTTTGCTCAATAGTCTTCCATGTGACACTGTATCAATAGCCTTTGCTAAATCCAAAAAGACTACATCCCCTGAGTTGCCCTGATCAAAGTTCTTA
Organism: Discoglossus pictus; assembly: GCA_027410445.1. Taxonomy (NCBI): domain Eukaryota; kingdom Metazoa; phylum Chordata; class Amphibia; order Anura; family Alytidae; genus Discoglossus; species Discoglossus pictus. Next base: position 16,783,487 of record CM050169.1, on the reverse strand, counting down.
CTAACCTTGTCATAGAAATAAATTAGATTTGTTTCACATGACCTATCCCTCATAAATCCATGTTGACTCCTACTTAGAATCCTCTTCAAATATACATATTCTTGTATATTATTCCTTATTAACCCTTCCAAAAGATTTCCCACAACAGAAGTGATGCTTACAGGTTTGTTCCTGCTCCCTTCTTAAATATAGATATCCCCTCTGCTTTTCTCCAGTCATTTGGTAGAGACCCTGTGTTGAGTGAATCTTGAAAAATTAGATATAATGGTTTGGCTATTACAGAACCTAGTTCCCTCAGTACCATTGAATGTATTCCATCAGGACCTGGGGCTTTATTAACATTTATTTTTTCCAACCTCTTTCAGATTTCTTCCTGTGTTAGAGAAGCAAATATAATTCTTCCACTATACAAATGGAGTACAGTTTTGAGCACCACTTCATAAAAAGGAGATTTTAGAGCTGGAAAAAGTACAGAGAAGGGCAACAAAACTAAAAAGGGGAATGAAGGGGCTAAGTTATGAAGAAAGACTAATCAATTTAAACTTTTTCTCTGGAAAAAAAGGCATCCAAGAGGGGATATGATTTTATTATATAAATACATCCATGGTCAATACAAGGATTTGTTAAGTGAACTTTTTGTGATAAGAGGTTTTCAACTGACAAGAGGGCATCATTTGAGGTTAAAAGTAAAAAGAGTCCACCTTAAAGAAAGAAAAGGGTTCTTCACAGTAAAGGTGGTTAAACTGTGGAATTCTCTACTAAAAGAGGTGGTGACAGTGGATTTGATAGATAACTTTAAAAATGGATTGGATATATTTCTGAATAAAAAGGGCATTCAGGGTTATCCTGGATAACTAGATAAGGAGGATCCAGGGAGAAACCTGATCACCAGTATCTGGCATCAGGAAGATATTTTTTTTTCTTCTCCTTTTGACACAATGGGACATTTTTCAATGTTTTTTTTTCTGTTGGAATTCATCTGGATTAATAAACAATTAATTAGCAATTAATAATTATAATTAGTAATTATATATTGCCTCAGATCTTCCATTGGTGGTGGAGGAGTACCATTAATTTGATATTATTGTATGTAGTTTTTTGTCTTTTTAAACTTTATATCCCCCCTGGTGGTTGGGTACTAACATTAACACTTGCTGCCTAATATGAAATTCTCTCACCCAAACTTTCTGCTCATACCAGCACTTGTGGTTATTTTGGACTGCAAGCAGGTGCTCCTTGGCTCACTTGGGGCCATATTCAAGGTCTCCAGGCCAATTCCTGAAACACAGCATGTATAGAATCACAAGGGTTCCACCCCTGATGATTCCCTTCCAAAAATTCCCATAAAAGGTCCAATGGTCTCACAGTCCTTACTCGCCATCCGTACAAGAACTTAAAGGTACAGTATACTGTAGATATAGGCAATAAAGAGGTTGGAGTGCATTTTTTCCCAGTCCTTCTCCTGGTCAACAAAGGTTATAATCATAGCTTTCAGGGTGCCCTTGAACCTCTCTCACAAGCCATAGGTCTGGGGATTTTAGGAGGTTGATGTAAACTGGTTCACTCCACGACTTTGCCACAACTGTTTGGTCAGCTCAGCCATAAACTGGGTATCCTGATCTGATAAAATTTCAGGAGGATGTATCTCTTGCCTGACTTACTAGACTTGGTAAAGGTGCCAATAATATCTACAGCCACTTGGTGGAAGGGAACTTTTATAATAGTATCTAGGGGAGCCTGGGGCACTCACATGTACCACCAAAGCACTGACAATTATCAAAAGAGGAACATAAATCAATAACATCTCAACATACTGGGTAGTAAAAGTCTTTAATGTGGCATTGGCGAGTGCAGCAATTCCCTTGTTGCCCTGCTAAGGGAATGTCAATGGCAATGGCTAGTAGAGCTGCCCAGTACCATTCAGGGACTACCAACTGTTGTAGGGCCTTTTGTGGATCCTTAATGATAAGTCACCTGCTTCCCGGCTTGGTTCCTGATATGAATGGCCACATGCACAAAACTGCATGGTGCCAAATCATTACCCAGTAAAACATCTGCGGGGAGCCCTGACATAACTTTGAATTCATTCATGTCCTTGTCTGTCTCCAAATCAATATGGACATGGGCCAGGGGAATTGTTAACTTCTAGCTCCAGGCAACTAAAGCATTTACCATCTTCTTGAGCATAATAGAGGGGCTCACCAAAGTTGGGGGATGAGGGTCAAGCTGAACCCTGAAATCCCTGAAACCCTCAGCTTGCTTGCCATCCAGTGGGACAACCTGGGTGTCTCCCCACTAGCATCTTCCTTGCACTCTACTGGGTAGCCCTTCAACCAACACTCACAGTCAAGTCTGAGCTTCCAAATTAGATCAGTAAAGGACTCCTGCCCCCCTTGGGTCAGATCTCTGAACTGGCACCAATAATGCTCAGGAGTCACTGCATACCAGGCACATAATTCTCTTTTCACCTCCTCATAATCCTTAGACATAAACGCAATAGACAACACTGGCTCACCCACTCAGCAGCTGCACCAGCCCCCCTCACAGCATCACATATATAGTTGTGAGCGTACGAGTTGTTGCTAACGCTGCGGGCTCGTAGCGTAGCGAGGGCCGCGGCTCGCGCAGCGAGTCGCGGGCCTCGCGTAGCGAGGGCACTGTGCCAGGTTCTCAGTTGCTGGCATGGAGCGCCGAAGGCGCTCCTTGCCAGCAACTGAGGACCCTCGCGAAGCGAGGGCCTCAGTTGCTGGCTTGGAGCGCCGCAGGCGCTCCATGCCAGCACCTGAGGACCTCGCAAAGCGAGGTCTTCAGTTGCAGCAACTGCGACCCTTGCAAAAAAAAGTTTACGTCGCAACACATTACGACACTCGCAAACAACATACGACACACGTTCACACACATTACGACACTCGCAAACAACATACGACACACGTTCACACACATTACGGCCTCGCAACACTCGGACGCAACTCGCGAACATTACAAAATTACAAACACAATACATACACACAGCACATACATAAAAACCTTACCTACACAAACAGGAAGCACCCAGGACCTCAAAAATGCAACTTACAACTTAATTGCACTCAAAATAAAAGAGTTTAGACACTAAATAGTTTGTTAAGCGACACAAAAAATGGCCGACGAATAAAACGAAAACGAGGCTACACACGCAAACACCATACGAGACACGTTACCACACATTACGACTTCGCAAACATCGGACGCAACACGCCGACATACAAACATTTAAAACTTAACAAAGACACACAACAAACACATAAAAAGCTTACCTACAGCAAGAGGAACCAGCCAGCACCTCAAAAAAACAAGTTACACCTACATTTAAATCAAAATAAACACTTTAGACACTAATACCATCGCTAAGCGAGAGAAAAAATGGCCGACGAACAAAACGAAAACGAGGCTTCAGACGTAACTACACTACACTTACTCGCAATAATGAAACACATACTATGCGGAACGTATCACAATCATATTAAACACCATTTTGAACAGTAATACGCCTAAAATGGCGGATGGAACGCAAATTGTAAGCTGGAACGCAAATAGCGCATGCGTATTGCGTTCTAACGGTCTCACTTTCCAGAACTTTCTACAAGTTTATAAATACTGCCTATTTCCAACTAAAAAATACATTTCTCCTCAGGTGATCAACGGAGTGACTTCTGAGATAACTGCTGCTTTTACTTGAGAAGACAATTCTTTACTAATTTACTACTTTACATTGTGCAAATTACAACTGACAGGTAAGCTATAATATATTACATTTTATTATCAGGTCAGGTCAAACAAATAAAAAAATAAACTAGGATTTATGTAGTCATCATGTATGGCACATTTATGTGTATAGGCTCACAAAAAAAATTAAACAGAGCTTTATGTATAGTGACATCTGACACGCACATATATGTCTATAATGTATAGTCACATGTGACACGCACATATATGTCTATAATGTATAGTGACATTTGACACACACATTTCTGTGTATTGCCCCTTCATAGTGACATGTGACACGCACGTATATGTGTATAATGTATAGTGACATGTGACACGCACATATATTTCTATAATGTATAGTGACATCTGACACGCACATTTCTGTGTATTGCCCCTTCATAGTGACATCTGACACCGACATATATGTCTATAATGTATAGTCACATGTGACACGCACATATATGTCTATAATGTTTAGTGACATCTGACACGCACATTTATGTGTATTGCCCCTTCATAGTGACATGTGACACGCACGTATATGTGTATAATGTATAGTGACATGTGACACGCACATATATGTCTATAATGTATAGTGACATCTGACACGCACATTTCTGTGTATTGCCCCTTCATAGTGACATCTGACACCGACATATATGTCTATAATGTATAGTGACATGTGACACGCACATTTATGTGTATTGCCAATGCAACAAAATTAGCTTACAACAAAATCAGTAAACAACTACATTTCAATGACATTATATCTCATGTATACTGATATGTCACACTCACATATATGTGTATCATCTATAGTTACATCTCACACACACACATTTATGTGTGTTGGAAAAAAAAAAAAAATAAGGTTCATTTAACCATTTAAATTTGACTCATGTATACTGATATGTCACACGTACACAAAATAATTACATTCAACTATGTAATGTGCTTCATGTATGTGACATATGTGTGTAGCCCCCAACAAAAAATAAGGTTAATTGAATTAATTTACTGCAATTCAATAGATCAGATAAAGCTGAATCTTTCTATTTCTTTTAATATTCAAACAGACTCTGCATCAACAGCGTCTCTCAACAATTTGCACCGTGCACTGTGAAGCACAATCCCTTTTAAAGAGCACCAACAAATTTGAAGAGGTAAGATACAACAAGACATTACATGCTCAAAAGGCCATGCTTTGCTAGATGAAAAATTTTAAATATACAAATAACTATTTCACTTTCTTTTTCAAACAGACACTACAAGAAGACCGGCGGATTAAGATTGGCAGGAAGGCACCGTCTGTCATTCAAAACTTCTATCAAGGTAAAGTATTAAGTATAAACAAGAAATAACCATGAGCCTTATTCAATTGCAACTTTCTCAATTGAATAGGCCTCTATATACGCACATAACATTTTTTTTAGACAGAAATTTTTAGTTACTGAACTTCTAACCACAATCAAGGTTTTCAATAACTAAAAACTTTGCTCAATAAATATGTTATGTGATTATATAGAGCCCTCTTCAATTGGCAAAATTGCAATTCAATGAGGACCTATATATCTTTAATGGCCAAGGGCCTCACTCAAATGTGATTTGGCCATTTCAATAGGGCTCTATATAAGCACAGAGCATATTTTTTAAAGGAAATTTTTCTTTTGTGAACACGTTCCTTTTCGATACAAGTTCACTAAATACAAAATTCCGTAAAAAAATATGCTCTGTGCTGATATTGAGCTCTATTCCATTGGCCAAAACACAATTGAATGAGGAGCTCACAATATAACAAATGCAGTAACCAAAGGCCCTTATTCAATTGCTATTTTGGAAAATTAAATATGGCTATAAATAAGAACTTTTAGGCCCTTACTCTATTTTAACAAATATATGTGATGTGCTTATTTACAACCCTATTCACATTTCTACATTGCAATTCAATTACGGCCTTAGAGTACTATTACATTGTAAAAAATGCAATTGAATGAGGGCCAAACTATGCAACATATGGTACACACAAAGGCCCTCATTCAATTGCAATTTGCCCAATTGAATAGGGCTCTAAATAACAACATAACAATTGCTTAAAAATAAGGTTTTAGTTAATAAAAAAATATCAAAAATACAGTTTTTCAATGACTACAAAATTATTTTAAATAATATGCTATGTGCTTATTTAGGGCACAATTCAATTAGCCAAATCGCAATTCAATGACACACAAACTGCTACACACAAAACAGAATTTCTTATTAAATGTTTAACAACCTATAAGCCTTACAAATAAGCAAAAATAAGAATAACAAAAGTGTTGTGCACCTAATAGCATTGTATAAAAAAGCACACAAACTCATAGCAAACTATATTAACATTCTTCTTTAATGTTTAACAACCTATAACCTGTACAATCAAGAAGAAATAAGTTTTGCACAAGTGGTGCGCACAAAACAGGATTGTAAAAAACTAACACAAACACATAGCAAACTACATTAATTATATTATTTCATGTTTCACTAACTATAACCATCCCAATAAAGGTTAAATAAGTATACCACAAGTGGTGCGCACAAAACAGGATTGTACAAAAACTAACATAAACACATAGCAAAATAAATTCATATTCTTATTTAATATATCACAACCCACAAGCCTTACTAAGAACCTTAAATAAGAATAACAAAAGTCTTGGGATTGTACAGAAAGTTAAAAAAAAAATATTTGAAAAAAATAACCATAACTGATACAATACAGCAAAATTCATACATTTTTTACTTATTTAAAAGACATTTCACTCAAACAACATTTTCTATTTTACATTACAACAGATACTGCGTGAAGACAATCGGACGAGGACTTTTTCCAGAGGACCGGACCATCGGACGAGGACTCGGACCAGACCAGCAGACGAGGAATTTCAACACAGGACCAGACCAGCAGACGAGGAATTTCAACACAGGACCAGACCATCGGACGAGGACTTTCACCAACGGACCACAACATCGGACGAGGGATATCGCCACAGGACCACAATATCGGACAGGGGCTATCGCCACAGGACCACACCATCGGACGAGGACTTCCAACAGAGGACCACACCATTGGACAACGATTTTGAAACGAGGACCAACAAACATTCGGATTTAAATCACACTTCAACCAAGGTAAACTATAATAAGTACTAAAGTATAAAACTAAAGAAACTGATTTCAGTTGCATCCGTGTCAACAGAAACATAAAATAATTAATTTACTATCTCCCTTATTTTATTTAAATTGCTACTATGCAATACATAGCTCAATAACCACATCACTTTTTTTTTCAGCAAAGAAGTTTTGCAGTGGTAAATATCTATCCACAAACAAAGTTTTTAATAAATAAAACCATTATTTTAAATAAATATGTTACATGCTTATTTACAGCAGTGTTCCATTGGACAAATTCTGGGCCACTGAAGACAGGAATTATAAATTTAACTAAATATCAATGATACATTCATGATTTGCCTTTTATTTCACCAATTGTGCACAATAATCTTTAACAGGAATTACAAATTTAAATATACACAATTACATTTATTTGTTTCCGTTTACAGATTAATATGGCTGATAACAAGACCAAAGAAGAGAAGAAAAGACGTCAAACTAGAGAAAGACAAGAGAGATGGGCCGCCCAGCAGACACCGGAGGAGAAAGAAATTCGAAGAGAAAAAGAACGCAAAAGACTTGCAAATAAAAGAATATCAGCTGCAAAAATGAAAGATACAACCAAAATAAATAAAAAAATAATAAAGCATTTACAAACTGTTCCTAAAACATCAGATGACATTTTACAACATACCAGTCAAAACAGACCAAAAAAAACAACTACAAAAAAAAAGCATTTACAAACTCTTACTAAAAACTTACAGGAAATTTCAACCGAACAAGTCCAACATATACCAAGAAAATCTACTAAAAAAACTAAACATTTAGAACCTGTTGTTGAAACATTTCATGACTTTTCATCTGATGAATATCAAAGTCAACATCCAATATGCGTTGCAAATTGTCCTTTACTGAAGTCTTTAGCAGTAGAGGTTCATAGTTGTGGGGACATGACTACTCAATGTCAATTTTGTGAGGCTTATTATTTTAAACAGGAGAGACCCCGAGATGGACAATTTATTAGTTGTTGTCAAAAAGGAAAGTTCAAACTTCCACAAAGGAAACAATTTCCAACCTATTTACTAAATATTATGACTGAACCTACTTTTCCAAATTACAACAATTTTAAGACAAACATAAGATCCTACAATAGTGCCATATCATTTGCATCTATGGGGGCAACATTGGCTGCTAATGTACCAGGACATGGTCCTTACTGTTTTAAAGTCCAAGGACAAATTTATCATCGGACTTCACATTTACATCCAGAGGAAGGAGAGCAAAGAAAATTCGCTCAACTATATGTCCTAGATACAATGGAAGCTGTTGACCAACGTATGCAGATGGAAGAAAATAAAAAATGCTTACCAAGTGTTTTTATAGAGCTAAATAACATTATGGACAACAATCCCTACAGTAAAGCTTACAAAAAATTGGCAGAAGTAGAAAATGAACAACTACTTCATGCACAAAGACATCAATTACCCATGCCAAAGGTTAATATGGTGCTTAAAAGAGACAGACATACTGATAAACGTCGTTATAACTTGCCAACATCAAATGAGGTTGCAATGGTCTTTCACAATGATGAAGGAGAACCACCATTTCAAAGAGACATTAGAGTATATCCCAGAAATGAGGACCAACCATTTATTAATATTAATATCTTAAGTCCAAATTTAGATCCAATGACATATCCCATCTTTTTCCCACACGGAGAAGCAGGTTGGCAACCAAAATTAACCCTTCCCAGTTACCCAAATGCTAAAGCCAGAATCCGAAATAATGTTTCTATGCTTGAATTTAAAGTTGCTCAAATTGCCATTAGAGATGAATTTAATCCCATTTTATGTGGTGGAAAACTAACACAACAATGGATTATTGATTCATATTTGCAAGTTGAGGCAAATAATTTAAACTTTATAAAATATCAACAAGATAAACTACGTGTAGAACAATATTGTGGACTCATGGACTATGTTGCTGACGTGGCTACAAGCAGAGACATGACAGCTGGCAAAGCCATCATTTTACCATCTTCCTTTCAAGGATCTCCTCGAAATATGAGAGAAAGATACAATGATGCTATGGCTATTGTGACAAAATTTGGAAAACCAGATTTATTTGTGACATTTACATGTAATCCACAATGGCCAGAAATTAATAAAAATCTACTTCTTGGACAAAGTGCTTCAGATCGACCAGATTTAGTAGCCAGAGTTTTTAAGATAAAATTAAATGAATTAATACGTGACTTTACTATAAATCAGTTATTTGGCAAATGTCTTGCTTATGTATATACCATTGAATTTCAAAAAAGAGGCCTTCCACATGCACATCTTCTCATAATACTTCAAGAGAAAGATAAATTAGATACTTCGGACAAAGTGGATGCAGTCATAGTTGCTGAACTACCGGATCCAGAACTATATGGCAGACTATATGAGATTGTTACTCATCGCATGATTCATGGACCCTGTGGAGACCTTAATCCACAATCACCATGTATGGAAAATAATCAATGTTCAAAAGATTTTCCAAAAGATTATAGAGACAAAACATATGCAAATTGTGATGGATATCCACTTTATAAAAGAAGAGAAGGAGATAGTGCCATTATTCGTGGAAAAAAAGTGGACAATAGATATGTAGTACCCTACAATCCACATTTACTCATGAAGTACAACGCCCACATCAACGTAGAAGCCTGCACTTCCATCAAATCCATTAAATATGTCTACAAATATATTTACAAAGGTTACGATGCAGCTACTGTAGTCGTCAAAAGTGCAGACAACCCTGAAAGTAGTGAGTTAGTACATGATGAACTTGCATCTCATGTAGATGCTCGCTATGTCAGTGCGCCAGAAGCTATGTGGCGGCTTTTAAAATTTGAAATGCATGATAGATCACATGCAGTATATAGGTTAGCAGTACATTTGCCACAACGACATTTAGTCTATTTCCATTCTGGAAATGAAATGAATGCATTGGCCCAAAGTGAAGATCGTCACACTACACTAACTGCATGGTTTGCATTAAATTCCACTGATGCTCAAGCAACACAATACTTATATATTGAAATTCCATATCACTATGTTTTTGTGAATGGATTATGGAGAGCAAGAAAAACCAGAGGCAATAAAATAATTCCACGAATTTACACAGTCAGTCCAAGAGATGTTGAACGATTTTGCTTACGGATATTACTTTTAAATGTTCCAGGAGCACAAAGTTTTGAACAATTAAGAACTGTTAATGACATTGTATATGAATCCTTCCATTTAGCTGCAAGAAATAGAAACTTACTCGCTGATGATACAGAGTGGGAAAGATGTTTAGAAGAAGCAGCACAATGTCAAATGCCACGACAGATGAGAGAACAATTTGCTTTTATTTGTATCTTCTCAAATGCTCCAAATGCATTAGCTTTGTGGGAGACTTTTAAAAGTAATATGGCTGAAGACTTTATGCGACGATACAATGAACCCATTGCACACTTAAAAGCCTTAATGGAAATTCAAGAAGTCTTTTTAACTCATGGATTAAGTTGTGCAAGTTTTAATTTGCCTGATCCAGGTCTAATAGATGACATTAACTTTGAAGACTATGACATTCAACTACAAGCAGAAAGAACACAAGAAAGACGCAACTTTAAATACACTACAATTGCAAGCATTTCATGCCATTAAAAATGCTATAGATGATGACATGGTGACAGAGCGTTATTTCTATCTTGATGGACCTGGCGGATCAGGGAAAACATATTTGTACAATTTATTAATGAGTTCAGTACGAGCACAAGGACAAATAGCAATGGCGTTTGCCACTACTGGAATTGCTGCACTTTTATTAGAAGGTGGAAGAACTGTTCATAGTGGATTCAAACTGCCAGTGCCTATTTTGGAAAATTCTGTGTCAGATATTCGCATGACATCCTTACAAGCAAAGAAATTGAAGAAATGTAAATTAATTATAATAGATGAGGCCACAATGATGTCATGCTATGCCCTCCAATGTATTGACCGTTTGCTTCGTGAAGTCATGGATAATATTTTTCCATTTGGTGGAAAGGTAATTTTGTTGGGTGGCGATTTTAGACAAACATTACCTGTCGTTGTACATGGAAATCGAACTGACATTATTGAAACATGTATAAAGTCAAGTACAGTATGGAAACATTTTACCCATCTTCAACTGCAACAAAATATGAGATCAGAAGGCCAAACTGATTTCAATGATTGGCTTATTAAAATTGGAGAAGGAAAAACAGAAAAAATACTACATTTACCTGACGACACTGTAGAGATACCACCTCATATGATTTGTCAACAAGATATTATATCGGCTATATTTGAAGGGAGCATAAATAACGAAGAATATTCTGAGCTTGCCAACCAAGTCATACTGACGTGTAAAAATAAAGATGCATTAATACTCAATAATGAAATCTTAAAAAAAATTAATGCACCACAAAGAAATTATCACAGTGCTGATTCTGTACTTGCTGATGACAATGAAAGTCAGGCAAACTTTTCAACTGAATTCATTAACTCTTTAACTCCTTCTGGAATGCCACCACATATTTTGCAGCTAAAGAAAGGTGCAATTATCATGTTACTGCGAAATATGAACCCAAAAAAAGGCCTATGCAATGGCACAAGATTAATTGTTCAACAATTAAAGGACCATTTTATAGATGCTGAAATTTTAACTGGGACCCATAAAGGAGAGAGAGTTTTCATACCAAGAATAGATTTAGCACCAAGTGAAAGTAGTCTCCCTTTTATACTTCAAAGAAGACAATTTCCCATTATTATGGCATTTGCCATGACCATTAATAAATCACAAGGTCAAACTTTCAAATCTGTGGGTATTTACTTGGAAGAACCAGTTTTTGCACATGGTCAATTGTATGTTGCGTTGTCACGGTGCAAAAATCCACAGGCTATTAAAGTTTACATTGAAAACAATGAAAGTCAAGGTGATTTATTAGAAGATGGACGTATTTTTACTAAAAACATTGTCTACTATGAAGTACTATAACTTTGAAGGATACAAATTAACGATGCCAAGATTTTTTTAAAGCATTGCAAAATACATAACAATTGGTTGGTTAATTTAGTCATAATTAATGGAAGTCATGTTTATGAATGATTTGCCTCACAAAATACTTGCCTTGCATTGTTAGTAAAAATTATGTTAAAATGTTAAGTCACTATGTTAATGTTTCTAATGTTACAAGTTTAAAAAATATATTTTCAAGTTATTTCATTCAACAGATTACAAAGTGGATGTTAAGAGGTCAAGCACCTTTTAAGTCACAATGTAAATATTGTCTGTTATCTTAAGATTACTACCTACATTAATGTTTATCGCCAGTTTATGTGCTCAGTAATAAATTACTTTAATTACGTACGTTTTAAGAAGAGTTTTACTGTATGCCTTCCTCTACATTCAATGTATATTCAAGTTAACAATTATTGTGATAGAAATTGAATTTTAATACTGATTAATTTAAATGTCAATTGTTTTTACATTCAAATGTTAATACTTTTAATAAAAAATTAGGTTACAAAATGTATTCACTATGTTCCTGTTTATAATGTTCAAAATTATACAAATGTTTTGTTAACTTCTAAAATTACATAAAAAATAAAGTTCAAGTTTAAAAATATATACTTTGATGGTTATTGCTTACATATAGTTTAAACTTCATGTTAAAATTCGCAACGTTTAAAGAAGGGTTTTTACTTTTTGCTTTCCTATTCATTCAATGTATATTAAAGTTAACAATTATTCAGATACTAATTACATTTTAAAAAACCATTACATCAACATTTTACAAAAATACACGTTCATATTAAAATACTTACAAGGGTCAAAAATATATGTTAATAACTAAACAACTTGACAAACATATACATCACATTGCCGTCATTTTTTGACGGGCAAGTCGCTAGTATATATATAATATATACACACTGATTGATATTCATGTGGCTGGGAGACCACCAAGGACAGACAATGATTACCCCATCGTATGTGCAACATTACTGTGAGCCTACTCAGTCTTTGATGGTGATGTTGCAAGTGATGTGACCCCACTAATGAGCATGCACATAGAGGGTTACAGCATTACACTTAAGAGCTGAGAAAGTTTAAATGTGAGTGTATTCTGGCGAGTTGCAAAGTATATCTTGAAGCTGCTTTTTTAACATCTTTACTTTGGAGCTCTTCTATATGTCTGAAATCTCAGTGTCTACTAAATACCTACACTTTTTGGACTAAGTGAGCACTTGGGGTCTGCTGTGGGCATCTGATTTGTGTGTATTTCTTCTTGTGTCTTCTTTCTTCTTGTGTCCTCTAGTGGGCACTACTCTGTGTGTGTGCATGGTGTGGCCATGCTTGTGTGTCTGTCTGCTTGGGGGTCCTGATCTGTGTGTTTGATTGTGTGTGTGTGCCTGCTGGAGGGACCTACCCCTTGCGAGTGTGTGTCTACTGAGGTGAGACCTGTTCTGCATGTTGGATTGTATGCACATTTTTATGGTAACTGTTCTGTGTGTTTGCCTGCTCGGATGACCTTGTGCGTTTACAGGTCTGTTAGGGGTACCTAATCCTCGTGTGTTCCTTGGTGCTTACTGTGGGGATCTGCTGCTTGTGTGTGCCTGTTAGAACAGATAATGGGGCTCTCAAAACACAACACTATAACACTGTGAGTTAGACTGTAATTTAACCAACTGGACATGCTCTATGTGCTGATCACTCTCTAATGTGTGTGTTAATTAATGATCTGAGATGAAAGACATAGACAGATACAATGAACATGGCAACGTCTTTTGGCCTAAAATAGCAAGATCCAAAATCAGTTATCTAACAGCTTATTATAAATATCCCTTTTTATAGAAAAGTGTTATTGTCCACTATACTCAGGACCATTGCTATCTCCCTTTAAGCCAGGATGGGTGAGGTCATAATACCAACTATACTATATTACAGGATATAATTGGCTGGAAGTTGCTCAGTATCCCCACTGACATGTCCATCATTGGTAAGTGGTGGTTATCAGGTTCCCTACAGTCTAAAGTTAGAAAATGTTTTCCTTTTTTTCTTGTAAGAATAAACAGACTTGACAGCGTTTTAATTAACTCTTGGGAAATGTAAGAGCTGTAAGGTTTATAAGGTGGAGCTGAGCCTTGTGAGTGACATACACCGTAAGAGAGAGTGCGAGTGTGTGGCAGACAGAAAGGAACCAAAGTCTGGAGCAGTTGGCAACCAATAGGAATCAGTCATAATATCTACAGAATTATGTCTGGTAAGGTATGATATCTGACTGAGAAAAGATTCATTTTAGTAGTAAGAGAGCTAAAATGCAATTAAGAGCAATATTAATATAATAATAATAATAATAATAATAATAATAATAATATAAGATTTCACACACTGCAATATGCATGAGCATGTCTGCAGATGTATTATATTCCAGCACTTCTGTTTTATCACTTTTATAATGATTGTTAATCAATTCATGATCCATATTTATTATGTACTTAATATTTTATATATAATATTTTTAATTAAATAAATTTCAAATAATTATCAGCTCACAGTGTATGTTATGGAATCAGTTTAGAGTGGAAGAATATACACATTAAAAAAAAGATTATAATAATAGTAATGGTAAAAAAGCTTTACTATTAAGATAATATTAGGGCAGAAATTGCATTTATCACAGAAGACAGTGTAATCATTAAACATAGTGGAGAGTGTTTTTAAATGAATATTAGATAGATAGATAGATACAATTATTACATTACATTATTACATAGTTTATTATGTGCCTGATTAAAATTAATGAATGATTCACAAATGGAAAAAAACATTAATATTATTTGCATAAAATATACATTTTAATGTTTTTGTTTGTTTTATATGTTTTTAAACAACTAACAATAATGAAAAATGAAAAACAACAGAAAGAAAAAAAGTTCATCAAGAAATATAGACTAAATTAAATTTAAACTGTTTTTTATTATATATTTTAGGCATTATTTACATGTTTGTCAGATTCTCTAAGTTTATGAAATGATTATCACCAAAAATAATAAAATCTCTAAAGCACTAAATTACCAAGTTCTTTATGTCATTATTATTTTTATTATGTGACTGATATTGAATAACTATATTTTTTGTTAACTGTAATTATATTATATTACATATTTTAGATTGAGCAAAATGTTTTGTCGACTTTTACATAAATATGGCTTCACAGTCAGATTAGAAAAGTTCAGCACAGGTATCCATCGAGGGCATATATTCACAAATAAACTGAGAGAGAGGGCAGATGCAATATTTTATTGTTTCTTTTCTCTAGAAATCGAATTGTGTAGTCATCTTTTTTACTTATGTTTAAATTATTATTTTTTACATTTGAGACATATACAGCCTTATAAAATTACAATTCGGTAAATTTAAAAGGGCTCTATTTAAACACACAGCATATTTTTTTACAGATTTTTTTTGTTAGTGAACTTCTATCCAAAAGCAAGATCTTCACTAACTAAAAACTTCTGTAAATAAAATATGCTGTGTGCCTAAATAGAGCCATTTTAAATTTACCGAATCACAATTTAATACAGCTGATAGTTTGAGAAATCAGTACAAAATATGTTTTTCACTTTTCTTATACATTTTGTTATAACCTCTAAAAAATGTTGTCTACAATAAAAGCTTTTAGGCCATATTGTCAGTTTTTTTCCCACCATAAATATCTGATAATAATAAAAATATTTATAAAGATGGTTCTGAGCCTAATCTTTGATTTCCTGCATTATAATTGATTAACTGAGAGACACTCAGCTGAGCTGAATAGAAAGAACATTAGAATGTGCCTTCCTAAATGTTTTCAACCTTACAATAAATGCGTGAGCAATATCTAAAATGTATAGATTTCTTTATTCCAAGGTTATATGATCTTATGATATATTTTTATCACTAACAAAATGCCCAGTGCACAACCAGCCATCCTGCTGGATTTTTATGTACAAATGTTATATAGGACCAATAGAACACCTCAGAATTAAGGAAAAATTTAATTCTATTTATTTCTGCTTAACCCTATTAATCCCCAGTTAACCATTCGTATACCATTGTTTTCTGTTTGGAAAATATAACCCAATGACTCTGAATTATGTCAGTTGGTATCCACAAGATGCCTGGTATTTATAATAAGCCACAATAGAGGCTGTGAAGTGGAGGGATATTTACTAAGATATCACAGAGGCTGTGATGTGGTGTGAATGGCTAGGATCACAATTTTGCTCCATAGGAAATAAGAATATTAAAAACAGTAATGTACATCACAGCCATGGTGATTCTTGGTAAATCACACTCCTCAACACAGCCTTATGGCAACTTAGCAAACTAATAGTATATTTTTACATTGAAAAATCTAAATATAAAGCTACATATTGCTTACTTGTAGCTTGTACAAAAGTTAACAAATTGATAACAAATTGCCAAAAAATCTAACTTTGGCTTTTTCATGTTTCCATAGCTTATTTTCTGAGAGAAAAAAATGGAAAATATATATATGACTTTTTCTTGCTTGGAAAATGTGAACTGATACTAAAAGGAAAGTAAGTACAAGGAAATCAGCAAGGCTTGCAAAAGGGCTATTAGACGGGCTAAAATAGAAAATGAAAAGTTAGTTGCAAAGGAAAGTAAGACTAACCCTAAAATATTTTTTAAATAACATAATGGGAAGAAGGCCAGGAAGGAAGCTATAGGAACATTACAATGTGACACAGGCTGTCTGATAATTAGTGACCAGGAAAAGGCAGATTAGTCAGATAGGTTCTTTTCTTCGGTATACACAAGGGAGGTACCAGTGGTTGGGACACCGCAACATAATGGGGCTACACTACCTTCACCTAATAATTGGTTAACGCATGAAGAAATCCAAAAGAGGTTGGACAAAAATTAATGTTAATAAAGCCCCGGGTCCTGATGGAATACATCCAAGGGTACAGAGGGAACTGGGCTCTGTAATAGCCAAACCATTATATCTAATTCTTCAAGATTCACTCAACACAGGGTCTCTACCATGATGACTGGAGAAAAGCAGAGGTGATACCTATATTTAAGAATGGAGCAAGAACAAATACAGGAAATTATAGACCTGTAAGCCTCACTTCTTTAGTGGGAAAGCTTTTAGAAGAGTTAATAAGGGATAGTATGCAAGAACATGTCTATTTAAACAAAATTTTAAGTAGGAGACAACATGGATTTCTGAAAGATAGGTCATGTAGAAAAAACTAATTACTTACTACGAGGAGGTTAGTAGGAACTTGGATCAAGGCAACTCAGTGGATGTAGTCTTCTTGGATCTGCAAAGGCGGTTTATACAGAGCCACATGGTAGATTATTGAGTAAACTAAGGGATACAGGAATTGCAGTAAATATCTGCTCATGGATTGAACATACTCAGATTGGACTAATGTGGTAAGTGGGGTTTTTCAGGGTTCAGAATTAGGTCCTCTCCTTTTTAACATATTTATTAATGACTTAGAAATAGGATTGGAAAATATTGCCTCCATTTTTGCTGATGACATGAAGTTGTGCAAGGAAATTGAATCAGATAATGATGTACTTTCCCTCAAAAGGGACTTGCATAAATTAGAGAAATGGGCGACTAAATGACAGATGAGATTTAATACGAATAAATATAAAGTTATGCTTTTGGGAAAGAAAAATAGCCATGCAATTTAAAATCTTAATGGAGCAAATCTAGGGGTATCAGATACTGAAAAGGATTTGGGAGTGCTTGTGGACAACCACCAAGCAGCAGCTGCAAATGCAAGTAAAATATTAGCATGTATTAAGAGGGGTATAGAAAATATAATTCTGCCACTATACAAATCTCTAGTACGCCATTTGAAATATGGAGTACAATTTTGGGCACCACTGTATAAAAAGGACATTTTAGAGCTGGAAAAAGTACAGAGAAGGGCAACAGAACTAATAAGGGAAATGGAGGGGCTAAGTTAGGAGGAAAGACTAACCAAATTAAACTTATTTTCTTAAGAAAAAAGGAGATTGTTACCTTATATAAATATATCCAGGGTCAGTATAAAGATTTCTCAAGTGAACTTTTTGTGCCAAGAGATTTTCAACTGACAAGGGGATATCCTTTGAGATTAGAAGTAAAAAGATTTCACCTTAAAGAAAGAAAAGGGTTCTTCACAGTAAGGGTGGTTAATCTGTGGAATTCTCTACCAAGGGAGGTGGTGACAGCAGATTTGGTAGGTAACTTTAAAAAGGGATTGGATATATTTATAAATAAAAAGGGCATTCAAGGCTATCCTGGATAGTTAGAGAGGGAGTATTGATCCAGGGAGGAATCGGATCACCAGTATCTGGGGTCAGGAAGGAATTTTATATTTTTTTTCCCCTTTTGAGACAATTGGCCAAGTTTCACTTGTTTTTTTTTCTGTTTGCTTTTATCTGAATCAATTAACAAATAACAATTAATCTGCATATTGCAGATCAGAGGAGATCTAAAGAGGTTGAACTTGATGGACTAAAAGTCTTTTCCAACCTCAATTACTATGTAACTATGTAACTATGTAACATATAAGAATTTTTGCTGATATAAATAATATAACCAAATTGATAGAACAGCATCTAACAAATGGGCATAGGCAGACTCACTATCTAATTGATAAATGTGACTATGTGTAATATTTACTTTGTATACATTAGTGTTTCC
The DNA here is from genome assembly GCA_027410445.1 of Discoglossus pictus. Taxonomy (NCBI): domain Eukaryota; kingdom Metazoa; phylum Chordata; class Amphibia; order Anura; family Alytidae; genus Discoglossus; species Discoglossus pictus. Next base: position 16,764,823 of record CM050169.1, on the reverse strand, counting down.
ATTTAAATATATTATTTTTCTGCTGGTCCTATCTAAAGAAACCAATATCTGCCCGTGTGCTTATATTCTGATGACTGCTGTTCCTGAGCTGACTAAGCTGCCTGGGCGCTGAGATATCCAATAACAACTGAAGTTGTACTGTATAGGTAAGCCAATATTTATTTTAATCCAGGAATGTGCTTACCATTTTCTTTCAACTCTAGCCACAGAACATTCTACCGTGGTTAAGGCTAAATTCCAAAACTAGTGATAGAGTGCCACTATGTGACAGAGAAGGGGTAATGACTTCACCATGAAAAGGGAATTAGGGATCCACCGGTGCATTAATTATGGTGGGTCAGTCATGTTTTCCTAATCATGTTTGTTTTTATAAGTTTAAAAAATAGTTACCCCAAATGAGCTTGGTTAAAATCCACATTACAAATGTGATTTTTCTTACTGTTTCCCCATATCAAAGAGAATCAGAGGTTTCAATACTTTATATCCCATTACTGCTTTCAGATCATGTCGTTGTTTATATTTTGTTTTAAATACATACAGGGACATGCACAGAGTAACAAGTCTGGAGAACCAAACTACAGTACATGAATTCTTTCTTGTCGGATTCTCTGACTTTCCAAAGGTTCGATTTTTATTATTTGTGGTATTTTTACTTATTTATATAATGACTTTGACTGGGAATCTAGTCATTCTAGTTCTTATCAAGAATGACCACCATCTCCATACACCAATGTACTTCTTTCTTGGCCACCTAGCATGAATAGATGTCTTTTCTTCTACTGTCACTGTTTCTCGAATGATTGTTGACTTGCTTTCCAAAATCAAGTCAATTTCTCACATGGCTTGTATAACTCAAATGTTTTTTTTCATAATGTTTGCAAGTGTTGAGGTCTTCTTGCTGTCTGTGATGTCATACGACAGATATGTTGCCATTTGCCAACCACTACATTACACCTCTATTATGTCTTGGAAAGCTTGTATCCTGATGGCATCAGCAGTATGGATGCTTGGATTTACCAATTCTTTTATACATTCCATTGGTACACTCAGATTGAATTTTTGTGGACACAATATTATTTATGGTTTCTTTTGTGACCTCCCTCTGTTATTACAGCTATCATGCACTGACATTTTTATAAATTTCCTTAATCTATGCCTGGCATCTTTACCTATGACATTTCTTGCCCTTGGAGTAACTTTTATTCCATACTTGCACATAGTTAGGTTGATCTTGAGGAACCCAACCAAAGAAGGAAAACATAAAGCCTTCTCAACGTGTACCTCACACCTGACTGTTGTCTCTATCTTTTATGGAACTCTTTTATTCGCATACTTTCGCCCTGCTCCAACTCACCATGATATTGGAGAAAGAATAGTATCAGTCATTTACACAATAATTACTCCATTATTAAATCCCCTCATTTACAGTTTAAGAAATAGGGAAGTGATAACAGCTCTTAGAAAACTTACAGTGAAAACACACAAACATTAGCATGACATTTGCACTAATAGCTAACATTATATTATTTTAAGCTATTGTCAAGAGCATGTTTGTGTATTGGTGATGTTGCCTTTTAGGACTGGACAAAGATAATACTGAGGCTGAAAATGAGAGAGCCTGAAATCCTAGAGCCTGGTAGTTTGGACATATACTATTGTGCCTAAGCAGAAGAACACTTACAGCCCTATTAAATTCCCCTAACGTTTAAAAATTTAGCCCGTAATGTGGCTCGTAAGACTATTAAATTGGCCCCGTAAAACAAGCCGCTGCAAATCTGCGGGTTTGGAGCGAAAAAAGCCTACAGGACGTGGAACTTAGTAGCCTCAAATCCTTTGTTCTGTCAAGCCCGTAACCGCTACGTTCAATGTAGCTATTAAACTGCAAAAACTCACTGGCGTTCAACCCCGTAACACGCAAATGGAGCCAAGAAGCCAACAGGTAAAAGAGAGGACCCGCAAGGGGGGTAAAGTCCAATACGTATAGTGGGGGGAAAAAGTATTTGATCTGCTCCTGATTTTAAACGTTTGTCCACTGACAAAGAAATGATCAGTCTATAATTTTAATGGTAGGTGTATATTAAAATAATAAATTGATTTGCAGGTCAGTGAGGGAAAAAAGTATTTGATCCCCTATCAATCAGTAAGATTTCTGGCTCCCAGGTGTCTTTTATACAGGTAAAGAGCTAATACTATGAGCACTTCTTAAAGGGAGTGCTCCTAATCTCAGTTTGTTACCTCTATAAAAGACATCTGTCCACAAATGCAATCAATCAATTTGATCCCAAACTCTCCACGATGTCCAAGACCAAAGAGCTGTCCAAGGATGCCAGGGACAAGGCTGGAATGGGCCAAGTGGCCATCGCCAAGCGCCTTGGTGAGAAGGTGACAACAGTTGGTGCGATTAATCGCAAATGGAAGAAACACAAAATAACTGCCAATCTATCTCGGTCTGGTGCTCCATGCAAGATCTCATCTTGTGGAGTTTCAATGATTATGAGAACGGGAGGAATCAGCCCAGACCTAAAAGGGAGGATCTTGTTAATGATATCAAGGCAGCTGGGACCATAGTCACCAAGAAAACAATTGGTAACACACTAAAGCACATGTACAGGCCCGTCACAGAAAGCACATGTACAGGCCCGTCTGAAGTTTGCCAATGAACATCTGAATGATTCAGAGGAGAACTGGGTGAAAGTGTTGTGGTCAGATGAGACCAAAATCGAGCTCTTTGGCATCAACTCAACTCGCCCTGTTTAGAGGAGGAGGAATGCTGCCTATGACCCCAAGAACACCATTCCCGCCGTCAAACATGGAGGTGGAAACATTATGCGTTGGTGGTTGTTTTTCTGCTAAGGGTGTTGTGGACGAAATTCATGAAAATGTATATTATGTCCATGCTGCATTCCTTTCCTTACAATATATCATAAGATAAGGCACTAATTGCTTTTATTCTTTATTTCCTGAGAGTCCTAAGATGGCTACTGAGCTGTACCCTGGGAGTCATAAGATGGCTACTGAACTATATCCTGAGAGTCCTAAGATGGCTACTGAGTTGTATCCTGGGAGTCCTAAGATGGCTACTGAATCATATCCGGGAGCTCCCAGATGACATTCATATCCGTGACCAAATAAGGATATGAGCCCCGCCACCTTCCAGAGCCAATCAGAAGCTTCACATAAACTGACCATAATGACATCAACATCCGAGACCAAATATGGAAGGACCCTTCCTACCTTGTCAACCAATCAATAACTCACTCACTGTCTAACAATGAGTCGTACGATTCTTATATCTGATCAACTTATATTATATAAGTTGCTATGTTGTATTTGGGGGGGTTCGCTCGCTGGTTCGTTCGTTGGGAAGAATACAAGATGTTTTATACCAGAACTTTTGGGTCTGTTTAAATTCTTGTCTCTGTGTGCACACATGCCCAACAGATGGATGATTTGGACAGGAACAGATATTACATAATGGGATTATTTTTATCCATCCAAAACAAGGGTACAGGACAACTGCACCGCATCAAAGGGATGATGGACGGGCCTTGTACCGTCAAATCTTGGGTGAGAACCTCCTTCCCTCAGCCAGGGCATTGAAAATGGGTCATCATTGGGTATTCCAGCAGGACAATGACTCAAAACACACAGCCAAGGCAACAAAGGAGTGGCTCAAGAAGAAGCACATTAAGTTCCTAGAGAGGCCTAGCCAATCTCCAGACCCTTATCCCATAGAAAATCTGTGGAGGGAGCCGAAGGTTCGAGTTGCCAAACATCAGCCTCAAAACCTTAATGACTTGGAGAGGTTCTACAAAGAGGAGTGGGACAAAATCCCTCCTGAGATGTGTTAAAATCTGGTGGCCAACTACAAGAAACGTCTGACCTCTGTGATTGCCCACAAGGGTTTTGCCATCAAGTGCTAAGTCGAAGGGGTCAAATACTTATTTCCCTCATTAACCTGCAAATCAATTTATAACTTTTTTTAAATGCATTTTTCTTGTTTTTTTTTATGTTATTCTGTCTTTCACTGTTAAAATACACCTACCATTAAAATGATTGACTGATCATTTCTTTGTCAGTGGACAAATGTTCAAAATCAGCAGGGGATTAAATACTTCCCCTCCACTGTAGCACTTTAAATGCACATATACACACACTACTGTACTTATATTAAAAGGGAAAGTGATGTTATGTCTTAGAATTAATAGCACACCATTCTCAAGCTCGCAAATCGTCAAAACAAAATACTTTATTTCATGTTTACTTTCCGTGTTATATTTATCCCGGCAATCAATGTTAATACATATAATGGAACTCACATGTGATAGAATATCATATTTACGGTTTTATCCGATCGTAATTAATAATTGAACCCCATAAGATTTTGAAATTCAACCTCCATTTTTCTGTGACGCAATGATGACGATCTCTGTTTCCATTGGCTTCATCTAAACCTGTAACTACGGGTTTGACTAATTGATCATATTCACGGCCACGCAACCAACGTTCAAAAAAATGTTTTACAGGTTTGCATCTCAAGTCTGTACCTTGCAGCTTGTTCTAATAGTTGTAACTCGGCCAAATTTAAAGCCTGCAGCCCTTGCAAGCTTCCCGATGCCGCTAATGGGTTCTAATTTAGTATGGCTGTTAGGCCCCTATTCTATTGCAACAGTTACAGAGCGATTCAATTGATCAAGCCAAAGCTACCTGGTCAAAAGCATAAACCGTAAATCATGCACCCATAAGTAGCATTTCAGAGCATGATTATGATCATTTTAGCAAGGCAGTAACTACCGATTTAGAAACAGCCAATAGTAAATGAGATTGTCATCATAAAATAAGTAAAACACAGAGGTTAAATCCTAATCATTTAGCATTAGCAGACTCACACTCCAGCAATGTACAAAATAATAAAAATGAATGTGGGTTGCCTGATATGTATTAACTCCTTAATTACCGAGATTGATATATCACACGGAAATGAAATGTAAAAAAATATATTTTTGATTGCAGATTTGCTAGCTTGACGCTGTTGTGCAATTAATTCTAATGTCTTTCATTGCTTTCCCCGTCTTTTAAATTGCAGTATTGCATTTTTAGTTGCATTTACAGTGCTACGAACAGGTGTTTAACCCCCTTGCGGGTCCTATCTGGTACTAGTAGTATTTTCTTCTACATTTGCCATTTACGGGTATAAAAACAATTGCAGGCATGAGGAATTGTAGCATCTAAAAAGTGATTGTAACATTTACGGGCTTGAAAGATCAAAGGCTAGATGGGTCGAAGTTACGATTTTGACAACCGCAGGGATTTTCAGCCTAAAACCCATAACTTTTGCAGACAGATAATGTTCTGTTTTCAACTGTCACTGTTGTCTTGGCAACCTGCAGCACCATAGGTCAAACATATGGAATCCTGAGTGAGAGTCTGTCATCACAATCACTAAGCCCTCCGTCACCAGGTGATTCAAGACCCCAAACAGAACATAGGCAACACACAGCCAATAGTAAATGAGATTGTCATCATAAAATAAGTAAAACACGGAGGTTAAATCATAATCAATTAGCATTTAGAAGTCCGATATTCGATCAGACTAACACTCCAGCAATGTACAAAATAATAAAAATGAATGAAGGAAATGTTCTAGTCCATGTGGGTGGCCTGATATGTATTAACTCCTTAATTACCGAGATTGATATATCACACGGAAATGAAACGTAAAAAAATATATATTTTTGATTGCAGATTTGCGCGCTTGATGCTCTTGTGCAATTCATTCTAATGTCTTTCATTGCTTTCCCCGTCTTTTAAATTGCAGTATTGAATTTTTAGTTGCATTTACAGTGCTACGAACAGGTGTTTAACCCCCTTGCGAGTCCTATCTGGTACTCGTAGTATTTTCTTCTACATTTGCCATTTACGGGTATGAAAACAATTGCAGGCATGAGGAATTGTAGCAATTAAAAAGTGATTGTAACATTTACGGGCTTGAAAAATCAAAGGCTAGATGGGTCGAAGTTACGATTTTGACAACCGCAGAGATTTTCAGCCTAAAACCCACAACTTTTGCAGACAGTTAATGTTCTGTTTTCAACAGTCACTGTTGCCTTGGCAACCTGCAGCACCATAGGTCAAACATATGGAATCCTGAGTGAGAGTCTGTCATCACGATCACTAAGCCCTCCGTCACCAGGTGATTCAAGACCCCAAACAGAACATAGGCAACTGGAGATTTGAGGTGTGCAATCACTTGGAGAGGACATCTGTGTTCTGATGAGCTCTACCCTGCCTGTGTCAAATAGTAAAGTTATGAGTCTGCAAGTCTAGGCTCCACCTCAACAGGTGACCATCGTCCCTGACTACCCTATTGAGCCAGCAGAATGATTTGTGGTCTGTGACAACTATACATTCTTTCCCAAATAGGTAAGGTTGTTGTTTCTTTAAGGCCCAGATGACTGTCAAGCACTACTTATCAACAGCTTCATAGCTGACCTCTGTGGGAAACAGTTTATGACTCAGGTATGCAATATGGTGCTCCTCACTCAGGGCATCCACCTGACTCAAAACAGCCCTGATGCCATATGTGGAGGCATCTGTCTGAACCAAAAAAGGGCTAGATTAATCCGGGGTAACTAGGACAAGGTGGGAAGTTATAGCAGCTTTTAAGTCCAGGAAGGCTCTCTCACATTCAGGGGTCCCCTTTACCAGCTTTTTGGTGAGATATGTCAATGCTAGGGTGCAGAAATGGGAATAAACTAGCAGTAATACCCTGCGGTACCGAGAAATGCCAATACCTGCCTCTTACTCCCTGAAGTGATCCACTGATCTATTGAGCCTACCTTGGTGGGTCTGGTTGGACCCTTCCACTCCCTACTCTGTCCCCTAGGTACTGTAACTTCCCCCTAGCGAATTGGCACTTGTCAGAGCAAATGGCTAACCCTGCTTGCTGGATCTGACTCAGGATTGTATTAGGTGGTCCACATGTTCCTGCCAAATATGGCTGAATAAGTTGTCAACAAGATATTGTAATGTGGAAGGTGCATTCTTCATCCCAAAAGGCATAATCATAAACTGGTATAGCTCAATTGAGGTGGTGAATGCTGATTTCTCTCTAGCATTTCAGCAAGCGAGATCTGCCATTTGCCCTTAGAGTGATAACCCAGGTTGCCTGTCATAGCCTATCTAGCACTTCCTCTACTCAAGGCTTGGGATAAGCATCTCCAGTCATCTTGTCATTTAGTTGCCTGTAGTCCACACAAAACCGTGTGGTCCCATCCTTCTTAAGAACCAATGCCAAAGGGGAACGCCCATAGATTAAAGGATGGTTTGATGACCTCTAACTCTAGCATCTCATCTAATCTCAGCTCCCTCCTTATATTTCCCTTTACAGTCTCAGGCACCCTATAACAGGGCAGCTTCAATGGGGAAGTGTTAGGGGTAAGGACAATGTGGCTAGACCAGTAGGTCCATCCTACCCTGTCAAGTTGAAGACAAGCCTTAATGGCAACCGCCTCAAGCTGCTGTTGCTGATTGGGTGACACGTTGGTCGGGATAAACGAAATAGGGGTCATCAGCATGGTTAAAGCATGTTTGGTAGTACCTCATTCTCATAATCTTCTTCTTCTGTTAGGCCTATGGCCATTACTTGGGGATTCCAACTCTGGTATATAGCTTCAGCCAGGGGCAGAGCTACTGCTGGTACAGCAGGTGCAAAGCACTTGGGCCTACAACAGGGTAGGGGCACTCTGCTACTGGTAGTAAATGAGAAATCTTACTTTATTAGAAGAATATGGCAGATATATACTTTATAGAAAAGTGATCTGATCACCATAGGGGTGATTTGGTTATCTACATATATTAGTGACATTTTTATTGGGCTGCAAGCAGAAGCGCTTTGGATAGCCAAGTCAGTGTCTCCAGTTTAGCTCTAAGCAACAGCACATGTTTCACTACAGGGAGTTCCTCACCATGGTGGTTCCCCTCCCGAAACTCCTGTAACATAGCCCCTCAATCACCTACTGTACTAGAGTTTAAAGGTGGAGAACCCTGTGGACTCATGTTGGACCTCTCTGTAGGCAAAGAGAAGGTAAGAAAGCAACTCCCAACCCTTCAAGTTCTTCTGGCCTTGTTAGAGCTGCTTGCCTCATTAGTTGAATAATTGCTTACTTTACAACTTATGTGGTAATAATAGAAGCTATTTTTTTTTTATAACAACAAGGGTAAATATCATAATAATTTTACTTTACTATATTTTTTTCTCAACAGCAAATTTAAAACTGTACAAAAATCCAGGATTAAACAAAACAAAAAGATGATTAAAAATAAGCTAATTCTGTGAAATATTATGCCACTATGTTGTTTCTCTTCTCACATTGGAGGGTCAATAATATTTCCTCCCTGCAGATATGTGTGTATTATTGTTCCAATGAGGATTTGTCAGTCCTCAATTATTGACTCATAATTCCCCTGTCCTTCAAGGTAATTGATGAATATTAACTGATACTCAGCTAGGGGGCATCAGGCTTGAGATTGCAATATTTTCAACATAAGGGAAAATGCCTGGCTTTAACATAAAGCTCCACAAAGATTTGCTACTTCTTCCCAAAGTATGCTCTGTTCTGGTCTAAATATACTTGTCGTAAAATATCCCTTCTTTAAGGAGCAATTGGACCCACTTTGCTAGTTCAGAGCAACATATAAATTGCCTATAGTATGCCTTAATATCGTTAGTGTCACTGATGGTATATTTAGAATCTCCCCCCTTAGATGGGGGGATCTCTCACATGCTCTGGGGGACCATCTACCAATCACACTGCCATGCACAAAATTGGGTAAGGACATGGAGAGGGACACAAACACACACACACACACAATACTGCAAGGATTTGGCACCGACGTGCCCCTAGCGTTAGGAGGCACGTCGCGTCATCAAAATCCAACGCTTTTCGGCGTCATCAGACGCCTTCTTCAAGGGTAAGTGAAGCTTGCCAGAGGATCAAGCTTATAAGCGTAGCCATCTCCACGGCAACCGGATAACGTCACCCGATTCTGAAAAGTGTAACAGGGCCCGCCGTCTATAGCTCATATCCATGTCTACAACGTTGATTTGCATCAAACAGCTTGAAAGTGCAAGAAAATAGCCATTTTACATAACAGGAGCATTGATCAACATATAATAAATAGTAGGCAACGAAGCATGCCAAAATTGTCTATTGATTGCTACAACTCTGTGTATATATTGAATATGTGGATAGATAAAGTTAAACAATAGAAGCTAGTACTTCACAAAGCGACTCTGAAGTCACTTTCAAAAGGAAACTGTCATCCAGTTTCTCTACACGGCGTTGCCATTTCATATAATACGGGTAACTGGACAGGGACATTAAAATACTGCTCATTGGGCCAGGCTACATCATCGGAACAATCATAGAATTGGTCCTGCATTTCTGCTGGGTCAGCCACACATTTGGCTATACACAGGACAGGGCAAGGGGATCCCCTGGAATTTCATGGAGACAGTCCCTCTTCAGATGCCCCAGCTGTTGACACCCAAAGCACCGCGCATCCCGCCAAACTCCTCTATTCCTTGTGACTGATGGGGCAGTAGTGGTGGGCCGGATGACTATGGGCGGTGTCACTCTTCTGGTGGGAGCTGTGGTCCAGGCTGGGCTATTAGATGCTGGACAGGGGTGGCACTCTCACTTCTTCCTGGGTATCCCTGTTCTAGTGGATTAGTTGACCAGCCTAATTCACTAGAACAGTTGTGGGTCATCAGTCTTGGATCCAGACTCTCATGGCTGTATGGCAAAGCTTGAAAAAATGCTCAAGCACAACAACCTGGGCAGCCTCCTCAACAGTCTGGGTCTGGTGCCACTTCCACTACCTATCACAAGCATAGTGGGGCTTCCACACTACCTCCTCATATGAGTCCTTGGCAACCCATGCCAGGTCCCTGAATTGCTTTCTGTTCTGGTATCGGGCTAACAACACCTGCTTAACTTAATGATAGTACTATGCAAGATGGAGGAGAATGACCTAGTAGGATGTGCTGGCTCACCCACTAAGCAAGCCCACCAGGAGTCAGACCCAGTCATCTGGGTTGACATGTTGGAGCTGGCACTGCAGCTCAAGGTCCTGCAGAAAGCTGTTAACCACTGCCCCCCCCCCCCCCCACACACACACACCAGTATCATCACATATGTAAAAGCCTCTATAGGGCAGCTTCCTGGGTGGTGGGCCGGAATAACTTGAGCTCTGCTTGTACTGGATTGATCACTGGTGACCTCCACACTGATAGTCCTCATAATCTCTATTTTGCAATCAGCAGACAGCCCTTCTCCCAGGAGAGCAATCTGGTGGGGTTACCTTCTCTTCACCTCTAGGTTCTTAGCATAGGACCAATAAGCCTCATAACCAAATCTAGGTGCTTCGCATAGGACAGAGAAGCCTAATAACCAAGTCCTCCCTAGGGACATCCCTGGAGTCCTCAGGGACCCCCTGCTCCCCAGGTGGCACAGCACTGTCACAATGGCATTACAACCCCCACTGCTGATCAGCTCTCTGAGCTCTGCCATTATTAAGCTGATCATACTAGGCCTTCTTTATTAATGTTTTTCCAGTCTATCTTATTTGGCTTCTCTTCTAAAGCACCAATTCCACAGCTGTCACCAGTTTATCAAGAGGGTGTTTGGGTATTGGTGCTGTTGCCTTCTAGGAATGGACAAGGATAATAATGAGGCTGGGAGTGTGAGAGCCTGAAAGACTGGAGCCTGGACATATACTATTGCACCTGCAGACAGTTAAAGTTCTGCTTTCAATTGTCACTGTTGCCATGGCAACCGACAGAACCATAGCCCTGACATGAGGAGATAAGCCAATTATTACAATCATGCAAGGTGTAAATGGTTAACCATGTGAAATAGACATTGCCAAACAAAGAGTTTAACACAAAAGCTACAGCATTTGTAAACTAGAAAATCAAATGAACTACCTCTATATTTATAAAAAGGAACTTTTATTACTAGAATTAAAAACATTATAAAATACATTTACATAAATAAAAATGAAATACTAGAGAATATCTGTAAATCTGTAAATATCTGTAAATGCCCAATTCTTGAACCAAACTGATGTCAGAAATATAAATTGATATATTTTAAATCAAACTCCAAATGCTTAAGTACACAATACTTACAAGTGCCTTGCAAAAGTATTCACCCCCTTGGTATTTTTTGTGTTTTGCTGCCTCATAACCTGGATTTAACATGTATTGTTCGAGGATTTGCATCATTTAATTTACAGAGCATGCCCACAACTTTGAAGATGTTTTTTTTTTATTTATTGCGAAAAAAACTACAAATAGGACAAAATAACAAAAAAAATCAATCTAAAATCAAAAATTATTCACCCCCCTAAAGTCAATACGTTGTAGAGCCACCTTTTGCGGCATTCACAGCTCCAAGTTGCTTTGGATAAGACTCTATGAGCTTGCCACATCTTACCACTGGAATTTTGGCCTATTCCTCCTTGCAAAACTGCTTCAGCTCCTTCAAGTTGGATGGTTTGCACTTGTAAACAGCAATCTTTAAGTCTGGCCACAGATTTTCTATTGGATTGAGGTCTGGCCTTTAACTAGGCCATTCCAACACATTTACATGGTTCCCTTTACACCACTCAAGTGTTGCTTTAGCAGTGTTTTGGGGGTCATTGTCCAGCTGGAAGGTGAACCTCCATCCTAGCCTCAAATCACGCACAGAGTGGTACAGGTTGTGCTCAAGAATATCCCTGTATTTAGCACCATCCATCTTTCCCTCAACTCTGACCAGTTTCCGAGTCCCGGCTGCTTAAAAACATCCCCACATCATGATGCTGCCACCACCATGTTTCACTGTGGGGATGGTGTTTTTTGGGTGATGTGATGTGTTGGGTTTACGCCATAGCGTTTTCTTTGATGGCCGAAAAGTAAAATTTTAGTCTCATCAGACCAGAGCACCTTCCTCCATACATTTTGGGAGTCTCCCACATGCCTTTTCGCAACTTTAAAACGTGCCATTTTGTTTTTTGCTGAAAGTAATGGCTTTCTTCTGGCCACTCTGCCATAAAGCCCAACTCTATGGAGCGTACTGGTTATTGTCGTCCTATGTAAAGATACTCCAGTCTCTGCTGTGGAACTCTGCAGCTCCTCCAGTGTTACATTAGGTCTCTGTGCTGCCTCTCTGATTAATGCCCTCCCTGCCTGGTCCGTGAATTTTGGTGGGTGGCCATCTCTTGGCAGGTTTGCTGTTGTGCCATGTTCTTTCTATTTGGCTATGATAGATTTGGTGGTGCTCCTGGGGATCATCAAAGATTTGGATATTTTTTTTATAACCTAACCCAGACTTGTACTTTTTAACAACATTGTCCCTTACTTGTTTGGAGAGTTCCTTGGCCTTCCTGGCAGTGTTTGGTTAGTGGCACCTCTTGCCTAGGTGTTGCAGCCTCTGGTGCCTTTCAAAAAAGGTGTGTATATGTAATGACAGATCATGTGACACTTAGATTGCACACAGGTGGACATCATGTCACTAATTATGTGACTTCTGAAGGTAATTGGTTGCACCAGAGCTTTTTATGGGTTTCATAACAAAGGGGGTGAATACATACGCACATGCCAAATTTCTGTTTTCTATTTATAAAAATTAGTTTAATGTATATATTTTTCTTATTTCACTTCACCAACTTAGACCATTGTCTTCTTATCCATCACATAAAATTCAGATTAACAAAACATTGTAAGATTTATAAGGTGGAGCTGAGCCTTGTGAGTGACATACACTGTAAGAGAGAGTGCGAGTGTGTGGCAGACAGAAAGGAACCAAAGTCTAGAGCAGTTGGCAACCAATAGGAATCAGTCATAATATCTACAGAATTATATATGGTAAGGTATGATATCCGACTGAGAAAAGATTCATTTTAGTAGTAAGAGAGTTAAAATGTAATTAAGAGCAATATTAATATAATAATAATAATAATATAAGATTCCACACACTGCAATATGCATGAGCATGTCTGCAGATGTATTATATTCCAGCACTTCTTTTGTTTTATCACTTTATAATGATTGTTAATTAATTCATGATCCATATTTATTATGTAATTAATATTTTATATATAATATTTTTCATTAAATACATTTCAAATACAAATAATTATCAGCTCACAGTGTATGTTATGGAATCAGTTTAGCGTGGAAGAATATACACATTAAAAAAAAAAGATTATAATAATAGTAATAGTAAAAAAGCTTTATTATTAAAATAATATTAAGGCAGAAATTGCATTTATCACAGAAGACAGTTTAATCATTAAACATAGTGGAGCGAGAGCGTTTTTAAATGAATATTAGATAGATAGATAGATAGATAGATAGATACATAGATAGATAGATAGATAGATAGACATAGAGATAGATTGATAGATAGATAGATAGATAGATAGATAGATAGATAGATAGATAGATAGATAGATAGATAGATAGATAGAATTATTACATTACATTATTACATAGTTTATTATGTGCCTGATTAAAATTATGAATGATTCACAAATGGGAAAAGCCATTTATATTATTTGCATAAAATATATATTTTTATGTTTTTGCTTGTTTTATATGTTTTGAAACAACTAACAATAATGACTAACAGAAACAAACAAAAAAAAAGGCATCAAGAAATATAGACTAAATTAAATATAAACAATTCTTTATTATATACTTTAGGCATTATTTACATGTTTTCTGAGATTCTCTAAGTTTATGAAATGATTATCAACAAAAATAATATAATCTATAAAGCACTAAATTATCAAGTTCTTTATGTCATTATTTTTTTTATTATGTGACTGATATTGAATAACTATATGTTTTGTTAACTGCAATTATATTATAATACATTTCCCTAAGGGTGATAGGGGACTCCAGACGTGGACCCCTTGCTCACTGTGCCTTAGGGAATACAGCTGCACCTCACTGACAAGGCCCATAGATGCTGAAACATTTCTGGGGTTTGCTGTTTCTCCTGTTCAGAGTAGAGTTGCCTGGTATTTCGGGCCTGGGTCACTCTTTTGAGTGGGACCAGACTGATATACTACAGGATATTTCTCCCTGTGAAGGGCTCAAGAGAGCTAAAAGAGCTTGCTCTCAGAGTGGGTTATCATGTCCATAGAACTAACCGATTAATGTTAGTTTGTTCTCTGATGAGCTCGGATGGCCCCCTCTAGCTAATCGCAATCTATTTGTGAGCTACAGGCTGTGGTTGTCAAAATCGTAACTCTGACCCGTCTAAGCCGTTGATCTTTCAAGCCCGCAAATTTTACAATTGCTAAAATTGCAAATCGCTATTTAATTGTAACAATTCCACAAGCCCACAATTGCCTACAAATTCGTAAATGGCAAATGTAGCAAAATATTCTACAAGTACTAGAGAGGACACGCAAGGGGGTTAAACAACTGTTCCTAACACTATAAAAGCCAATACTGGACTTTAAAATACAGGGAAAGCGATGAAAGACATTATAATTAATTACTCGACAGTCTTAATCTCACAAATCTGCAATAAAAAATATTTTTTAATGTTCAATTTCCTTGTCATATCAATTTTGGGAATCAAGGAGTTAATACATATGAGGGCCCACCCACATGGACTATAATAGTTTCTTCATTCATTTTTATTTATTTTTACATCGCTGGATTGCGAGCCCGATCGCATTCAGGACTTCTAAACGCTAATTGATTGACGTTTCACCTCCATGTTTTACTGATGTTATAATGACGGTCTCATTTACTATTGGCTGTTTTTAAATCGTTACTTACAGGCTTGATTAATTGATCATGATAATGCCCTGAAATGCTACGTAGGGTTACATAGATTTATGGATTTGGCTTTTGGCCATGTACTTGTGGGCTTGTTCAATTAAATTGATCTGTAACTGTTGAAATTTAATAAGGCCCTATATGTTCAACTTACTTTGTGTTTGGTACGAATATGTACCAAGACTACTAGCTCATTTCCAGTCCCTCTCAATAATTTATGTACCCAATCTACAACATGATGAAACCAAGCACCCAGCTGACAGCAAACTGTTCCATTGTTGTTGATTTGAGTCACTAATGTCATTGTCTACCTTTCCAGTGGCGGAGCCAGAGCATTTTGGGGCCCGTGGAGGGGGCTTTTAGAAATGTTTTTGCACTGGGACTCCTCCAGGTCAACTTACTTAGAGCCCCACCCCAAGATCCCTTCCCAAAATATCCCGTTTCCTAAGACCCCTGCCTATAAGAGCATCTCTCCCCAAGACCCTTTCTAAGCTGCTCCCCCAAGAGCCCTTTCATAGCTTATCCCCTTCCCTTAATTCCTGCTTGTGTGAAGCACACATTTATACATTTACATATACGATCTCTACATAGTAGCCAGTCCCTCTCAGCAGCCATCTTCACATAGCACCTACCCCTCTCGGGATCCATCCTCACACAGCACCCAATCCCTCTCAGCACCCAACTCACACAACCCATCCGGCACCAGTATGCTGAACTGCTCCACACTGCCACCTCATGGAGCTTCAGTAGAAATGCTCTACAAACAAAATAGAAGTGTTCTTTCGTTTGTTAGAGAACAGCTCTATCTAACTAGATTTGTTTTTTGCTACATCTAGTTTATGTCATCAGTGTACAGCAGGTGTTGTAAACATCCTATCAGAATGGTTATTATATTCTGTATTGGACCCGTGATTACATTGTAATTAATTAATAATAATTCTGAATACATACAAAAGCAAAATGATTATGTACTTTTATAATTATATAATAGAATAACTGTGTTCATCCAAAAGTTCTGATGTCTGATTCTGTGCATCTGTTTTTAAACATCTATGTGTTCTGTTGTGTGATTATGACACTTTGGCCGCTATTCAATTGAGCTATTGTAAGTTACTGGAGCTGGTAATGGAGGCCGTAAACTAATTTGCTATCCAATTGGCGTCTTTTAGCGAGCCGCAAACGACATAAAGGTTACAGACTAAAAATCCCTGCGGTTGTCAAAACCCTAACTTACAACCAATCTAAGCCTTTAATTTGTCAAGCCTGCTACAATTCCCCAAGGATACAATGGTCTTCAAACCCGCAAATGGCAAATGTCACCCAAAATATTATGGGTTAAAAATAGGACTTGCAACAGATGTAAAAGTCCTTACATTTGCTGCCCCTAAACTTCCACTCTGCTCCTAACCCCCCCCCCCCCCGCTCCTAAAATAAACCCCCATGCTGCATTGGTCCCATACGAGACCCCCGCAGGATCCCTACATTAACCCTTGCTACGCAGGTCCTACGCCGGCATTTAAAAAATTAAAGAGGGGGGTTAATATGATAGGGTTAATTAGGTACGGTTAGGGTTAATTAGGTACAGTTAGGGTTAAATGGGTATGGTTAGAATTAATTAGGCTCAGTTAGGGTTAAATAGGTCTAGATAGGGATAGCTAGGTCTAGATAGGGTTAAGTGGTTAGTGATAGAGTTAATTAGCTATAGTGAGGGATAAATAAGGTTAATTACCTAGAGGGGGTTAATTACTTAGAGGGGGTTAATTAGAGGGGAGTTAATTTAGATTTATTAGTTTATTTTGGGGATAACAGTGTAGTGTAGGGTAGTGCTTAGACTTAGCCTCATGAGGGTCCTCCAGGACTTATAGTGTTAATGTTAATTAATTATTGTCCCATAACAGTCTATATAGACCCTTATGGGACTGATGGGGTAAATTAAAGGCTCATGGGGGTCTGTATAGATCCAATGGGGACCCTGCAGCATAGGGGGATTAATGTTAGGTGCCTACTATAAGTAGGAATGACTGCCCTAGGATTAACTTTTATCCCATATGTGCAAATATTTAAATCCATGTTAAGAATCCCGACCAAGGAAGGAAAACATAAAGCTTTCGCCACCTGCACCTACTTACGCTCTTGTTATCTCTTAGATGTAATCTCTCACTAAAGTCCTAGATGGTAATGCTTCATGAAAGCCGTAGCCTGTAACGTAGCCTGCTAGACTTGCGGATATTAGATTAGCACCCTAAGGCCGGGACGTAGAACGTGGAACTTTGCGGCTGCAAACCCTTTGTTCTGTCAAGCCCGTAATTGCTACTTTTCCAATTTAGCTATTAAATTGCAACAAATTCACTGGCGTTCAACCACATAACACGCAAATGGAGTCAAGAAGCCAAAGGGTACCAGAGAAAGCAAGGGGGGTAAAGTCCAATCCATAGCAATTTAAATGTAAATATACACCCACTACTGTACTGATATGAAAAGGGAAAGTGATGTTGGGTATTGAAATAAATAGCACAACATTCTGAAGCTCGCAAATAGGCAATATAAAATAATTTTTTTAATGTTTAAATTCATTGTTATATCGATCCCGACAATCAATGTGTTAATACATATAATGGAACTTGCATGTCATTTCTGGAATGGGGGTCCGATCGTATCTCGTAACTGAAACCTGTAAGACTTTGTAATCCCATCTCCATTTTTCAGTGACGTAATTATGACAATCTCTGTTGCCACTGGGTCCATCTAAACCCGTAACTACAGGTTTGACTAATTGGTCACGTTCACGGCCGCGCATCCAAATTCAACAAATGATCAGCTGATCAAAGACGAAAAACATTGACCTCACTGTTAATATAGACTTCCACTACAAAACATGACATCCAGTAAACTATAAAAGGTTTATTGGGTAGAGATAAAAAATAAAGGCAACAAATGCTATAGATTTGATAAAGGGAGAGCAAACCTCTTGAAAGCTCATCACACTAAAAAAAAATATACTAATAAATAATAACTGATATAAAACTACAATAACCAAGATAATAACAACCTGTGATGACCTACAATTGGGTAACTTTTTGTATTTTCTACATTTATATCTGCAGTATCAATATCCACCCAGGACAGTCCATACTGAAATCCCAGGCACTTCTCAGAGTGTGAGAAACAGTTGAAGCAGAATCTGGATTGGAGGAAAATACTGACCTGATCAGTGAGACCCATTGGGTGTATGTAGCTGCTCATTTTTTATTGGCTAAATATTAAGACTGTGACATTTTGTTTGCCAGCCATGGATAGTGAGGTGCTTTGACTTTAGTGACTTTTTTGTACCACCGTCAAACGGTCACATTCAAAAATGTTGTACAACATATGTATGACTCGATCCTCTATCCCACATGCACTGTTGCTGCTTTAATGCAGGCAAGAACTACATACGTTGGGTAGGATCTGCCACAGTCCACTACAGTGACAGTATCTGTTGCCCAACTTAATACTCTTGGCAAGGTGGCCAGTATTACTTACAGTCTCTCAGTGGAAGGAAGCCTCTAAAACTCAAAGGAAGTGAAACCTACAACAAATGCTTTAGACTTTATAAAGAGAGGTCAAACATCTAGAAAGCTCATCACTCTAAATAAAACATAATAAAAAATACATTATTTAAAAATACAATAAACTGATATAATACAAACTCTTGGTAACCTAGTATTGGATTGGATAACTTTTTGTATTTTTCTACATTGATATCTGAATGAATTTCACTGCATTATCAATATCCATCCACATCAAATATTCCAGACAATGTATCAATCAAACTTATGGTAAGAAAAATAAATAACCCTAAAATATGAAAGTCCTATATCTATTATTTTCACAGATTCCATATATGTCATCACATTTTTGCAATGACCAAATACCAGGTCGACTATAAAATTATTTTTATTAGTGTTACAATGTAGCCATTGTTCTTAAAAAAAAAAAGAGCCCCTAATGAACCATCAAAGAATAAAATAAATTTATATGAATAAATTGGAAGCAGAAGGAAGTAAAATAAGATGTATCAATACGATCATATTTTTGTGATATTATATGTACATTTTGCGAAATAAAGACTGCAGAGATACAGTACATTCTCGATTATCCAGCACCCACAGGGAGATGCTGGATAAATGTAATTTCTGGTTGCTTGAGAGTTACTATTAAAATAGGCCTATATTTGCTGCGCAAAGGATGCTCTGCTAAGTATATTTGTCAGTGAGGGCTGTTCTAGCAGCAGCAGCTTTCACTCCTCACTTGCACACAGGTACGTTCGGCTGTGCTGAACCCGGGGAATGTAACTCCAACACTGTACTGGCTCAGTCATTCATGTCTGTCTGCTTCCAGGTAAAACTGAATTGCAGAGACATACAGTGGATGAGATCTAGGTGTCTGTAGGCATTTTGTCCCCTTATGGATCGCTACCTTTTCGTGGTGAAGGGGCTTGTGTACTTTGATGAAGCTGTGAGCTTTACAATGAAGGGTCCCATCAGACCAAGTAGATACAAAATAAATGATATCCCTTGTGAATATGCAGTGGAAGTAAAGAATAGACTTAAGGGACTAGACATGGAAGATAGAATGCCTGAAGAACTTAAGACCGAAGTTTGCAACATTATCCAGGAAACAGCAACAAAGAATATCCATAAAAGAAAGAAAACTATGAAGTCAAACTGGTTATCTGATGAGGCTCTGAAAGTAGCCCAGGAAAGAAGAAAAACGAAAGATAGTGGCGATAGGAAAAGATTTGTCCAACTAAATGCAGAATTCCAGAGGATAGCAAGAAGAGACAAGGGGACATTCTACAATGATCGATGTAAAGAGATTGAAGAAGATAACCAAATGGGTAAATCATGAGGTGGCAGGAATACACTGAAGATCTTTACAGGAAGGATCTTAACAGCTAGAGCCAGACATCTTGGAGAGCGAAGTGAGATGGGCTCTAGGATGTCTTGCTGATAATAAGGCTGCAGGAGGTGATGGAATCCCTAGTGAACTATTCAAACTTCTACAGGGTGATGTTGTGAAAGTGTTGCTTGCCTTATGTCAACACATTTGGAAAACTCAACAATGGCCAATAGACTGGAAAAGATCAGTCTGCATCCCAATCTCAAACAAAGGCAGTGGAAAAGAGTGCTTCAATTATTGTACAATTGCACTCATTTAACATGCCAGCAAGGTAATACTTAATATTCTACAAGCTCGACTCCAACATTATATGGACCGGGAACTACCAGATGTGCAAGCCGGGTTCTGCAGAGGAAGAGGCGCAAGATATCAAGTTGCCATTGTAAGCTGGATAATAGAGGAAGCAAGAGATTTCCAAAAAAACATTTACTTCTGCTTCATAGACTTTTCTAAAGCCTTTGAGATGGGAGAGATGGGAGTAACAGATCATCTCATCCTCCTCCTGAAGAATCTGTATGTGAACATACAGAATGGTTCAAGACCAAAAAAGGTGCGTGAGAAGGTTGCATATTGTCACCTTTTCTTGGATTCATGATCTCTGCAGATTGTGATTGTAGTCATCAAATGAAAAGACGTTTGCTTCTGGGGAGGAAAGGTAAGCCTGGACAAGCTAGTAAAAAGTAAAAGATATTAAACTATCAACAAAGGTCTGCATAGATCGAACTATTGGAATTCCAAGTAGTAACAAACGGATGTGAGAGCAGGACCATAAAGAAGTCTGAGCACCTTATAATTGTCACCTTTGATTTGTGGTGTTGGTGAAGACTGCTTAGAGTCCCTTGGACTGCAAGAAGATAAAATAAATGAATACTTCAGAAAATCAAGACAAACTGTTCACTAGAAGGTATGATCATGAGGCTGAAGCTCAAATATTTTGGCCAATCATGAGATGGCAGGATTCCCTATCAAAGACGCTGATGCTGGGAAAGATTGAAGGCACAAGAAGAAGGGGACAACAGAGGCAGAGATGGATAGATGAGGTCACTGAAGCAATGAACATGAACTTGGAGCCCAGAGGGGCAGTGTCAGAGAGATGCACCTGGCGTGCTGTGGTCCATATAGTCACAGAGAATAGGACGCGACTGAACCACTAAAAAACAACAACAAGCATTTTGTGGCTTGACAACCTGGCTCCTGGCATTTGTTGAGCCCTGCTTTTACACATAGTTTTTAAAAGCAGAATGTGTTGTTCAAGTGGAAAGTGAGTTTCATAAAATGTTATGTTTATGTATCATAGGGTACTGTATGTTCTATAAGGTTAGACACAGAATAAATGTTTGTTTGCTGGGCCAACTACCCAGTAGAGTGAAACGGTTAAGAATGTTTACAGGACTATCGGGACTGCATAGGATAACTATTTTTTTCAAAGATGTAATTTCAAATATGTTCCCAAAAATCTACAAGAGATGATTATTATAGTAGAAGAAAAAGAAGAGTATTGTATGATGTCTGCAGAGTGTTTTGCAAGTGTTCAAATAGGTCTCAGGGTTATAGTTAGCTGGATCAAAACTGGATTTCACGTTTCTATAATATTTGAGTGTAAGTGTGGTCAGTTCATAATGGGCGGGTATTCTTCATGGAAAATGTGCCGAGGACATAAGCTGCAAATGAGACATAAGGCTGTGAAAGTTTGCCTCTCACTGGCTTCTGGGACCTGAGCTCTGACGTGGAAATCATGTGGTCTCCAATGAATCATCTTCCTTAGCAGCATGTAAGACAGTAAATATAATGAAGCAGTGTGAGTGTGACAGTGCAAGAGTGTGTGACTGTGTTGTGTCTCTCTGTCTACCCGTCTGGAGCGGAGACTCTGTGACTGCAAAAGCCTGTATGCGGCTCTGTGGGAGTATCCATGCAAAGATAATCACACACACAAATATGTATCTATGTTATTATTATTATTATTATTATAGATTATTTATAATGCGCCAACATATTCCGTAGCACTGTACATTAAGTTCAGACAAAGAGAAATAAAGATTAACATATAGCAAAGGAAGGAGGGCCCTGTCTTTGAGCTAGGAATCCAACATATGTAATATATACAAATAATGTATATATGTGTGTTTGTGTACAGTGTATATATATATATATATATATATATATATATATATTTACATACATACATGTTTACTCATAAACCAGATTCAAGTAACTAGGTTACCTTTTAATCTTTCATTTCAGGTTTTAATATGTGCTGTTCCTTTCCAAACAGAGTCTACACCGCATATGGTGCTTGCACATTCCGGATCTACCTTTATCTTGAATCAAAACGCAGGCGTCCGATACCCTCCTTTGCTGTGAAAACTATGATAAGCTCTTATCCTGCACAAGTGATGGTGAAACAGCAGACATGCAGTCACATAAAATTAGAAGCCCGTAAGTGCATTGTGAGATCCGCAACAGAGCTATTAACTTCGAGCTGGCTGCGAGTTACGGGCTTGGGACGCAAACCCGTAAACCCATTTGTCGACTGTTGGATGAATGGCAGTGAACATGTTCAATTAGTCAAACTCGTAGTTACGGTTTTAGATGGAGCCAATGGCAACAGAGATCGTCATAATTACGTCACTGAAAAATGGAGGTGGGATTTTAAAGTCTTACGGGTTTCAATTACGAGTTATGATCGAACCCACATTACAGCAATAATGCAATATTGATAAGGCCGTTGTAACGGAACCCATCACTGTTTTACCCTGTTTTATGGTTATTTAATTATTATGGTTAAAATATGATCCTACTATTATACTGTATGTATGTTGGTTTATGCTCTGCAGAATATTAGCCCAGACTATTGCAGACCTTGGCATAATAGATAATCCTATTACAGAGACTCCTCATAAGATAAGGAAGTCTATTGTATAAATTGTTTTCATTCTCAGACAGAAGAACAAAGAAGGATGATCTAATCAATGTCTGATTGTATCAAAGTTGCCAGGTAGCCTCAGGGAGGTGTGACCCACCTATTGTCCCTCTATGTGTATTGTGTGGTCAACTATGGGGGATGTGTATTGCCTGTGGGAAGAGATGTGTATATATATTTCTGCACATAATAAAATAAAGTCAGTATTTCTTTGACTCCCAAATTGAGTGTCGTCCAATATGGGAGGTCGGGGATGGTGAGACTGTAGTGCTTCTTGGATATTTTACAGCATACCAGAGGAGATATTGGATTCGTGTTCCAACATTTGGTGGCAAGTGGCGCAATTGTTCCCACGGTCAGAAGGACAGCTACAGGAGACACCATTCCGTGGAGTACAAATTGAGGGCAACGCTAGTATCCGTACAGCGCCCCTGGCTACAGCAGGATGGAACCGGCTAGTTTTCGGACAGCGTTCCATGATGAGGAGGAGGAGGCGGCCGCGGACTACAGGGATGCAGACAGAAAGGAACTCATGGAGGGAGACCGGGCAGCGGTTACAGTACCTCTTACAGACAGCACACAGACTGAGTTTGGAAGAGAACTCCAAAGCAGACTGGGCTTTTTCCCAGGTACGCTTCCCATAAGAACCTTGGAATGGTTAATGACAGATGTCCACGAATACATAATGGAAAAGCAGCGGGCATGGGGGCGGTCCATCTTGGGAGCTGCTAACCCACCTCCCACCATTAACCCCCCCCCAGCACTGCGTCCGGGTGGTGGGAACTACCAAACCCCTCCACGGTACATCAGGTGCCACACGTGTAACCAGCAGGGCCACATGCAGAGAGACTGTCCCAGAAACAGAAACCGCTCCACGTGGAATACTCCAACTAATTCTCCGCCCCAGGGGCAGTGTGTACCCCAGGGAGCAGAAGGTGCCGTCCTTCCTCCCCAGCGACAGGATGTATCCCAGGGAGCTGAAGGTGCCGTCCTTCCTCCCCAGCGGCAGTGTGTACCCCAGGGAGCAGAAGGTGCCATCCTTCCTCCCCAGCGACAGTGTGTACCCCAGGGAGCAGAAGGTGCCGTCCTTCCTCCCCAGCGACAGTGTGTACCCCAGGGAGCAGAAGGTGCCGTCCTTCCTCCCCAGCAGCAGTGTGTACCCCAGGGAGCAGAAGGGGCCGTCCTTCCTCCCCAGCGGCAGTGTGTTCCCCAGGGGGCCGAAGGTGTCGTCCTTCCTCCTCAGCGGCAGTGTGTATCCCAGGGAGCAGAAGGTGCCGTCCTTCCTCCCCAGCGGCAGTGTGTACTCCAGGGAGCTGAAGGTGTCGTCCTTCCTCCCCAGCGGCAGTGTGTACATCAGGGAGCTGAAGGTGTCGTCCTTCCTCCCCAGCGGCAGTGTGTACCCCAGGGGGCCGAAGGTGTCATCCTTCCCCCCCCCAGCGGCAGTTTGTACCCCAGGGAGCAGAAGGTGCCGTCCTTCCTCCCCAGCGGCAGTGTGTACCCCAGGGGGCCGAAGGTATCGTCTCTCCCCCCCAGCGGCAGTGTTAACCCCAGGGAGCTGAAGGTGTCACCCTCTCCCCCCAGAAACAGCTTACTCTAACAAGGGGAGACACCAATCTCCCTGACGGCGCAGATGGGACCATGGTCTCTGTGCCTGACCTACCGGGATGCTGGACAGCCTGTCCAGATCCCCAACTACCCTCACTGGGACAACCGGGGGAGGGGGTAAGTACAAATTCCCCTCCCCAGCTAACTCCTAATGTGGCCCCAGGGTTAACAGAGGAAATGTTAACCCCCACTGACCCCCACCTTTCCCTGGCTACTGAACCGGAATATGTCCCAAGTACCCCAGCAGAAGAGCTGACAGCGGGGCAGAGTGCAGTCGGCCTCTGCCCCCCCTTTGTCCCTTGTACAGAGCAGGATGTCCTGCAGGTTATACCAGCAGAAGAGCTGGCATCAGGGCAGAGTGCCGCTGGCCTCTGCCCCTCAAGTCCCCTCAGCGTGTTGCCCCATCACCACAGTGAAATATCCAGGTGCCTGGTTAGACTTCCCCCCAAAGGGGAGATGTGTGACGAAGTGCCTTTTGACACTTTGTCCTGGAGAGGACTTATTGCCAGCCTCCTGCCCTGCGACTACGGCCCTGGGACATATTGCCCTTTAAAAACAGTATTCGGCCATACCAGAGTGTATGTCACTCATTCTGGCTCTTCAAATACAGGGGGGTCATTCGGTACTTGCCCTGTGGGAGCGGTGATACCCCAGATAGCCATGCCATGGAGCCCATTCATATAATGAAAGACTATGGGAAAGACTTTAGCTACATGGCAATGGAACTGTGTGAATAGGATCTGAGCTCTATTCGGTAGTTTTGTGCGCTCAGATCCCAGCTATCTGGGGATATGTGAAATGTGAGTAAATGTGAATTGCAGTAATGCTGATGGGTTGTCAAACTAGAGAATTGACCAACAAATACTTTTGTCCGGACATCCCCAGGCCGATCCGTTGGGATCAGACCGTGTATGCTGGCTTATGGTCACGGGGGAGGTGTGTAACGGAACCCATCACTGTTTTACCCTGTTTTATGGTTATTT
This sequence comes from Discoglossus pictus, assembly GCA_027410445.1. Classification (NCBI taxonomy): domain Eukaryota; kingdom Metazoa; phylum Chordata; class Amphibia; order Anura; family Alytidae; genus Discoglossus; species Discoglossus pictus. Next base: position 16,739,529 of record CM050169.1, on the reverse strand, counting down.
AATTATTATGGTTAAAATATGATCCTACTATTATACTGTATGTATGTTGGTTTATGCTCTGCAGAATATTAGCCCAGACTATTGCAGACCTTGGCATAATAGATAATCCTATTACAGAGACTCCTCATAAGATAAGGAAGTCTATTGTATAAAGTGTTTTCATTCTCAGACAGAAGAACAAAGAAGGAGTATTTAATCAATGTCTGATTGTATCAAAGTTGCCAGGTAGCCTCAGGGACGTGTGACCCACCTATTGTCCCTCTATGTGTATTGTGTGGTAAACTATGGGGGATGTGTATTGCCTGTGGGAAGAGATGTGTATATATATTTCTGCACATAACAAAATAAAGTCAGTATTTCTTTGACTCCCAAATTGAGTGTCGTCCAATATGGGAGGTCGGGGATGGTGAGACTGTAGTGCTTCTTGGATATTTTACCGTATACCAGCGGAGATATTGGATTCGTGTTCCAACTCCATTACAGCCGTAAATATGATATTCTATTACATGCGTGTTCTATTATATGTATTAACACATTGATTGTTGGGATCGATATAACACAGAAATTAAACATGAAATCAAGTATTTTATATTGCTGATTTGCAAGCCTGAAAATTTTGTGCTATTAATTCTAATACCTAACAGCACTTTCCCTTTTATTATATGTACAGTAGTGTGTGTATATTTGCATTTAAAGTGCCACGTTCCACAAGCTTTCTTTCCCGCACATAACCTGCTTTACGGGGCCAATTTAATAGACGCAAGTCTTGCGGGCTATGTTACGGGCTACGGTTTTACACGTTAGGGGAATTTAATATTTTTTTGTGAATAGGGGTTAATTTTTAATTTATACATTTTCCATGTTTCTATGTTTTATTACTAACTAGCGACTTGCCCGTCAAAAAATTACATAATTAAATTGTAAGGCAGGTAATGCTGTTTGCCTCACAATGTTAGGCTTTTAGTCCTCTGAGTACCTTCGGCGCTCATTGAGAGCCTCTCCCCTTATTTACCTTTGGTCGTCTCAGCACCTTCGGGGCTCATTGCAAGCCCCGCGCTGAGCGCCTTTGGTGCTCGTTGCGAGCCTCTCCCCTCGTGTACTTTTGCTCCTCTGAGCACCCTGGGCGTTCATTGTGAGCTCCGCGCTGAGCGCCTTTGGCAAAGCGAGTCTCTTGTCTGCTCTGTCTTTTTTTATAGAAATATATATTTTTATAATAATAAATACATTAATTATTTAAATAATAAATTAATATACTTTACCTATTTGTAATGAATATATCTAGGAATCAATATGCTGAAGAGCTAACAATCGCTGTTGTTTTTCTGAAGCATACACTGTACATTTGGACTGTTTGTGACCTGAGGAGAAAGTGTCAGCAATGTGGCAAGTGTGCAGTGTAAATAGGCCGCGTGCGCGAGGCTAAACCATTTGTTTAGTTATGTAATGCGGTATTTTAGATTGGTAATGTTATTAGTTTCAAGATAGTGTTGTAAAAGGTCGACGAATGTGTATGTGTTACGTGGGCCTCGAGCATTTTGCGTCCATCCTAATAGTGTATTTTGTACCTTGTACGTTCCTAGCTAAAAGATGTATGTGCCTGGCGGTGTTTTTCGTGTTTAGGGTTCATGTAGCCTCGTTTTCGTTTTTTTTTTGGTGGCCATTTTTTCTCTCCTTCTGTGATTTTCCAGTGGCGAAACTCTGCAAATTCTACTTAAATTTGCATGCAACCGCACTCCCAGACGTCTTGGATGTCCCCCCTTGCTGTGTGTGATGTTTTTTGTATTTTTTTTTCCATGTTTTTGGATGTGTGCGGTTCGGCCGTTTACTTCGTATTTTTTGCGGGTCGTATTTTAATTTCCCTAAGTGTTGGTTTCCTTACGGGCCGTAATTTTTTCAGTTGATTTTTTCAAAGTGCTACGGGTCTCGCACTATGAATTGTGTATTTGAGTTTTCTTTTCTGTAGTCCCGCGGGTTAGGCGTAATTTTTTTTGGCAATTTTTTCAAAGTGCTACGGATCTCGCACTGTGAATTGTGTATTTGAGTTTTCTGTTGTTCTGTAGTCCTGCAGGTCGTAGGTATGATACGTGCAGGGTTGTAGCAATAAGCCCTACGGCGCTCATCTCCACCAGCGCAGTGAGCACCTTAGACACTCCCTGCCAGAGTCGTGCAGGGTCGTAGTGATGATCGCCTACGGCCCTCCTCTGCACCAGCGCAAGGAGCGCCTTTGCGAGGGCCGCAGTTTTAACTTTGCATTACCAAAGTTATTTGGCAAGCCCGCACTGCTGAGATATGTGATTCTTATTACACTGTATATTACACTTTCATTTCCTTCCAATACATTTTTTAAACATTACTAGTTTTTCTATTTTTATATGTATATGAAGAGTAGAATTGCAGTTAATGTCCAGTAATCCAGATAAATAAGCAGTAGTATGTACTGATATATTTTTTATTGTACAAACATTTTATTTGGACAAGCTTTAGACTGGCTTGACCTCCCTTTATCATGTCAATATTGCTTTTGACTTGATAAAGAGAGGTTATCTCTGGTTATTGCAAAAAAACAAAACAAAAAAAAAACACATACACACATAGAACCAAGAAAATTTATGTTAAGGACTGTTAAGATTGACAAAACATTTACAAAGATTATAAATTGATTATGTGTGCTCAACATGATGCACAGAACCGAGCGGGATTTGTTGTATTTAGTAGGTTGGGCTTTAATTATTTTTTTTCTAGATAAATAATAAAAAGTTACTGGCTTATGCCATCTATTCTCAAATATGAATGTATTTATGTAAGCTGTTGCAATTTGTTCTGTGTTGTCAATTTGTTTTTGTCCTTTTTGTTATTATATTTGTGAAAAATAAAGATATAAAAAAAAAAACATAATGCACAGAACCAGCCCAGCCTCCATAGTATATATTCTAGCAATAAAAGCTGATACACTAATAGAATTTAATAAAAAAGCAGCACTAAAAAGTTTTATTGACATACTATACAACTCGTATATTCATATTTTTTTTTATTGACTTTCCAAATGTTTTTTATTAACTACATTTATCTGATCTTAGTAGGATTAAATTATGTGGCATGTTGATTTGTAATGGCTGACTCATATTAAAACACAAATCACATTCCATACAAACAACTGGTCTTTCTCTTGTGTTAGTTCTCTTGATTGATTTCAGATTTGACACGTTTTTCTCCTGTGTAGGTTTTTTATTATATACTGTATACTGAGACTTAACAAAAACATTTCACCATATTCAGATTGTCCAAATGATATTCTTCCTGTGTGAGTTTGATATATTTTTTTAAAGATTTGAGGCCTGTGTGTTAGTTGTCATGCCGGTTGAGACATATGACCTGTCTGAAACATTACCCACATTCAGAACATGTAAATGGCTTTCCTTGTGTATGAGTAGTCTTATGTTCTTTAAGATGTGAGGCAAGACTGAAACATTTCCAATATTCAGATAATTTAAAGGTCCTTTACTCCTGCGTGCGTTCTCATATGACTCCTGAGACATTTGGCACGACTGAAACATTTCCTACATGCAGAACATGCAAATCGTTTTTCTCCTGTGTGAATTATTTTATGTTGATTGAGATGTGATGCCCAACTGAAGCATTTCCCACATTCCGAGCATGCAAATTATTTTTCTCCTGTGTGTGTTTGCATATGTCACTTAAGAGTTGTGGCAACACTGAAACATTCCCCACATTCAGAACATGCAAATGCTTTTTCTCCTGTATGAAACGTATTGTTTACTTTAAGATATGAGCCCGAACTGAAACATTTCCCACATTCAGAACATGCAAATGGCTTTGCTCCAGTGTGAGTTCTCATATGTTGATTGCCATTTGAAGCCAGTCTGAAAAATTTCTCGCATTCACAGAATTAGGGGGTTAAATCTAATGTATTCAGGGGTTAAATTGATTGTAGTTAGGGGTTAATTGTAATGTATTTAGGGGTTAAATTGATTGTAGTTAGGAGGTTAAATTTAATGTATTTAGGGGTTAAATTGATTGTAGTTAAGAGGTTAAATGTAATGTATTTAGCGGTTAAATTGCTTGTAGTTAGGGGGTTACATGTAATGTATTTAGGGGTTTATGTAATGTATATAGGGGTAAATGTAATGTAGTTAGGAGTTTAATTGAATGTTTTATTGACTGCAATGTATGTATTATTGACTGTAATGTATGTTTTATTGTCTGTTATGTAAGGTGTTTTTTTAGGTAACTTAGCTTTATTTACTTTTGATAACTTAGCTTTCTTTATTTGTGGTACAGTAGATTTTTTATTTATGTCCTTTTTTATTTTGTGTAATTCTATTTTTTTTATATTCTGATATTAATGGGGTAATAGGGATTTTATTAGGGTGGTAGGTAGTGTAGGGTTTAACAGGGTAGAGGGGGCATAATAGTGTAGGTAGGATGGGGTTTACTGGGTGCATTTGGGGTAAATAGGCCCAGTTAAGGTTAAACAGGACTAGATAGGCTTACATAGGATCAGACAGGGTTAAATATGTCTAGATGGGGTTAAATAGGCCCAGTTAGGGCTAGATAGGTCCAGTTATGGTTATTAGATCCTGATAGGTTTATTGGGTCCAGATAGGGTTAACAGGTTTTAGTATGGGGTTAATAGGGTATATTTAGTTTTAGTAGTGTAGTGTAGTGCTTAGACTTTGCATCATTAGGGTCCTGTAGCACCCTCATGGCACTTATAGTGTTATTATAAGGCTTAATTAATGTCCTATAGGGCTCTATATAGACCCCTATTGGCCTAACGCTGTTAATTGGTGTCCCATAAGGTTCTGTATAGACCCTTATGAGACTAATGGGGTTAATTAAGGGCTCATGGTGCTCTGTATTAAGCCCCATGAGTGATAGGGTTAATTAGGGGCTCATGGGGCTCTGTATAGAGCTCCACGAGTGATAGGATAAATTAGGGGCTTATGGGGCTCTGTTTAGATATGAAAGGGTTAATTTTAGGTGCTGGGGGGGTACTTATAGTACACCCGTGGCAGGGGTTAATTTTTTATTTAGCGCAGGTCCTTTAAGGACCTTTACCGTCCTTTCAGGACCCGCAAGGTGGGAAATTTACATTTTTGATTGCTGCAGGGGTCCCGATCAGGACCCCAGCATAGAGGGGGGGGTTAATGTTAGGTGCTGCGGGGGTATTTACAGTACCCCCCTTGGACGGGTTGGCCAATAGTGTGCCGCAGGCCCTTTAAGGACCCTCGACGGGAAATACATTTTTTTAAATGCAGCAGGGTTCCAGATCGTGACTGATTGGCCCCCCGCTGTAAGGTTTAATTTGGGGAGGCTACGGCGGTCCCAATATTGACCCCTGCAGCATGGGGATGTGTTTAGGGAGCAGGGGGGTGCCTCACAACCAGGAAGCGGGCTGCTCCGTGGTAGCACGTATGGGCTTTAGTAGCCTGCAGAGGCACTTTCTTGTGCCATTAGGGATTCTTTAGAGGTACGAGATTCTCACCAAGGGTTTATGGGTTTATGTTACTACGTTGCTCTCCTTGGAGCTATTCTCAGCCGTTTTTGGGTGTCAGCTCGCAATGGTGGCTGCAAGGAACATCTTGAGGAATCGATCCTCGCAAACAGCACTAAGATAACTTTTGTGAGGACCGAGTTAACTACGTTTTCTACTTTAATATGGCCCCACGCCTGTGATGAGAAAGAGACTCCATGGACTAATGCTGCACTGCTCATTAGGCTCTGTGAACTGCCCCAATTTTATTCTTCTCTCCATTACTCATTCTCACCTCTAGTTTCACAAAAAATGTAATAGGTTCAGGATATGTAAGGTGAAAGTTCAAATTATAAATTAGGTTGCTTATTAGCAAATTTGCCATACATACCATATTTACACCTAGGTCTCTACATTTACTACATCCTCCCTAATATTTTATGTCTTTTCCTAAAGGCCGAAACTGTATTTTTACAATAATAGTCCATTACATATAATAGAGCATGCTGGTGGGCTAAACCCACTATAAAGTCAATGGGGTAGGTAGTTTTTTCTTACTGGAAGGCAGTGCTTCATTGCAGTGGCGGAGCTATTGAATACAGGGCCCTGGTACTCTGATAAAAACACTGATATTTATCTACTGATCCAAATGGTTGGGATGATATCCTACTTGTGAAAAGGATGTGCTTGCTCTTCTTGGAAGCAGATTATAGTTTCTATATGATGCGCTGGTGTGAAGTTTCAAGTATGGAAAGCCCACAGTAATTCTGATTAAACTATCACTGTTGGTGGTCTACAGCTTATAGCAGACAATTGCACAGTTTTATCTATACTGGAACCATGTCCTGTGGTCCGATGAGACCAAGATAAACGTATTTGGTTCAGATGATGTCAAGCGTGTGTAGCGGCAACCAGGTGAGGAGTACAAAGACAAGTGTGTCTTGCCTACAGTCATGCATGGTGGTGGGAGTGTCATGGTCTGGGCCTGCATGAGTGCTGCCCGCACTGGGAAGCTACAGTTCATTGAGGGAACCATGAATGCCATCATGTACTGTGACATACTGAAGCAGAGCATGACCCCTCCCTTATGAGACTGGGCCACAGGGCAGTATTCCAACATAACAACAACCCCAAACACACATCCAAGATGACCACTGCCTTGCTAAAGAAGCTTAAGGTAAAGGTGATGACTGGCCAAGCATGTCCCGAACCTGAACCCTGTTAAGCATCTGTGGGGCATCCTCAAACGGAAGGTGGGGGAGTGCAAGGTATCTAACATCCACCAGCTCCGTGATGTCATCATGAAGGAGTGGAAGAGGACACCAGTGGCAACCTGTGAAGCTCTGGGGAACTCCATGCCCATGAGGGTTAAAGCAGTGCTGGAAAATAATGGTGGCCACACAAAATATTGACAATTTAGGCCCAATATATATATATATATATATATATATATATATATACTAGCGTATTGCCCGTCAAAAAATGACGGCAATGAGATGTGTATGTTTTTAAAGTTGTTTAGTTATTAATATACATAAGGGAATTGTAAGGTAGCTAATGTTGTTTTGTGTGTAGTACTGAAATATAGAATTCAAATTATTAAATGAATATACATATTTTTATGCATTGTGTTGAAGAGCTGGCAATCTGTGTTGATGTTGCTGCAGCATTAGTGGTGTGGAGGTGCTGTGTAAGCGTGATGAACGTGTGCAGTGTAATAGTGTGCGTGCGCGAGCCGAAACCGTTAACGTTGCTGTGTACTTCCGCATTATCCTAAAATGGCGGATAATGGAATGCGTCTTAGCGGATGATCCATCCGTCGTTTAATGGTGGGTAATGTGTGGTATGCGTCTTAGCGGATTATCGGTTTTCCGTGGTTATAGTGCTGTAGCCTCGTTTTCGTTTTGTTCGTCCGCCATTTTTTCTGCGGCGCTCATTGCCAAAGTACTACGGTTTAACATCTCACATTGCTGCGCGAGGCTCGCCGGGCGATGATCGCCTGCGGCGCTCATCGCTAAGCCGGCTAAAGTATATTACATAGTTACATAGTTACATAGTATTTAAGGTTGAAAAAAGACTTTCAGTCCATCAAGTTCAACCTTTAAAGATCTCCTCTGATCTGCAATATGCGGATTAACTATTAATTCATTAGTTGTTAATTAATTATTAATCAATTATTTTATGTTTTTTATTTTTTTTATTTTTCTATTATTATTAATTAGTCCAGAGGAAGGCAAATAGAAAAAAAAAAACAAGCGAGACTTAGCCAATTGTCTCAAGGGGAAATGTAAAAAATTTGGATCATTACTGTCTCTCTAATTATCCATGATAACCCTGAATACCCTTTTTAATTAGAAATAAATCTAGTCCCCTTTTAAAGTTATCTATCGAATCCGCTGTCACCACCTCCTCTGGTAGAGAATTCCACAGATTAACCAACCTTACTGTGAAGAACCCTTTTTCTTTCTTTGAGGTGGAATCTTTTTACTTCTAACCTCAAGGGATGTCCTCTTGTCAGTTGAAAACCTCTTGGCACAAAAAGCTCCCCCGACAAATCTTTATACTGACCCTGGATGTATTTATATAAGGTAATCATATCTCCTCTTAGACGCCTTTTTTTCTAGAGAAAATAAGTTTAATTTGGTTAGTCTTTCTTCATAACTTAGCCCCTTTATTCCCCTTATTAGTTTTGTTGCCCTCCTCTGTACCTTTTCCAGCTCTAAAATGTCCTTTTTATGAAGTGGTGCCCAAAATTGTACTCCATATTCCAAATGAGGGCGTACTAGAGATTTGTATAGTGGCAGAATTATATTTGCTTCCCTGGCTTCTATACCCTTCTTAATACATGCTAATATTTTATTTGCCTTTGCCGCTGCTGCTTGGCTTTGAGCACTGTTACCTAGGTGGTTGTCCACAAGCACTCCCAAATCCCTTTCAATATCTGATACACCTAGATTTGCTCCATTAAGATTATAAATTGCATGGCTATTTTTCCTTCCCAGATGCATAACCTTACATTTATTCGTATTAAATCTCATCTGCCATTTAGATGCCCATTCCTCAATTTTATGTAAATCCCCTTGGAGGGAAAGCACATCATTTTCTGATTTAATTACCTTGCACAACTTTGTGTCATCAGCGAAAATGGAGACCCCACACTCCAATCCTACCTCTAAGTCATTAATAAATATGTTAAAAAGGAGAGGACCTAATACTGAACCCTGAGGAACCCCACTTACCACATTAGTCCAATTGGAGTATGTTCCATTTACAACAACCTTTTGCTTCCTGTCTTTTAGCCAGCTCTCAATCCATGAGCAGATATTTACTGCAATTCCTGCATCCCTTAGTTTGCCCAATAGTTGCCTTGATCCAGGTTCCTACTAACCTCCTCATAGAAACTAATTAGATTTGTTTGACATGACCTATCCCTCATAAACCCATGTTGACTCCTACTTATAATCCTGTTCAAATAGACATATTCTTGTATATTATCCCTTATTAACCCTTCTAAAAGCTTCCCCACTACAGAAGTGAGGCTCACTGGTCTATAATTCCCCGGATTTGCTCTTTCTCCCTTTTTAAATATAGGTATCACATCAGCTTTTCTCCAGTAATCTGGTAGAGACCCTGTGTTGAGTGAATCTTGAAAAATTAAATATAAGTTAATTAATATAAGTACTACGGTTTAACAGTAAATATTGTCAAACGGTCAAATGAAGGTCAATAAAAATTAAATGTTGTGAAATCTGTTTGCCACACAACACGACTGGCTACATTTGTCCCTTTTTTTTTTTCTTAAAATAAATACACATTTTTTTTTAAAACTTTTTATTTTTGTAACTTTCAACTTATATTTCATCAAATGCGTTGGTTTAGGCGGGAAATCCGATGTTGCGCGAGACAAAGGCGTTAAATCTGTGTTAATGCGTAAATCTGTAATTGTGTTTCGTAAAATGTACTCGCTTCTGTCTTTTTACTCAATGCGCGGTTAATCCGCATCCTTTATCTCGTTGTTTTTCAAACACATACGTCTGTGGCTGTGTTTTACGCAGTTTGTAGTAGTATAGCCTCGTTTTCATTTTTTTCGGGGGGCCATTTTTTTCTTGCTTAGCCGATTTTCGATCTTTGTAACTCGGCTAAATCAATGTAAATTGGAGTTCCAACTCACTTCCAGAAGTCCTGCCTGGTTCCCCATGCTGTAAGTGACCTTTTTTTTATTTTGTAGTGTGTATTTAGTGTTTTTTTTATTGTTTTGATTCCGCCGCTTACCTCGTAATTTTTTTCATCTCGTATTTTTTTTCTAAGTGCTACGGTTTAACGGCTCTCCTCGCTATGCCAAAGTGCTATGACCAAAGTGCTGCGCCGCTCATTGCCAAAGTGCTACGATTTAACGGCTCGCCTAGCTGCGCGAGGCTTGCCGGGCGATGAGCGCCTGCGGCGCTCATCGCTAAGTCGTACACACTACGCAACGCAGCGTGACGACGAATCGTAGTTAGACAATTATAATATGTGATATATATATATATAAATATATATATATATATATATATAAAGAGTGAGGTAGCCGTGAATGTCCAGTAATCCAGATGAATAATCAGAGTATTGCAGTATATAGTGATAGCTTTTTTATTGGACATATTCATAGGTTCCATGATGAGCTTTCGAGAGCGTTCCTCTCTTTGTCGAGTTATAGTCAATACTGATTATAGATTCACAAATACAGCAAAAAATTCCAGGATTAACAAATAATGTTCTGATCAGCCAGCAGTGCAAGTGTGTGGGGGTGCAGACCAGAGTAAGTAAATTGGGTTCGTAAATAGTTTTACATCTAAGGAACCATAGGGCTGTAACCAAACTCAGGATCAAGGCAGAGAACAAAAAATAAAAACATCAATAAACACACATATATATTTACAAGCATGAATGTTGGAGGTTATAAGAAATTTTGATAATGAGATAAGAATTCTATGTCGACATTAAGTCCTGACTTATTAATGTTAAAGAACATAATCATTTTAATTTTAAATGTCTTTCTTTCATTAGTGTTTTTAAAAAAAACTTTGAGTATTTTGATTTTGAGATTTTTCATGGAGTGGTTATTCTGGGTGAAATGGTGTCCAACTGGAGTACAGTAAGTCTACACATTGTGCTTATTGATGGAATGTCTGTGTAGATTCATCCTCATATGTAATTTCTGGCTGGTTTCTCCAATGTAGCAGGCTCTCTCGCATGCAGTACATTGTATCATGTAGACTACATTGGATGACGTACACGCATATGATCCTCTGATGTTATAGGTCTTCTTGTTGTGCGTGGCTGTGTCCTCTTTGCAGATGTGTTGACACAATTTACACCGATTTTTATTACAAGGTTTTGTGCCATTTTCTATGTTAAGCTCTTCATTGGCCAATCTACTATTCACCAATGTTTGTCTGAGATTTAGTGGCTGCCTAAATGCAAGAATGGGGGGTTTGGGGAATATATGTTTTAATTCTGTGTCCTCTGTTAGCTGTGGTTGTAGATCCTTAAATATTTTGCGTATTCCTTCTAGATGGTATGTGGTTACCAGAGGTGTACGTGAGGTTATTTCTTTAGTTTTGTATTGCAGCAGGTGTTCCCGGGGTGTTTTTTTTTTATAACATACATTTTATTGAGAAGTTCTGGAATTGCAATGACAAAACAAAAAGAATAATGAAAAACATAGTCCACAAGTTGTCTTATAACTAATATCATATTGCTAACATATTGAAGCCATTCCATTTAAATAAAAACTCCATTACAACTCTTTTTCATATTTTTGGTGATTCTGTCCAAATGTATTCAAACTAGTTTCTTAATACTCAGCAATATATACAGCTATAAAGTCACATTGTTCAAATTGCAGTAATTCACATTTCCATGGATGAACCGGAGCAGCAAGAAATATGATAAAAGAAAATAAAATAGAAAGAAGACAAGTAACATTGTATAAAACATATTCTGGAGTGTCTTCCCCCAGTAATTCCCCGCTCAACCAGTCTTAAGGTAGCCATACTCCCCCCCTGTACCTTTGGAGTACTGAAGGAATATCTCTCCGGGTCCTCTCACCACTTCTTCCCGTCCGCTCCACACTCCACTCCCCAGCCGCACATCAGGAATGGCTTCTTTATTGTGTTCCCTTAACTTAGTTATTATATATTACTATCTGTGAATAAAATCCAGGGTTCCCAAACCTCCAGAAATCAGTGATGTGTATCTGTTATGATATGGGTCATCCGCTCATTGATGCAAATAATATTTATTTTGTTTGTTACTTCATGGAAATTAATGTCCCTACTCTTCCATCGTCTTGCGATGGTGTTCTTAGCTGCTAGAAATATCAGTTGGGCCAGTTTATTCACCTCCCTTCCCAGTTTTGAGAAGCGTGCTCCCAGGAGACAGACTGCTATTGATGGTTGGAGTGGGGTTTTGAGTATTCTTGAGATTAGACTGGTCGTCTCAGACCAAATTTTAAATACCTTAGGGCAGCTCCACCAAGTGTGAATGAAGTCTCCCCTTCCTTGGCACCCCCTAAAACATCTATCTGGGATTGTTTGGGATATCTTATTTAGTCGAACTGGAGTTGTGTATGCCCTGTGTAAAATCTTAAGAGAGGTTTCTAACAAACTATAATTTAATGAACCCTTAGATAGGTTCGATAAGGATTCAGCCCATTTATCCCCAACCCAATTTTGCCCTAGGTCCAACTCCCACTTCGATACAAAGGAAGGCCTCCAAGAGCTTGGTGGACTATTGAAGATTTTGTATATTGACCCCAAGATTCCTTTGGACAGGGCCTCACTCTTACACACCACCGACATCCAAGATTCCCTCGGGGGCCCATGGGTTCTTTGTATCTCATCAATCCAGCTCCTTATTTTAATGTAATTGAAGAGTTCCCGGTGTGGTACCTCAAAGTTCCTAATCATGGATTCTGAAGTTCTCATAATACCTCCCTCAAACCAAGCCCCCAGTTTATCTAGACCATGAGAAGTCCAATATTCCTTGGACTCTGCAGTGATGGTGATTGATAAGGAGGGTAATGTAAAGATTGATGTGAGGGGAGATACCGGGTGAGTCAGTTTGTATTTCCTCCTAGCCCAGGTCCAAACTCTCAGTGTAAACTTAGTTATGGGATTCTGTATTCTAGAGTAAAAGGCGCTTGCACCTGGAGCCCACAGGATAATACCCCACGTAAGCGGGGCCATCTGCAACTCCTCTACAAAGACCCAGTTTGGTTGGAGTGGAACGGAGTGAGCTAGGGGGACAGAGGCAAGCTGGGCTGCTCTGAAGTAATTCAGGAAATTAGAACAAGATAGTCCCCCCTTGGATTTATGTACGTACATCGTTTTTCTCTCTATCTTAGGGGGTCTATTTCTCCATATGAACTTAAACACTTGGGTCTGGAAGCGGGCCAATTCTGTATTTTTTATCTGGATTGGCAGCGTCCTGGCAAGATAGAGCAGCCTCGGCAATATGTTCATTTTAACCGTGACTACTCTACCCGTCCATGAGATATGCCGTTTAGTCCAGTTTTCCAGGTCTCGCCGCAGAGCCCTATAGAGAGGTGGATAGTTAGCTTTATACAAATTAGTTACTGAGTTGGTCAAATTAACCCCTAGATATTTGATGTGTGAGGGGGGCCATAGAAACTTATGTACTCCCTTCAGGTGGTTCAGGATATCCAAAGGGATCCCAACACTCAAAGCTTCTGTCTTGTCCTGGTTTAGCCTCAGACCTGACAAATTGCTATAGACTCCTATCGTGTCCATCAGAGCGCCTACGGAGGAGCTAGGGTTCGAGAGGGTGCAGAGAAAGTCATCAGCAAACAAAGAACACTTTAGATACACCCGCACCCCCTCTATAGAGGAGTTAACTCTAATCGCTTGAGCCAAAGGCTCAATGGCCAGAGCAAAGAGAAGAGGAGACAGTGGGCAGCCCTGTCTCGTACCTCTCTCGATTTTAATACTGGCCGTATGGGAACCAGGCAATTTTAGTGTGGCCCTGGGAAGTGTATAATATGTACGCAGCAGGTTTAGGAAGTTTCCTCTGAAACCAAACTTTGCCAATGTGGCGAATAGGAAGGGCCACTCCAGGGTATCAAATGCCTTTTCGATTACCAATGCGAGTAGGCACACAGGGAGACCCCTAGACCTAGCCAAATGAATGACATTTAAAGTCCTCCTGATGTTGTCACTAGTCTGCCTGTTTGGAATAAAGCCTGATTGGTCCTTATGTATTAAGGCGGGTAGGAAGATCGAGATGCTCTGGGAGAAAATTTTGGCCAAGAGTTTGACGTCGCCATTAAGAAGCGAGATTGTTCTATAATTTTTAGTTTCCTTTGGATCCCGGCCTTCCTTGGGGAAGAGCGTCAAGTCCGAATGGTTCAGCTCTGGGGGAGTTGTCTCTCCTCTTAGAATTGAATTGAATAGACTACATAAATGGGGGGCCAGAATTTCTGAGAACTTTTTGTAGTAGATGTTAGTGAACCCGTCCGGACCGGGGACTTCCCTAGCTTCAGTTCTTTAATGGCATCTAAAATTTCTTTGACCGTTACATCTTTATTCAAGTTTTGTAAGTCTAGGGGTGAAATCTGGGGCAAATCAAGGGAGTTTAGGTAGGAATGAATAACATTCTCTGAGGCCAATTTCTGAGTGGAGTAAATATTTTGATAAAAGTCCCTAAAGACCTCCTGAATTTCGTTTTGGCTGTAGGTGAGATCGCCTTTCCTATTTCTGATTTGGGATACCCTGTCTTGAGCATATTTAGCTTTTAAACTCCTTGCTAGTAGCTTGTCAGGTTTATTCGCCTTGGCATAAAACAAATGTTGAGTCCTCCTTAATGCCTTATCCGTTTTTATGGACAGTATACTATCCAACTCTATCCTGGTTTTATCTATCTGTTTCCTTAAAGCTATCGAGGGAGAAAGCTGATGTTGCCGCTCTAACTGAGTTAGTTTCCCTGATAGCTCCTTTTCTTTTAGCCTGGTCTGTTTTCTGTGTTGGGAGGCTAGCTTGATAAACACCCCCCTTATGTAGGCTTTGTGCGCCATCCAGACCCATCCCGCCCCTGTCTCCCCACCCGCCAACTCCCTCTCAGTTTGCTCCTGGAATCTGGATTGCGATACCAAGTATTCATTAAGTCTCCAGGTATAGGGCATCCGAAATTGAACTCCCAGGTCTACCTCTAGTATTACCGCCGCGTGATCCGACCAAGTGCACGGAACAATAGCCGCTTTGTTTGAGCTGTCTAGAAGCGAATTACATATATATATTGTGTCTATATGAGAGTAAGTCCTGTGTGTGGGGGAATAAAAAGTATATTCCCTCCCTCTAGGGTGCAGACCTCTCCAGGCGTCAACCAGATCTAAGGAGTGCAGAAGTTTTAAGATTTGCCTGTTTTTTTTGGAGAAGTTTTTTTTAAGGGTCTTCCGTATAGGAAAGCCTTCCTTCGTTTGAAGGGGGAGTTGAAACCCTTCACATTATGGGTAAGTAATGTCATCGGTGTGGTCATGGATAAACTTGAGGTGTATATATCTGGTGCATTAGTGTAGCCTTACCGTTCCGGAGGAGCGCCGAAGAGGGAGTGCAAAGCGGATTTCCCCCTCTGGGGGACAGGAGTGGTTGAGCCGGCCCAGAAGAGGTCCAGTATGATTAGCTCTGTGGGAGGAAAAGAGGCATGAGTATAAGTAGAGCAGAGGCGGTCCCAAGAGGTCTAAGGGAGGGAAGATTAAACCAAACAAGTCTGGTAGTGTCTCAGAACTATTAGAACCCAGCTCAGTAGGCTGAAAAGAGATCCGTTCCAATAGTACCAGGGGTCCTCCACTCTCTGAGGCCAGGCAACTTGGCCCACTGTCCAGCAGACAGGCCACCGCCTCTACCCCAGCTATGTAGAGTGAGCCCTGATTTGGTTAAAAATCCCCTAAACAGCCAGAGAGAAAGAGATAACAAGTATGTGGAAGCACTAGGTGACAGGTTTCGGTTAGGCAGTAGGGGGGAGTACAGGGGCAAGAGAGCCCATGCTGATAGGTGACAAGGAGAAGAGCAGCAGTGAAGAAAACACAAAGGGAATAGAGTACAGTTGCTGCCAAGAGGTCTGGCTGTCCTAAGACCACCCACCCTGTCTTAAGCATTCTACCCTCTTAGAACACTAGAGCCTCTGTTCCAATTCCCGCCGGCAAGGACAAGCAAAAGTAATCTAGAGAAGCTTTAAGGAAACAGAATAAAGACAGAACCATGAATAGCTTATTTAAACATTAACAACATCATTTTTTATCTTAACTAAAAGCAGAGTAAACCTTTAGACCCGCTCCAGTGAGGAAAGATCCTGACGGACTGACTACACTGACTGCATGTGTATTATAACTTATAGCTTTATCAGTCTGCTAAAACCTGCTAGATAGGGGAGGAAAAGCAAAACATGGGTTAGCAACATTTCAAAAGTCTTTGGTTAACATGGCCCCGCTTGGGGCCCCAGGCTCCTTTGAGGACCTATGTAAAAAAGTAAGAAAAATAACACGTCCTGAGAAAAGGCTAGGTCAGTTCCAGGTGACTTCCGTGTTAGTCTCTACCAGGGAATTTTGGTATGGTGTCTTTAAGCCCTTGTAAATCCTGTGGATGCCGAAATAAGTCTTTGGTAGCCTGTTGCCTTTTCAAGCGGACCAGCCTGTTTGATAGTCTCTGGAGATGGCATTAACTGTATTATTGCATTTGCGAGTCCATGATCTGGGTGGGTCGCCTATAAGCGATTTTTGAGGCTTGGTCAGTGGGCCTCTTGTGCCTGGTCACTTCAGACCATTGCCTTTTCGGGAGAGGTAAAGCTGCTGATGCGGATGATGTCGAGGTCGGGTCCCCCCCAGTAAGATCCAGACTCTTTAGAAGTTCTTGGCATTCTTCTAGAGAACGCGTTGTATACTGGGTGCTCCCCACTGAGAAAATAAGGGCAAATGGGAATCCCCAACGGTACCTGATGCCGTGATGGAGAAGGACTTCCAGGGCAGGCCTCATCAGCCTCCGTTTTTGAAGTGTGGAAGGGGAGAGATCCGCAAAAAATTGAAGTTTGGCCCCGTCTGGGCCTGTGATCACAGCCTTTTTGCGGGTAGTTGCCAGGATCAGGTCCCTAGATTGTTGGCGTAGAAGCCTGACAATGATGTCTTTGGGAAGGTCTAGGTTACGACTACCCCCAAGGGCTCTATGGGCACGCTCCACTTCCCATTCGTGGTCTGGATGACCTGAGAGGATCTCGTCGATTGTGGCCTTAAGGTAGCGAGGGAGGTCGACTATTGCTGTAGGCACGCCTCTGATCCTCAGGTTGAATCGTCTGGATCTATTCTCCAAATCCTCCAGTTTATCTTCTATGCCACAAATACGGGAGGTGTTATCAGCAATGGTGGCCCTGTCTCTCTCCTGGGCCTCTACCACCTGGTCAATGGTCTCTTCAAGTTGATGGGTCCTTTGGCCAATCTCATGTATGTCCTTCTGCAAAGATATGACCGCCCTATCAATGTGAGAGGCCAGGAGAGCCTTAATTCTTGCCATTGAATTGCTGTTGATGGAGACTTCAGGCTGTGGGGCCCCCTCCAGGGGATCCAAGTCTGAGGTGTCAGATTGCTCCGAGACAGGATCCTTCATCAGTGCCGCCTGTGATTCTGAGGCCTTGAAATGTTCGTCAATTTTCTTGGATGTTAATGATTTTTTATTTCTCACCATTTTTATGGAGCTGCTTCTTCCCGGGGTAGCCGTTGAGTGTCCAGACATCGGATGGATTCCACTGGGGGGGTCACTCCTTATTAGCTTTTACCTCTCAAGTTTTTAGGTCTGTTGTGATCTGTCTTGTCTGTTCATATCTAGATTCTGTAGTGAAATCTTGGCATCTCTCAGACGCTGCCGGCGGGAGCTGTGCACAGTTCCTTCAACTACATCTCCTTAGGCTGATATGCTACGCAATTCTGTGCCCTCAGTAGATCTGGGTTGTGTATTTATCAGAGTCCCACCAGGTGTAGTCAGTGCAAACTTTTCAATGCAGGTGTTGAAATGAGTTTTAAGCTGCAGTGGTCTCAGTATGCCACTAGGCGGTGCTGTTGCTTTATCCAATTTTATCAGTGAGCCTGGCTAGTTGTTTTGCCTACCCAGTCTTCAAGGCGCGGTTTCAGCAGTTATATAAGGAGGATATGAGCTTTACCAGTGTTGGTATGCAGATTGGGTTCAAGAATAAAAGTGAAGAAAACACAATATGGCGGTCAAACTGCTGTTGTTATTCACAGATAATGCACAGTCCTTATTTCCTAAGGATTCCCAGGGGGACCTCAGATCCCTGAACTCCAGGGCCAGGACTGTTTATGGCTCCTCAGGGGGTTTAGCTGTGGGGTTTACTGTGTGACCTGGTGGCCCCCAGTTGTGCACCTCCCTCAGCAGGGCCCTGTGTCTCCCCTAGCTGCTCCCCTGCCCTCCGGTGCGGGGCTGACGCCCGACCCCCCTGGCGGTCTTCTGGGGACTCAGGGCTCTTCAGGCTCCTTCCAAAGCAGGTGTACTGTGGATTAATGCGCCGCTGCTCCTGTCTGGCCAGCCGCACACTGCAGTGCCGGCTCCCGGCGTCTTGCTGCGGCATCTCCTGCCGCAGCTGCGTCTGTACTGCCTACCTTCCTCCCGAACACCTCCAGGGCTACCAGGGCTCCTCAGGGCACTGATCCTCCGGCCCGACCGAGCCCGGTTGTCAGCCGATGGCTGATGCTGCAGAGCACGCAGGGTCCGGTTGGGATCCAGTGGGTAGGCCCAGGCAGGCCAATGTAGCGGGTCCTCTGGCTAGGAAAGCCCCAGGCGACGGCGAGACGCACCCAGATAATGTGGTGGAGGTGGGGGAGCCTCCTCTGGGACTTTTGTGCCGTCATTTTGGGGCAAAACAAGGGATTTATCCCATTTATGTGCTCCCTCGGTGCAGAGCTCCAGCTCCGTGCGCCCTCTTCCTGCCCGGCTAAGCCATGCCCCCCGTTTCCGGGGTGTTTTAATGGCAGAGGTTACTTTCTGTGTTATGACATTAGGTTTGTAGCCCTTTCTCCTGAAGGAGTCAGACAGGGTTTTTAAATGTTTATCACGGTCGTCATTGTTAGAACATATGCGGTGGTATCGGATGGCTTGACTATAGATAATCGCTTTTTTAGTATGTGAGGGATGAAAGCTAGACCTGTGGAGATAACTGCATCTGTCTGTAGGTTTCCTGTATACTGATGAGTTAAGTTTACCATTGGTGATGGATATGGTGGTGTCCAGAAAGTTCACCTGTTCTGCAGAGTAATCTATTTTAAATTTAATAGATGGGTGGAAGGTATTAAAGGCAGTGTGGAAGTCTCTCAGCTTTTTTTCTCCCTCTGACCATATGATGAACAGGTCATCTATATAACGGTAGTACCTGTAAGGTTTGTGGATATATGTGGACAGGAATCTCTGTTCAAGGTCAGCCATAAATAAATTGGCATATTGTGGTGCCATTTTAGTCCCCATTGCGGTCCCCATTATTTGCAGGTAAACCTGTTCATTGAAGGTGAAGTAATTGTGGGTCAGGATATATTCTAGTATTTTGGCAATGGTATCAGGGTTATATTTGCAGTTCGGAGTGTGTGTTGATAGGAATTTGAGGCATGCCTCAGTACCATCTTTGTGAGGGATGTTGCTGTAAAGTGATTCAACATCCATGGTTACGAGTAGTGTGTTAGCAGGTAGTTCTTTAATCTGAGTTTGTTAAGAAAGTCAGTGGTGTCTTGTATATTGCTGTCAGTGTTTTTAACTAGTGGCTTCAGGATGTTTTCAACAAGACCAGATAACTGTTCAGTCAGTGTGTCCATACCTGTAACAATAGGTCTCCCTGGGTTGCCTGGCTTATGGATCTTGGGCAGCAGGTAGAAAGTCCCAGTTGTAGGATGGGTGGGTATGAGCTGCTCCAATTCGGGTCTGGCAGGGGGGCCCAAAAATTATATATATATAGATATATTGTAACAGAGTCATGGATGGTGTATACGTGGGAGACAGACTGAGCAGAGTCCTGTGTCCACTGATTATCACCCAGCAGAGAGAGCTCAGACTTTATTTCGTTTGGACATTATTTTGGACAGTGAGGGAACTGCAGCAAATAGTCAGTGCTTCAATTGAAGTTAGGCTTTTGTTTTGCACAATTTATGTTATTTTGTTGTAAGAAAATAAATACAACTTCTGATATTTTAAAATGGACTCCTGAGTACTCATTGTGGTGCCGGATACAAGGGCACAAACCCTGAGTGTGACAGCAGAGATATCACATATGGTGGCAGTTCTGGGAATTAAACAATGGAGTAACTAGTGAAGGCCCTAATACAAACCACTGCATGCCAGCTGGAGACTACTCAGCACTTACTGAGACAACAGGCCCAGGCAGCACAAGTCCTGGCGCAACAACAGGCCCAAGCTGCAGAAAACCGAAAGCTAGATCGGGAAACAAACCAAATCTTGCTTGCCCAGCTACAGCACCTGATACCTGCAAAACCTACCCCGATGCCAGAAACCAATGGAAACATCAACCCAAATAGATTTCTACAGAAAATAAACCCAGATGAAGATGTAGAAGCATTTCTCCTGACCTTCGAAAGAATTGCCATCAGAGAAGCGTGGCCCCAAAGACACTGGCCAGTATAGTTGCTCCATATTTGTGTGGGGAGGCTCATAAAGCATATTTTGACCTGGACACAGAACAAGCAATGAATTATGCCAGTCTAAAAGCAGAGATCCTGGCCAGAGTAGGAGTTACCAGCGTTAGGGCACAGAGATTCCTTTCATGGAGGTTTGTGGAGAACAAGCGCACAAGTGTTTGAATTGCTTCACTTAGCATAAAAATGGCTATGCCCTGAAACTAATGGACCAGGGAGAATTATGGAACTACTGGTGATCACTATTTGAGGAGTCTACCCCCAGGCTTAAGAGAATGGGTGGGACAAAATGAGCCGGAGAACCCAGATGAATTTATTTTGGTGGCTGAAAGATATTTAGCCATGAATACATTTTCCCGTCCTTCAAAAATGGAGACCTCCAGTATTCAAAGGCGTCCTAATCACCCAACGGCTCAAACCCCTAACAAGAAGAGAAGGTCTGGAACTGTGATTCCTGAGAAGAGGCAACCCAGCAAACAAGGGGAAGTGTTTTTATTGTGGAGAACCAGGAACATAGGGGCTTACTGTCCAGATAAGGAGGAAACCATGCAATGCAACATGGGAGAAAGTCCATACCACTCTAACCTAATTAACCTGGTGGGGGTGACAGAAAAGTCTTATCAGTTTACCAAACTAGTTAACAAAAAAGTCAACACATAGGGGCTTACTGTCCAGATAAGGAGGAAACCATGCAATGCAACATGGGAGAAAGTCCATACCACTCTAACCTAATTAACCTGGTGGGGGTGACAGAAAAGTCTTATCAGTTTACCAAACTAGTTAACAAAAAAGTCAACAGTAAAGAAACGACCACCCCAATCGACTCATGTATTGCTGTGACTCTCTTCTCAGGAAAACTCATAAGACACAGTGAAATTCAAACTTCAAGACGAGTGGGCATAAAATGCTTACTTGGTACCTTCAATCTCTACCCTACCAGCACAGCAACACTGGAGCTACAGGGGAGGAAGATGATAATCACTGCACACGTCGTTGCTACCCTGCCTTATCCGGTAGTACTAGACAGATACTGTACATTCCTGACTTTAAAGATCTTCTTCCTACTGACCAATGGAAAAATAAAAAAGAACCTGTGGAGAGTGTCCAAACTGCTAAAGATTCTGTATGTCCATCATGCTTAGATGATGGCTTATTATCCAGATCCGGTAGATGCCAAAAAACAAAGCGTGAAAGGCGAAAAGCAAAAAGGATGGGCACGCAAGCCAAGATAAGGAAAGGCGATGGGCAGACAGAACGTGTCTTACAGCTCATAATGATGAAAGAGGGGGTGAAACAGAAGAACCTGGAGAGGAAGAGCTGACTCCACAGCAGTGCTTCCAGGAGAATAATAATTTTGCAGTGGCCAGGCTTTGGACCCAATTTAAAAAAATGTACGTAATGAACTATCAGAAGTGAACTGTGTACCTGTACCTGACAGTCCCTAGAGCACATAGAAGGAAAATCCTTGACTTGGCTCATCGTAACCTCCTTGGGGGACACCTTGGAAAAGATAAAACACTGGGAAGAATCCTGAAACAATTTTCTGGCCTGGTATACATGCTGAGGTAGCTCGGTATTGTGCATCCTGCCCAGAATGCTAGAGAACTGCCCCTCGACCTAACCTATGGGCCCCATTGATACCCTTGCCCATAATTGAAGAGTCTTTTGAGAGGATTGCAATAGACCATGTTGGCCCTCTAGAAAAATCAGCCAGAGGACACGAGTTCATACTGGTAATACTGGACTATGCCATAAGATAACCAAAAGCGATACCACTACGCACAGCAACCTCTAAAAATATAGCTAATATAAAATACAGCTGTATTTAAAGGTGGTGATACCCAAGCAAATTTTGACTGACCAAGGGACATCTTTTGTGCCTAGGTGGATGAAAGAAACTTTTAAGCTCCTACAGGTGAAAACACTGAGAATCTCTTTTTACCATACACAGACAGATGGATTGGTCGAGCAGTTTAGCAAAACCTTGAAGAACATGCTCAGAAAGGTTGTAGCCCAAGACGGGAAAGATTGGGACTTATTTGTTCTTTGCAGTCAGAGAAGTACCGCAAGCCTCCACTGGGTTTTTCCCTTTCCAACTCCTCTATGGTCGCCATCACAGAGGAATACTGGACATACTGCGAGAAGAAAGGGGAAGAACAAACCATGCTCATTGAGAATATCATAGAGTATATGAGGAAAATGAGGGAAAGAATCTCCAAAGTCGGCCCCCTGGTACGAGATCACATGGAAAAAGCCCAACAACATCAGCGAACATATTACAACCGCACAGCACAGGTGAGGAAGTTCCAAATGAGAGACAGAGTACTAGTTCTAGTACCCACGGCCAAAAGCAAACTACTGGCCAGATGGCAAGGCCCCTACAAAATTATTGAGGCGATAGGAGAGGTGGATTATAAAGCCAACCGTAGCGACCAAAGAAGGAGCAAATATACCATGTAAACCTGCTAAAGCCTTGGAGAGAGCAGATAGTAGAGGTGAATTTTGCTTGTCTGGACAAAGAGTTGGATGATGTCGGAGGAACTATTCCCAGCACAGAGGCAATGCAAGAAGAAGCATTTGTGTCACAGGACCTGTCCCCTGAACAGAAGGAGGAAACTTCCAAAGTGGTAAACCGAAACAGGGATGTCTTCTCTGCAAAACCAGGTCGTACCACCTCTATTTACCACAGCATCATCACTAAGCCCGGGATCAGGTTAAGGATGAAACCCTATCCCATACCCAAGGCTAAAAGAGAAGAAATCAGAGCAGAAGTAAAAAAGAAGTTAGATCTTGGGGTTATTGAAGAATCCCAAAGTGAATGCTGTAGTCCTATCGTCAGGATCCCAAAGCCTGATGACACCATCAGATTCTGCAGCGACTTCCGCAAATTAAACTCTGTATCAGAGTTTGACGCATATCCCATACCTAGGTTGGATGATTTGATAGAGCGGCTTGGGATGGCAAGATTTTTAACAACCCTGGATTGACAAAAGGATATTGGCAAATACCCTTGACACAAGCAGCAAAAGACAAATGGGCTCTTACACAACAAAGTACTACCGTTTGGACTCCATGCAGCTCCAGCTACCTTCTAGAGACTGATGAACAGGTTATTATGTGAACATTCGGAATATGCTATTGCGTATTCAGATGATATAGTAATCTATACCACAGAATGGGAGACACATCTTCCAAAGGTGCAGTCTGTATTAGAAACTCTAAGACGAGCAAATCTTACAGTGAACCTTGCGAAATGTGCCATTGGACTTAGTGAAGCCAAATATCTGGGTTACACTGTTGGACGAGGGATGGTCAAGCCGCAGCTCAGCAAAGTGGAAGCAATCCAGAACTGGCCTCACTCACTGAGAAAGAAGCAAGTGAGGGCCTTTCTGGGACTAGTGGGCTATTACAAGAAGTTTATCCCACATTTTTCCACAAGAGCCATCCCGCTGACAGAACTCACTAAGAACAAGGCACCTGACGTAGTCAAGTGGAACAAGGCTACTGAGGAAGCTTTCAAATACCTAAAGACTACACTGTGTCAAGGTCCAGTGTCAATAGCCCCTGATTTTTAAAAGGAATTTATCCTACAAATGGATGCTTCAGGGGTAGGACTGGGGGCGTATTTTCACAGAAGGGGTATGGTGAAGAACATCCCATCCTGTTCCTTAGCCACAAGTTGATGCCACAGGAACAGAAATATTCCGTAGTAGAGCAAGAATGCCTGGTCATAAAATGGGCCACTGAAGCCATCCATTATTACCTATTGGTTTCGGACCATGCCCCTTTACAGTGGATGCACCAGAGCAAAGAGAAAAACAGTCGGGTGACGAGATGGTTCCTGTCCCTCCAACCCTTCCACTTCCGTGTTCTTCATAGAGCTGGCAGCCTCCATGGCAATGCAGGTGCCTTATCCCACGTCCGCTGCCTCATGGCGTTGGCCGCTCAACCCCATAGTGTCGAGCTGGGGAGGGGGATATGTAACAGAGTCATAGATGGAGTATACGTGGGAGACTGAGCAGAGCCCTGTATTCACTATGGGATAACAGGGTTAACACAACAGGCTAATCAAGGCCAGCTGGGTTCCACCTTTAAATGTCTGATTAGCACCTAGCAGAGAGAGCTCAATCTGAGCTGGACAGAGTGCTCCAGATCAGCTATTTTGTTTGGACATTATTTTGGACAGTGAGGGAACTAAAGCAAATAATTAGTCAGTGCTTCAATTGAAGCTAGGCTTTTGTTTTGCACAGTTTATGTTATTTTGTTGTAAGAAAATAAATACAACTTCTGATATTTTAAAAAGGGTTCCTGAGTACTCCATTGTGGTGCCGGATACAAGGGCACGAACCCTGAGTGTGCCAGCAGAGATATCACAATATATATATATACAGTGAGGGAAAAAAGTATTTGATCCCCTGCTGATTTTGAACGTTTGTCCACTGACAAAGAAATGATCAGTCTATATATTTTAATGGTAGGTGTATATTAACAGTGAAAGACAGAATAATAAAACACAAATCAAGAAAAACCCATGTCAAAAAAGCTATAAATTGATTTGCAGGTCAAATGAGTGGAATAAGTATTTGACCCCCTTCGACTTACTTAGGTGGCAAAACCCTTGTTAGCAATCACAGGGGTCAGACACTTCTTGTAGTTGGCCACCACCCGTGTAGTTCTGGGCTGATTCCTCACCGTTCTCATGATCATTGAAACTCCACTAGGCAGATCTAGCATGGAGCACCAGACCGAGGGAAACTGACAGTTATTTTGTGTTTCCTTCATTTGCAAATAATCGCACCAACTGTTGTCACCTTCTCACCAAGCTGCTTGGCAATGGTCTTGTAGCCCATTCCAGCCTTGTGTAGTCCTACAATCTTGTCCCTGACATCCTTGTACATCTCTTTGGTCTTGACCATTGGGAAGAGTTTGGAATTTGATTGATTGATTACTTCTGTGGACAGTTATCTTTTATACAGATAACAAGATGAGATTAGGAGCACTTCCTTTAAGAGAGTTTTCCTAATCTCAGCTTGTTACCTGTATAAAAGACACCTGAGAGACAGAAATGTTGCTGATTGATAGGGGATCAAATACTTATTTCACTCATTGACCTGCAAATCAATTTATAACTTTTTTGACATGCTTTTTTCTTGTTTGTTTTCATTGTTATTCTGTCTCTCACCTTTAAAATACACCTACCATTATAGACTGATCATTTATTTGTCAGTGGACAAACGCTTAAAATCAGCAGGGGATCAAATATTTTTTTCTTCCGCATATGCGAAGGTGGAGGCTCCAACGTCGGCTGTGTTACACAAACACACGACTTCTTAACAAAAAAAACCCAACCTCCCAGCCCCAAAAAAACAACGTAACGTCCCTGCAAATTCTGATCCTCGCGAAGCGAGGGTCTGCATTTGCGGAGGTGGAGGCTCCAACGTCGGCTGTGTTAACACACACACACGACTTTAAAAAATACAAAAATCTCAAAGGCGCCTCACACCCGGTTACACACACACACCGCGGCCGAGGGCCTCAGTTGCTGGCATGGAGCGCCAACGACGCTCCATGCCAGCAACTGAGGCCCTCGCTTCCGCAAATGCGGGTCCTCGCGAAGCGAGGGGCCGCATTTGCAATGCGGTCCTCGCAAAGCACTTAGGGAATGAGGCAACCTTAACGTAACAGACACCCACACGCACTAAGAATCCCACTATAACGGACGACCCGCGCGCCACTAAAAACAGTGAAAACACACCAAATACTCACAAAAACAACATAAAAAGCTTACCCATAGCAAGGGCGGGCACCCAGGACCTCTGAAAGTGAAGTTACACCTCCATTTAAGTCCAAATTCCCGAGTTCAGACACACGAAAATCCCCTAAGCGAGAGAAAAAATGGCCGCCGAAAAAAACGAAAACGAGGCTCACCTCGAAAACCTGTATTAACCTCAGAACCAACCTTAACGTAACAAACACCCACATGCACGAAAAATGGCGGAACTACACGCACCTACAAACAGTCAAAACACACCAAATACTCACAAAAATGACATAAAAACCTTACCCATAGCAAGGGGGGCACCCAGGACCTCTGAAAGTGAGGTTACACCTCCATTTAAGTACAAATTCCAAAGTTCACACACACGAAAGTCCCCTAAGCGAGAGAAAGAATGGCCGCCAAAAAAATGAAAACGAGGCTCAAAGACCCAGGACCGCTCAGCCACCTACAACTTACCCAAGAAGGGATCCGAGATAAGCTCGGAAACCCGGATTAACCGCAGGGGATCCGAGATAAGCTCCCAGCCCTGCATTAACCCCACATTAAACATCGCAGTGGGGGTCCCGATTGCACGCGATCGGCGACCCTCGCTGCAATCAAAATTCTAAATTCCCGCGTTACAGGTCCTTAAAGGACCGTAAAGGTCCTTAAAGGACCCGTTGTAAAAGAAAAAAACCTTAACACTGTCACCCTGTCAATCATTGGGGTCAATACGGACCCCCATAAAACCCTCATTAACCCTGTCACTCATGGGGTCAATAGAGGCATCATTGAGGCATCATTTTTTCCAACCTTCTGAACCTTAGAACACTGGAAGCTAAGTACAAACACTCTTTGTAGTGTAATTTTTTCTTTTTTACAACTGTATTGGCTCAATTATCACTCTATTCACATATTCTAACATCTCAATTATCCAGTGACATTAGAAAGTCTATGGAGAGCTGGATTGGAGAGCTTTACTACTGAACAGCAAGTATATTGCTATATGTGTTTTGTTTTGCTCATATCCAATAGTGCTATTCTCTCCTTGATATAGACACTGTAGTTAATTTACAGAGCCATTCATTTGTGATTGTATATACTTTCAGTCCATTCAAGTATTTTCTAAGGTATCAGACTCTATTTTTATGTACATCTGTTTTTATATGTATATAGATACTCACACTTTTTACAAAGCTGTTGCACTATCCTATGATTATCAGTATATCCTGTATTAACAGGAGTATCAGTATATTCTGATTTATGAGGATTGTGTAGCATAGTTCATGGTATGAATAGGTAATATGCAAATATTGAACAACTCATACTCATCATTATTGGAGTACCTATATATAGTGTTTATACATTTTAATCGGCGTAGTTTCCGGATCCAGAGTATCCAATAAAGTTTTTTTATTTTTTTCTATATAATCTTTTTTGATATATTAAGGGGTGTAAAGCACCCAGGATACTAGCAATATAGATCATCATTTTTCTTTATTATATCAATAGAGACCCCCATAAGCCCTTCATTAAGCCTGTCACTCATGGGGGTCAATACAGACCCCCATAACCCCTTCATTAACCCTGTCACTCATGGGGGTCAATACAGACCCCCATAAGCCTCTATTTAACCCCATCAGTCCCATAAGGGTATATTAACACCATTATGGGCCTGTTACAACACTACATTAACCACATACGTGCCATGATAATCCTCAAGGACCATCATGACACTAAGTATAAACATTATACTGTACTAGACCCCCCCAATAAAACATTAAATATCAACTAAACATCCTCTACATTAACCTATTAACATCTACACTACCTACCCCCTATTAACCCCCACCACTCTAATTACAGAAAAGAAAAAAGCCTAAAGTCACACAAAAAAATATCTACATTACATGAAATAAAAAAACTAACTCACAAAAAAAAATCAACTATATTACAGAAAATAAAAAAAACCTAGTCACAAAAAATAAAGAAAGGAACATTACAGAAAAAAAAAAAAAACTCCCCCCTCACTACAGAAAAAAAAAATACACACCTGAAAAGGAAATACATAGAATACAAATACATACAATACAAATACATACAATACAAATACATACAATTACAATACAATTACATACAATTACAATACAATACACACCTATCTAATATACATAACACAATCTATCTAAATAAATAGCATAATCTAATATACATGCTATCTATATAATAATACATTCCCAATCTATCTAAATAAATACCACAATCTATCTACAATACATGCTATGCTATCTATATAAAACGCATACCCCTAGCTAACATACAATAAATGCGATCTATATATTAACTAATCTAAGTCTAAGCTAAAATAAAATAATTAAGACCACTTATCTTTGCAGATGTAAATTAGGATCAGCCACCTACGAAAACATTTTTAAAAAAATTAGTGCAACACGTTTACAGTTATAAAATAAACATTCTATACATTCTATACATTCTAAATATTCTACTCACCTTTCCGGCATGTCCCGTCCGGCATTCTTTAAATCCTTCTCCGGCGCGGCACCTGTTAAAAAAAAACAACATTAATAGACATAGCTCAAAATAAAATAAACATAATCTACATTATACTTACCTCCCCTCGATGTCTCCTGCCTCCTCCGGATCCTCATCTGCCACGCCCTGTAAAAAAAAAAAAAAATAAGTATACTTACATCCGCACTCCCGGACATCCCCGACGCTAATGAGGCTCCAGGAGAATTTTCCGGAAGAAAATAAGCAATGGCGCCTTCTGATTGGTTGAAAACGCTGTCTATCAAATTCACCCAATCTGGAGGCGCCAATGTGTGCACCAATCACAAACGGATACACCTTAAAATCCCACTCTGATTGGATAATGTACCTGTCAATCTTTATATAAACCAATCACAAGGTGCAGATGCCTTCAGCCAATCACAATGGAATACACCCCCACAGGGTGATTGGTTGGAGCCTCTGTGCATTCTGATTGGTTGCACTGACAATAGCCATGCACAATGGAATACACCCTCACGTGCTGATTGGTGAAGGATTTGCGCATTCTCATTGGCTATTCTTAATATCAATCAATATTATAGCCAATGGGAAGGCGCAGATGTCTTCACCAATCAGTACGTGGGGGTATATTCCATTGTGATTGGCTGATGGCAATAAAGCCTTAGGATTGGTTCAAATAAAGATGGATAGGTGTGTTATCCAATCACCGTTGTATTTTGGGGTGTATACTTTTTTCATTGGTTCACAAATGGGGTCTTCTCATTGGCTGAATTTGATAGACAGCCTTTTCAGCCAATCAGAAGCCGCCATTGCCAATTTTATTCTGGAACACTCCATAGGAAGGTCATTAGTGTCGGAGACATCCATCAGGATGGATGTGTGTCGTTTTTTTTTTTTTTTTCATGCGACGAGGCATGAGCCAGCGCGGAAAGGTAAGTATAATGTAAATTGTGTTTATTTAAATTTGGTTTATGTTTAATAATGGAATGTTTTTTTTTACAGGAGTATCGCCAGACAAGCAAAGATGGCCGACGGAACATGGAGGACGTGACATGCTGGGACGTGACATGCTGGAACGGGACATGCTGTAAAGGTGAGAATGATATTTAGAATATTTAGAATGTTTAGAATGTTTAGAATATTTAGAATGTTTAGAATGTTTAGTAATTTCATGTAAACGTGTTGTATTAATTTTTTTTATCTTTTTTTACCGTAGGTTGCTGATCTGAAGAAACATCTCAAAGGTAAGTGGTCTTAATTATTTTATTGTAGCTTACAATTAGGGTAGCTATATATAGAGAGAGAGCATGTATTATATATTACATAGATAGATAGGGGGATGTATTATTAGATAGTATTGTATATTAGATAGTGGGATGTATATTATTGTAGTGACAGGAGGTTGTAATGTATTTTTTTATTTTCTGTAATGTTCCTTTTTTTATTTTTGCTCACTTAGGTTTTTTTTTTTTGTTCTGTGATGTACATTTTTTTTTTTTTGGTGATTTTAGTTTTTCTTATTTTATGTCATGTAGATTTCTGCTTTTTGAGGAATTTAGTTACTTGAGGCACACAGTACACTCACATTGTGTGACAAACAGCATTTCAACACTTTCTTTTATTGACCGTCATTTGTTGACGGGCAAGTCGCTAGTATATATATATATATATATATATATATATACCCCCTTCCCCTCTTCCCAGCCAAATCCTGTCTGCTCCCATTCCCCTCCTATACCCGTGTCAGCCTGATGCCTTGTGCCCCCCTCCCTTTACCTCACCAGATCCTCCTTCTGTGTTGTTTCCCTGCCTGTGCGTCTTTTGGCCGAGGCAGGGAATCCTGAGTGACGTTATTGACCAGAAGACACGCAGGCAGGGAAGCAATACAGAAGGAGAATCTGGTAAGGTAAAGGGAGCAGAGGAGGAATGCACAAGGCATCAGGCTGATATGGGGGTAGGAGGGAAAGGGCGGCGGGCATTCAGGATTGGGCTGTGAAGAGGGAAATGGGGGGAAATGGGCTCCCCCCCACCAGAGCCGGGCCTTGGTGCATTGCACCAGATGCACCGGCGGTTCATTGTTCGGTACATACTATTATTATTATTTCTCTTTATTTGTAAAGCATCAAATCTTTATCGCTATATACAAAGTTGATCAGAGTACAGTGGGAACATTTTGCAAATTACAAAGGTATAAACCAATTCAATAGTAAGTAGAATAAAAGTACATTTGCAGTGGACAATGGATCCACAAACAGATTAGCGAGAGAGGTTCCTACTCCAAAGAGCTTACCATCTAGAAGGCTAATATCAATACATTTAGCGGGTTTCCCATGATAATGAGCTCTGATTGGGAGGCAGCCCATGAATGAATCTCTAGACTCACAATGACTTCTATCTACTTGAACTGATCTTAAATCCAGACCCTTTACCCACTTTTTAACAACTGTACATCCATGCTGTAATACATGAGCACAACCCTAATATATATATATATATATATATATATATATATATATATATATATATAAAACTTTCCTCAGTTCCCTGCACCCCACTATTTAATTCCCATTTCAAACCTCATCCTTAAGGGTGGGAGGTGGAGTTGATTTCCTAGAAATAAAACATATAATAAAAAGGACAGCAGTGACATCACTAGTCACCCGATAAGTGTACTGTCCAATTAAATAATCAGATGTGCAATGACATCACTTTTTACCAGACACACATTAATGTCAACTCTGTCCTATTGTTACAGTTGTATTTACAGAGATTGAGACACATGATAGGGAAACCTGATAAAATATACGTACCCACCCCTTTAGTATGGTTATTAGCTACACCTTGTACTGAAGGAGTTTCTGGAACTTGCTGTGCAGAGTAGTCAATTCCAAGAGCTGGTATTTGTGTGTTTCTTTTTTTTTTGAGCAAGTAAACATTGATTATATTTGATTAATATTCCAAGTTGTGGAAGATGCAACAGCAAAATCAAATTCATTTATCCCATGAGACTTTTTCCACTGTATTCTTTGCAATCCAAACATGATTCTAATACCTCCTGATATAAATGTAACTTGTATTTTATTTACCCAAATAAAAAAAACAATATGTTGGTCTACACATGTTCACTGAGATGCATTAGAAGCTCCGTCTTTGATGACGCACTCTGTGTCCGTGACATTTGCACAACTCTGGGATGATGCATAGTACCTCTGGCATTACCAGATATGGTGCAGCCTGTGAGAGGAGGCAAGGTTTGGCGCTGAGGAATGTGTGGCAGGTGAATTAGGCTTTACAATGAATGGTCACTTATGGCATGAGTAATGGTGTTGTGTAGACCGGAAACATTGCCTTCTTTTGCAATAATTGTCCAAATAAAATATACTGTCAGCTCCATTTAGAGCTGCAGCAACCACATTCCTCCCCCACAACCATCCACAACTAATTGTTATATTTGTATAAACAGTTACTTTACCTGGTATTTCCATTTGCCAGGTATGCAATCTGACCACTAGATGAAGACAATACACTGCATACTAGTGCCATTTTCCTCACAATGCATTTCAATTAGATTTCCACTTTTTCCTACTAAATAAAAACGTATTTACTACCCAACTTTACATCTGTCTTAAATGAACAGAATTGTCATCTCTCCTACACATGATTATAATTAATATTCATTATGTACTGAGCTGTACAGAGCTCATTACATTAATCAAGGAGAGGCAACATAATGAAATAGCCTGACATTTGCTGATATTGGTACCATAAAGTAATCCAGGAAATGAAAATGACTTTATCAGTTTTTTTGAAAGTATCATTGGAGATTTCTCTTAGTCATACTGAAAATTCTGAAAATGACATGGGCAGAAAAATCCAATTCAATATACATTGCAGAGAATAATAAACAGGCTACATTTCATGAATGACAACATTCGTTTGTCGATTTAAATGTGAAATATTTATAGTGTAAAACGGTATGGATGACCAGCAATAAGTGCAAGGAATGCTATAAAGGATTGCTTAGTCATTCAGTCGTGTCTAACTCTATGTGACCCTATGGATAGCAGCATGCTAGGCACAATTATTGAAGAGATTCAAAGGGTAATACTACCTTCCTAGTCATAAAGGTTAGAAGACAAGAGTTAAGGACACAAAACTCTAACTTCTCCAAAGATGAGACAATGATGTTGAGGACAAGGAACTATAGTTATCCCAACTTTCTCTCTTTGGCCCATCTCCTTTTATCTGCTTCCCATTCATCTATAAGATTATTCCAATCAGTTTCCATTAATTAAGTTTAAGAAGGGGCAAGAAACAGGACTCACCTTTTTCTAGAATGATCATAAGGACAAATTGCCAATCAGTGATGATATCACAATGCTTAATATATTACATCACTAAACTTTGGACATAGCTGGATGCCATGGCTGCCACTGAATTATCATATCATGGAAAATAGGCCTTGGGTTGGTACCCATCTCAAAAATATATATACTACAAGATAACTGAAGCTGTAATTTAGTGTGTAAGGAGAGGAAAAAACAGCAAAGGACCTCACAAAAAATAATATTTATAATAAGAACAAGTGCTAACCAATATATATCAGTACAGACACCATTGCCAGCACTGGTAAATAGGCATATGTGGACTTAATACACACACACAAAAGACATACAATGGACTAGACACATACATTGAACTGCATTTACCTTTTCCTAATGACCTGCCTACTCTACAATCTGACAAGATTTCTGGGAGAAATGTTTCATGGGGACAGGCATTCCCCTAAAAACATGGATGTCTGGACACCCCAGAGTTCATAGCATGCATTCTATTCAATATTACATTCTTATTCATGATTTATTTACATAGTTACAACTTTAATTTTTAATCATATGTTTTTTCCTTTTAAGTCTATTTAATAAACAAATGCCCGTTCTGGATCGCTACCTTGTAGTGGTGAAGGGACTTGTGTACTTTAATGAAGCTGAGAGCTATACTTTGCAGGGTCACCAAAATGTGCAGGTCATGGCAGAGAGGTCAGAAAAATTGCTGTCCACTGGAAAAGGAAACTGCAACCCACTCCAGTAACGTTGCTAAGATAACTTTATAGACAGGCACAAGCAGAGACATAATATTGCATGATACAGGATATGCACTGGAAGATCAGCCCCTCAGGTCAGAAGGTGCCTACCACATTACTTAGGAAGAGCAGAGGGGAAGTGCAAGTAGCACCAGACCTAATGAAGTGGTTGTGCCAAAGCCAAGAGCATACCCACCTGCAGATGTGTCTGGAAAGTCTGCTGCTGCAATTCTATCAGCATTCTAACATGGAACGTTACAACAATGAACCAAGGCAAACTAGACAAGGTCAAGAATGAGATGGCAAATTAAACATTGATATCCTGGGAACTAGTAAACTTAAATGGGGCAATTCACATCAATAACCATCAGATCTTCTACTGTGGTCAAGAATCCTGCAGATGAAATGGATTAACCCTTATAGTCAATCAATGGGTGGCCAACCCAGTGCTCGGTTACAACCCAGAATGCTTAAAATTCTAATTCAAGACAAGCCATTTAAATCACAGTGATCCAAGTTTATCCTCTAACCATGAATGCTAAATAGGTTGAAGTTGTCCAGTTCTACAAAGATATTCAACACGTCATCGATATATTATTATTATTATTACATTTAACTTTTTTTTGTTTCACACAAACATATTCTGTATCGCTGTACAGGAGATAAGAACAAGGGAAATACAATATTAACACATTCAGAAATTGAAGGGCCCTGTTTTGAACTTAGAATCTTTGCAGAAAGAGCTTGCTTCCAAAGCACCATACAAGACTGGAAACTCAATGTCACGGATCCCTTTCCAGGGCCTGGTTCTTAGCCCAGTATAGGACAGACAGATTGGCTCCAGCCACTGGATTATGTTTGTAAACACCTCCATTGTATTTGTAATCTGTTTTGTCCCATTGTTTGCCAGATAAAGTTAATCACATCTGATATGTGTTAGAGACGGCAGGATGTGTATTGGAGGTTAAGCCTATTGCTCTCAGGAAGCTACTGCTCAACCCCATGTGCGGTCATCTCCTGTAAATGTCTGCCACACCCTATTATTGTTACATTGTGTACACCCCCCCTTGTATCTGCTACACATATTGCTGACTTTTCTTAAATACATCAGATCTCCTCTGGAGACATATAGAAATAGTGTGTCTCCAGAAGTTCTGACTCCTGATGTATAAACTCTGCTGATGCAGAAGTCAGATATCAGGGTGCTGGTGCTGAGATTTCCAAGAACCCAAACGGACCGTGTGGGTAGGTAACCTGTAGTCTGTAGCAGGTGGCCCTGGACTTGTATAGTCCCTACCCACGGATCATCACAACTGACTGGCAGTGCTGGAATCTCGGTGCAAGAACCAGCAGCAAGGATGGCATATGGTGATCTATGCAGTTTTGAAGCCCAGTACTTTCAGCGGCTTGACGGGGAAGCAGAAACCATTCATCAATTTTGCGGAACCTTCCAATCCAGGTCCAAGTCCAAAGAAGGCCAGCAATGGATAGGTGGGGTCAGGGACCACATGGAGTCCTGCAGAGCAGAGGTGATCAGGGAGAAAAGGAGTCTCATCACCATTAAGCTGGAATGGCCAAGGCAATGGATTGCCACAGACGAGGATAGGTGGACAGCTATTCTAAATCAGCAGATGGTTTCCCTTGGGCTCCAGCCAGGTGAGAAGCTAGCTGAACGGCTTGAGGACCTGGTGTGGTTGTAGCTCGACTTGGTACATGAGCTTCCAACTCCTGCATCACAAGGGCCCTCCTTCTGCAGGCTTGGACTGGTGGAAGGGCTCCCAGATGTGCTGCAGGGAGATCCAAGGTGGCCTTGGAACCAAAGAGCGCTGAAAAATCCTATCGGCCCGACGCCAAAAGGACATGGAAATAGACCCAGGGACAGAAGAAGAAAAGTTGCTCAAAGGAGTATGAGCAAGTGGGACCTGGCTCAAGTACTTGGAGTTACCCCATGCTTCCCCAGCTGAGCTAGCAGAGGATACACTGCAAGAGGAAATGGACTGTTGGCTACACCCCTATAAAGTGGAGGAAAGAATCCAAAAGGTACCTGGAGATCTGACTGCAACAGAGCAGGTGAGATCAGAGGGACTGCTTAGAACTCACCAGGATAGGGAGGCCGAAAAAACAGTCCAGACCCTGGTAGATACAAGACCGGCGAGCAGTGTAAAGCAGCACCAGCCGCTGGGAGATGGCCAACAACCAGAAAAGTTCCAGGCCCAGGAGCTGGAGACTGAACAGTTGGCCGAGGAGGGTGCAAGCCCTTATAATCTGCCCAACTCGCCATGACTGTCCTGAACCACAGACCTCTTATGTCCAGGCACCAAGGCACACAGTTATGGAGAGTGTGATGCCAGATCGGGGTATGAGGCTGTCAGCACAGCCCCCCCAAGCGGCCTCTGGTACCAGAGGACCTGACACAGCGTACCCTAGATGCAGAAGTGATCCCAACCTTGCCAGCCCTGGAAGATACTCATCCTAGGGTAGGGAAGCCAGGAAAACCATCCAGACCTTGGTAGAGGCAAGATCGGGGAGAAGTAAAGCAGCACCGGCCACTGGGAGATGGCCAACAACCACAAAAGTTTCAGGCCGAGGAGCTGGAGACTAAACAGTTGGCAGAAGAGGGTGCAAGCCCTGAGAATCCGCCCAACTACCCATGAAATGTTACCTGTCCTGATCCACAGACCGCTGATGTCCAGGCACCTAGACGTACAGTCATGGAGAGTGTGATGCCAGATCGGGGCATGAGGCTATCAGGAAAGAGGGTATCCCCTGAGACCCTGAAGCCCTTGACCAGCATGGATCAGGTGGTTACAGATGAGTGTGGGAGTTCAGATGAGGGCACTGGCCCTGAGAAAAGAACAGAGTTGCTAGTAGGGCTGATGGGAATCGCTTCAGTCCTGACAGCCCCAAAGGTAAAGGATATGAGCAAGCAGCCCATGGTACCAAAGGACCTGACACAGCATACCCTAGATGCAAAAGTGATCCAAAGCTTCCAGCCCTGAAAGATACTCACCCTACGGAGCTACCAACCCCAGCAAAGTCTGTTACCCTGGGTGAGCCTCAGCCTGGAAAGGGTCTACATCCAGAGACCCTAATCCTTAGTCCTGCTCTGTTTTTCCCCAGTCCTGCCTTGACAACTGACCCTGAGGTGATTGCGCCAATTGAGAAGTGCTTTTTACCACCACCTAAGCTGCTCACTAGATGGGATACCACAGAGCCACGACCTGCCTGTGGCCAAGAGGTTAGCAGTTTGACCCTGGATGAGATCCTAGTTCCTGAGACCTTGGATGTGTCCCCAAGATTCATGCCTGATATTTGGGGTGAATGAGCTTTGGTTGGGCTGCGTTGCTACCTTGGACCCTGAGGATTGGTATCCCAGATGTTGTGAAGAAAAAGGGGGAGGGTGGCTCATAAGTGCTTGCTAGATACCCCCTGGAAGGACTGTACAAATTGACTATGTTCCCAAGACCCTACAGAAATTGGGATTAGAGACTGTGGACACTTTCCTGAAGACTATCATCCATAATTGATTCTAAGAGCATAAGTAATCAGGAAAAAAGTAATACAGCTAGCTGGAAGCAGTTTTTTTTAAATTGCTTTAGACATTCAAATGTGAGCACAGATGTACTATTTATTTATTTACTATATATATATATATATATATATATATATATATATATATATATATGTACACACATATATATATATATATATATATACATATATATTATATATATATATATATATATATATATATATATATACATACACAGTTTTTTTAACTTGCTAAAGACATTCAAATGTGGGCACAGATGTACTGTACTATTTATGAATATACAGTTGCAAGCAAAAGTATGTGAACCCTTTGGAATGATATGGATTTCTGCACAAATTGGATACCACAGAGGAAGCCACTGCTGTCCAAACAAAACATTGCTGCACGTTTACAGTTTGCACAAGAGCACCTGGATGTTCCACAGCAGTACTGGCAAAATATTCTGTGGACAGATGAAACTAAAGTTGAGTTGTTTGGAAGAAACACACAACACTATGAGCCTCATTCAATTGCGAGTTGGCCAATTGAATAGGGCTCTATATAAGCACATAACATATTTTTTAGACAGAACTTTTTAGTTACTGAACTTCTATCCAAAATCAGGGTCTTCACAAGCTTAAAACTTCTGTAAAAAAATATGTTATGTGCTTATATAGAGCCCTATTGAATTGGCAAAATTGCAATTGAATGAGGACCTATGTGTGGAGAAAAAGAGGCACAGCACACAAACATCAAAACCTCATCCCAACTGTGAAGTACGGTGGTGGGGGCATCATGGTTTGGGGCTGCTTTGCTGCGTCAGGGCCTGGACGGATTGCTATCATCGAAGGAAAAATGAATTCCAAAGTTTATCAAGACATTTTGAAGGAGAACTTAAGACCATCTTTCCACCAGCTGAAGCTCAACAGAAGATGGGTGTTGCAACAGGACAATGACCCAAAGCATAGAAGTAAATCAACAACAGAATGGGTTAAACAGAAGAAAATATGCCTTCTGAAGTGGCCCAGTCAGAGTCCTGACCTCAACATGATTGAGATGCTGTGGCATGACCTCAAGAAAGCGATTCACACCAGACATCCCAAGAATATTGCTGAACTGAAACAGTTCTGTAAAGAGGAATGGTCAATAATTACTCCTGACCGTTGTGCACATCTGATCTGCAACTACAGGAAACGTTTGGTTGAAGTTATTGCTGCCAAAGGAGGTTCAACCAGTTATTAAATCCAAGCGTTCACATACTTTTTCCACCTGCACTGTGAATGTTTACATGGTGTGTTCAATAACAACATGGTAACATTTAATTCTTTGTGTGTTATTAGTTTAAGCAGAGTGTGATTGACTATTGTTGTGACTTAGATGAAGATCAGATCACATTTTATGACCAATTTGTGCAGAAATCCATATCATTCCAAAGGGTTCACATACTTTTGCTTGCAACTGTATATATATATATATATATATATATATATATATAAATATATATATATATATATATATATATATATATATA
This sequence comes from Discoglossus pictus, assembly GCA_027410445.1. NCBI lineage: Eukaryota > Metazoa > Chordata > Amphibia > Anura > Alytidae > Discoglossus > Discoglossus pictus. Next base: position 16,700,907 of record CM050169.1, on the reverse strand, counting down.
TATATATATATATATATAGTAAATAAATAAATAGTACATCTGTGTTCACATTTGAATGTCTAGCTCAGAGTTCTGAGAAAAACAGTCATTACACTACATTCTGGGAAGGTGAGCTGGGACACGCAAATGTGGCCACAAATGCCTCGCTCTTCAATCCATAGCCATTTTCAAACATGGCTTCCCATAAGGTTATGCCTGCTGTATTACACAGCTTTAATGGATTTTACACAAGCCGAGAATCATATCCAATGTACAGCTGTTTTAAGCCTACTGGCTATTATAAATATACTAGCAGTTGCCCATCAAAAATGAAGGCAATAAAATGTGAATCCTGGCAAAGCTGTTTGCCACACAATGGGAGCCTCTCCCCCTCTACTTTACTGGCCTTGCGATGAGCGCCTTTAGCGCTCATCACGGGCCCCCGCAATAAGCGCTGTCGGCGCTCATTACGAGTCTCTCCCTCTGTCTACTTCCTCCCTTGTGTCTCATTTTCCCCTCCTCTCCCTCCATTGTGTCTCCTTCCCCCTGTGTTTTTACCCCCTCTCCCCCCTTTGTCTTTCCCCCTGTCCCCCATGTCCCCACCTCTTCCTCCCCTGTGTCTCTTGCCCCACCTCTCCCTCCTCTGTGTCTCTTGCCCCCCTCTCCCTCCTGTGTGACCCTTCCCCCCTGTGTCTATTTCCCCCATGTTCTCCCCCCTCCCTGTGTCTGTTCCCCCCATTTCCTTCCCCTGTGTCTCTTCCCCCTCCTCTCCTTCACCTATGTCTCTCCCCCCTCCTCTCCCTCCCCTGTCTGTCTTCCCCCCTCCTCTCCCATCCCTATATGTCTCCCCCCTCCTCTCTCTCCCCTGTGTGTCTCCCCCTCCTCTGTGTCTCTTCCCCCTCCTCTCACTCCTTCTTTTCTCTCCCCCCTCTCACTCCCCTGTGTCTCTCCCCCCTACTCTCACTCCCCTATGTGCCTACCCCCCTCCTCTCCTACCCCTAAGTCTCCCCCTCCCCTGTGTCTCTTCCCCCTTCCTCTCCCTCCGCTGTGTCTCTCCCCCTCTTCTCACTCATTTTTGTCTCTCCCCCCTCCTCTCACTCCCCTGTGTCTCTTCCCCCCTCTTTTCACTCCCCTGTGTCTATTTGCCCCCTCCTCTCACTCCCCTGTGTCTCTCCCCCCTCCTCTGTGTTTCTCCCCCTTTGTGTCTCTCCCCCTCTCTTTCCCCTGTGTCTCTTCCCCCTCATTCCCCTGTGTCTCTCCCGCCTCCTCTGTGTCTCCCCCCCTCTCATTCCCCTGTGTCTCTCCCCCCCCTCCTCTCACTCCCCTGTGTCTCTTCTCTCCCCCTCCTCTCACTCCCCTGTGTCTCTCCCCCCTCCTCTGTGTCTCTCCCCTCTCATTCCCCTGTGTATCTCTCCCCCTCCTGTGTGTCCCCCTCCCCTGTGTGTCTACCCCATCCTCTCCCATCCCTGTGTGTCTCTCCCCTCCGCTGTGTCTCTTGCCCCCTCATCTCCCTTCCCTGTGTCTCTCCCCCCTCACTTCTTTGTGTCTCTCCCCCCTCCTCTCACTCCCCTGTGTCTTTATCCCTCTCCTCTCACTCCCCTGTGTCTCTCCCCCCTCCTCTCACTCCTTTGTGTCTCCTCTCCCCTCCTCCTCTCACTCCCCTGGGTCTCTCCCCCTCCTCTGTGTCTCTCCCCCTCTCATTCCCGTGTCTCTCTCCCTCCTCCTCTGTGTCTCTTCCCCCCTCCACTCCCTGCCCTGTGTTTGTCCCCACTCCACTCCCTGCCCTGTGTCTCTCTCCCCACTCCTCTGTCTTCCCCCTCCTTCCCTGGGTGTCTCCTCTCCTCTTTGGTGCGCAATGCGCCTGTGTGGATTGCGCCACGCTATGCGCATGCGCATGCCGTAGCGCAATGCACATGCGCGGCTTACACCGCACAATGCGCATGCGCAGCCTGTTGCACAAAGCGCAGTTGTCAAAATGCGATTTGTCGCAAAAGTGGCGACAAATCGCAGTTTGACAACTATTATATTTGATATATATATATATATATATACACGCACATATATATAAAATTCTAATGTCTACCGCCCTCCTAGTTTAACATTTCACCAGCCGCCACTAGGTTCCCTACATATAAATGTACTTATATTCAGTCAGGATCACTTTTACTGATACAATCTAAACATATTAGATCAGGGCCTCTTAATATTATATCAGCATTCACGAATGTCCCACTATAATTATCATACAAACATATACATAATCAGCTAGGTTCCCCTACATTGAAAAAAGTATACCGCCATGGTCCTTCGCAATCAATTAAATATTACATATTTAGGTCCCCTCTATTATTATAAATGTACACATATCCATCCAGAGTCTCCTATAAGCATATTAATGTATAAATATTCAGAGAGGGTGACCTGTAATCATAATAGTGATACCGTATATAAATATTTAGCCAGTGTCTTGTACAAACACACACATATTCAGCCAAGGTCTCCTATAGAAACATATGCGGGACCATTATAATATAAATATTCAACCTCAATTGTCAGGTATTACAGTAATGTATACAGATTCAGCCATGCTCACCTATAATTATAAACACATATATATATTTAATCAGGTCATCCATAATTCCTCCAGGTTCCCCTAGTTTTATTTTCTAAATATATATTCAGCCTGGGCTCCCTAAAATCATATATATTTAGATATATTCACCCAGGGTCAGCCATAATTATAATATAAACACATTCATATTTAAACAGCATACAAACAGCATACAAACAGCATACAAATGTATGCATATTCAGCTCGAGTCACCAATAATTATAAAACAAATACGGTACTTAAATGTTTAATCAGGATCAACTATAATTAAACAAATGTACACATATTCAGCAAGGGTCACATATAATTAGAGTAACTATATAATAATATACATATAAATATATAAAAAAATATTAACCCAGGATTACCTATAATAATACTAGCATTAAGAGTTCAGACAGAATACCTATAATCAATAACCTACCTCCAAGAATAAACACTATTGAGGAGCTACTTTCTACCAATAGTGAAAAAACTGCTGTGTATACTTGAGTATAAGCAAAGTTTTTCAGCCCTTTTTTTAGGCTGAAAAAGGCCCCCTCAGCTTATACTAGAGTTACCCTGTGTTTCTTTCCCCCCCGAGTCTCTTCACCCCCGTGTCTCTTCCCCCCTCTCCCTCTCCTGAGTCTCTTTCCCCCCTCTTCCTCCGTGTCTCTTTCCCTCCCTCCCCCTCCCTTATCCTCCCTCCTCATCCCCCCTCCTCAACCCCCCTCCTCATCCTCAACACCCTCTGCATTCTCAACTCCCCCTCCTCAACCTCAACCCCCCTCCTCATCCTCCCTCCTAAACCCCCCTCCTCACTTTACCCCTTTCTAATTACCTCTCCCTTTCCCCTCACTTACCTTCCATCAGCAGCTGCTCCTCCGATCCTCCGCGTGTCTTCCGGCTGCGTCTGGACCTGGCATATGCTAATGACGTGACGTCACATGCGCGTCACGTCATTAGCATTGGCTGGGTGTCGACGGAGGAGCAGCTGCTGATGGAAGTGAGGGGAGAGGGGGAGGTAATTAGAGAGGGGTAAAGTGAGACGGGGCGTTGAGGAGGGAGGTTGAGGAGGGGGGTTGAAGTTGAGGAGAGGGGTTGAAGATGAGGAGGGGCGTTGAGAATGAGGAGGGGAGTTGAGGATGAGGAGGGGGGTTGAGGAGGGGGGTTGAGGAGACATTTTGTTTTTAAGCCAAAAGAAAAGTTGGGAAGCCTCAGCTTTGCAGCCAATTAGCAATGCTGTATGCAGCCAGCTAGACGAGGCTGCTACACTGGGTCCTTAAAGGACCATAAATTGACATTCAAGTAAAAATGCTTGAACTTTTACACTGTTGTTCTTTAGACATACCATCTCCATGATACATTCTGACAAATTATAATTGTACTGAAACCATACATTTCAGCTTCTTCCTATTCTATTCTGTCTTTTAAGTGAATTAGCATTCATGCTTTATTTATGGTCCTGAAATTACCTGCAAAGTTTGAGGAAGAGAGCATTCATGGTCTCTGTGCATGTGTCCATGCAATTTACTGGGTCTGGGAGAGATCTCAGGGGCAATTCACTGGGCTTGGGGAGGTATTAGGGCAAATCACTGGGGCTGGGAGAGATCACAGGGGCTAATCACTGGGGATGGTGGAAGTACCACATGTGATGTAGATAACACAATCAGTGAATGAAGGGACACATACCTTGTTCTGGTTATTACAGAAATCTAAAGGAAAGAAGCAGCTCAAGTCACCGACCAAAAAGATACAATGTATTATGTATGCTAAGTTTTCTGGGATTTTCAGGGGGTGTCAACATTGATAGAAAACAGTTTGCAAATGCAAGAAATTCAGCAAACCTTAGGGTAACTGGGTAAATGTTCATTTTGGTATTTTTCATGCCAACAATTTTTTTCATACACTACTAATTCTCCTCTATCAGGTGCATTCATAATCCAGATCACTTGCATATACCTTTAACTCATATAAAGAGCTGGTGTGTTACAAATAAAAGATATGAATAATAATAAACCACATTATGGATACAAAATGTTGGCATTAAATCATTGTCCAGCACCTTTCACAAAGTTATTTTATTTATAATTATAAACGTAGCTTTACTTAAACACATGGTTATACACAGATGGTTACTTGTTTCAGAGACCACAGTAAAATCAGCTAATATCGATACTTAGGTACCTTTTTATTATGGATGAAGTAATAAGTTAAAACTCTAGTGATGTAAGACCCAATGATCTGAAATATCTCCATTTCTCTAGCATCAGGTAAGATGAATTTAATGTGTATGTTTACAATACACAAACATGGTTTCCATTTTAATATTTTCAAAATTTGAAAGAAAAAAGTCTTATACCATTACACAATGCATCTCTAAGTAATATTTCTCCACTAGTTTGTTTGAAATACATTTTATTCTATACATACTGCCAAATGTAAATATAAATGAATATTTATTTGTAATTCATATTAAGTAGCATATTTCAATACACATATATAAATTGTATCAAGTTACCTGGAAGTTTAATGGTTGTTTTCACTCCGTTTACATCATCATTTTTTAGCGCAGTAGCATGACTCAACACCCCTTCCATTGTAATATGGAGAAAGACACCTTGGGAGTTCTTTAGCCTGTTGTGCTGTAGCAAAGGCTATTAAGTTATAAAGTATTGCTGGCTTCTACTTTCTAATCCTTGTCCACACAAGTTATTCCTTAAGACAGTTAGGGAAAGCTTATTAGTGCCCATGAAACAGTGCACCCACAGATGCAATCAGAATTGTCTCTGTCCCCATCTTTGTACCTTGTAACAAAATGTAAGCCCTTTTCTTTTACAAGCCGCACACTATTACTAATTTTAGGATGCTTCATGTTTAAGTGCTTTACTTGTTCCCATCAAGGAAAACCACTATGCAGCACTATAGCATCTTTTATTTCTCCTATTTTGAAGTGGGTATAACTAATCATACCCAACAAGCATCTCTGCTTGCATTGCATAGAGATCTGCTGTTGTAATTGGTTTCGCCCTTTAGGGCACACATCAGTTGTCGTACGCGGAGCTGCACTGATAACTAGTGCCTCCTCGTTCATATTTTATAAAGGTGTAGTAAATGTATTTATTGCATTTCGGACCCTAATTGCATAGCCTCGCTGTATTACAACAAGTTATTTCTCATTAGTACAAACTGTATGGAAGTTTATTTAACTGAGCAGGGTTTTCTTGATTACAGACTTTTGTAAATAAACTTAACTGGCAAATTTACACAATTGCCACTTAGTGTGAATTGTAATTGTACCTACTGGATGTACATACAAACACAGAGTGTGCAAACCCATTTGTACAATAAAATTAACAAGTGGCAAATATAGTCTTCAGTGATTAGGAATGATTTTGTTTATTATACAAACTCATGTTGCCTTTTTTATACTAAAGTATTAGAGGGTAATCAGTTTTATCTACAGTGGCAAGATTGCAATGGACACATTAGCAAAACCAATTGCATTGTATGTGTACAGTGGAAGCCAGCATATAATCCTAATATACAGATTGCCTAAAGTTATAGTTGTTGGTGTTTCTTGTAATCCACAGTTTTTATTTTGCACTTCATCTGTTCTAGACCACTTTATAACTTTAGATCTCATAAAAATTTAATTTACTAATTTTGAAAAAGTATTTTAGACAGATTGTGTTTGCTTGTGGGGATTCTGAAGGCCTAATCCATTTTCATGTTAAGTTGGCCTGAGGCAAGGTGGTGACCTGTTGTAAACCTAATTTGCATGTCATTACCCAGCATACTCAGCTACAGTGGGCATACTGAGAAGTTCTGTGGGAAAAAAACCAAAACAATTCTTGTTTCATGTGTGAGACATAATTAACCAGAAGGACCTTTAATTCAATCCTATCCTGCAATAGCATTTCTGCACCATGTTCTATGTAGAAAACTGGTGGTCAAGAAGGGGAACAATGTACTCGTCTTATTATTGGGGAGGGGGATAGAGATCAGATGCTGCTACACTGAGCAGCAATAAAGTCCCAACAGACTTCTAACACTGTCAATAAAAATAAAAAAAAAATATATATATACTTAATATACTGAGGGAGAGATGAGGGGGTGTCGTAAATATGTTATATACTGCAGAATTTGATACAGGAAGGGTAAGAAAAAAGTGTTCTAGCCTAGGGTCTTCATCAGCCTAGGTTTTGTAGTGTGTGTAACCAAGGTTTATTAGTTCTGTATTAAAACAAAGGGACATAAGTCTAAGTGAATTCCATTTCAAGTACACATTGATTAGAGAACATTCTAGAAAATTATACATTTTAATTGCAAACGTATATGTATGAGGAGTGCATCCCTTGTGCATTCCAGTCTCTCTTGGGTTTCTGTCCATCACTGCAGCATTGCCACACTTTGTGCTCAATGAGGAGTGCTCTCCCACATGTTAGGATTGAGTGGTGGGGGGTTTGTAGCACAGGGTAATCAGGTTTGTCACCAAGGGCTCTGTTATTGTGGTGGAGCTGTCACATTGAGTTCTAGGCAGAGGTGTGCAACGCAAACTCATCCGGAATGGGTTAAAAAAAAAAAAAGTTTGAGCTGAAGGTCCCTTATACCAAATTATATTTCCACTTTAAAATTTAATAACAGGTGTAATATTAGAATGAAGGTGGCTTTTTCTGGATCCAGACTAAAAGCCTCAATTGCCCTAGTCACAATTACTTTAACCCCTACTTTAAATATAGTGGAAAGCAATGAAACGCATTAGAATTAACTGCACAACAGTCTTAGTCTCCAGCTCACTAATAATAATATATATATATATATATATATATATATATATATATATATATATATATATATATATATATATATATATATATATATTTGTATAATTTCAGTATTCTATCTATCCCAAGAATCAGAGGGTAGATACATATCCTGGAACCTGTATTAACTAGAAAAAGTTGCTTTAATGATTTTTATGGATTTCTACATTGAGTCCAATCACACATTTTACTTCTAAATACTAGTTGTAGTATAAAGGCCATGTCTTACTGATGTCATGATTATGTTCTCATTTACTATTGGCTGTGTCTAGGAAGTAAATTATTAGCTTGCTTAATCATTGCCGGATCATATGATCATGCCCCCTGAAATCCTACTTACGAGTGCATGGTTTGCGTGTGGTGACTGTGAGGACAGTCGTGAGTTTGAGACATTTGAATACATCTAAAGTTTAAAAAAAAAAAAGTGACCTGCAGCCAAAAGTGTGGAGGCAGTTGTGGGCTTGCAATTAAAGGCTTTAGGTGCGACCATCTTAAACGCCTCCCAGAAGTCCCCGTACAGACCGTTATTGTTCTTTAAGATTAAAGGACCCTGTCATCCCAAGAAGAGTTTTGCTTTAAAACACTGTTTTCTGATTTTGTATATTCCTCAGTCACATGAGGTTTGTTGCAGTTTGAAAATACAAAAAGACAGACTAATTGGAGTTACTGCAGAAATATTAAATTTTATTAAACAAGGTTTCTAAAGCATCCATATATTCTGATAGGTAGGGATTTTGTAATAGTAGTTCAGCATCTTAATCTGAGTTAGGGCCGCCCTCTTAATTGCTCCACAGGTTTTGACATTTCAGTTTGTTTTGCTTCATGCAATTCTGTACTTCTCTTCCAGGTCTCGGAGTTTCTGTCTCTGCAGTTCTTTCTTCACCAGCAGTAGGTACTGATCCAAGTTTTTATCCATCTGGGAAAAATTTAGAAGATAGAATCAGAATATTATTGATCTAAGTAACATACATGTTCCATATAGAGAAATGTTATCTGTTGTAGAAAAAAAAAAGCTGTATTCATTAATAGGAAACATTACTGATCTATAAATCATTTACATCAATATGGAATAGTGGATAGAGATTCAATATGGACTTCATCTTCTATTCCATCAGAATCTGCTTCTAAAGTGCTTCTTCTTACCTCATTATTCACGTCATTCTTTAATTTGACCACAAGTTGATCTACATCAGTTTCTCTCTCTTGTATGGCATGGCTCAGAGCTTGGTACAGTCCCTTCTCCCCTTGACCAGGTTTAAATAGAACTTTACCATCTGCATTCAGGAGTATGAACTGGTGCTTCCCTGACTCCAAACTAGAAAATAAAAATTGAGAAGGTGTAAAGAAATATGAAGTAAGAATTTTACCAACAATTATACATTGTTAATCACACACACACACACACACACACTACTTTACTGGAGTCGGATACATGTTAAATATGTGAAACCATCAATCCACTGTATTTCCTTTTATGTAAACATGAGGGTTAGAATATATAAACATAGAAACAGATAAGTCTGATTCCCATCTACTTAAAAGCTTTTTTTTTTAATTTTTTTAAAGTACCACTGACGTTTCATATTTATAGTTTGCAGTTTTAAAGCAATTTGAATGTGTGCAATTTAAAGTGTAAGCATTTTGCAGCCTTTAAAATTAACAGTTGTATTAAATATTTATTTTAGTTGTAACCATGACAAATTAGAAACTGTTTCTCCCAGGTTTATACATTTCCTCTTCAATTAACCCCGCCCCCCTTCTTAAACTACAGGCAGACTAGCAGTTCAAAATGGCATATATAATTTTTTTTTTTACTCCTTTAAATGCTATTGTTATTCTGTTCTTTACATGCTTTTGAAGTATGTAAAGATTTTCCAAACTACAGTGAACCTTTAAGCCTCAGATGGCCTTATACATATCCAGGTTTAACCTTACCATTTCCATCGGAAGTATGGATCTTATTTTCTAGAATCTTTCACTCTAATAAAGGCTACTTCATTATGCATATAGTATTCCAGTCAATAGCCTACCAATGCGACTATGACATTTAAGGCTAGCTGGAAGTTTAAGCACATACTCTGCTTAATTGTTTTACCTGTACTACTTTCCTAAATAAATGTATCCAATATTCTCATTTAATATTGCCAAAGACCAAAGTATATAGATTGAATGATGGAACGCGGTTTAATAGAAATGTGTGATCATATTATTTAGGTTGACAGCTTTTATTTAATTATCTTATTGAAGCACACACTAAATATGCTTTCAACAACTGTATGATTGTAAGCCTTTGCAAGATAAATGGCCTACGTCTCTATTGGTGGATATATTACCTCAATATAAAAAAAAATACAGTAAAATGTTATGAATACTAATTTAATAAATAAAAGGATAATATAAATAAAAAATTACCCTTCATGCAATTGAAGCAAGATGTCTTTAGCGGAGGAGTCGGAGCCTGGATAACGGTCTGTAGACAGTTTCTTCCCATCCTTCTGCACCGCAGTCAATACTATTCCTTGCCCCTTCAGAAGTTTACTTTTGGCGAGAACTTTAAGCTCCAAGTTTGTGACAGGTTGATGTCCCTCTTGCACATTCTGCACAAAAGTGTGAATCTCTTCTTTGCTGGGCTCCCCAAGGTGAAGATTATCTGACTTGGTCTTGTTACTTTTGATGTTCCCACTCAGTTTCTCGGTTTGACTGATGAAGAAGTTTTTCATTGGGACCTTCTTTATCCACTGGCCAGCTTCTTTTGCTAACCGCTGGGTGCCTTTTCTAATATAAGGATTTTCCCAGGCCATTTTAAGCAAACCGGTTAGTTTACTGGCGAGTAGATCATTGAAACTATCAAAAAGATCTCTGAATACTACATCTTGCAGCTCTGTTTTTAGTCTCTTTACTTCAGGGAAATCATGCCGAACATCCTTTGTGCAAGAGGATGAATCTGTTATTTGGGATACAAGGTTGGGTATGATTTTATCATTGATCAGAGTCCTGGAGGGGGAAGATCGTAGAACTTCTGCAATTTGGATTTGGACTTCCAGAAGATGGATACTCAGTGCAATGCCTTTGATTTTAGTTTGAGACACTTCCCGAGCTTTGAGAATCTTGACCACAAATTTACAAGTAGTTCCTAAACCTTGGTTGACCTTTTCTAATGTTTGGTCATCACCAACAGTCTCTGTAAATGCCAGATGACACGAGGCAGATAAGGTTTTTTTAATTTTCTTTTCTAGAGCTACATTAATTTTATAGTTTTCTGGATGTTCAGATTTTAGTGTAGATTCTGGAACTGCATTTGCTACAATGAAGCTAATGAGAGCTTCTTCCAACTGTTTGCTCTCTTTCAGAATGCTGCTGAATTCTTCTTTGAGGGCAGTATTAACTATTTCCTTAAATGCAGATTCAACTCCTTTGTCGAGACCATATTCTAAAGCCTTTAAAGCTGCCTCTTTACATAGTTCTTTTCCAGCATACTTTACACTCTTTTTAATTATTTCTTTAGTTGCAGAGTCGGTTGCAATTTTTTTGATAGATTGGGTCACTGTATCTTTAGTTATAGTTGAGGCTACAGATTTGACAGAGGTTGTGATTGAAGACACAAGTGTTTTTCCGGATTTGATCATATCCTTTGCCACGGATGTGAGAGTTCGTGTTCCATTCCAAAGCTCTTTGGCAACCTTATATATTACCTTTGCTGCTTTGCATAAAGCAAAGACACCAGCTGTCACTAGCGATAATCCAATACTAACAGCCTTTGATATTGCCCATTCAGCCCAATCAAAGCTCCCCTTTATCATGCCAATTGCACCAGAGATCATATCACTAATACCCTCTGATATAAGGCCCATCCCAAACTGACTTGCTTGCCCTAGTGATACAACCCAGACAGCAATTCCAGCCAAAACTTGTAAGGCACCAAGTATAAAACACACTAGAGCATCTATGCAGAACCTTGGCTTCTTCTCCACTTCAAAAACAATTGACAGGCCATAGTCATAGAGAAGGGATAATTCATCAGCAACCAATGTGTCATAGCCTTCATATAAACTAAATACATTTATCTCTTTGGTCTGTGCATCTTCCTTTTTTTCTTGAAGTTCTTGTAGTTTTTCTAAGGAATCATCAATATAGTTAGCCCAAGATTTGAGCAAGTTCATTCGGGTTTCATTTTGTAAAGTAAAATTTGTGTCTGGATTGTGTGGTTTGAATTTTGAAAATTGGGTCATCTTGCCAAATGAATTTGTGTTACTCACTTCAGAAACATAAACATTCATAGTTTCCTTGGTTTCTTTCAGGAGGCTTATAGCCTCATTTATATAATTTTCTTTTCCCAGATTGATTAGGATAAAGGCACGATTGTAAAGGGAGATGGCTTTGTAAGCACCATCAGCATTTTCTGCTTTTTTCCAGTAAGCTAGAGCACCGTGATCATGACTTTTGTTGTTAATGTGTAAATAAGTATGATCCATGGCTACCTTAATAAAGTCATAAAAGTTGTTCGATTTCCCTTGTAAAAGATATTCTGAGGTCTTTGACAGGTCGCATTTCAGTTCATGTTTCAGAAGATCTACGTCTTTGTGGTTATTGATGTCTTCTTCATGCAATGTAAGCCATAGGGCCCAGGTCTCTTTCAAGGCATTAAGGGCAGGTTGATAATCTAGTTTGGACTCATTGCACAGTATAGACATATATTTATTGACATCATTAAGTCTGTAAATATCCTCTTGCTCAATTAGAGAGTAATTTTCCTTAAACTGTTCCAAGAAGTTACAGAAAAAGGTGAACAGCTCATGACGTATGTTTATCTCCAGGAGCTCATCATATTCCATGTCTAAGATACGGCCAGTCTCATATTTCTCTCTTAGACCTCTTATGACCTCCATTGGTTGACCTTGATAGCAGGGAGCTAGGTCCTGCTGATTTAATATCATCTGAACCATTCCTGGGTTTCCTTTACGGGATGTGCGCCCAAATATCTGTTTCTCTACTCTCTTGTTTGGGGGAAAATGCGTAAGAATCACACTTAGCCCACCACTGTGGTTCACTTCTTCAGTGACCTTTATATCTGTCCCTCTCCCACCCAAATTAGTAGCCAAAATTATTTCTTCAGAGTCAAACACTTTCATTTCTATATTGTGCTTATCATTTCTAGTATAAAGGGTAATTTTATCTGGGTTGGTCTTTAAATCTATCAATTTTCCCTGGAGTTCTTCTGCTGTTTTTACATCCTCACAAACCACAAGAACAGCTTGTCCTTTCAGCCATGTTTTGGGCGAGGTTCTTAACTTCACACAGTTGCATATCTCTTGTAACCATAACTCTCTACCCCCTTCCACTTGCTGAACTGGTAATTCCACTTTCTTGGTGTAGCGATGAGTAGGCATTACATAGCAAGAGGTTTTATACTGTTTCTTCAGAAACTTGAAGTCAGTTTCATCTCCCAGAGTTCCTGATACTCCATATATTCCAGAGTTACAGGTGTACCTCTGGAAGAAGTGAAAGTTAGACATAAAGTTGGTTACATGCGACAAAGCAGTTATTGCCAGCTGATGCTTTATCTCTAGGAACTGTTGAAGTCCATCTCCCCAGCGTTTATTCTTTTCTAGAACTCCTGTGGCTTTGAAGTCAATTGGAATGATGCACTCGCTTGTAGTTGAACTGACATTTTCTGGGCAGTCAATAGTGTATTCTCTACCATTTTCCATCATTATGGCTCTAAGAGCATTCTCCACAAATAAACGGAGTCTGTTATTTATGAATTCATTCAAGTGACCTGGGAGAAGAATAACAGTGCTGTCCCTCTCTTTGACAGAGTGTGTGTAGGAATTAGAATATTTAGTTTTAGACAAAATATCCTCAGTTGTAGCCTCGGTTAGATCTTTTTCAGTCATTAACAAGCAAGCTTTTCCTTCTTCAAGTAGAAGCACCGAGATGGTATTATCATTTTCTCCGGTACAACTAGAGTCTACAAATGAAGCCTTGCCATCCTTCAACTCATAAAATTTAAATTTGACAGCATCACCCATAGCCTTTCCAAATATTGTGAACAGATCTTTTTGCTGAGATGGTCCAAACTTTTTAAGCAGACTTGCTAATGGGCTATTCTCCAAGTCTTTGGAACTGGAATCTGAGGAATGATCTTCAGCATTTATTATCTGCAGGTCCTCTTCACTGATTAATCCCAGTTGCACTGCACAAACTAGAAACTCATTGGGACTAAAATTGGCAGATTTCTCTTGACCTAGTACAGCATCAACCGCAAGTTTGTGGAAATACTGTACCCTAGTCGTCCAGAGAATGTCACCTGTCTCACCCTCTTCAATTCTCTGGCACATACAAACTCGTGCCCATATTGCACACAATAGCTGGTCTAAGTGACGCATGCCAGTTGCGTCATGAGAGAGGTAAGTGATCTGAACACCATTGTCTAAAGTCATGTAGTCAACTTCATCCACAATTGCAATGTCAAACTTGCGATTCCCTCTAGTTTCTTTTTTCTCAAATTCCTGTCTCAGTATGTCAGCAGCAAAGTTGTCCACAGTTCCATAGACAATGTCTTTACTATAAGCATCATTTATGAGTGTATGCCTTTCCTTTGAATTAGAGCATTCATCTAACCCTTGGGGAGGAACTACACTACAAGTAATATTGAACATTTCATATATTTTCTTCCATTCTTCATGATCACGACGGGCCAGCACTGGGGAACTGGTTATGATATCCACAGTTTTTCCACGAATGGCCTGTATTAAAGCAAACATTGCTATAATACAAGATTTCCCTTCACCTGTAGCAATTTCCAGAAGACAGGTGCTAGAATCTGGAGACTTTGACAGGAGGAGAGAAAGGAGAGCAGCAAGCTGACTAGCTCGAGGGAAGTAGCCGCTTACTTTTTTCCCAGTTGTTACGTCCTCAACAGCTACTGATAATCCAAGCAAAATCTTCACTAGCTTTTCAGGATTTGGATTTAAAAAGTCTAGATTCTTGACCTCTTTGATTCCTTCATCTCTCATTGCTTCATCTAGATCTTTGAATTTATAAAAAGGGAGTTGATCTAGTACTGTCTGCAAAACCTCCTCAATAGTTTTTAAGACAGTTTCTGGGTGTCCCAGAGATCTCATCTCGTCTACAATTGATTTGACATCTTTGTCTTTTTCTGTCTGGATTACTAATTTCAGATAATTTGTAGGATCATTTTCTTGAAGAGCTGAGATTGCATTTTGTAGGGCTATCTGGTAAGTCTGAACTTCATGCAGAATTTTCTCCACATTGTCCTGCAATGTGATCTTATTACATGCTTCTAGATAAAATTCAAAAGCCTGAACTGGGGTCCAAATCTCACTAAATATTAAATAACCAATTAGCTCTTGACTATATTGCGAAAAATTGTGTAGAAGACTTTTTGTAATATTTCCAGCTACAGTCTTGCTATTTTTACAGAGCTTGCTCATGATGCACAGTATGAAGTAACTTCTCTCTTCCATTACACTGGCCTTCTGTAGCATTGATAGATCATCCACCTCAGAATCTGTCAGAGACACATTCACAATTGCCTCAAGAAGGTTCATATTTTCTGTTAATGAAAGATTCTCATAACTAAAGAAGTCATCCAAATTCTGTAGAAACTGGAGGGGTAAGTTCTTTTTTATGGAGTATACAGTTACCATCTTATGCTGAAGAACCATGATTCTCTCAGCAATGTTTCTTGATCGCATGGTTTCATCCTCATCAATATGATAATCTGTCAAAAGGTTCCCAAAATTATCTTCAACTTCTTTAATCTGAAATAAGAAAGGTTTAAAATCATATGGTTTTGAAAAAGTGTACCTCATACTCAAAGATATACTGTAGAACAATTATGCAAAGTTTTTGATGGAACAGTTTGCCCCCTTAAAACAATTCCATATCATTTATTCACAATCCATACAAAGATATATTTTTTTCTTCAAGAAAGGTATTTGGATATCTTACCTTGAAGAAACTAATCCATTTAATGCTAAATTCACATCTGTAGTTTCTGGTCTGGATAGTAAATTTTAAAAAAAAAGGACCAGTGTATTTTAGTGTAGCCCCCCACACACATTAAGAATGCAACAAACTAAAAAGATTAGAAGCAGTGAAAGCCATACGCATACAAGTATGTTCAGAGAAAGTACATTTAGCAGATCCTGCTATTGCATGGATGCTACAATGATCACCTTCCCCCAGGGCCAGATCTACCTTTTTGGAGCCACTAGGCAGTTAAGTGGAGGAGCCCCTGCAAGTGAGTACACAATGTATGCACAGACCCATTTTCTAGTTCCTTTTCCTGTTGTAAACGCTCTTGCTCTAGGTGGTTATCCCCTATTAGCCAGTCTATAAACTGCAGCATTTATTTTTTTTAAGCCAGGAATTAAAAAAAAAAAAAAAAGTGGCTCCCCTCATAAGGAAGCGCCCGTAGACTACAGCCTAGTTGGCCTAATGGGTAGGAACCTGGCCAGATTACCCAACAGATACACATTAGAAGGATTCACCCATTCTAGTTCAAAGCCAGCAGGAATACATAAACCTGGAATTTGAAGTCTGTTAAACAAGGAACTAGAGCTCTAGAACAAGATTCAAATAATTCCTGGTAAAGTGTTCTGCCAAGAAGCCATATCAAGATATGAATAAATACGTTTATTCGTAATATTTTGTAGAATTCTGATAAGCCAGCTAAACATTTTTTATTTGACTTTTGCAACTCTTCCCTAAAGGAAGCAGAGTCTAGATCAGTTGAATATATAATATGTGGTAGAAAGATTGAATTGCCAATTCCCACTTCATCATGTGTAGCTTAGTTTGAAGAGATCTGTATGGCAGGGATGGTGGTTTACAAGTCAGTAGAAATAAGTAAATGCTTTTTCCATTAATAGTTGCTAGCTTCTTGTCAACCAAGTACTATAGCCTTATGTAGGATTATAGTAAGCATTTTTTGTCAGAAGTTATGTACAGTTAACATGAGTTGTACTGAATATTGTAAGTGTTCTTGTACACAGTTCCTCCAGGCTCTGAGCCTAGAAACAATTCTATGCACAGCAATGTATGCACCCCATAATTTACATAGAGTAACTATGTAAAAGTTCGTTCTAAGTAGCAGAGGAGGATATTACTGCTTTATCAGAGCTGCACATGGAGTAACAGAAAACATTCAAAAAATAAAAATAATTTTAACTACACTTCACTGTTTAGCAGTAAGCTAAAGTCATACAGTCTGTATTCTAAGGCCCACAAATACTTTCTAATTATGGGATTACCTCGTTAATGTCTATGCTGTCAGCATCATCATCCACCACAAAGCGCAGAGTGAGAGAGCGCTCTTGGAAATGTGCCGCTTGCTGTCTCTTTGCCTGGATTTTCTCACTACTTTGTGAAAGTTTCTCTTCAAGAGCCTTAGACTCGCTCTCAATCTCCTCCTGAATGCGTCTCTCTCGCTCAATTTTCTCCTGTCTTCTTTTCTCCTCTTCTCGCCTTTGTTCTTCTTGCCTTCTTTGTTCCTCTCTCCTCATCTCTTCCTCTCTCTGCAACTCTCTTTCCCTTATTATCCTATCGCTTTCTTCTTTTCCTTTAAAGGTAACAAAACATAAAACACAATCTCATAAATAACAATTTAGAATATATCAGTTGTATAGGTAATTTGATATACATGGTTGAAAAGGAGGTTGTCAAACCAGTAGGAAGGAAAATAAAAATGAAAAAAGTAACTACTTTTATTGTGATATTGAATGTGCAGATAATATTGGCTTGTTTTACCAGTGATTAAACATTTCACATTCAATATATTGAAATCACAAACACAGTATTTTTCTGATAAGTGGGAAAAAATAATAAATAGACAATGAGTTGGTGGTGGAGAAACTGCTGGCATAGCAGATGCAAAGTTAAAGGGGACACAACAACAGGGTAGGAGCCCTCTAATAAACAATGGATTTAAATGAGTGGGGGGGTGGGGAGATCTTGGCAAAATACAGCACAAATGCATTTTCCACAATAGTATCACATGGAAATTTACAAAATATCCACTGAATGAGAAATTAGCCAATTTATCGTGAAACCAGCCAAAATATGCACTTCAGTATTAAAATTGAACATACATTCTAATAAATGCCAGAAATGAAATTTACCCTAACTTCTCACCATGTTTTTTCTGAGAATTATCTCTAATATCTAAAGTTATACATTCAAGATATGGAAAAGGAATTCCAAAAAATCCCCCAGAGCAAAATAGATAAAATGAAGTGCTTTAGGATTTAAATTAGATTTATCATCTGTTGCATTATAGAATCTCAAGTTTCCCATAATCCTTACATTATACTACATATTGTATCAATGTTCAACTACC
The DNA here is from genome assembly GCA_027410445.1 of Discoglossus pictus. Taxonomy (NCBI): domain Eukaryota; kingdom Metazoa; phylum Chordata; class Amphibia; order Anura; family Alytidae; genus Discoglossus; species Discoglossus pictus. The sequence goes on along the minus strand of CM050169.1, from coordinate 16,683,149 downwards.
TAAACTTTCTTTGTTAGTGTCATGATTCCTCTGAACCCCCTTTGGGGTCAGTAAACGTTTAGTTGTTTAAAATGCTTTTATGTTAATTTGATTATTCTACATGTGTTATGTCATGTTAATTAATATGTAAAATGTTATGCTATGGTATGTTGATTACTATATGATTAATTGTGTCCAGTGTGTAAGGAGTTAAATGGTTTAGAATGTTGTGTGGTCGGTGGCAACTGTCAGAGAGGGGAGAGAGCAGTTGGCAGTTGTTTTTTCTGAAAGAGAGAGATGTACTGGTGTCTGAGGGCAGTTGAGATAGACATTCAACCCAGCATTATCTCAACTGCCCTCATGTATGTTCCTAAGCCAAGGGAAGAAGACATATTGAAGACAGATATGCTCCTATCTAACAAGGGAGGTAAGAAGATAACCGCAATGACTGTATGAATGAAGTTGCTGTTATGATGCCTTCTAGATGAGCCCTTGTCCACAGAAATAAAAACAGTTTCTGATTTCTTATAATGCTGAGCCTGCATTCATATTCTTAAAGACTACATCTAATTTAAGAGACATCAGCTGTCTTAGGGAAGAGATCAAAAGAATCTGGTAGATCTGCTGGGTAGGTTTGGCAATAACAGCCTTATCAAGCCAGACTGAGAAGCAGTAGATCGTGACAGTTAATTATAAAAAAAAAAAAAAAAAAAAAAAAAAAGTTAAGGATGCCAACTATAAGATAACACACAAACAAACAAACACACAAACAAACACACAAACAGAAAGTCAAAGGAATGTTTTTCGTGGTAATATTTTTTTTTCCTTACCATAGTTAGGACAGGTAGAGATGCCTCCGCCTTTGTCGCATGTAAGTTCAAAAATTGACTGGTCATAGCCACGAACGCGTATTATTAGAGAAGGATTATCAATTGGGTTATAATCCCGACTCAAGTGCCCGTTATATCGTGTTTCATGGTGTGAGTGGTGCCCATATTTTAAATACATGAAGCTTGGAAGAACCTCATGATGGATAGTGACTGAGTTTCCACATGTGACCACGCCACCTGCCTAAAAAACAAACAAGTTAATATAGTCTTGTTTTTCGATCCAGGGTAAAGCAAAAATTAGTTGTACACAGCAGTGAGGAATGACAGCTGGAGAAATAACAAGGCTATGTAGAGAAAAATTTTTTAAATATGAATACATTGTAAATCTTGTTTTTAGTGCACTATCTGCAGATATAGAGCAGTACAAATTTCACAATAATAAAATGTAGGTAGAGGAATTAAATATGAATATTGCAGCTGATCTAGATTAAGGGTGCATGGTAGTGAAGGGGGTGTAATGAAGATTAGTAAGTTGTCTAATTGTACAACTTAGAAGGGGGGTGTTAAAACCTTTAAAGATAAACTTGTTGCATGATTTACATTAGGAAAACTTGATCCAATATTTGTCAAATATTATTTCCTTTATATGGTGTTGGAAATCAATTACTTAAAATCAGTTTTTAAGTTTCATTCTGGATAGGGAAAGACTGAAGTACTAATGGATGGTAGCAATCATAAATATTGAACTTTACTGTATTCACATATGAACCAATACAAAATAAAGTGAATGTATATAGTAAGTTATGGTGCTTAGATTTCACTTGTGTAAATAAGATCAAATAAACATAAAATATTTATGTTGTACTTTTTGCTCAGCTGGATAGGAGGAAAACTAATCTATAACATGCCTTGTACAAGTTTGAGAATAAAGAAAGTGAGACGATCTTGCAGTCACCATTTCAGTTAGAGCAAAGATCGAACATAATCCAAAGGATGTAACATTTTCAAGAGGGCATATTTTCAATTACTTCATAATTAGGTAGGATAGCTTTCAGTTATTTTCCGGTGTGAAGGAATTTCAACATAAAGCCATGCTTTGAGGCCAAGTCTCTGCCTTTTCTGGGACAGCCTTAAAGGGCCATTAACCTTACCAAGTTCTCTTCATGGTGTGAAAGAGCACACAATTATATGTTATGATGATGTAATTGTTTTTTTTTTAAAGATAATATTAACAGCTGGTCATAATAAATAAAATACACACATTTATTTTGTTAAACATACCTGTAAATACAAGTTGATCCTGCACACTGGCTGTTGCATGAGTAATAGACTGCATGTTTGGGATTCTCTATGGGAAAGACTACAATTTGATAGCATATCTATCCCCTGAACTGTTTACATTGACCAATTAACCCATAGCTTTCCCCTTTTTAGGAAAGTCTAGAATTCCATGCCTGCACAGAGATTTGTTTGGTGCTGCAGCTCTATGTAGTGACTAAGGAGCACTATCCCCACTGAGATGGTCAAATTTCAGAAGCAAGAGCAGAGAACTGATTTTTTTGTTGGAAAAAAAACTAAATATATATATATAATATCAGTTTCCTTAAAGTTTGAAAAAGCCTTTGACTAATGGGGAAAACATTCCCGTAACCCGATTGGTTGCAATGATGCAGCAGCCTGTGGGCAGTCTACTTCAGAGAAATCAAATAAAGTAAAATGTGTTCTACATGTGTAACATGCACATTTCAAAAATATTTTAGGAGAGTTTTACAGTGATGTGGTCCAAACTGTGCTAATTAAATTGGCCAAGTACATTTAGAAAGGCATGTTAAAGCTTTGCTTTTACTCACTGAAACCTTCCAAACAGTCCCTGTAAAGGTCTACCCTCCAACTCATCCATACAATGTTTCTGTAGTACTAGCCAATCACAGACCGTCTCTGCACCATTTAAACAGACAGTCTGACTATTGAAAACACTGAACTACCGGGAAGACCTTTGTAGGAACTGTTTAGAAGGTTTCAGAGCCATTATGCACTTGATAAAATGAGGTTTAATATTAACATTTCTACTATGTATGTATTTGCATATTGAAAAACCAGGAACTTTCCATGTTCCTTTAAGGGACATGGAAACAATTAAATCTAACCTCTCCAAAGTAAGGTCTTTTAAATTGTATTCATGAACAATGCATAGGTGTGGTATATTATACATAATAATGTACATATTAAGGTAGATAATTTACAGGGGAAAGTATATTTGAATAGCAGAATGTTGTATTGCATTTGGCATAAAATAATCTGAAGCATTTTTCAAAAGTTAGACTCACCTTGATATCATCTTGTGCAATTTGAAGAACGCAAACATATGAGAAGTCATACGGCGTCTCATTTCTTATCGTCATAGAATTTCCCATGTTGAAGGATTCTCAGAAGACTACCTGCTTTGTCAGGAATCTTCTTTTGAAACTCTGCCACTTTCAGTATATCCTTTTTTGCAGATTGTCAATGTAATCTCTAAATTAGCAAAATAAAAATATATTAGTGCGATACTTGGACTGCAAAATCATTGTCAGAACCCTTCTAAGAGGGGATATGATTACCTTATATAAATATATCAAGGGTCAACAAAGCTTTGTCAAGTGAACTTTTTGTGGACAGCCTTTGAGGTTAGAAAGAAAAAAATGGCTCTTCACAGTAAGGATGATTAATATGTGGAATTCTCTTCCAAAGGAGGTGGTGACAGCAGAGTCTATAGGATATATATTTTTCAATTGTTTTTTTCCCTCTGTTTGCCCTCCTCTGGATCAATTAACAACTAATCTGTATAGGAAAGATTTCAGAATGGCCATCCAAGCAGATTACTCTTTATTAGGCTAGCCAATTCTTACAAAGTTAAATATTGAGCTTATGATATCTTGAAACACAACCCCTATATAAAGCAAAATGTAAGGCTTAGAATCTGCCATTTCAGGTCCCAAAAGAACACAGGTAGTGAGGCATCTTTGGTCCAAAAGACAACTCACGGCAAGGAAGTTAGGGGTTAACAGAAGCATGGAAATGGTTACATCAGCACCAAGGCAGAATTGCTAAAATTCAATCAATATGGAGGTAAAATGCCCAGTAGAGTCCCAGACCTTTTCTATAGTGTATTATCAGTGTTCTGATTTTCTTTGTTTGGTTATATAATACAAAAATGGAGTAAGGTTTAAGCTATTACATCCTTAAAGTATAACAGTCCTGTCAGTTTATAAGAGTTACACATGTAATTGTTTTAAAGGTCCTCCTAACTTACTTTAAAACCCATTTAAAGAAGCTATACATTTATGGAAGTATGTTTTATGGCACATAAGAACCAACGTTGCAACATAATCCCCCCATTAAGTCTACTGGACAAAACTTTTTTTTGCATAAGTGGTAATCAACCTGGACCCTATGGTGGGTAGCAGGGTAATCGCTAGGTGGCGTCACTGACTAGCAACGCCACATGCAGGAGACACAACACCATGCTTGACTGGTTGGAGAGCTGGTGAGAGCCTAGGGATAGCAGTCAAAACCGGATCACTTTATAGTAAGTACAGGTCGATACATAGCTAGGGTCGGTCATACGATTTATGTAACCAGAAATTAGGGTAGATTGAGTTACTGCGGCACCGGTGGACGAATTCTACAATCAAAAGTGGGCGGTAGGTATTAAAGTTTGAAGACCCCTGTTGTATAATCTAGGGTGGCATTCTTATCCCACTTGAATGCCTTTACTATTTCTTCCTACCACTTCCTGTCCCAGTTTAAAACACTCACAGCTCTGTGCCTTGGCTCGGTTTAAAAGAAAAATAAATAAAAAGTAAATCCTTAATTTATCTTGCAGCTATCACATCACACACCATAAATACCCTAACATGCTGGTAAAGCACCTAACATCTTAAACCACAAGTACCTGTCCCATTAATATTTTCTAAAGCCCATCACATCCTTCCAGTAGTGAATTCTCAGCAATCTGAGGGTTACAATGAACCCCAAGGTCCCCAATATAAAAGTGTAACCAGGGCATTGTTGATAATTGCTGGAGGGTGTCATAGGGTAGGAAAGTATACATTTACCCCTTACAATGTTAATTGATGTTTAATACTTTGTTATAGGGGTCTTTATGGTTAGCTTACATTTGATCCAATATGGACCCCCAGCTCATATCAGGCTGGGGGGGAATCCCAGGGATTATGTATGGGAAGAGTAAAGGCTGGAATGTACACAACGCTTAATGATGTCGTATAAAGGAAGATAGTGTCTTAAATATGATAGGCAAGAAAAGGAATAGAATAACTTAATTGCGTATCATACTGAAAAATTAGAGTTTGAATGAAATGCAGTAAATAGGCAACCAATTTGAAAACATCTTGACATGACAACAAGACTATATTCGTTAAAAAGAAAAAAATTAAAGGCATATCTAAGTGGGCTGAATGAAAACACTTCTGCAATCTTTAAGCAAAAAGCAGCTTATGTGTATACAGCACATCTCATAACACATTTCATTTTTATTATCTAAAGTCTCTCTAATGAGTATGTTGGCACCTCCAGGGGGCGTCTACACAAGTCTCCAATCCCCACCCAATCTTCCTGCAGCATCAGGGGAGCAATATTAACCCACTATTTACCAGCCAATCTCCTTCCAGTTTCCTCTGTATGCCAACAGCAATGCATACCACATATCAGTGATACACTACATATCCCAGGCTGCTTTTCAGCACAAACAGTAGTCCAGAGTTAGTTCAAAAGTTACAGCTAACCTGAAATGCCAAAACAAGCTATTTTAAATTTGATGTTAATTTAGCCTGGGTTTGGAGAGTGTTAGCCCCAAATTTTAACTGTCAGAAATTACAAGACTTTTTGGAAACTTCAGTGCAAGTGTTTAAATGTTTATGCAAAGTAAGCATCATCTGGAATAAACACAGGAAAAGATAGTATTATACAATAAGGATCTTTACTGTTGGGTGGCTGGGAACAGTGGCGGTAGCAGCGCAGCAAGGGGCCACTAGATGTCACTGTTGACATGTTGCATAATTTGAAAAACCTTAAACAGTTACCCTAACACTTTATCATAATGCTATAAAATAGTGTTACATTTTAGCCAACATTAAGTAAAGCCAGCAGTAAAGTCTCAGCAGCGCCATCAAGCAGTCACTCCCCACCACTGTTAGTGGCCAACCAACAGGAAAATTATGTATGTACACACACACACACACACACAGTGTGAATTTGATGAAATTGCCATGTCCAGGTTTGTTTCTAGTAATGGAAGTAGCAGCCATGATTGTGACTGGCAAGGTCAATAACTGAGATCTTTGTATAAGGAGCAGGTTGTGATAAATTCTAGTGAAACATTAGGACAAAACATCCAGCTGAAAACTTTATGACCTAGAATGGGATTATTAAATACAAAAGGTCAGTGGAAGACAGGGATTGTAAGGGAGATCAGGGGGCAGAGTTTAGTGAAGGAAACAGTAAGTGGAAATGTTTGGTGAGGATATGGGTGTAATATTGGAGCATTAAATTGATGCTCTCAGAGTTTGTAAGTGATATGATAAGAACTGTAACTTGTTGAAATAAAGTAAAAAAGTGTGGAAGATATACTGTAAAGAGAGCATGCAATAATTACAAGGGTTAGCTTTTATAAAGGAATTACTTCCATATCTTAAGGGAGAAATGGCAGGGATGTGACAACATAAAATGGGGAGAAGAAAAATGCCATAGAAAACAGATATAATCCATTGTGAGTGAGAGAAACAGTCATTTACAAAGTGGAGAAGCAATAAAACATTAGAAGTGCATAAAAAACAAGGTTCATGTTATATATAGCAGTGGTCTAAGGAATGGCATGTAACTTAATAACATTAGCCTTCAGCCAGGCATCGCCTACCCCAGCCTTGCTCAGATAGCAAATCCATACTATGTAATGGTAAGGCGGGCTGAGAATTTAAAGGGTGTAGCTCCACCCACTATGTCAGCACCACCTGACTGGGTGGAGTTTATTATTATTGGTGGAAGAGAAATGGAGAACTGGAGTAGTTTAAAGGACTCTCCCACAAAACATTGTTATTGGTCCCATGTAGGTTTATTGTTTCTCAGGTAGTGTTTTTTGCTCCTCATGTAGAGCTATTACTCCTCATGTAGTGCTATTGCTCCTCGTGTAGTGCTGTTGCACTAGGATCTATCCCTCTTTGCCTGGGCATTTCTTCTGCAGCACTGACAGCTGCAGTTAAAGGTGCCATCCACCAGAGGGCGCTGTGAGTTTTCAGGCGCCATCAAGTTCCAGGGAAGGCAAATAACTTTTTTCCCCTCCGACGTGGCGCAACTCAACGGCGCTGAATCTGTGAGCCGGCAGCAGAACTGTAGCTCTCATATTTTGCGATGGTGAAGAGGGAAAGGACCTTGCTCTTCATGCAGTACTTTTGCTCCACATGTAGTGCTATTGCTCCTCATGTAGGGTTCAGTCACTGCTTGAAACTTTTTCTTTTTAAAAGTCTATCCCCACAGACTTAGAACATTTCCTGTTTTCTGCCCACCAACTGTTGTGGCCAGCGTGTACTAGGTGAAGCGGACGAGATTCTCTTCAGTTTCTAATCCTAACATTTGCTCAATACAGAATTGGGAAAATAATATAACAAATCTTTATTATAAATATATCACAACGGCGAAGTTAAAAACTGGTTAAAAAATCCAGGATTGAACACACAAATTAAAAGAGGACAAGATAATATGGGACAAATGAGAGCCTTTCACTTCTCAGTGAAATTAGTTATATTATAAAGTAATAACCCTTAAATAAGGGGGTACTCTTTGTCCCACTTAGCAGTGTTGTGCCTTTTTTGTATGTGGGTATAATTACTCCATTGCACATGTGCCCCAAACCTTATTTAAGTTCAAGAGTAAGTCTCAAAAGTTTTTACTTGTTAGTAAGCAATAAAGATAGAGTATTATTACTAATTGGAAGATTTATATATCCAAAAAGAAAAGCAGATACTTATATTTCATAGTGAACCCCCCTCTCAGGTGTATAGAGAGTCAAAATGGAATTCCAAGTAGGGGTTAAGTGATAATCATTAGTATTCACTGCCAGCTATCACAAGCTGGTAGGCTAATAGAGCTGATGGACTATAAAGTATAGGAGACTGTAAGCTGAAGTAACAGTGACAGAATGTGTCTAAGGTAACAAATCCTGCAGAACAACAGTCGCCAGTCACATGCATAAATATTGGGT